>JAVJIX010000071.1:3060000-3685000 GCA_036785185.1 Paratrypauchen microcephalus
ACATACGACACACTGGTGTTCAATGCCCTGGTTAGTTTTTATCTTTTACCTATGCCTGAGTGACTTTGTATTTTTTTTATGCTTGAATGAAAAATAATCCTTAAACCGTTATTTTCTTTTTATACTTTTTTAAGTGCCTTGGTGCAACTTGTAAATATGCACTCACTGACAAACACTCCTAATTAAGTCTAACTAAACTTGAAAGCAAAAGTGGCACAGTTCGACTTAGTTATTATGTGTGTTTTTATTTCAGGTCTTTATAATCACACTTATTGGTGACATCAAGTTCCAGCATTTCAACCCAGTCCTGGAAACCTACATCAACAAGCATTTCAGTGCCACTTTGGCATACATGTGAGTGCCCCACAGACATTTTTTTCATACCGTTGATGGCAAACAGGCTTTCATGACACTTTTATTTTTAGCACATTTTTGCTCTCCCCATGCCTCCTACACTGGCAGACCTTGATGCCTGACTCATTGACTTTTTCAGGAAGCTAACTGGGGTGCTTAACTACTATGTGAGCCATGCAGAGGAGCCTCTTCTAACCGAGAGGCTCTACTCTGCACTCAAAGCATTGAAGTACTTGTTCAGATTCATTGTGCAGTCCCGGGTCCTCTATCTAAGGTAACAGTGTCAATACAAAAACTACTGCATAGAAAATTGTCCTTGAATTATACTTAAATGAAATTGTATTGCTTTGGAACAGTACTTTTTGGTTCCATTATGAATTTGTTACTGTTGTAACCACAGACTAGATAGATAGATAGAGAGATAGATGGAAAGATGGAGAGATAGAGTAATTTGAAGTAATTGTGTAATCTATGATCATCAGTGTTGGGAGTAACTCGTTACAAAAGTAATTAATTACTGTAATGCATTACTTTTTGGTGTAACGCAGTAATGTAACGCATTACAGGGAAGAAAATTGGTAATATATTACTCGTTACAATGCCAGTAATGCACATTACAATGCATTTTTAACCTGCTTTGTTTTTGTGGGTTTTGTGTTTTCTTCATACAAAGTTCGCGGATCACCGCGAGATCAGCTACTGAATCTGATAAGTCCGCGTAGAACATTACATTTCATACAAAGTTCCGCGAGATCAGCTAGTGATATAAAAGTCCGCGCAGACCATTCAATTCCCTTTTACTTCGTCTCGAACTGGCAGACTGACAAAGGATGACAGAACCAGAAGAATCGGATAGTGCTGGCTCCTTTTCAAGATGGGCATACGCCCACTACTTTCACTTCGTTCAAAATAAGGACTCCAAGAACATTTTAGTTAAATGCACACTGTGTGTGAATCCCAAACCTCTTTCCACGTCGAAATGCAGTACAAGCAATTTGACGAAGCACTTGCAGAGGTGCCATAGCACCACGAAATTAGTCAGGAAAGGAGGGGATGGGACAGGGAACAATACAACCCCAACAAAGCAGCCGAAACTGATGTTGACCCGACCAGAGAATCTCAGGCTCCCAAAACCTCCTGGATGGCAGGTGAAAGTCATGACACATGAGAGATTTGCACTGTAGATTGCCAAATCCTTATTTCCAGTCATTTTGGCGAGAGTAACTAAAGTAATGCAAAAGTAGTGTAATGCCTTACTTTTTATTTAGAGTAATATTGTAATGTAAGGCATTACTTTAAAATGACAGTAACAAGTAATAAGTAGTGCATTACAGTTTTTGAGTAACTTGCCCAACACTGATGATCATAGAGTACATTTCATATAAATCTAGTATTTAAATATCCATCTTAGGAAATTGCTTAAAATGAAGGCTACCTTATTGTATTTACAAATTGTCTGCTTTAAAAAACATGGTTCAGTGTCCTTGTTCTTTTTGTTCTTCTTTTTGCAGATTCTATGGAAAAAGTGAAGACGGAGATGCTTTTTTCAACTCCATTCGCAGCGTGTTCCTCTCCTTCAACACTTTGATGGACAGACCACTGGACGAAGGAGTCAAAATAAAGGTCAGTTTAAAAATGTATAATAATTTGTAATTAATTTGTGATTGGAATCTCCGTCACCGTAAGAATTGCAGATGAAATGAAGCCTGTATTTTTGTCTTATTTTTAGGTATTATCCGTCATAGCTGTCCCTGACTATAACAGTAATGAACTACAGCACCTTAATTAAATTCCTTTAAACAACATAATTTGGAACAGTAATAGTAATAGAGACACAACAGTCTTTTTTATTTATTTTTCTATATATATAATTACTAGCATCTGTATGTCCACAGTAGACCCATATTAAGCTCTCCTGCTGTTCGCTGTTGCCTTGTCCCCCATTGTTTTAAAATTGTGAGCACGATGGCAAGATTTTTGCAGTTTTCTCACTCCTAATTGGGAGAAAAAGAGATTGGATACCAGAAACATATCTTGAACTCACACGGTCTTGTGTGGTCCTGATTTCTCGATCGCAGCTCCTATTTGAATTGAACAGTTTAACCTCTATTTCATCACATCTTTCTAGTTACCGTTGGATTTTGAAGGGAATGCCTGTGCGACTGGCAGTCTTGCAGAGTGATTTTTTTCTCCTAAAAAGATGTTTTGCCAACCTCCCCGGTGACTTGAGTTGCCTCCTGTGGTTTCAACTGATGAGACTTGTTCTGTTGTTGTACTTTCAGGGGGCAATATTGAAATATCTTCCCACCATCATTAATGACATCCAGATGGTTTTTGATCCTGTGGAGCTCAGGTAACTCCCCAGAGAGCGCTCACCAAGAAAGGATAATTGCCTGTTTTGTTGTAAACATTATATTTACTTCTGGCTAATTTGCTTGCTGCACTGCCTATTAATCCTACTCAGTGATAATTACCACCAGCACAATGTATGGTAAATAACTCTGGTGTTTTTCTTCCACAGTGTTCTCCTATCAAAATTCATTGAAAGCATTCCTGACTTGCAGCTTGTGCGTCAGAAACTGGGCTGCATGTGCAAAATGGTGGAGAGTGATCTTTTCAGGCAGCCAGGTAGGAGCTTCTCAAGAGTCTTAAGCAGGCATAATGCCATTCCACACAAGAGCCAGCGGAAACTCCTGTCCAGATCGCACTTAGATGCAACTTTGTCTAGTCGGCTGCATTAACAAAACAGGCTCTGTGTGCTACAGTGACCTTTTCATATGCCTCTTTCACTGTGTGGGGAAGTGACCATATACATTCCTTCTAATCCAATGAAATGAAAGTGCTGGCAATTATTGTGAGAATTGTAACCATGGTAATAGTTAGTCCTTTATTTACACTAGCTCGATATTTCTTTATGATTGAGATTATGGGCTGCCTTTGAAATGCTGGGATTTGCTGAGTAGATTTTAGTTAATAGAATTCTCTGAGTTTGGCAAGAGTTCATACCTATAACACAAGGTACAGAGGAGAAAAACTCACTAGTTAGAGGAATAGAACTACACTCTACTTTGTTGATAATGGTAATTGGTAATGATATTTTTATTATACACACTGTATTGTGTAGTGAAATGATTGTTCTTGGTATAAGTTAATATTGTGACAGTGGCAGATTGTGTACCATACCATGCATGGTCTATCTACAGCATATCATTTGTTATGAAAAAAAAAAAGTTAACTTCTTTTCCTTTTCCAACATGTTTTTTTTGGCCTCCATTATATTTTGCATTTTATTATTGTTGTGTTGGTATTTAGTATATATCATGTTCAAAATAAATATAATCAATCCATCAAAAGGGTAACATTTTCTTTATTTTTCCTACCACAGACTGTAGGGATGTGCTGCTGCCTCTGGTGACGGACCAGTTGAGTGGACAACTGGACGACTACTCATGTAAACCAGACTACGAGGCCTGTGTCCAGCTACTCAGCACCGTGCTGGACAACTTAGACCGCAAAGATGTGGTGAGGGTCTGGCAAAAACAGTGTCATGAGAAAATTAAAACGCTTTCTTCTCTTTAAAATACAAAGTGATAAAAAGCCTTTAGATCACATCTGCCTTTTATCTTCACTCAGTTAAAAAAGATGTGGCAAAATATGTTCAGGGATAGCTTGACACAGCCACAAAAACATTGACTCAACACTCACACACACACATTTAATTAACATTTCCCTGATTTAGGTTTGGTGTATAGATTGAGACGCCTTTAGCAGTCTTTCAAAAGTGTGATTCATTAGTGCAGTGAGGGTGTAAATTGTAAAAACTTAGTTTTCACTTTAATAGGTAATAACTAAAGTAATGTATTTGTTGATATGCTTAAGGGTATACAAATATAGCTACATACAGAAATATAATTTTTTGTTTGCTTACGTTGCAAGACACATCCCCCTGCCTTGAAATGTGTTTATCGCTGAAGAAGTGCATCATTGGAAGTTGACCTCAGTTAACCTCCCTGTTTTTAGAACTTATGTTTCCATTAAAGGAAAAGTAACGTTTTTTACAATCTTAGCCTTATTTCGGTAATAAAACAAGTTGTTTTACTCACCCATAGTAATTTGGTGTCATATGGAGCACTTCCAGAGATGTTTTAAGATTTGCGGTTAGCCTAGCGCGACTTCTAGCCATAGCTCGGGGCATATAATATATTCCCCAAGCATGTAATATGCCCCATGCGGGCTCCAAATAACACAAACTTTAGCACTTTTCAAATCATAGAAGCCCGATGTCTTAGCCTACAATTTCGTGTGGTCAAAAGTGGCCTGTAATCCGAGATTTAGCCATAGTTTCGACTGTTGCTCGACTGTGCTCTCAGCTCCCGGGACCCAAACATGAAACGCAAAGCTGTAAACTATGGATAAATCTCAGATTACAGGCCACTTTTGCTTCAAACAAAATCGTAGACTAAGACATCGGGCTTCTATGATTTGAAAAGTGCTAAAGTTTGTGTTATTTGGAGCCCGCATGGGGCATATTACATGCTTGGGGAATATATTATATGCCCCGAGCTATGGCTAGAAGTGGGCACAGGCTAACCGCAAATCTTAAAACATCTCTGGAAGTACTCCATATGACACCAAAGTGCTATGGGTGAGTAAAACAACTTATTTTATTACCGAAATAAGGCTAAAATTGTAAAAAAAAAGTTACTTTTCCTTTAAAACATTAAGCACATCTCTTAACCAGCATTGACATATTCTCATTTCACAATCATCAATACAGCACTGTTCTTTACAAAGTAATACATAACCTTGACTACATACGTGTGATGCTGCTAGTGGAACTTAAAATAGGTATTGAGTTTTAATAGAAATCCTCTATCATCCAAGAAGTTAATGTGGCTCAAAAATCTCATCACCTTTGCAAGAAAACTCAAATAATATTTGTAAATGATGACATTTTTAGGAAAGGCCCATAAGTGGAATTGTGGGAGAAGGAATTGATTCATTTTGGATGTGGATTGCAAGACAGAGTCACAGATACTAACTCCAGTCACAGAGCAGCCAAGCTAAATGGGGTTATGGCAGACTGGAGCAATTTTGGGCTTTACGTGCACACATCATCAACCTGGACATTGCCAAGTTAGTCATACGGATGACAGCAAAGATGCACACACAGAGAACTACTGCTCTTTTCCTGTACACATTTAGTTCTTTTTGCTGTAATTTGTTATCACCAATCCCATTCCCCTCACAATATTTTATTTAATAATGCATTAGTCTTATATAGAACTCTTCCAAATTCTCAAAGTCACATTACAATTTTGTGAATTACTCATTCTTCCCATACTTGGTTGTGGTAAACTGTTACTGCTATTGTAGCCACAGCTGCCCAGGGGTAGACTAACAGAAGTGAGCCATTGGCCCCTCCATTCACCACCAATACACCACATTCATAAAAGACAATGTGGTTGAAGTGTCTTGCCTAAGGACACAACCACTGTGGGACCTGGTATTTCCAGTGGTCTCCCTTCCAAGTACTAGCCAAGCTTGGCCCTCCTTAGTCTCTGAGATCTGATGAGATCAGACATTGACAAGGTGGTTTTAGCCACAACAGTATTTGAGGGAGCAAGAGTACATATCGAGGATCCACTGTATCAAGTATTACCTAATATTCTGTATTTCAGTTGATTTGTTATTGTCACAACTTAAGATTTTGTGGTTCCTTTTTTATTACAAGATTCTAAGGCCAAGTCTATGTGTTCTCAGAGTAATTGCAGTTCGAGATGAGGTCAGTTCCTTGCCAGAGTTTTGAGAGCCCTTGTTTTCTTTTTGTTGAGTCCTTTATTCAAAGATAGATTTCATATGCTTTTTTATGTTGTATGCCACACCTCTGCTCTCCAGTGATCTTGAGTCATTTGTGTCTCATTTGTGTCTGTTCAAAGGGTGCCACCAGAGGGCATGTTCAGCTAATAATGGATCGGCTTCTGCGCAGGGTTAACCGTACAGTCATTGGCATGGACAGATCCTCCCCACTCATTGTAAGTCACTTTTCAACTCAGAAATGCCCTTGACAGCTTTCACCCGCTGCATTCATTTTCATATTAATAACTTTACCAATAAGTGCTACAGTGAGATGGAGGCTCACATTGTCAGCCTTAATATAAAACACAGAACTGGTGTGAAATGTGTCAAAATTACAATATTAACACTGGTATGTGTTAAAGTATTTTCTTAACAACAAGAGATGTTAACAGTTTATGAGAAATAAAGGCACTATTAAAACATGTGACTTGTCCAGAAATGTATTTAAAAAATAAAAAAATAAAAAAATAACAAAGAGCAACCATTTGGTCATCTGTCAGGTATGTTTTGTAGCTGCAGTGATAAGTGCAATAGGAACTGTAGCAGGTAATTTTCAGGTTTTAAAGGGATATGCCACCCCCAAGTCAAATTTGGGCATCTCCCCACAGTCCAGAGACTAAAATAAGTGGTGGAAAGCGTTTTCCTGGTCACCCAGCCATTGTCCGAGTCTTTTGGGTGGGAACTATTTTTCAGTGCGGAAAAACATAGCCGAAGCACGCACCATGCTGCGCAACAGGGGAACTCCCTTCCTGGTGGTAACAGGGATTCCCCTGGCAGCGTGCTGCGTGCTTCGGCTATGTTTTTCCGCACTGAAAAATAGTTCCCACCCAAAATGACCAAGGCAAGCTCTCCGTGTTGATTTGTACATTTATTTGCACTCGATATGAATGCGCACTACACAGAAAGTAATTGGGAAACGCATCGAGCAAATTAATTCCTTTTGGCCGAAATCTTTCTCTGGCGCAGTTAGACTCCAGTCTAACGCGGAGTAGCTGCAGATACCGCGGCGGTCAGTGCTGACAGACTCGGACAATGGCTGGGTGAGCAGGAAAACGCTTTCCACCACTTATTTTAGTCTCTGGACTGTGGGGAGATGCCCAAATTTTGACCTGGGGGTGGCATATCCCTGGTGGCATATCCCTGGTGGCATATCCCTGGTGGCATATTGCTGGAAATATTATGGAGATATTATTACTTTCCCTGGAATTTTCAGTTAGTTAAGGAAGTTGCAGGTCTGCTAAAATCATTATTATTAAAAAAAAAAAAAAAAAAAAAAAACTAGCAGGAACTTTCCAGGCAAATAACATTAATGGAGGCAGGTAGCAGGATACACACTGTACCTTTAATACAGATATTATTCCACAATGGAAATCACCATACAAATCAGAAGTGCTACTATTTTTTGTTCTAATATGCATCCTAAAGGGGCTTTTGTCCCATTCTGAACTAATGTCTTTTTCCAGGGTCACTATTTAGCTTGCATGACGGCAATCTTGAAGCAAATGGACGACATGCACTACGCCCACTACATCAGCACCTTCAAGACCAGACTAGATATTATTGTAAGTGATTCCTTGTGCTGCCTCATTTTGTCCTGAAACATCTCATCTATAACGGACATTAAACCATCCGGGCCACTTAGAGCTCCTTACAGAATATTGATTATAGACATTTCATGTGCTGGATTGGGCAGACATAATGAGGATGTTAGTGGGATTCTCCATTAGAAAGTATAGAGTAGATTAGGTATGCAGGCATGTAGCTCCTCAATTCCTTGTATCTGATGTGTGGGTTTGTATTTGTCAGGGATGAAAGAGTTTAGTTTTTTAGCGGATCTCCGCTTTTTTTTCCAGCTGCGGGGTAATTTTTTTTTTTTTTTTTTTTTTTTACATCTGTGCAAATTCGTTGAAAGATTTTGGGTGTATATATATGTATAGTTGTGTTTAGGGTCGCCAACTGTCCCTTGAAAAACAGAATCGTCCCGTATTCAGCACAAAAGTACGTGTATTAAACTTCGTATTAAACACGGGCTCAAGCCCGTGTCTGGAGCCGCGGACCGAGCGAGTGAGTGCTTTTTTCCGCTTTTTTCATGATTGGCCACTTTCATCCCTGATTTGTCTACCATAATTTACTACACTAGGTAAAACAATAAATAAATAAAACAATAAAAAATATATATACATACACACACACAATGCTTTTATTGTCATCAACAAGATTTAGTGTCGTAGGTGAGACTTTTAGAAAGTATATTGGTTCAGAGGGATATCAAAATAAAATTATATTAAATAATGTTACTAATTCCCTTATTTCCATTGATTAAACCATTACACTGTACAGTAATGTAGTTTAAAGGGCCCATTTTACACTATTTTCTGATCTATGTTATGATGTGCTTTCCTCATCAAAAACACCTGGAACTATGTTTTGTTTCATTCACGTATGTTTTACAAACAAACACTGCATATTTAGGTGAAACTAAGCTGTTAACATATGATAACATAGCTGTTAACTTGAAATTTACCTCTTCATGTCATCACAATGTGGAACGGCGCATTTTGAGCTTTGGAGATGTAGACAGACTAATAATAAAGGATGACTCAAACGTGTGAATGAAACAAATCACAACTCCAGATATGTTTTTGAGGAGTTACCAACATAACATGGCTTAAAACTCACAAGAGTCAATTTTGTGTAATATGAGTTTAAAGTATTACGATGCAGACATCTGCATGCATCCAGTGTGTTCTAATGGCATGTCATATCTGCCCCTCCATGTTTGGCTGAGTGGAGATTTCAGTCCAAAAAGCAAAATTTTAAAGCCATTTTACTTGGTGACAGTGAGCCAGGGGAGATATTTTGGGCTCATGGTAATGTAGTCACACTAACTGGTTTTGGTTTTCAGAATTTACTGAAGGTGTCATACAGCTGGTGAATAGACCATAAGTAATGTGGGAAAAGAAAGCATAAATGCACCTCTAGGTCTGGTGCTGGTGTGTATTTTTCAGGCTTGAGAGATACAGAGAATTTTTTTTTCCCTCCTAAACTTTTGTAAATGTTACAAATGGTACAAAAAGCTTTTCAAAGATGGAAATGTATGACTAAGGCTTTGTGACCCAGACTTTGTAAATGCATATTAATGAATGGTTCATAGCTTTTTAAAGAAACTTGATGTGTGTGTTTTTACAGACAAACTAGATCAGTAAAATTTGTAGCTCACACCAATTTTATCAATTGTGGGTGTATATTTTATCAATTGTGGGTGTATATATACTGTATATGTATAGTTGTGTTTAGGGTTGCCAACCGTCTCTTGAAAAACGGAATCTGAATCGTCCCGTATTTAGAAACAAAAGTACGCTTCCCGTATTGAGCTGAATAGTGATGCACTTTGTCCCGTATTACCGTGTGAATCAAAAATAGTGTCTAAAACAGGGGTGCCCAATACGTCGATCGTGATCTACCAGTCGATCCCCAAGGTAGTGTGGGTAGATCGTAGTGTGTGTGAGGTGATTGCGATCATATTTCATTACAGCCACTGCCATTAGCAATAAACTTTTACCGCTGTGCAGGACCACGCGGGGATTCTCACTGCAGATTCTCTCCTGTGCGCTCGTCTGGAGCGGACACCACGCACGCCGCCAGCGTACGCAGCTTGTTCACAACAGCGTGTACCTTTGCATACCAGCGTGTATCACAGAGCAGGTTAAACTTCCTACCTGTCCATCCGCTTCACGTTAGTGTGCCGCTCCTCGCCTTTTCACGCTCTCTCTCCTCCCTGCTCATAGCGCACACGCTGCCTCCTCAATGCGCTCTGATTAGAAGAGCAAGACTAAGTGTAAAGCAAAAACTCTAAAAAATCTAAATTTATGTTACAGTGTTGGCACAGAGCAGTTCTACAGCACAGAGCAGGTCTATAGCACAGAGGAGGCCTACCACGACATGTGGTTGAATTTTGCCTAATAAAAGTGCACAAATGCATCTGTTTGTCACAACATGCGTTTGGTAAATGTGCAGAGGTAAATACCACTGCAAAACCAGTAAGAGAATGTGACTCCAGGTAGGAAGTTGAAAAAACAGGTTTAAAAAAAAATAAAAAAATAAAAATAAAAAAAATCGAGGCACAGAGTGTTTAAGTGCAGTACAGTTTGCTTGGCTTATTTTAAGATTAAAATGAACATTTATCAGATAAAATGGAGATAGATTTATGAAAACCTATTTATGTGAGTCAGCCTTTTCCCACATGAAGATCATTAAGCCCTAAATTTTGTGAGAAGGTATTGCAAAGTGGGATCATCAAGAGGGAAAGGGAATTTTTCCCCCCAAAATGAGTGGTTGACATCTTCGTTTTTATTGGCTGGAATGACCCCAGATTGCATCACAGCACCTAGAGTTCAAAAATGTTCCGATGGAGGGCATGTCCTAGCTTTTCGGTGACTTTCAGCTTTTTTCATTACCGGCCACTTTCCTCCCTGTATTTTGAAACATCCATCAATCAGACATGGAATAAATCTGGTAAAAGGGAAAGTGAATTGAAAATCTTGTTCTTGGTTGGGCATGCTTTTACATAGGAATGGACAAGCATTAAAGGTGCATTATGTAACTTTTTGGTTGGGAGTTTGTCACCTACTTGTTTCTATGGATATGTAATTTTTCTGCATGGAATGTTCCACAAAATAAATCAGAGTGGTTTAATGTCAGTTACGGTTGGTTTTATAGTTCAAAAATACATAGAAAAACATCCTGACTGTGAATGGTGTTGTCCCTCCACAGATTTGACCTGTAACTTGGTCTGGTTTGGTTTCCATGACGATAGAAAGGTTTAATACCATACTGTGAAACATTCCAGACAACACAATAACATCTCCATGGAGAAAAACATTTGAAGGGCCCTCCACCAAAAGAGTTACACAATGCACCTTAAATGTGAGAAACTTTGACAAGATAATTAGACTAAACTTAGGTTCTCTTGTTATGGATTTTTAGGATTTTTGAACCACGCTGTAGGCTTCATATTTAAGGCTGGTGGTATTTGCAATGCAGACTAATTAAACATGCATTATTCTTATCATTGTTAGGTATTTTTAATGTTGTAGTTTCTTAATGTTATTTTTGCCTCCAGGACTTCCTCATGGAGACCTTCCACATGTTCATGGACCTCATGGGCAATGTGTTCCCTGCAGACTGGATGGTCATGAACCTGGTGCAGATGCAGGTGTTTCTCAGAGCCATTATCCAGTATTCAGATGTGCTCAATAAGTTTTTCCTTGACCCGACCCACTTTAACAAACAGGTAAGTCTGGTCCTTCCCTGTCTCCACAGAGGTTATTCTTACAAAAGAGAGTACTCAAAAGCCAATGTTATGAGAAGATAATTATGATATTAATATTTCATTCCCTATTCACAGCTGTGGGATAACTACTTTCTTTTGACCGTGGCTTTCATCACACATAAGACCCTGCAATTGGAGACATTTTCCCAGGAGAAAAGAACCAAGATAGTGAACAAGTGAGCAGTCTTTTGTAAATATCTGTAAAATATATTTAGGTAGACACTCAATCGAATGGTGCCATAATTTGAATTTGTTTCAGATATGGAGACATGAGGAAGATTATGGGCTTTAAAATAAAAGAGATGTGGAATAATCTTGGTGAGTGCCATCTGAATATAACAGATGATTATTCACACAGAGTTTGTGAAATTGCATATTTTATTCATACAAGTGTTGCAGAGGAAAAAACAATGCATTTTTTTTATTGGTCGGTTTCACCATGCTGTTGGTTTTTGTTTGCCACTTTATTAAATTTGTCTTCTGTATGTTGCGAGCAGAAGAAAGAGTTTATTGCTTTCTGAAGTCATGCAACACTATTTCAGTGCATTATGTTTTATGTTTCCTCAGGCCAAAACAAAATTAAGTTTATTCCAGCCATGGTTGGGCCCATCCTTCAGGTCACTCTGGTGTCAGAGCCGGAGCTCAGGAAAGACACTATTCCAATCTTTTTTGATATGATGCAGTGTGAGCACAACTTCAGCCCAGGACGCACTTTTGAAAAGGTACTTCCTGCCTTCTTCAGACACTCCCTAACACTTTGTGTTTTTGTTTCAACTGGACTAGTAGAGTAGCTGCTGGCTAAATGTGACACCTGTGAAGTGTTTGATACTATGCCTTAATTCCCTTCTTATCTCTGCAGTTTGAGAATGAACTGATAACAAAATTGGATCAAGAAGTAGAAGGCGGCCAAGGGGATGAGCAATACAAAGTCCTGCTGGAAAAAACGTAAGTCATGTAGCACCTGTCTTCAAAGTACTGTACTTATAAAACAAAACAATACAGTTCAGTGCTCTGTGTATTGTCCCTATGAATTCAGGACATTCTGTGTTTTAGCCCGTGAGGACCCAGCTTCACACAGATGGTTTGTTAGGACTGTCTGAAAAGTCCAATCAATAAACTGAATAAACTGTACCACTCAGAAGTGGAAAGTGAAATCCCAAAACGATAATCTATTTTTAATGTTGTCAGTAAAAGAGAGGCTACTCTTGTGTGCTCAGGCTGCTGGAGTATTGCAGACGCCACAGATACCTGTCACAGTCGGGAGAGGAGCTAGCTCTGCTGCTCAGCAGTCTGCTGGAGAACCTCTTGGCGTACCGTACCATCACACACGATGAAAGCCCTGAGCACCGTATGAGCTGCACTGTCAACGTGCTGGTACGCTGTGTCTGCATTTGCCACAGACCTGTGTATCATCTGTAGAAGTATATATTAGATTGTATTATTAATCAGTGCGTTGTGTCTCTCAGAATTTTTACAAAGAGAAGAAAAGAGAGGACATTTACATTCGGTAAGTCACAACACTATTATGCATTAAACTGCATCCAAGAAATGGATGGTAACAAATTGGGCATTTTCTATTTTATGGATTACACATTTTGATACGTTTTACATCTTTTAACTATTAAATTTGTACATAAAGGTATGATGACTCTTTTTGCTGTGTTGTTAGGAATATATAGTTTAAGCTCTAGATACTCTATGGCTTGTGAAGTTTTTAAAACTCATAAAACAAACTCGCCAATCCTGATGTTTAATGCAGTAAAATTACATTATGTCATTGAAATTTGGTTGATAATCACTAACCAATCCATTGTTTACCAGCTATTTGTACAAACTACGGGACCTGCATTTGGACTGTGAGAACTACACAGAGGCGGCATACACTCTGCTGCTACATGCTGAATTACTTGAGGTACCAGAGAGAAAATTTACAGTTTCAAGATTTTATGATTTTATTGCACCATTCTTCAAAACTGTGTCTCAAAGTTGAATTTTTCTGCCAGTGGTCGGACAAACCCTGTGCCCCTCATCTGATACCACGTGATGGACAACATCAGTGGACCCAACAGGAGCTCAAAGAAAGGCTTTTCCAAGAGATCATATGTTATTTGGACAAGGGCAAGGTAAAAGTTTACTCCCAGCTAGAAAGTAATGGATCTCCGCTGTCATGGCAGACTTGCTTCTATTCCTCCACATTTTTTTTATTTTTTTTAACAGCTATAGTCGGCTTCATATTACCCAATAACTAAGAATAATACCAACAACCATACCATTTATACCCCGTTAGCTGTATTTATGAAAAATAATTTGCAGAACAAACTCTGGGCACATAAGTAAGCCAGACATGCCCTGTGTAAAATGGTAAAATACATTCTCTGTAAAATTTATCCCTGTGGTCAAAGCGGTTTCCATTCTACATATCTCTCCACTCCAGAGAGTAAAGGAGAGCAGTAGTGGCTCCAGGCTGCAGACATGAAGTCCTGAAAACAGAACACAAATGTATATCATTAACACACGCTTCACCTGGGACCAGCTTTCCCACATTCATTTTGAAAGTGTTTCTCCAGTGAAGGAAAATAAGAAACTGTTGACATTTTGACTACACTGCTGTTTTTACTGCTCTCAAATTCCCTAATAAAAATGGGAACTTCTTAAACATTAGCAGTTTTATTCAGTAGTCTTAAATTTATCTGTTTATAGCGCAAGCATTTCTAAATTGTGTGCATTATACAATCAAAATTATACTTCAAATCTTGTTATGTTTATGTAGAAGAATCAAATAAGATAATAAACATATTTCAAATTCAAAATTTCCTTTTGTACACATAATGGAGATCATATTTTGGTAAAATTTTTAGCTTGGAATAATGTTTTGATAATTTTGGATACAGTTTGGTAGCTATTCCACCCACGGCCAACTGTTTCCTATACTTGTTATTTTGAATTGGATGGTATTTTGTATTCTGTTTTTATTTGTTCCGTCAACTTTCCAACATTTTGAAACTGGAATTAAATGATCATAGATAAGCTCATTCATAAACCCCTTTTTTAACTGAATAATCAAAATTCTGTCTTTTGAATTCAATCATTAAACAGTTGAATATCTTCAATGAAACTTGTGAGAATATTTGCACAGCTACAGGTTTAGCTCATGTATTCAGATTTCTTTTTATTTGACAGATGGTACAGGCTGGCTGCTTTTTTTCCTCTGTGCTTTACGTCCTCTCTTAATTTAGCTGTGCACATGTCCTTTCAGATGTGGGAGAAGGCCATTGAGTTGGGCAAGCAGCTGGCCAAGATGCACGAGAGCCACATGTTTGACTTCGTGGAGCTGAGCCGACTGCTGGTTAGTGGCCATTGTAATATAATTTAGCTACTTAAGAAAAAATATAGTCTGGCAGTAGATTTTTAAAGGTGCACTATGTAGATTTTCTGGTGGGTGGTCTGTTACGGTTTCTGTGGATATAATTTTTTTTGCCTCTTTGCCGTAACATTCTAGGCAAAGCAATAATTTCTCTGTGGAGGCGAGCAGGGGACAGACATTGCATTCGACATGGTGCATAATGCACCTTTTAATAAAAGGAAGTTGTTAAAGCATTTGAATATTTCGATTTTTTTTTAAATTTCGCCACAAGGCCACACAATTGTTACTTATTTTTATGTCTGTTCTTTTGACTAAACTGAAGTTTTTTACAGAAACAGCAGGCTCAGTTCTATGAAAATATTATGCACGCAATGCGGCCGCAGCCAGAGTACTTTGCAGTCGGTTACTATGGGCTTGGATTCCCCTCTTTTCTCAGGGTAAGATAATTATTTCTGTGAGCAGAGAGATTTCAGTTCCCTCACTCACAGGTTTTGTTTGGTGCCTGTTACTTGAGGCCACTGGCAATTGAACAGACCTGCAATTACAGTTATTGGGTCTGAACACTTGAATGTTCCAGTAGTACATGAAAGCCTTTCATTGCTACATCATTATCTGTGCATTGTTAAACAAATGAAGACCTCATACAAAAGCCTGACCATGCTATGTTTTATTTCTCCAGAATAAAATGTTCATATACCGGGGCAAAGAGTACGAATGGCTTGAAGAATTCAGTCAGAGGTTACTCTCCCAGTTCCCCAATGCTGTCCGGATGACAAGCACAGCGCCCCCTGGAGACAACATCTGTAACTCACCCGGACAGTGTATCCTTGAAAGATCTTTTTTTTTTTTTTTGCCAGTCTTGTTGATGTTGCTACTTTATCAAGCTTTTACAGAAAGAGCATTTTTTTGTGGCACAGCCTGTTTGCCACGTCTGCCTATTCAACACTCCATACAGTGTCAGGCCTTTTGTTGATATGCAAAATCAACTTCTAAGAATTTTAACTATGCATTAAATGTTTACCCTTCTCATTACCAGTTGTATTTAACATGCTGTTGCTGGAAAAAAAAAAATCCCCTAAGAGTGTAATCTTATTCTAATAAACAATGTTGATTTTATTCACCACAAAAATGCAAATACTTGAAATACTTTACAAGGTTATTTGTGTGTTTATGCAGCAGTATTTAAATCTTCACGGCGTTCGCCTTAAGCATTTTGAGTGGTCCAATAGTGTCTTGGCCGTGGCCCTAATATGTCTGCCGAGATCTGATCTGAAAGGTTGCTTGGGCTAAATGTATTCTGATCTGTATGACGGAGTAAATGAGTGCGGCTTACTCCTTCAGCAGCATTGTCTTTTCCACCATCAGGGATAAATGTTTAGCAAGAGAAGTGTGGCTATACATAAAATCATAATGAATGATGCATATTTACAGGCAGTCTGAGGCTTTAGTGGAAATGTGCTGTACAAACATAAGTAGTGGCTTTTTAAAAATAAATCCACTTGCTTGATATAAAGTTCCACATTGAATATTGAATATACATCGTAAACTGAACAACTCTAGTACTTAAGCTCTTACTATCTCCTACAGTATATTCATTTTCTATGCATAAGATGTTTCTTCTCCTGGCAGGCCACATGCAGTGTACTGGAAATAGGACATTGAAGTTATATGTAAAGTAGAATTGGCTTACATACAATTTTAAATGCCTGCTAACAAATCCTAACAAAAAATATATTTGTTAGTCCAGAAATCTAGCTCAGACGGCTTAGCAAAAAAAAAAAAAAATCTTCAAGCTTCTATAGGATATAAAGGTCACATAATTGTCTTTATTCACTTATAATTTATAATTTCTTTACACAGTGTCCCTAATCTATGTTCTAGCTGCATACTTAGTGCTATTATGTGTTTTGTAATTGTTTGGTGATGCAGCTATGTCCAAGACAGACTCTACCATAAGGGATGGTAAAGCATTTCTCTCCATACCCTATTAGCTGTCAGAACTGTTCATTTAAGCTTTGTTTTATGATGAATAGCTTCACAATAAATCTCCAAAGTCTGATTCACAATATTGGTTTTATCCTTAGCTGAACCTCACAGACATACAGTGTTTCACAGTAAAGCCTGCTCTCTCAGTGCCCCACCAGTTTAAGGACAAGGGAGTACCAGAGCAGATATTAAAGTGGGTACAAGGCTTAACGGCTGAGATCTTTTCTGGCAAATGCTGCTGATTTCATACATCTTTGATCACAACGCTAACTCACTTCCTTTTGTTACTTCTGCAGCTATTACAGAGCAAATGAAGTGGACCAGTTTCAATATTCAAGGGCATTCCAGAAAGGTGAAAAAGACAAAGACAATGAATTTGCAGTAAGCAGGGTTTTTTTTTCAATTTTGCTTTATCCACTGAGAAGTGGCTGCGCTCTAAATCCCCCAAATATACATAAACAAGTTTGTGTACATGTACCAAGATTAATACAAGCACTTGAATGTCAGTACCTCATTTTTTATTGGTATTAATGCTGCCTTTCAGACCATGTGGATTGAGAGAACAACATACATTACTGCCTATCACTTCCCAGGGATCCTCAAGTGGTTTGAAGTCAAATCTGTGTTAGTGGTAAGGACACATTTCACATGTTGATTTGTTTATAGTTTTGCAAAACAAGTAAAGAAGTATGTATTAAAGGTCATAAATCTGTATTTTATGAACAACATTCACAACAGTAAATGTATGCAGTGTCAAGTGGGAACACATTGCAGTTTTATAAAAAGTTCTGGCTCAGTTTTATTCTGGTAAAAAATGTAACTTTTCTAGCAGCAAGTAAAGTGCTATTAAAGGCCCCATATTATGCTATTTACTATTTTGTCATGTTTTTTTCTACATCACAAACAAACCTGGAGTTGTGTTTAGGTTGAGTTCTTCTCTCAAACTGTGAACCACCTTGTGATATCACATGGCAATACAGTTAGTGCTCTGTTATGTTTTTAAACTCCATGCGTGACTAGAATCATTTTGATAATTTCAGCCACAGAATGGCCAATTTCTGCTTAACTGAACATCAAAGGTAGCTGTTAACTTGAAAACTACTACTACATGACATCACAAGGTGGTACAGAGCATTTTGAGATTTGGAGATGTAGACAGGCCAATAATAAAAGGTTACACAAAAATTGTTTTTGAGGATGTAACAACATTATAACATGGCTTAGAGCTCAAGAGTCCATTTAAGCATTATCAGTATTGACATTACCTTTACATTATTTTGCCACAATGCTATTTATTTTAGAATTTAGTTAAATATCATTAATTATGTAACATGTCTCTCACTGAAGATGAAGAAGAAGACACGCTTTATTCATCAAATTAGGGAAATTATTTCTCTGCATTTGACCCATCCTTCAGGAGCAGTGGACACCATTTGCACAAAAACAGAGCTGTAAAACGCAAAGGTCAACATCTGTCTAAAGAGCTTAACAGTGTAATCATTTTGCAGAAAGAACTTAGTCCTTTGGAGAACGCCATTGAAACCATGGAGTCGACCAATGAGAAGCTGAGTAACCTGGTTCAGAAGCAGGCCTGTGACGCGTCTCTGTCCATCAACCCTCTGTCTATGATGTTGAATGGTATTGTGGATGCCGCTGTCATGGGGGGCCTGGCCAACTATGAAAAGGTGAGATTCTTTTACTCCCAGCATGCACCAGGGCAAAAGGAAATCTTTTATTCAAGTGTGTCAGTTGATTTGGGAATTGTTGGGAGCTGTTATTTTTCTGGATCTTTTTTTGTTTTGTTTTGTTTGCCTTTTACTTGAACTCGAGCAACAAGCTGTGACTATTGACAAAAGTAGAGGATTGTAGTAGTCACAGCACATTGTACGGTTTTGAAAGAGTGAAGTTTGCTCTCAGCACGACCTGAAGCAGTTTGGATTCATTTTTTTCTAGATGTATGATCCCCACAGGGAAATTCATTCGACCTCTCTCTTTAACCCACCCTTAAACTGGTGCCTCAAGGTAATGTCAGGAGCGGTGAGCAACAGACTGGGGACTTGTCTCCAGATTTTGAGCCAGTATCTTAGGCATGATTACCTAGAGACAGAGGGAGGATAAGCTGAGTGCATATTTTAAGGTGATTAGTAATTACAAAGAGGGGTTATTAGCTTGATCAGGGGCACCTCTGCTTTATCAAAGTAAGGTTTTATGCAAATTGAATAAATGCAAAATAGAGATTTTATTGCTCAAAAATACCTTGAAAAACTGCATTCTCACTGTGACCTACACAAATTCTGACCTGTAACTTGGATTCAATTGTTTGGACATAAGTTTAAGGTTATACCGTGGAACATTCCATGCAAAGCAATACCATCTCCACAGAAGCAAGCAGGTGGCATACCCTCCACTAGAAATGTACACAGAGCATCTTTAATTAATTGTAGATCAGACAGTATCTTCAAAAACATTCAAACCATCTTTTATCTGTTCTATTACATTTTCCTCTTTAAATGCATTCATGTACAAGGCACTTGGATTATTTGATGTAAATGCAGAGTTCCTTGCAGCCATAATCAAATGATTAAGTTCCTCTATGCCCTTTCCTCCCATAGGCTTTCTTCACAGACACCTACATCCAACAGCACCCTGAGGAGCACGAGCGGATTGAAGTCCTCAAACACCTCATTGCCCTACAGGTATAAGCAGCCTTCTTTTCTCACTGTCATTGCTCACATTGCCAGTTGGAGCAGGTTTGCCATACTAAAGTGGCTCTCACCTCCAGATGCCTCTCCTGGCCGACGGTATTCACATCCACGGGGAGAAGGCGACAGAGCAGCTCAAGCCCCTGCACAATCGTCTGGTCACCTGTTTCCAAGAGCTCAGGGAGAAAGTGGAGAGGCAGTACGGTGTGGTAACCTTGGTACGGTGCCAACAGCAAACTCAATTTAACCCAAAGGAGGTGCCAGTTTAAGCTATTGGCCTGCTTGCCTTTCTATCAAACGCTTCTCATTCATGCTAGAGTGTACATTACATTAGAGGAGAACCATAAATCTCTCTTTAGCCAGCCTTTTGTGCCCCCTGTTTCGCCTGTCATTGCGACCTCCTTTGCCAAGATCCACAGTGGATTTTTAATCTCGATTGATTCATAAAATTGCCCATACCCAGCTAAATTGTGTTTTTTTTATTAACTAGAGGCCATAATGGGGTGACACTGGCACAGTATGGGCTTTCCATTGCCTACTTCAGTCGCAGTGTGTGTGGCTGAATGTAACACAAAGGGCACCTGAAAACTTTAAAAGGACAGCGTCATTGCTTCACTCTGGCAGCCGCTATCAAAGAACGATGACAAATTATTCTAAGATAAAATTACCTCTAATAAATTTAATTAAACCTATTTTTTTTTTGGTGGGCTGAATTAGAAATCTGAAACCCCCAATCAAGGTTTATAATTCAACTACTAAACATTGCTATAGATCTTAATACCAACTTGCACAGGACTGACAAATATTGTACCCAGCCTGTAACAACCCGTTTTGCTTTTTGTTTTCTTTTTGACTTTGCCAGTATATGAAATCATAATTACCATTACTATTATGCACTTTTACTTGTACAGCTTTGTTTACTAGTGAATATTATGATTGAATATAGAAAGTAACATTTATTGCAGCTGTTACCGATGTATTGTATATGCATGAGGATTGTACAAATCTATACCCGGATAGAAACGAATACAGAAAACTAGTATTAAAAAAAACAACAACACATATTTAGGACAAAATAGGACCTTTCCTGGATAGTTTTTGAATGGTCTTTATCCCTAATATCAGAAAAAATACCTTATGATAATATTTAAGCGATTACTATTATTTTTTGTTACTACTGTTAGTTTTGTTTTTAATGATCGTTGTGGTATCAAAATCAATATTAAATCTCACGCCTTTTTCTTAGTGTCGAAATGTATTTTTTGTATTATGACAACACCATTATAGATAATAATAATTATTATTATAATCACTAGAAATATCATAGGGTTGCAGTGTTGGCATCATTAAAAGATCTTCAGTGTTCTTGTTTATCGCACATATTTAGTTATAGTGTCAAGTCTACTTATCGTTGTAACTCCTCTGCCAAGTCCTCGAGTTGACGCTTAATCCCATTTGTGTGCCCCAGCCCCACTCGCTGACGGAGAAGAAGATCACCCATGTGGGCTCCGTGGTGATGCCCTATATCCACTCCTCCATCCTTCGCCGCATGTCTGTAGTGTCCACTCTGTCCATCGCCTCCTCTGGACTGTCCAGCTCCTCCTCTGACGGACCTTCCTGCGTCTCGTCCCAAGAGTCAGACATTTTCTTTTCGTCTCCTTTGCTTGACAATTTATTTTATAGTTTGAGTTTCCATTTCTGCAGGGAATAGTTTCATCACAGTAGCTTTTGATAAATGTAGAGCAGAAAAATGAAAATGATAGTTGTTACGAAATTTGATGGAAGTACAAATAAAAAAGCCCTCTATTATGATTTATGGAGAAAAGAAAATATTACATTACTGTCTCAACCAAGGCTAAAAGAGAATGTTATGTTTTGAAAACATATGCTTAGTCTTATTTCAATAATTTACATTTATGCAAAACATCCATTTCATTTAGCTAGAAGGTCATTAAAATTGTGTATTCAGTTCACCGTATTGATTTTATAAAAGAGCTTATATTTGAACACAGAATTTTTACTGTCATCTTGTATCAGAGAGATATTTACAGACAATGCGTGTAGCCTGTGTTTTAAATACTTTAACTCAATTGTCATGATAACAACAAAGCTATTACAGAACGCACTGTTTTGTCTCACCCCGTGCAATTTTATAGTATAAATTTGTATTTACTGCAGGGTAAAGATTTTCACATAGTGTTTCAGCTCAAGACTAAAAGCCCCATGTTGTCTTATTGTTTCCTGTCTTGTGTATTTCCTTTCATATTTACAGCTCCTTGTTGTCACGTCCCAGTGATAATAGGGCTTCAGTTTTAGTGGAGGACAACAGGATCTCTCGGAAGAACAGAAAAGAGTGGAGTGTAAGCAAGTCCCAGGTCCTACTTGAAAAAATTGACTCAACTGAGGTAAGGCCAATGTGGTGTTAAAGCAAATCAAAGGACTTAAATTGTCAGAGAAAACCAATAAACTGAAGCAAGATTTTGTTAAGTCAATAACAATTGTATTGAGTTTTGACTTAAATCCTTCTTTACCGTACTTTTCGGACTATAAGCCGCTACTTTTTTCTCACTCTTCGGACCCTGCGGCTTATAATCAGGTACGGTTTATGTATGGATTAATTCTTTATCAAGACAGAGAATGTAGCGCGTAAACTTCGCTCCACTGCACGTATATCAGCGTTTTCCGCCCTATTGCTATAAGTGAAAGGACCCGTTCGGTATTTATACCACTTACAACTACGTATATATTACAGTGACGGTGGCACCGTGATGATGTGTTTAAGGTATTACATTATTTTATTTTGCCGGGATATTTCTTCCTACGATGTTAAAAATGTGCACAGTTTGAAATAAAACAAATATATCTGTATTTTGTATTTGTTTGCGACAAATTAAGTAAAGCACTGCCTTATGGGAAATTCCCACGGCCGGAGAATTGACCAATCACGGCACTAGATGCGTTTCTCATGAAAATTAATAGAACGGTGAAGATTGCGGTCGTGTGGTCAAGTTAATCAAAGTATAAGTGGAGACAGACGGACGGTCGGATACTTAGCATTATAGTTTAGTCAAATGAATCGAGGAGGAGGCACTAAACGACACAAGGGGGGAGCGGAGAAAAAGAGGGAAAAATTGAAGAGAGCACTGCTGTCGGGGGGGCAAAAAATGTGTGGAACCTGGACACAGATGACGTTATCGAACGGGTTGCGGATCGCACTTCGCTTGAAAGTAAGACACTTTTTTTTAATTATTTTGATTTCCATGATTTTAATGCAGTTGTTTAATGAATAGGGCTGACGTCTGCCACTGTTACCTGATGTGCTTTGTGTGTGTAGCCCGCTGTTTTGGTATTTTATTCTGCGCGGTTCTGTGCTGGCATGAGGCTACAGGCTGGCCATTTTACAGTTGTTATACTGCGTGTTTCTGCCGTTGTTTCTGCCGTTGTGTTTCTGCCGTTGTGTTTCTGCTTTTGTGTTTCTGCCATTGTGTTACTGCCGTGTTTCTGCCGTATTTACGTTAATTAAAATAAAATAAAAACTTTTGTGTACCATCTTTCTGTGTAAATATCTCAAGTAACAATGTGGACACCTGCGGCTTATAGTCAGGTGCGGTTTGTATATGTACAAATCTTAATTTAAAAAAAAAATTTGGTTGGTGCGGCTTATAGTCAGGTGCGCTCTATAGTACGAAAAGTACGGTAGTTATTTCCCCAGTTGGACTTAATAAAATGTTATTTTATTTCTGCCTGGCGGTGAGTCATGAACTACTGTCTAAAATTTTCTAGGATTAAAAATGGGCCAATACTGATTTTGTGGATAAAAGACTTCTGACGGATCCGGTCTCAGTTTGTGGTGGTCCACAGTTTTCTTTTAATTATCACAGACTCCCAGGGGTGTGATTGGATGAACAAAGTCTAATTTAACTACTCTTAGTTCTGTTTGATCACCAAACTTTTTTTTTTACTTACTAATTTTTAACCCCAGTGTCTTATGTTTTTAAAGAAATTCCTGATGCCTCTAATTTTTAATTAGAGTGATTGTTTAAAGCTGGAGTATCTGAGTTTTTTCGTGTTAATTAGTACATTTTGTGTGTCTGCAACAATTTAGAAAGTATTTGTTACAATCATTAACCCGGAAGTAAGAGCTGTGTAATGACTTAAGTGAATGTGGCTATGTTTTGGTGGCCCACCCCCGCTTAATTTGACTGTCTAAAAAAAACAACAACATCCCAAATAATTATTTCATGTGAACATTAACAATGTGCCTAAGGGTTTGCAAGAGCTAGAATGTAGTGAGATTTAAATACTTTCTCCTTCACCAAGTTTGAATATTTATTTAAAAACAAAGTACTATAAATGCACATTATGGTTAAGATTATATTCGCTGTCCAGAAGGGACAGTCCAAGTTAAAATGATCACAATACCAAATAAAGTGATTTCATGTGTTCCAAAAGCTTATTGTTTAACATGGCAGTTCCGTGACTCATTTGGGATTTGTTCTAAATGGAAATTGTTTTTTTTGTTGCAGAATCCTCCAGAGAAGCAGCCAAGACCCAAGAGTTTACAACTGGGTGACCGGCGGCTGACTCTCTCTCTTTTCCAAGGCAGTTCGTCTCAGCTCAGTCTGTCCAGCCCCCTCAGCCCTATCACAGCCTCTCCCCTACCCGAAAACACACCACGCAGCTCCAGTATGTACACGTCCAATTATGGTGTTTGTGATTACTTTGCTTCACTGTATCCAACAGTATCAACCTTATTCAGTGATTCTCAAATAAATGTCATTACAAATGTCACCTCTACAATGTTTGTTTATACAGCACCACAAGCAACCCAAGAGAAATACTGCTTAAGACATATTAGCAATAGGGAAATGACTATTGCTAAAGTAGAAAAGAAATGGCTATTGAAAACGCAATAATTGCTTGTTGATCATTAAATGTGTACTAAATAAACAAAGTAAGTACATGTTGCGTTTTATAGTTTTGCTTCGCTCACAGCATAGTAATAAATCCTTACTGCTTAAAGAGGGTGAAGTCTTCAATCTTAATCAGGCCACATGCAGTTTTGAAAAACTTTTATTTCCTCTCTTGTAGGTTACTCCTCACTTCTCAGTGATAATGACACCAACACCGCTGACGCCCCGGGGACCCCCCCACCCATGCCTCCCAAAAAACACCCACATGAGATTGACGTCCCTGGGTTTCCTTCAGATGTATGTATGCCTGTAAATATATATATATATATATATATATATATATATATCAGCAGCCCTTCACTTATTGCATATTTAATGACATATAAATGCTAAAAATATTCAGATTCCCGTTTGAAATCCTGAAATGAACTTGTCTTCTTTCTCAACAGTTTTCTCCTCCGTTACCAACGAAAATTGAGAGCAAGCCACCCCCGCCACCGCCCAAAACACGGAAGTCAATGTTTCCCACATACGATCATTCCCCTCACTGAGGCCATGGCTGTGTACAAGCTGTGTGTTTACTGGACCATTAGCAGTGATGCAATATCTGCCTTAATTATGCCAATGCACTCCACCAGCTCGAGAGTTTAGCTCTTTTTACTTTTTTATGACTGTTGTGGTCATGAGGGAATATTTGGATATACAAGTTTACATGCAGTCCAAAATGAACTGTTGGATTATTTCAGTAGAGGAAAAAAAAGCAAAGGAAAAAATACACATGCAGTATAAATATTATATATCCATATGCATTTAAAAAAACATTTTGGGTGCAATTTGGCATGTGGTAAGTTCTATTTTTCCAAATTTGGACTGGTACAATGTGGACACTGACTTTTGACTGACTGGCCTAGCCAGCGAGACTGGCCAATTCAAAATATATAAACATGCCAATAGCACATTTTATCATCACAATGAAGTTATTATTTTGAGTAAAATTAATTTTCAATTTCAAATGAACTACTGCAATAATGTGACATCACATCTTGGTAACAAAAAGGTGTGTACATTTTCTGGTAGAGGGCATGCTAATTATTTGTCTCCAGATGGTATTGCTTTACAAAAACATCCATAACTGGATAAATGCATCTTACATAACTTTAATGTCATATTGTGGGGCATTACAGGCAAAGCAATACCTTTACTTATAAAAGTATAATTCTGATTTTTTTTTTTTTTTGCAAGGACACTGGATGACTTCTGTTCACCTAAGCCATTCCTCTTGTACGCAGGCTGCCTTAGTGTACAATCAAACAAAAGATGGACAGAATATAGTATAATAATAATGTAACCCGCCTTGGTGTAGATGTCAAATGCTCCCATTTTGAATACACACTGGATGACTTTAATGAATGTTTTACAGATTTTTTTAATACAATTTTTGTGAGCCGAACACTGCTGTTTCACTGATGGGTGGTACAAGTTAGAGCCTTCTTTATGTTTCAAAAAGACTTGGGGTACAGGATCTATATATATCTATACCTTTGCACAACCAGATGGTACAGCAACCAGCATCAAATCTACAGACTGTATACCACTTATTTTTATAGATTTAAAATGTGTACAGATTGGTATGCATGTGAGAACGTTGTTGTTACTTAAGATGTAAGAGTAGATATATTTTATTTAGATACAATTTTTCCACAAGGGATGATTTTTCTATAGTATATGATCAAAGTGTTTTTATAAGTATATTTTATGAACAAACATTGTTGCTTACTGAGCTTGAATTAATAAATTTGAAACTAAATTTGAACTTTTTTTGCTTTTTCTTCTTTATGGCAGACAAACTATGGTCAAACACAGAGACAATGAGTGAAAAGTGAAGTGGTATGAAGCTGATGTAATAATGTCACTTCTTTAGTATATATATATATAAATATAAAGTTTTAATGACTTGTATTCAAAATGAAAAAGTCTTTGGTATCGTTTCCCTGTCTGTAGTTGTCAGAGTTTGAAGTTGTAGGTATCCTATTTCAATATTAAGGAATTTGCTTGATATTTGATACTGATTTCAATACCACAATGATAGTAATAATTTCCAATACAAAATAATAATTACTTTGGTCTTATACTAGTATAAGAACATGGTAATTATTATTTATTTTGATAAAGCTAGGCTGTTTGTCCTGTTTAAGTAATATTTTTTTTTAGTAATGACACTTCCAATGAGTATTAGTTTTGGTATCAATTAGCATCTGATTTGACAACTTTTAACAACTCCAGTTTGTAGTTGTAATGTTATGGATGACTTTGTTGTATTTACTTTAATTAAACCACTATAGAGAAAATGACAACCCTTGGCACCTTTTTTTCAAAACTATCAGGGAGGTACCTGCCCAGATACTGTGAAAATTTACACGTTTGAGCTCATATCTTTACATCATTTGCCTGAAAGTGATGATTTATGTATTTTAAAAAAAACTAACAGCAAAGGTGTCAGGAAATTTGAGATCTTTACTCCACTCTGTTATCAGGGAAAGTCACACTTGGAGAAGTTGTTTACGAGTTGTGTATGGCTGGTTCATAACATTAATCTGGATTTGTAAAGGCCTTCTTCACACATTGTCATGAACACAATGTCACTCAGTTTTCTTGTCTCAGGAGCAGAACAACACAAAGTTGATTATAACACTGAAACACTGGCTTATAGGCTTCTGCAGGAGCCCGTCTAATGTTTACACTGTTATATAGTGCCGGGGAGTACACATGTCCTTCCTGCTTCAAGAAGAAAATGGCAATTTTCTCAATTCTCATTCTTCTCCTTGATTCCTCTCCTCGATCCTCCATATTTCAGCTGTATATCAAGCAAGCCATATTAAGTGTGTCCCAAAGCTCAGAGGAGCCAGCGGAAGGAAACCACAGAGGAAACATGATTTCTTTCAGTGAGTTTATATTGTAACAATTTCAGTATAGGTACAGCAACAAAGGATGTTGACACGTAAAATAATCTTGATTTTACATTACAACTAAGGAACAAGGAAAGGTTGTACTATTCACCCCCAACTTGTGTCTCTTCTGCCTCTCCTCTGCTCCTCCCTCTTTTGCCCCTCTGTCCTCCCTCCTCTGCCTCTCTGTCCTCCCTCCTCTGCCCCTCTGTCCTCCCTTGTCTGCCCCTCTGTCCTCCCTCCTCTGCCCCTCTCTCCTCCCTCC
The DNA here is from genome assembly GCA_036785185.1 of Paratrypauchen microcephalus. NCBI lineage: Eukaryota > Metazoa > Chordata > Actinopteri > Gobiiformes > Gobiidae > Paratrypauchen > Paratrypauchen microcephalus. The sequence continues at coordinate 3,087,721 of JAVJIX010000071.1, forward strand.
TCTGCCCCTCTGTCCTCCCTCCTCTGCCCCTCTATTCCTCCCTTTTCTGCCCCTCTGTCCTCCCTCCTCTACCCCTCTTTCCTCCCTCCTCTGCCCCTCTGTCCTCCCTCCTCTGCCCCTCTATTCCTCCCTTTTCTGCCCCTCTGTCCTCCCTCCTCTGCCCCTCTGTCCTCCCTCCTCTGCACCTCTCTCATCCGTGTGTCATCTCTGCAGGTGGGAGTTCCTCACCTATTCAAGAGCGAGGAAAGAGAAATAAGATGTGCCCATTGATTCTGGTTTTATAATAGTGAGAGCTGCTTTGGCTTAATAGAGGAAAAAAATCAAACCACAGATGTCTTTTTCTCAGGTGTAATGGTAAAATTGAAAATAAAAAAGGTCTGTTTAGTATGATTGTGCATGAGAAGCACATTTAAACTTTTAAGATCTTAATGGGGTCTTTATGCAAAACGACAACAAAAACATACATACACCAAACTAACATATATTTAATGATACTGGGCAATGTTTAATTGAAGATATACTACACCTACACTACACCTAATAAATAGCCCATAGTATGACTGAGGTTGGGGACACTTGTTGAGCTTGCACCACTACTTTCAAGATACAGTTTTCCTCTACTGTAGGTATAGGTACAGTCACAGTAACTACATTTGATTATATTACACTATTATTGATATTCAGATGTTCTGCTTTAACTGAATTGACTTTTTAATATACAAGTTTTTCTGAGTTGCTTTGGTGTAATTTTCTGATCAGAACTGATTTTTCAAAGCTTTAAATGCATTTCTCAAAACAATTCATATAAACACCAGAACCCACTGTATTTACTGCAAAATCAAACAATGTGCAAAAAGTCCTTGGTGAAATTCACAAGCTGAAGTATTTCTTTCAGAGAATATGTCCTTCAGAATGTACACGCCTCAGTGAAGCGAGTCAAACATCAAAACGTTTCCAGATTATGCAAAGACCAAATATACGAGGCTCGTGAAGACAGAACATGATTTTTAAACGTTTACTCTGACTTAGACAAACTTTATTCATCCACAAGGGAAATTATTTGGACATAGTAGCTCACACATCACAGTATATTATAATCACAAAGAGAAAAAATATAAATGGTAAGAATACATTGTAAATAAGTATCAAATATAGCAAGAAGCTGGTGTGTACAAGTAAAAATAAAATATAGAAAGAAATATAGTAATAAAAATATATCTCAGGTATATACAAAGGTCGTAAGGAAAAGCAGTGCAAAGATCAATAGTGATTGACAGGATTATCTGTTGCTTAAGGGTGAGTTGTTGTACAGTTGTATGAAGTATGATATGAACATAGTCCTGTATCTCTCACTTTACGTCATTTACAGACACCATTTTACTCTTTTCACTCTCAACTGATCAGTGAAAATGACTGATGTGTTCTCTATTGCATTCCATACATACAATTCCCTCTCGAATCATCATCAAACAGTCAAGAACAGTGGATAAGTGCAGAGCACAGGACCCTTTTCCAGACCCAGATCAGGAGCACCTCACTGTGGGATAATTAGACTATTGTAAGACAGGTTTTACCCTACTGATGATGTGTTGTTGCAGGTCAGATAACCTCATTGTGCATATTTTCAATCAATATTCAATCTGAATATTTGTTTAAATGCACTTGTTTTCCAGTGTATATCTCATATGAATGATCTGTCCCAATACGTGAGAATCAAGAGACAATTGTACAAACTCATTTGAAACAATACACCAAATAATTTGCTCTTTGGAAAAACAGTAAAAGAAACAGAAGAATTTGCAGATTTAAGCAAGAATTTAAGAAATGTTCAGTTCTAATCAGAAAAAATTTGAAGAAAACTATAATAAATGATTGCCAGATCTCAGGATCTGTAATGTCCCCAGTACTACTACCTGCTGGTCCACTGCTGGTCCACGCCCTAATTTTCAGCAGTGGTTTCTATTCAGAATATTTATGGCACATTTGGCCTCTGCGTCAGCCCTGCAACTGACTGGTCATAGTCAGATGAATGGAGCCACCCCAGAGGCACACAGCAACAGCTCAAACTAAATAATAATAATAATTAAAAAAGTTACCAACATTTTTGTTCAATAAACTAACAGTGGTTTAAAACACCCACACCACAGTGCAAAACCTTGACACTGCTGAAGATCTCTGAGCGCAGTGCGTATTTTTTCCTCAGCTGATGTGTGCACCATCTCTTTGAGTTATGCCCTAAATAAAACAATAATCAGCATCAGATTTTGAATGATGAGTTAGAGGGTGGACATTAATCTCTGGGAAACAACTTCATTAGAATACTTTAATACTTAAAGAAGTATTGATTTATTTAAAAGTAGGTAGAGAGCTACTTTGGTATAATAGTAGGGGCTTAGTTGTGTAAATCACGGCAGAATGAATTAGAAAATCAATGTAGTTCATAATTTATAGTAATATAAAACCGCAGGAGGAAAAAACACCCATGGCTTGTTCAAGTATCTAGATTCATATAGTTTCTTTCCTCCGCTGTTGCTATCAGTGATTTTTTTTTCTTATCATTAACCATTAAGTAGCATGTAGCCTACTTCAGAAGTTGCAGGAAATGTGCTTAAGGGCAGTGTCCGTAACACTAACCTCTGCATCAAAGCATAATAATGCCTTTACTTGGTGCATTTGGGGCAGTGCAGCTCGGGCCTCGGCGTGGAGCGGATTAGCTGCTCCATTGTGCTGTGCGCTCTTTGAAGCTCACTAGGTGGTGCCAGAGGGTGTGAACCAGTGGGACGTTGCAAAAAAGCTTTTCTCTGCATTTTCTACAGCTCTGCATCATTTAGTACGCGTATGCTGAAGACCTGAAGCCGCTTTACTGCGTGTGCACAGCAGATCGGCCCATGTCACCTGTAGCACAGGATTTACAAGTGGGCGACAAGGTAAGGAGCCATTTTGTTAGCAATATTTAGCATGTTAGCAAATGATGACATGCAGTACATATTTCTCATTTTGAACATTGCAAGAAAACAAACACACATTATTTACCATTTACAACTTTTAATTACTGGCTAATAGGATACAGGGCATATGCTCTTGCAATTAACCAAAATATATTTTTTTATATTTATGCAAGTCTCACGCATTGAGAGTGTGACACACGCAATTCGACGTGTTCACACGCTCACACGCCACGCATGGTATTTCTCACGCTGAAATGTTTTAAAGCAATTCAAAACTGTAGCCACTGTTCACAGCGCTTCTGTGCCCAGAAAATCTGTAAGTTAATGCAGGCCCGCGTGATTTCAGCGCAGTGTTGCCAACTCCCCAGCATCGGAAGTAGCTATTGGCCCGCCCAGAAGTAGCTAAAAGTAGCTAGACGGGCGAGCACATCCTAACCTTCCTTACCCCGTGACACTAACCTTTTATTGGTGTTGTTATTACATATACTTGTTTGTTTGTTTTTTTATTTTATATATATATATATATATATATATATATATATATATATATATATATATATATATTGAGCTGTAGTCCAAGATCTATAGCTTGCTTTTTTTTATTTTGTGTTTTTTTTTTTTTTGTGCTGTAGTTTAACTAAAGCTTTTTATGTATTTTTTATTTTGTTGTGCTATAGTGGGCAAACTATAGCTTTTTATTTTATTTTTTATTTTTTTTGGTGCTAAAGAACTAGCTTTTTTAAACTTTTCTGTGCTGTACAACTAGCTTTTTCCCACTCCCGTCTGTACTTTTGTGTATACACTTTTGGTTGTGGCATTGCGATTGAATACAAGAGGAGAAAAAATAAATGCTCTAAAGAATGAGAGGGATATGCACGTGACGAGAGAAACTGAATGACAGAAACAGAGAGAGGAATGACCAGACTCCGAGGCGATCTGACGAGATGGGAGGGAGCAGAGGAGAGACTGGTGTGTCTCTCTTCCACTGCCCCTCTCTGTCTCTTTCTCTCTGTCTCTTTCTCTCTGTCTCTGAAAGATTATTTTTTTCCCCTCCCGCGATCTTGGAGCCTCTGATCACCAAAAAAAGTCGCTAGATTTGTCGCTAGTCGCTTTTGTCTAATTTTCTCGCTAGGGGGGTCCAAAAAGTAGCTAAAAATAGCGACAAAGTCGCTAAGTTGGCAACACTGTTTCAGCGAAAAAAAGTCACTCGCACACCAGTACTCGAGTTGAGCGATCAGCTGTGAGGCCGATCGCGCACAGCTGTCTGCGAGCCGCGTGAATGTTTACGCGGCAGAGAAGAAGAAGAATCCTTAACTTGCTACGTTAATGCTACGTAAGAAGGAACTCTCGCCTCGGGACACGGGATAAGTTCGGGATATGTCCTTTTCTCCGGAGCTCCGGATTATTAAAGACCGTGACACGTGCATACATGGATACGAGTGACCGCGTTTTTATGGGTGAGTCATATTATCAGATTATTTCTGCATCTATTTCGGCACTAAACCAGAACTAAACCAAGACTAAACCAGGTCTAAACCAGGACTAAACCAGAACTAAACCAGGACTAGACCAGGACTAAACCAGGACTAAACCAGAACTAAACCAGGACTAAACCAAGACTAAACCAGGTCTAAACTGGGTCTAAACCAGGATTCAACTGGGACTAAACCAGGACTAAACCAGAACAAAACCAGGACTAAACCAAGACTAAACCAGGTCTAAACCAGGACTAAACCAGAACTAAACCAGGACTAAACCAGGACTAAACCAGAAGTAAACCAGGACTAAACCAAGACTAAACCAGGTCTAAACCAGGTCTAAACCAGGATTCAACTGGGACTAAACCAGGACTAAACCAAGACTAAACCAGGTCTAAACCAGGACTAAACCGGGACTAACCCGGCACTAAACCAGGACTAAACCAGGTCTAAACCAGGACTAAGCCAAGACTAAACCAGATCTAAACCGGGTCTAAACCAGGACTAAACCGGGACTAAACCAGGATTTAACCAAAACTAAACCAGGTCTAAACCAAGACTAAGCCAGGACTAAACCAGGTCTAAACCAGGACTAAGCCAAGACTAAACCAGATCTAAACCGGGTCTAAACCAGGACTAAACCGGGACTAAACCAGGTCTAAACTAGGACTAGACCAGGTCTAAACCAGGACTAAGCCAAGACTAAACCAGATCTAAACCGGGTCTAAACTAGCACTAAACCAGGACTAAACCAGGTCTAAACTAGGACTAGACCAGGCCTAAACCAGGACTAAGCCAAGACTAAACCAGATCTAAACCGGGTCTAAACCAGGACTAAACCAGGACTAAACCAGGACTTAACCAAAACTAAACCAGGTCTAAACCAAGACTAAACCAGGACTAAACCAGGTCTAAACCAGGACTAAGCCAAGACTAAACCAGATCTAAACCGGGTCTAAACCAGCACTAAACCAGGACTAAACCAGGTCTAAACTAGGACTAAACCAGGTCTAAACCAGGACTAAGCCAAGACTAAACCAAAACTAAACCAGGTCTAAACCAAGACTAAGCCAGGACTAAAACATGTCTAAAACAGGTCTAAACCAGGACTAAACCAGGACTAAACCAGGACTAAACCAAGACTAAACCAAGACTGTGTGTGATAACATATTATCCTGTGCATTATTGAATGATAATATGGACTTTTAGTTATAAAAGCATTTCCATATTAACAAAGTACCTTCTAATTTTATAACTCGACTACTGCTCGCACCCCCCCCGCTCCTCAGGAAAAAATGCCCCCCCCCCCTCCTCAGAAATCTCACTCCTAGCAATCTTCAAAACTTGAGAGCCTTGTATTTATGACATGTTCAAGTGCAGTTCATTTCAGTCATATTTTATTGCTTTGTTGATATTGCCCACTACTCAAAGTTGCTATGGCTTTTGGATTTGCTGTCTTATTGAATAATTTTTTTGCCAATAAATCATACGATAAAGATCACCACCCACCTGCCACAGTGAAACTATAGGCAAAGTTGCTTGATTGATTATGGATTAGTTTACCTACCTTCCATTTGAGTCATTTTTGCTACTTTGTAAGAGTTGTTTGTGCAGAGATTATCCACCCAGCCCAGATGTCCTACACAAACATACATTGAGCCTGCTGTCAGCTGTCTACTGCACAAGTTTGTATTGGCAACCACCCAGAGAAATCCAGTGATTGTTGTCCCCACCTTCCTACAGCCTTTGGCTCTGGCTCCTTCGTGAGCGGCTGGGAGGAAGAACTTCTTCTACTTCGTGGTCAAACAAAAACTTCAGGATGTGTGCACTTTCTTGTTTTATTAATACGCTCAGTACTTCCACCATGTATTTTTCAGTATTCTTAGAAGGCTACCTGGTTACATCATGTGCAAGCAGACAGTATGCTGATGTATTTTACAAAACTATTAGTTTTATTTTTATATGAAATAGTCATGGTGCAGTCCAGGAAAATGCTTTTGGAGATCAACAAGCGATATAGACCTATGTATCTGTGAAAAAAGAGACCATTACTAACACAATTACAAATATCTTCAATCTTCTATTATGTGATTACAAAGGTAAACCAAATTTTATGTAAATTACATGGCTAGTGAGTAAAGTATCTCTTCATACTGAAGAGTGATCCTACTAGTAGAAAATGAAATGACCTTATTTAAAGCACTCTTAGTCATCTCTCTAAAACTTCAGCACAGCAGCCTATTATATAGTTATGGTCAGATTGCTTTACAGTTTCCTGTCTCCCCAGTGCTGTGCATGCCATTACTCTTGTTGCCTTCACGCTGATCAATTGAAAAGAAGAAAGAAACCAAAAAAATCGTTACCGAGATTGCTTGCACTAAGATACAAATTGCTCACTGTTTTTAGTCGGCTTGCAATTTGGGACTCCAATGTGTAGCACAAACAAAGCAAAGCACTGACTTTTTCATTTTTTATATTTCACAGGAGAGTGCCGTTCAGCCTTTTGTTCGGGAACCTTCAGACAAGACAAGCAGGGGTACTCATCAAGACCGGTGTTAAATTCATGCAAGAACGATTTCCAGAAAGATGTTTTCCCATAGATTAACACCATAGGGGTTACAGTGGTGAATATGGATGTGAATAAAAATGTGAGCATTATAGCGTTCTCATGGTACACTGCTATTTGGTAATTCACGTACAGGTCCACTACAAGGAAGACCAGAAAGACAGTGACAAGGGACAGTGCCATTTGAATAACCCGCAACTGGGATCCTAATTTTGGCCGGTGAGCTCCATTGGTACTAGCTTTCATGTGGCGCAGATGGGTTGCCAAGTGGACAGAAATGGAAATGCAGCACTTAATCATGAGCAGTCCAGGGAACACATCTGCCAATAGTAGAGCCATAACTTCATAGACTTTTGCTGCAAAGGTCTCGGGGGTTTTGATGCCGCAATCTTGATTTATTATTGTGATATTGTGTGTTTTTTCTGATTGAAACACAAAAAGAATGGGCACGCACACGGCAAAAGCACACAGAGGAATGAGGGTCAGTCCAAGAGTTATGTGCTTGAGGATGATTGCATGGATGGAGGTGTAGCAGCGATTTGGCGTGTGGACTAACCTAATGCTGTAGTAAAAGGTGAGAAAACTGACATACCACACGATTGTAAATTTGAAGCTAAAAAGAACAACTAGGAGGATACTATAAGGCTGAGACGGGATGTGGCATCTGCTGTCAATCTCATCCATAGTCATCCAGAGGTAGCAGATAAACTGATGAACCAAGTTGGCGCCGGATAGAGCCACTACAATGGTTTCACTGGGGGACCACTGCTTTGTATGCTGGTAGTGAGACAGGCTACTCAGCAAGATGAAGAGGTTAAAGAACACCGTGCAGACTGCAAACAAGCCAGTTATTATCCAGATGGCCAACTTACTCTCTCCCAACATGTTGATAGTCCTTATGCTGGCAGCTTGTGTCGTTTAAAGCGTTATGAGGAGAACTTGTGCCTCAGCAGCCTGTATCTCTTTTTGATGTCCGCTGTTTGTGCAGTTTTCAAAGAAGCAAGATGGAATTATGCACGCACTTTCCAAACCAGACGTGACATTGTAACCTTCAAAGAAAACAGTGAACAGAACAGGCTAGTTACTTTACTGCCAGTTTTAATCCTGTCTTAATACAAGTGTCAATGCGGACATTCTCAATACAATATTGGATTGTTCAGTACAGTTCCCGGAACACAATACACACATATTTAGCTCAGCAAAACCATACTTTTGCAGATACAGGATTAAACGGCTCCATAATGCTGCTATAAATTAATAGAGAAGACATAGTGTAATTTAATAAAAGTTATGTTTATTTAAAATCACCATGCAATAATACATTTTGTTCATGCTGTGGATTACCTTGTTTAGTTCTGTCAAATTTCTCAGTTTTTAAATTAGTTTGTGCCTTTTTAAACTTGGCTTGCTTGTACCTACTATCCATGTGTCAGAATGATAAAAAAAAAATAGCCATAACATTTTTTTATTTAGCCACAGTAACAGTTCTTGAAATGTTACGTACTGTATGATCGAAAGCTAAAACCCATGAATATTCCCTGATTAATCCTGGTTTGGAATTGGTTTAGTCCTGGTAATGAATTTGTCCTTATTGTTCAAAATGCTGTTTTGGTAAATTCCCATAACCTCTTTTACCCCTGGTAGACTCAGTAATGTTATCTGAAGAAAACCGCCCTGAATCCTTCTCTAACTACATAGCCTTTGTTTGTTGATGCATTGCATGACTCAATACCGTTGTTGGCTTTGGCTGAAGAATCCCTTGTTTTGTTTTGTTGATCCCAGCATTAATCCTCACCTGGAGATGTCTGAAGGAGGCCAACAGCGCAAGGTGAATTCTCTGGATCCTGGACCGCTGATCAGATTTATACAGCAATGTTAGCCTACATTTGCATCAACCACAGGTAGTTGTGGTGGTGCCCGTTTGCATCTGACCCTAACTATGAGCAGCATCTGTGCTAATTATACAGACAAATATGGTTTTATTGTAGGTTGAAAATAAATCTGAAATGATATTATGGAGAAGACTGCAGCTGTCAGAATAATTTGAAACAGAAACTGATTTACATGATTATCCAAATATAGGGTATCTAAAAGAATCTGTGCTTTTTGTTAAAACTAGTATTGAAACTAGATACTAATCTAAAACTAATAAACAAAAAATGATACTGATAAGATGAAGCTGAACTTTTAGAATGGTCATAGTGCAAATGGAGGAACTACTTTGTATTATTTTGTGTTGAAAAATCTCTTTTTAAAGTTGCAGTGTGCAAAGTATGCAATTGTAGTACTGAAATAGGTAATGAGTATAGTGTCTTGAGTTGGAATTGTTAGTATTGTTACAACACTATACACGCCTTAAATCATGCTTGTTGTTTTGCTGGTAATATTCTACCGGTATTGCATTAGTTAACAAAGCTACTGCATGTGGCTTATTTATCTGGGTAATGTTTTTATCTATTATTATGCAGCCCCTGGAGCATAACCAGGACCAGTCAGCCAGTTTCTGCCACAGACCACACTGGACCACATTGGACCACAGCAGGAAAATGGTTAGCCCACACATTTACAAAACACGCCACCACCGGCAGTGCAGGCTTTTACCTGATAAGAAAAGCCAATCACCCTCCAATGACCTTCAGGAGTGTGGACAATATAATCCCTTATCCCTCAATCTGCAGTGACACTCATTTTCTGTGTTCACTATTTAATAATGTATACAGGACACATCTCACACATTTTAGTATTTCATTAAACAAAAAACGTATCACTTTAGATGAATTAAATATTCGAAGCCCAAGCAAAATATAACCCAGGAAATAGATACTCTAATCGAAAAAAAAAAAAAAAAACTCCCGTGTTACCTGTTAGCACTTAGTATTACTGTTTTAAATACAAACCTTAAAGATCCACTTTTTTTACTGAATCACTGTGTAAATTGGTCTAAAATAGAAGTGTATACATATCCTTGGCTTTATTTTGGCATTTTAGTGCATGTTTGTTAAAAATCTGTCTTTTGTCTTAAAAGCCGTGTCTATACCGGCCTCTTTAGGACCAACTACGGCCACTACATTTGAATTTCCGTGTTGGACAAATGGCCGCCAGTGAATCAGATGCAGGTTATTACGTGACATGCACAGCCACTCACGGTCAGCTGGGTGGTATGTCAGAAGCCCCTCTTAGCCCAGCCTATACCTCACTGTGGCCAAATTCGCGTTGCTGTCACTCTCCATTGGCAGTATGCTAATGCTAGCTCTCACTGACCGGTGCTGTCACCCGGTTGTCACTCATAGGTCAATCCCCACACTATCACCCCACTCGCACTCCCCAACCCGCCAAATACCGCCCACTTTGTTGGATTTTTCAGATTTTTTTTTCAGACTCTTGCAGATGTGTTTAGCGGCTCTTTAAAATTTGTTTGAAAAGTCATTGGCCTGATGGCCTGAATTGTCTGCCTCACCCTGTAAGAAACACCTTGGTTCCATGATTCTTTCTTATAGCAAAAGGAGATGGATTCTATCTGGATGACTGAGGGATTCTGCACACGATTCTTTCTTATCTTATCTTATCTTATCTTATCTTATCTTATCTTATCTTAGTCTTTGTGGGTCAAGTTTGATGCTGTGAATATAAAGTGTTATCTCACCTTCCACTTCAAAGAAATTACCAAAAACAGACAGTCTGTTAAAAATTGAGAAATATAACCCAGAAATATAAACGATAGATCCTTAACCTAAATCCTTAACCTAGAGCACGCCAGGGATACTATGTCCTTTGCCCAAAGGGCTTCCATAGGAAAAGTAATCAGACTACAGAATGAAAGCTGGATGGATGAGGGTAGCTGGATGTTTTTTTTTTTTTTTTGCTTACACCAGCCTCAATGTAAAAATGCACCAGAAAAAAAAAAAAAAGGGGGGGGGGGGGTGGTGGCAGCTTGACCCTTATTTGAACATAATCATAGTCATAATCATGATCATATGTAATGGATGTAAACAAAAATGTAATTGTACCAGCAAAAAAATCAAACTACTTTCATCTAGCTAGTAGGCTACCTAACTAATAAGACAAGTTTCCAATCCACTATAATTCAAATAAATAGAGATGTGTGTGTCTCAAGACCAATGGGGAAAAAGACAATACATATAAACAAACACACAAAGAAACCAACAAAAACCAACAACAACAGTGCATTATAGTGAGGGCCCCAAACTCAAGTTCACCTAGAGCCCCAAATTGCTGACTCCACCATTGCCTAGAGGCAGTGAAAAACTAAAAACAAAAATTGAGAAATTACATGCAATTTTGAATTATTGAAATGTGTTGCTGTCCTAACACCCACAACTTCACAAGTGCACATTTTAAAACAAAGGATTCCTAGGATTATATATGAAATGTTTGCATTCTTTCTTTGCAAATTTCTGCTGTAAAGGCATTGTTTTCTTTCCAGTGAATCCAACAGATGTTGTATCTGTTGGCAATGATCTGTTACATACTTGTAAACAAATGCAAGGACCTCACAGATTAGTGCAGGGAGGTAGTGCCCTGAAGGTGGCTTGGAGCTGAATGAATTACTGACCTGAACCACCAGCCCCTCGACACCTGCAGCAGGTCTTATTAATGCAGCGCACCTTTGAAGGCACTGTACCGGTGCAGAGGAGAGGTGGGCCATAGGCATATACTGTATATATCCTCCTAGATTCTGTACATTGTGTATAGGAGGTGTGCAGAGTGCTGACACAGCCTGGTGCTGCGGAGACTGGCAGCTAAGGGTTATCACTTCAGGTAAATGTAACCACAATCACTGCACGAGCGGCTGAAACCTTTGCAAATCAAGGACAGACGGTGAATAAAAAAGGCAGTTTTGCAGCAATTTGTTCTGCATCTTTTTCAACACAAGTAGCAAACTCGACTATAGCTAAAATGAGTCAACAGCAACATTTAGAAACACTGATCTAGATATCTAGTCTGACTGTCTTAATTAACTAACTCAGCCTAAAATTAATTAGGACTTCAACAAAAAATACTGTATACAACATATTTATTAAAACACTGTACTATCCATCTTACAATAAATGCATAAAAGGCACCAAACTATTTACACAATACAGCAAAAATATCGTAATATCTATGAGAACTATGAGATGGACAAATAGAAAAATACAATTTTAAACTGCTCTACTCACAGACATTTTTTATACAAATTGCACTCGCCTTTACAAATACATAAAATATTGTTCTGTACATCTTCAATACACTATAACCTGAGAGTAAGTCCTCTAGTGCCGTCACACAGGGTATCCATACTGAGGATCATATTTGAGGGAGTGTGTGTGGTCTGGGATTTTGTTGGAGCGCTGTGAGTTCCTGACAGAGCCCCCTGTGGGGATGGCGTTGGGGGCAGACTCGCCGATACTGGACAGGGGGCTCCTCACACTGTTGTACTGGACCCCATGGTGTGTGTGGTAGCTCAGGACAGAGCGCACACTAGTGGCTCTGCTGGCGGGACGGCTCTCTGGGGCTTGGGCGTCCTCCCTGAAAAGAACATGCATATAAAGATTAGTGTTGATTTTGATACTAAGAAAATGGACCTACAACAGGTTGAACTTTACATTTTACTAAAACAGTTAACATTATATTTAAGATTTTACAAAGCGTTTTACTCTTTCTTTACCAGTCTGTAGGCCAAAACTCCTCTAATGTACACAGAAATTATTATTTGACAAATAAAAATAAAGAAAACATCTTTATTTTATTGAAATCATCTTTAAAGTATCAGAAAAATGTGTTTTGTAAGTGTAAATTGTGCCTAAATTTTAGAATTCTTTTAGAAGAATACTCCCTAGTGTGACGTCATTAACGTGGGACTCTCTAAAATAGAACTCTCCTTGCTGTCATTTTCTACATATTTTTCAGTACTTCTTCACAAACTGCTTCTTTATATTTACAACAGGTATTGTGAAGAATCCCTCAGTCATCCAGGTAGAATGCATGGCAAAAGGAGAAATTCAATTTGTCAACTGGACAAAGTTTATTTGGTTGAATTCGTTTCGCAGCTCATCTAAGATGCTCCTTCAGTTCTACAACAGGTATTATAACACCAAATTAAGTAGAAATTAAATTAAATTCATACGCACTTTAAAAACACTTTTTTAGACAATAGATTACAATTTTACACACATTAATACGACTTTCTGGACAATATAACGCATCGTTATTGCAATATTAGCTGACACAGTTATCAATATCACAAAAAAAAAGTTTGTAAATAGCATCAAATAGCACATCTTTTTTCTCATTGTGCAGCCCTACTTTCTTTAATATACCATATCATCTTACTAGTTCTGATGGAGATCAAGACCATTTCAATAACTATACAGGAAAAATCAAATTGTTTTTAGTCTATATAATGTATAAAGCTACCATCTGTATTTATATTGTCCGATCTGCCCCTGTTGTATTCTCATGTATCACTACTAGAGGCAATCTGTGTTACTTCTGTCTAAGTGCCAGCTTTGGCTTAACAAAAGACCAGTCATTATAGTTGAGCCTGAACAGCCCAACTGGGAGGTGGTGGGAGGGGGAACAGGTTTCATATCTGCCATGTACTGATAAGAAAAATCAAACCAACTTACAGATATTAGCTTTAATATTGATACTTGTTCAAAAGAGTATCTAGTATCAATAGCTTTTGTAATGATTACTGTATAGATATTTATGATTTGACAGCCTTAATAAAGATAAGCAAAAAATATTAGATTGCTGGTACACTGGTCTTACTGTGTTTTTAAAGATTTTTCTTTGAAGCCCGATATAGACTGTTAGGCACAACAGCTAAACAAATAAACTTTGATTAATCATTGTTACATCTCTTGGTGATTTTTTTTTTTTTTTTTAAATAACCGTTCTATTGAAGACTTGCAAGTCTGATCTTTGCTAATTTGAAGGAAAAAAAATCCAGTCTTTCATGTACATCACCAAAATAGAGGGAAGTTTAAAAGTTGGATAAGGTCACCCTGCTCGAAAACAATTTGGGATCAGTTAATTAAAGTCCTGTGTGAAATCTAAAGCTTATCTAACTTTCACACAATTCCAACAATATCCCCATTAACTGTTCAGTTGTGCATCTATGACTTTAAGCACTCCTCTCAAATGGCTCAGATCACTTAGCAAAAATCTTTTCTGAAAAAAACAACAACAACTATTCTAGTACGTGGCCACTAAGTTCCTCGTTTTGTGAGAGAATTGCATGTTTTTTGAGGCATAGTAGAATATCAATCAATCAATCATCAAACAATATTTATAAAGCGCTTTTCATACGAAGATGTAACACAAAGCGCCATACAGTGGTTAAGGATTAGAAGATTGACTTTTATTGATCTCACACAGGAGAAGTTGTTTCTACATTTGACCCGGGGACCATCCACATGATTTTGTTATTTAGGCTCTAAATAACAGGCCCTATTTAAAGATCCACTATGTAGCTTTTTTCTGGAAGGGAGTGTGCCGTTTACTCATCTCCATGTTAGTCAACACGATTGCCTTTAATTTAACCATCTTACATGTATGAAATTACATGTGTTATATATACACTCTTTTGGCAAGTGGGGCCACTTGTTATTTGGCCTGGTGGTGTCACATGTTTGTTCTTATGGAGATTAAGTTTAATGCCATACTGTGGTACATTCCAGGCAAAGCAATAATATTTCCATGGAAACAAGTAGGTAGCAGACCCTCCACCAGAAACATTACATAGTGCACCTTTAAATATGGACCTCTAATACTTTTGTCCTCTGGTAATAAATGAATAGGCCAGAGTTGAGCTAACCTTATCTCATTGGCTCTCTCTTTTTCATATTTTCTCTTGTTGCAGCAGCAGATGAGCAGCCATATGAGCAGCAGGAGCAGCAGCAGGAGCAGGAGGGCACCTATGACGGCCCCCACGATCATGCCCACTCTGTTTGTCGCTAAATAAGGACATAGAAATTACATGTAAGTACCACATTTAACACATAAGCTTCATCAGACATACTTTCAGTGTATGAAAAGGAAACCGTATTTTTCCAGGTATATAGTATATAATATAAAATATGTAAATTATTCCCATCATCCCCAGTTATCACCATAGATCATTATTTTACATTTTGTCATTTTTTCATTTGTGTTTTCATTGTTCCTTAATATTTTTTAACCCTATGCATATAATTAATTAATTAATTCATAGCATTTATATAGCGCCTTTCATGACATCCAAAGTGCTTTACAGTTCGTCGTTCATTCACTCCACACTTGGTGGTGGTAAGCTACTTTTGTAGTCACAGCTGCCCTGGGGCAGACTGACGGAAGTCAGGCTGCCAATCTGCGCCATTGGCCCCTCCGACCACCTCCAGCACTCACGCACACTCCACTTTCATACTAGGCAATGTGGGTGAAGTGTCTTGCCTAAGGACATGACGACAGTTTTTTTTGCGCCTGTGCCCACTGTGGCACCTGGAATTCCCAGCGGTCTCCCATCCAAGTACTAACCAGGCCAGGCCTTGCTTAGCTTCTGAGATATGACGAGATCTTTGACAAGTAGGTATGGCCACAACCAAAATTCAGATACAACCAAAATTCAGATTTTTTTTGAATACTCTCAAATAAGTACATAACTCTGGGCAGGGATAGGGGGTAGGTGAAAACTTAAATTTTTTGCGCACTCGTGTCATGAATGCAAAACAATACAGGATTATTCCAACATGTATGAATCCACTGAAATATAACTTTGAGTAAGCTAATGATGAGGGACCACAAATGTAACACTGGTTACTCATAAAGCTCATAATAGTATTTTACATAATATGCCCCCTTTAAGATCTTACAGATAAAGTTGAGTCACAGGGTTACAAAAAAGTTGAGTTACAGGGTTACAAAAAAAAGCATGGCCAGAGGAAAAGAGCATATTTAGAGTACAATTAGAAGTGACTTACGATTGTACGCGCGCAGTGCATATTTACACTGTCCTGACCCCACGGCATTCTTCACCACACATGCGTAGGTCCCGACATAGCTGTCTGTGTGGTTTTTTATCAACAGCTCCCCGGTCGAATAATCTTAATGAGAGAACACAGAATTCACAGGCTTTTCATAATGAAGACAAAGTGATACAGTATTATGCAAGGTAAAAAGGTTCTGAAAAAGCGCTGAATAAAAAATAAATGTGGAAAATAGAAATATTTAGAATTGCAAGCACGTGCAGTTTGCATTCAGGTCTTGTCCATTTTAAAGCCAATGATCTTTGAGTTCAAGAGTATATTATGCACTTTCTATTGAGCCAAAGGTTCTTCTCACTTACAATAGCTAAAAATTTATTTAATTTGTATCTGTGCTTTAACACTGTAATGAGCTGTACAATGCAGTAATGGCCCTTCTTTCAAAACCTGTGCTAATAATCCTAATTCAATGACCACAAACTCTGTGCTCTATGCTTTAATTAAAACACTTGAATTTATTTTCTTTCTTTTTACATGACTCAATTTTTTTGTAACAGAAATTGAGACTTTTTACCACCTTCAAAATGAGTGTTTTTAAGTGACTACTGCTGTTTCACAGTCTATTTAATGTTTTACTTTTGAAAAAACTCCATGTGGCCTTTTGTAAAATAGAACTATAGTGCTCTTTTGCTGTTCTAAATATATAAGTGATGCATAATAATAATAATAATAATGGTATATTTAATAAACACTCTAACCTGCAGAGTGCTGTTGTGACAAATAAATTCAGTTTATATTTGGTTTACCTTGGGTGGCGGCTGGAGGCATGGGTCCTCCTGACTCTCTTGTCCATGAATAAGTGAGTGGCGTGGAGCCCTCCGAGGCCTTACAGCGCAGGGAAACTGTACTGCCTCTCTCCTCGCCGCCTTCAACCCAACACTTGGGTCTTGATGGGGGAACTGAGAAAGATAAACAAAAATATAATTTAACATTACATTCAGTCTTCTATTTTGTTGTAGCAGTATCAACTAAAGATGACCTGCAGTTTCCTTTTACAACTTTAAATTCAATTCAATGTATATATTGGTGGTTTTCAGATTCTCGAATAATGATGTCATACTCCCAAATGGGGGGGTAAGGACTAGATTTCTATATTAATTACCTTGTACCCTATGAAATATCCAAATGATAAATTCACAAATGTTGAGCCTGGTATTTTCATTTAGTCCCTAGACCCTAAAACTCACTATATTACAACATCATTTTGCATTTTAACAATTTCAATTTTAGCTGCCCCATCTTTATTAATTAATATTGTCCTTTAGAATGATGTCATCTGAAACCCAGCAATAGATATATATTTTAATGCTATATTTTTTCTTCTTCATGAGAGACAGTTTTCTTGTAGTTTTTGTTCTAAATTGAACATTCTTTCTGAGCTGACTAACAACCTAAAACACCCATTATGGTCCTTAATGACCCCCCACACTCCACTCCCACTGCATATTGAAGAGACTTACCTAACTAACAGAAACTGAAAACAAGTAGTAGTTTCATTGTAGTTAGCTCCTCCCTTCAGACAGATATAAGGCAGTGTCTACCAGCATCTGACCAGAACTGAAGAAGCAGCTTGGATTAGCTGCGAAACATATTCGACTAAATAAACTTTTGTCCAGTAGACAAATTGAATTTCTCCTTTTGCCATAACAACCTAAAGGCAAGGTAGTAAACATATCAGAATTGGAATCTCCCAGCTTCCTATCAGTAAAGATAGTGCCTTTTAATATTGTACCTGTTGTCAAGTAGCAAAGCAAATCGTAAAACAGGCTAAGCACAGTTACTGGCAGGGCACATTCCCGGTTAGTGACAGGTATCATGATGAAAGACAAACGTCAGAGACAGTCAACAGGTTGGACCGGTATCTAAGGCACGTCTCCATACTCACCCATCACCACCAGAGTGACTTTACGGGTGTCCACTCCGGGTGCTTTCTTCACTTTGCATTGGTACGTGGCTGTGTCCGAAGACCGTAGATTGGACACTGAGACTGAGGCGTCGCCATTCTGTGGGTCTGCGATAAACTTGAATCTGTCTTTAACATCCCAGGTGCCGTAGTAATGCATACTGCCTCCTGTGAACGATAAGATCTGGAACGCAAACATTGTTCACATTTAGATCACATACAGCACGTTTTACTAGAGTTTTCAAATGTGTGCTAGCTATATGTCAAATGATCACAAAAGCATGTCTGAACTGTCATGACAACTTCCCTGTCTGGCAGTGAATTAGAGCTGAAATAAATCTGCAACAACCTAATCACAACGAATCAATTATTGAGATTGTCGTCAACAAATTTTTTATAATTGAATCATCATTATCTGGATCTATATTGATTCTAAATGCCATATGCTGAGAGTTAGATTTAGCGTTGGCCCAGACAAAGCAGTAAATACAACATTAATTACATTTACAGTTTTTGTTATGATTTATAAATATTCTGCCTGAATGCTTTGTAAGAATGGCCTTAAGTGGCATTACTTCATTTTATTTTGGGTAGCATTTATTAAAAATCTATTAATCAACAGAATCATAACTTGATTGATTAATTATCAAAATAATAGTTGATTGCAGTCCTCATTTTCTTATGAGTTTTGGTTATTTTCATTTCCCAAATGAAGTAAGTACTTTTCTCTTGTCATCTCCTGTCTGGGCTAACCTTAACAGAGAATCAGCCCATATTTGTTTGGCACAAATTTATAACCAGATGCTTTTCCTCAGACATCTGTTTTACTTAAAGGCAAATTAACGTTTTTTTTACAATCTGAGCCTTCTTTCGGCAATAAAACAAGTAGTTTTACTCACCCATAGCATTTTTCTGTCAATTGGAGCAGTATCGCAGAACTTATGTTGAGCCGTTCTGTTCTAGTAATGATCCCGTATCCGTTAACATGGTGCTGTATCATATGCTTGGGGCATTACTTTGCGGTGTCCAAATAACACAAACTTTAGCACTTTTCAAATCATAGAAGCCCGATGTCTTAATGTAAGATTTCGTCTGAAGCAAAAGTGGCCTGTAATCCGAGATTTAGCCATAGTTTCGAGTAGATGAGGACGCCAGTGCGCATGCGCGGACTGTGCTCTCAGCTCCCGGGACCCAAACAGGAAACGCAAAGCTGAAAACTATGGCTAAATCTCGGATTACAGGCCACTTTTGCTTCAAACGAAATCTTACATTAAGACATCGGGCTTCTATGATTTGAAAAGTGCTAAAGATTGTGTTATTTGGACACCGCAAAGTAATGCCCCGAATACAAATGCTAACGGATACACTACAACATAACTTTCTTCAAACAGCTCCAAATGACACGAACGTGATATGGGTGAGTCAAACGACTTGTTTTATTACCGAAAGAAGGCTCAGATTGTAAAACAACGTTACTTTTCCTTTAATATTCTGTATATATTTATTATCTGGTGTGTACTTACTCTTACCATTAATACTCAATCATAAAAGGGAGTCATTTCTATTTACCCCTTAACAGTGAAATAACAGTTTATAGCTTATATAGCTTACCAGTGCGTCTTTCTGTGTCATATCTGGACTGACATTGGACCACTCTATGTCCAGCTCCCCTGTGTCCTGTGTTCCGGGTCTGTAGGTGCACCCCATGATGACTGTCTCTCCTTTGGCTTTCTGAATGGTTTGAGGTCCTGTTGACGTCACCTGCATCGCAGTTGTGGCACCTGTCAAAATTAACAAGGCAGTCAGATCATACTAAAATATACTGTACAGTGTAAGACAACTACATGTTAATACAAACTCAGTATTGTAAATGTTTTATACAATTTGAGGCATACCACTGACCACTGTAGACTGCCAGTTGAAAAAGCTGCTGTTTTGGAGATTCTCTAATTATGTTGTCTAGCCATCACAGTTGGCCCTTTCCAAACTCCCTTAAATGCTAAAATGATTTTTGCAATTTTCAGCTTCTAACAGTCAACAGGAAAATATGTGTTATTTACTTCAGTGAGGTGTGTGCGTTACTGAAAATTGCACCGCTGTAAGGTAAAAGACAGTTTGCATAGCTGAAGATGTTGCAAGATTAAGTCAGAGAGGCCACCCCAGAGAAAGCTTAGACTTATACAGAGGAGAGGGCAAGGTTGGGAGTTCGGGAGATATGATTAAAATAAAAAATAAATAAAAAATCACAGTATTCTTCCTCATTTTGAACAATCTTGATTTTGATTTAAATTTGCATTGACACGTAAAGTTGTATTTCTTCCTCTTAAGTCTGAACTCTGAAGTCTGAAGCTCCAAACCACATATTTTTACTGACAGAAGACTGGCAGTGGACCTCTCAACCCAAGCTGATCATTGGCAATTAGAAATAACTCAGATAATCTCAACCTTGATTAAAATATGATGCACAGTCCTAGGAGTGAGTAAGCATTCATAAAAGGATGCCATTAAAGACATTTTATGGCCGGGAGAATGCAGAGGATTCAGTGTTAAAATAGTGCTAAATCTGCTAAAATACACACTGTGCTAAAATACACACTTTAGGCAAAAACTAATAAATAAATAACATAATTTATCTTGTTCTGTACTTTTTAATGTCATTCAAACTTTGGGCCTTTGCACACACAACCACTCTGAAGTGAAGTCAGAGTGCTGATCCAAGACTAATTAGCCTCTTAACTCAATCTGAGGATTTAAGAGTTCGCACTAGTAACCAAAGTAAAAGTGGTGATTTGGGCAAAAAAGTGAGATCCATGCTTATTTAAAACCTACTAGGCTCATTAATTGTTTGAAATATATTGGTAAATGATGAAAGCTACAAGTGTGTGTTGAAATGAAAAATGGCTCTGATCCAAGAGGCAGGCAGTTAAATGTACTGTATGTGCGAGACAAACACTATGCTTTTAGTGCTCTTCATGTTTGACGTCTCCAGCTACATTTTGTGTACAGATAAGTGCTTTGCAGCGACTGACTGTGATGCTGGCCTTGGAACGTCATAGTAATCCTATAGTAAACAGTTTCAAATTAAAAGTTCAGCCAATATGAAGATGGCCATTGACAGTAAATAAATCCATCCATTTTCTTCCGCATATCCGAGGCCGGGTCGCGGGGGGCGGGCAACAATCTAAGCAGGGACTCCCAGACTTCCTTCACCCCGGACGCTTCCTCCAGCCGGGAGACATAGTCCCACCTGCGTGTCCTGGGCCTTCCCTGGGGTCTCCTCCCAATGGAACATACCCGGAACATCTCCCGAGGGAGAGGTGTCCGGACCCCCTCCGGACCCTGACTGCGCCTAGAAATTCTGTCTATAAATACAATGAACAGAACCGGTGACAAAGGGCAACTCTGCACCAACATGCACCGGAAACAGGTCCGACTTACTGTCGGCAATGCGGACACAGCTCCTGCTCATACATGTCATACACGGACCGGACAGCCCAACCCCATACTCCCAGAGCACTCCCCACAGGACTCCACGAGGAACACGGTCGAATTCCCTTCTCTTCACAAAACATGTGGACTGGTTGGGAAAACCCCATGAACCCTAGAGCACCCGATAGAGAGTATAGAGCTGGTCCAGTGTTCCGCAGCAGGGACAAAAACCACACTGCTCCTCCTGAATTTGAGGTTCGACTATCGGTCGGATTCTCCTCTCCAGTACTCTGGAATAGACCTTACCGGGGAGGCTGAGGTGTGTGATTCCCCTGTAGTTGGAACACAGCCTCCGGTCCCCCTTCTTAAACAGTGGGACCACCACCCCGGTCTCCCAGTCCAGGTGTTGCAGAGACGTGTCAGCCAAGACAGCCCCACAACATCCAGAGACTTAATATACTCAGGACGGATCTCATCCTCCCCCCCGCAGCCTTGCCACCGAGGAGCTTGCTAACCACCTCAGTGACTTCAGCCAAGGTGATGGACGAATCCGCCTCTGAGTCCCCAGCCTCTGCTTCCTCCTCAGAAGATGTAATATTGGGATTGAGGAGATCCTCAAAGTATTCCTTCCAATGTCCAACAACATCCCCAGTCGAGGTCAACAGCTCTCCACCCGCACCATAAATAGTGTTGGTGAAGCACTGCTTCCCCCTCGTGAGACGCCTGAGTTTGCCGGAATTTCTTTGAGGCCGTCTGACGGTCCTCCTCCATGGCCTCTCCGAACTCCAAGTTTTTGCCTCTGTGACTACTTATATGGCTTGTTTTGAGATATTCAAAGCACTACCAAACATGACTCGCCACATTTCTGCATAGGAATGGTGTGTGAGTTTAAATGGCTGGCTTTTTAGCTATTACTTGTAAGATGACAAAATGGCGGCCTGATGAATTTTGCTACCATTTGAAAGTGCCAAATTCAATAGGAGGTCTGTCACCACTTCATTTAGCAGGGGTTTAAAAGCCTGGAACCCCATAGGCTTATGTATATTGTGACTATGAACATTTTCAAGCAAATTAAATGGTAGTTTGGCATAGCGCCACCATATGGTAGGCAAGTGAACTGCAAGAAAATACAGTAGCTTAGCCCCCTAAACGCAACCACACGAAATTTGGCATAGCCTTGTATATGATGAAGAGAAACATTTTTATGCAAATGAACTGCCCGTTTGTCATAGCACCACCATGTGATAGACAAGAGAACTGTAAAAAAAATGCACTGAAGCTGCTACTGTGCTTTAGATTGACATGACATCTTGTGCGGCTGAAAATACTTTGTATTGCTAGCATGGAGCATGCCCCCACCCCCCCTCCCCCGTAGGCCGCAGGTGCGAGGGTCTGACAACGCCGCTTGCGGCTTTAATTATTACTTACTTTTATAGTTATCCTCATTATAGTAATCTGATACATAGCAAATACCATTTAGTGTTTAGTATTTAAACTACAAGAACCAGCATGTTTGGATACATATCTCTATTGGATTTCTAAAACAAAAGACAACTAACTCTAATAGTACACGCCACACCTGTTTCACTTTTTGTCAATATCTCAACTACTCTGTAATTCACCGGTATGTCAAGGTTTAACTATGCATGCATGACGTACACAAATATTTACTCTGAGGAGTCCCCACGGGGTAAATGCAAACAGGAATCTAGACAACACACATTTTTCAAATGAGTCAAACTGTCCGGTCACCACACATTAACAGGTATTTAAATGTAGCTCTGTTTAGCATTATGTTGGACACCAAAAATGCAAACTATTTCAACTGCCCCACCTCATTCACATGTTCTTGTCTTTATTATCAATTACCAGTATGTCTTCTTTAACAGCGAATCTTATTTTTACTGCCTGTGGTGTCACATACTACACAATACCTGGAGCTGCTAACAAATGAAACTGCTCTGGAAATGTCAGGTCAAAGGCAATATATTCCACTGTCACACGAGTGTCAGACTTCGTCTTGTGCAAACAATAATAAAAAGCATATAAAACATATAAAAATTATGCAACATTCTTTCTGTCATTACACAGAAGAGCAATTCTATAGGCTAGGTCATATTAGCAGTTGTAGAAGAAATAACAGTAGTATAATAACGATATGCTATAGCACATGTAACAGTAAAATGGTAACAACCAGTGAGGGATTCAAAAGTTGCATTATGTTGCTTTCACGTTCAACAATAGAATAGTTTTAAGAGGCTATATAGAATAACAAAGACAAAACTCTTGGCTGTGGTTAAAGATGATCTGTGCATCTTCACAAAACAAGGGTAATCTCCCATAGCACCTAATTTGTCTTTAAAGCCCTGTGACTGTCCCCACTGTGGGCATTTGATTTAATTTTCCGAGCGTTTTATGTTTTTCTTATATAAACTTGTGCAGCTTGGGCAAAAGCCAGACACTAATTCCTCTACTGGGGACAATAAACTCTCTCGGGGTCCTTGCTTTTTGAAACGCTCCAAACACTTTGACCCTCAGCAGCAGCCGTAGCAGCAGAAATATTTTTAAATGGATACTATGAGAGGAATTTGTCAGATGTACCTACATTAAGTACATGGTTGGTTAACCCAGTGCAATGTAATTTAGCGACTTTTAGAGGCAGGTCATCAGACTGGAGCGAGGCAGACTAGCCCCTTTTATCAGGCAGACAGAAGGCACTGTGCTGTTTCACTGTAAAACCTGACCATCTCAATCAAAACAAACGCTAATTTCAGTTTTATAGTCTCATTGTTTTTTTTCAAAGTTTATAAAAGCAAAACTATCAAATGCTTCTATGGTGCCACAATGTATTATTCTAAATTACTGCTTTGTTTGTACCTTTTTGTACCTTGAGTTATTATTACAGAAAATATTTTGCGGAAGCATAAGTAGAATGTTTCCACAGTGTTTCCAAGCGTTGTGATAAAATGTTTTATTTTCAAGCAATGCCATTTATATTACAATTAGATGTAGAATTAGAAGTTGGTATTTTATGTTGCTCCATTAGTAAAGAGAAATGAGAGAAAAAAGTAAAAGACTTACCTGTGTAAAGAACTAGAAACAACGCAGCAAATTTTAACTTTGTATTTGAAAATGCCATTGAAAACCTGCAAGAAAAAGATGTGACATTATTGACTGGTAGATCAAACATTTAATATTAAAATATGATGTATTTTACTTTATTTTATTCTTTTTTATTCCGCTCCAAGTACTGAAGCAATTTCCTAATGTTGTGAACATGTTCAAACATATGGCAATAAAACCTTTCTGATTCTGATTCAGCTTCAGCCTTCAACCATTTGTGATGCTTTTAAAATGTAACAGTGTGCAGCATTTTAATCCCAGCTCTCTAAAGTTAGGACACTTAACTTAGGTAACAAACTATGTATACTACAATATAAGGAGGAATTAAACTAAATGTATACTGAACTAAACTATGCTATGGAAGAACTTACTTTTTAATTTCCAGTATAATATAAATAAAATTACCTACCTTAAAGTGGATAACTAATAATCCGTTCAGCCGAGTAATTCCTGCTTTGTTGAGGACTGATCGTAGTGGAGACTCTTGAGTCTTGAGTGAAACTCTGCAGAGGTGCCTTGGGCCCCACCCTCTATCGGTGCATAGTTCATCCGGAGGCCACTCCCAGTAATAAACCTGCTCTATTTACAGATTTTGGTAGTTATCCTACATGTAGTGTAAGTGCTGGTGCTTAATGCTATACACAGGTAGAGGCGTTAAATATTTACTTTATTACTTTTATGTAAATTGCAGTTTCTAATTAGCATAAGCAAATTGAATTCTGAAGAGTTACGCAGTGAAAAGAACACTAAGAACACACTGTGAAGTCAAGTGACAGAGTAGAGAGGATGACACTCATTCACTTTGTTTTATCAGTGTCTTTTGTTGTTATTATAATCAATTCTGTATATATATCTTTTCTTTAAATACATTCTAAAATGCTAATTCAGTTTCATCTATTACATTCACTTGAGTAGGCCAGTATTTTGAAGTATCACTTGAAACCAGTATGTATTGTGTATTGAGTAAGCTGTTTCGTATCTACTCTTTAAGTTCTGCTTCTGATCTGATCTTTAAATGTGTTGAAGTACTTGCTAGCACCTTGTTTACATTTGATTGGCAGTTGCATATATTATTCTGCACCAGGGATCATTGCAATGTTATTTCACCCCACACCTACAGAACTGTAGATCTGACAGGTTTTTCAGTCAAATAAACAACTGTGTAATTAAGTCCTGCAATGGCTCTCCTCTCTCACTGCAGTGCTGTCTGTCTACTAGTGTAAATCTGGTAATCACAGCTCAAATTCAAGCTTCTGAAAACTTTTGGCCACACATTTTTTCACACACAACTCCTACATGCCGTGTCGCACCTTCTTGACACACCTTAACAAAACACGCCTTCATTGTTGCTGCAGATACACAAGGCGGAATATGTGTATGTATTTGAAACCTGTGCCAAGTTAGTGACAGGAGCTCAGAGACTGCAGTGTGCGCCGCCGTCTGCCGCAGTGCCCGCTGTAAATAATGCTTTTATTAGATGATTAAACGTATTGAGAGGGCTGAACTCTGCAACAACTTTTATCAGCTATGAATGATTTGCAACAAGAGGCAGGCAGCTTTCAGGGTTCTTTCCTTTGTCAGCACAGTGTAACACATCCAGGCTTGGTTTGGCTTATTCAATTCTCAGGCTTTTCAGCTAAACTACTGAGCTTAATTTCGACTGTAGAATAGGTATAGATGTTTATACAAGGTCCAAATAAGGACACACAATCATTGTTAGAATCTAACAGTTAAAAACAATGCATTTCTGGCAGTATCATAAATACAGTAGTCACATTTTTATACAGCACTTTTCCACCTTTAAGGCACCCAAAGCGCTTTACAACAAGGAACCACTCACCGATTCACACACCATTGTACGCAGGCACTGGGGGCGAGGTGGGTTAAGTGTCTTGCTCAAGGACACAATGGCAGCATTCATCTGTAGGAGCTGGGATTGTACCGCCAACCTGTGGGTCAGTGGATCTGACCGCTCAACCAATGATGTTTTTTATGTCGAGATTTGAACCACCAACCTAGGGCTGGGCAATATACCGGTGCACACCGAATACCGGTGTTTTTTTTTTTTACAGTAAGAATTTTTCATTTACCGCAGTACCGGTGAGTGTGTCCGTACAGAACGTCGGGAATGCGGAACGTCGGGAACGCGGAACGTCGCGCAGCGAGATATTGTTTGAGGGGGGACTGTTTCGCAGTGGTACCAAACAAACTGCATGTTGCTGCATGAGAGCGATGAAAGCAGTGTGTGTTGAGCGTTGACCATGCATGTTACACAATCAGAGGAACTTGTACCGAAAAGAGGATCCGTGTCCATTGTTTGGAGGTACTTCGGGTTTAAAATATCTGATGCCGATCAAACAACAATATTCTTTAAGAGTTGTCGGGCTAAAGTTGTAGCCGCAGGAGGCAACACGAGCAATTTGCTTCACCACCTCCGTCACAATCATTTATATGAATATGATAATATGAAGAATGCATGAAACTAAGACCTGCTGCCTCTTCCACGTCTGTGGGTAGCATTAAAGTTGGCACTGCAGCACAAAACGCGAATCAGCTGGCACTCAAAGATGCGTTTGCTAAGGGTAGCGCCTACGACAATAAAAGCAAACGGTGGATTGATATTACAAACGCTATTAGTGTTCACATAGCCAAAGACATGGTACCACTTAGTACTGTTGAGAAAAGTGGCTTCAAGCAGATGATTAAAGCTCCGGATCCCAGATATACGTTACCAAGTCGAAATTACTTCAGCCGAACAGCAATCCCTAACTTGTACCGAAAGCACAGAGCCAAGATAGAAGCAGACTTGGCTACCGTTCGCCACTTCTCAGCAACAACTGATTTATGGACTAGTCGCAGCATGGAGCCATACCTAAGCCTCACTGTTCACTTTATAAGTGACGACTGGGTGTTACAAAGTCATTGTCTGCAAACAAGCTTTTTCCCCGATGATCACACTGGCGAGTTTCTAGCAGCAGGCTTGCAAGAGGCACTTGATTCCTGGGGGCTATCGGAGCACAGACTAGTGGCCATCACAACAGACAGTGGAGCCAACATCATTAAGGCTGTCGAGCTGAATAATTGGACAAGACTCCAGTGCTTCGGTCACAGGCTTCACATAGCCATTGGTAAGCACTAGTTATTATATTAATTTGACTATACATTAATGAATCTGTTATAATAATATAATACATATATAATAATATTATATATATATATATATATATATATATACACATATACATATACATATTTATTTTTTTTGCCATTTTTACAGAGAGAGCTATGAAAGATGACCGCATACAACGTGCAGTTGGAGTCTGCAAAAAAATTGTGTCAGTCTTTTCATACTCATGGAAAAAAAGGAGGGACCTAGCCATGGTACAGGATGAACTGGGTCTTCCAAAGCACCAGCTCACAACTGAGACCCCCACTAGGTGGGGATCACGTCAGTTGATGATACAAAGAGTACTAGAGCAGGAGAGAGCCATCATGTTTATTGTTGCCTTAATGAAAGTTCAGTGGATAAAGAAGTCTTCACTTTGCAGTTACAAGGTTTTTTTTTACATTGTAGCCAACTTAAATATGTTTTAAAGTTGCAAAACTTGCACAATAAAGCTTTCCATATTTTGATTGCAACAGTCATGCAGTCTGATTTCTTCTCATTACAGTTATGAGTGCCACACTGTCACCTTTGTGAACAGCAGAATTTTGTGGGACCATTTAAAACTTGGGTTAATACTAGTCTGGTCATTCTAAGCCAATTTACTGCAGTAATTATTCTCTAAATGATTAGGAAATGGGGTTAACACCTATTCATGCATGAAAAAAAACAACGTCAAATACCGTGATACCGATAAAATGTTGAAAAATACCGTGATATGAATTTTTGGTCATACCGCCCAGCTCTACACCAACCTTTGGATCAGTGGACAAACGCTCTACCAACTCACTGCCGCACAAATAACAGCTAGTTGAAGTAGTAGTGTTATGGATTGTAACAACGGTAATAGCGTTCCATTTCTCAATATTAAAACAAAGGATTAGTTCCCATTAAAACTGTATCAAAACAAAATTCTACTGAAATAAAACTGATTTCTGATCATTAGAGGAGACACATGCAAAATTAACTTTTCTTTTCTTTTTCTTCAATGTTATAATTGTTTCCCTTAAAATTTACTCACTTGTATTTAGAGTTACTAATGTATTTTTGTGCAGCCTGTATTCTCCTGCAATCAAGATGCCATTGCTTTGAAAAGTCCCCTATTCACCTACCCAGCCATGTCGTCAGCCAGGTCGTCAGCATGAGCCAGCAGCGCAGCACTTTGTTCTGATGACGTTCTGATGTTCTGATGATTTGTGTTTTCAACCAAAGTCAGCTGACTTGTTTCTTTTATCAATTAATTCTAGATTAATATTGCTATTTAAATATAATATTATCATCCATGTCATATTACAACATATAGTAAACAAAAGTGTAATGCCTTTAAAATAACCCTTCATGTCACCTGTGTTTTTCTCCTCCGCACTTTTAGAAACATGGGCTCAACTCATTCCTTTAGCAGCCAACAAAATCACCCCAAAATTAAACAAGGCAAGAATGTAGAAATTATTCAGTATTGATTGTTGCTGAGACTACAGTGCAGGATGTAAGCATGGTTGTTGGCCATTAAGAAGCTAAGTGCTGGGCTAATGATACGCTGCCAATATTGTTCATTAAGAAGATGAACAAATGCTTGTAGAAAGTAGAATTTACAAGCACTTGGTTGTATTCACGTCTCTCTGTTGGCTTTACACCACTAAATCCATGTACTACCAATGGTCCTGCAAAATGTCAGCATGCATGAGGAGGGGGGCACAGTGACAGCTTGACCAGCAGGCGGTTAATTGACCCATATCTCCTTCCTCCTATGGTGTGCAAGAGATATAGTGGTTGGGAGAACAAGGTAGCCAATATAGAGGGACAGTAGGACAAAAACTCTGCAAATTAAGACTTGGGAGTAGTAGTAGTAGTAGTAGGGGCAGTAGTAGCAGTAGTAGATGGAGTAGTAGAAGTAGTTGTAGTTGTGTAGTTGAAGGAGTTAGAGTGGTAGGA
Organism: Paratrypauchen microcephalus; assembly: GCA_036785185.1. NCBI lineage: Eukaryota > Metazoa > Chordata > Actinopteri > Gobiiformes > Gobiidae > Paratrypauchen > Paratrypauchen microcephalus. The sequence goes on from JAVJIX010000071.1 coordinate 3,117,289, forward strand.
ATAGTAGCAGTAGAAGTAGTAATAGTAGTTAGAGTAGTAGGGGTATTAGTAGTAATAGGAATAGTACTAGTAGTAGTTGAAAGACTAATAGTAGAGGTAGAAATAGTAAGGACATTGCAGTGTCAGTAAAAGATATAGTTAAACAACATCTCCAAAGCTCAAAATGTTTCATCTTGTGGTGTTATGAAGCAGTAGCTACCTTTTACCTTTTGTTCAGTAGAGTTTGGCAATTCCAGAGCTGAAGGGATCCAGATGATTCAAGTGAAGGTGTAATTAGAAACAGGAGTGGAATTTAGGAGTTTGTAAACACAGTGGAGCACTTCCTGTGTTACTACTGTACATGGCATCACGTCATTAAGTGTTTTCTGTTTGAGAGAAGAACTCAGCCTAAATATGCATGGTTTGTGTGAATGAAACAAGACAAAACTTCAGGTATATTGATCAGGTATATTGATGAGAAAACAACATTATAACATACGTATATCAGAGGCCCTTTTAATATATTGTTTTAATTATTACCCATTATACTCCAAGCTGTAGATCTGTATGTACTTCCTATGAACTACATGGGACAAACCAGATGGATCGAAAATGTTAATTATCAACACCTAGTAGGATTTTAATAATTTGTAGCAACAGCAGAAGCAGCAGCAGCAATAATGATTATGCTATTGAAATTTAAAGTACCAAATTGTACAAGAGTTATGCAGTGGTCGAAAGAACACTATGAAGTCAGTACAAGTGACAGTAGAGAGGATGACACTCATTTGACCTGTATGTTTTTATCTCTTTAGTCACCTAATTGTACTTTAATTAACCTCTTGAAGTATGCCGATGACAAGGGGCCCAAACGCTTAGCTTCATTTTGTATTTACAGCCAAGAGTTGTCATAACCTCATTTGTCTTGTGCAGATTTGGCAAAGGTGGGCTAATCGCACCACAGGGGAAGCTAACAAACCACCTTGACAGATGTCCAAATTACAAGTAAACACCCCAGCAAGGGAGGCAAAAAAAATTACCAAGAAGCAAGGGGGTGAGGGAGGGGGAGAAGGGAGGAGGACTAGCCAGCAGCCAAACTGAAATAGCTTGTGACTCACCGTGTGTCAATGTCAGCGAGCCAGTTAGGCACATATATTCATCTTTTTAAGGTGGAGTGCCACTGGGCTGAGGATGGCACTATTGGCAGAGAATGGCTCAGCAGTCAGAGCACCATTAGTCAGGGGGTCAAAAGTTTGATGCAGAAGTATGGTGAGTTTGTAGCTTTTATAGAAGTAGTAGCAGGAACAATAGTAACAGCAGAAGTTAAAATAGTAGTGGAAGTAGCAGGAGCAGTAATACATTTTATAACACTTTGTTATACTGCATGGATAGTTGTTGTATATTGTAAATTCATTTTCTATATTGTTTAGTACGTTTTATACTTAGTACTTCCTTAGTACTTTTTACTTATTTACTTTTATTCATGTTTCACTGTCATATTTACCAATTTTCTATTCCATTGTCTTATTTTTTATTGTACTATTGAGCTACTATGACCTTATAATTCCCATTTTGGCACAATAAAGTTGAATTTTAAGTAGTAGTAGTAGTAGTAGTAGTAGTAGTTGTAGTTGTAGTTGTAGTTGTAGTATCATTGTAGTAGGAGCAGTAATACAACTTAGTATTTATAAGTTCTCTAGTTGACCAATCTTCCCAGCAGCACTGCTTTATAAGGCAGCAGTTTCTTGTTAGAGCTGCTGGTAGGCACATCTATTGGTCTTTTAGGGCAATGCCAATCGGTCCAGGAATGGCACTATTGGCAGGAGAAGACCGTCCATCAAACCCTTGTACAGGAGACGTGAGAGGAATGCATCTAGTTTATTCATGACCCCTGCTGTGGCAATTAAACACCTGCCCTCACACTACATTGATTTCGTATCTGTCGACGCCTAGCAATCAAAAACATACTAGTCAGAGTGGGGAGAAACAAGCACTTTGCACAGCCTCTACAAGAAAACTTTGGACAGTGGACAAGTTATGTTGTGAAACCAAAATCCTGACACAACAGCAAATCATAAACATTGTACTTGCCTCATTTTATTGAAGTTATCCAGCCCAATTACTGTGGATCGCCTTGTGACAGTTTGTAGTTACATATAGTGAAAAATAATGGCTTATACAAGAAATTGGTAGAAATATCTTTAAAGGCGCACTATGTGACTTTTTGGTTGTATTATGGACATGTCATTGTTCTGGAATGTTCCACAACATGACTTATATTTACCTTCTATTATTCACTTACTGATTGTTTTATAGCTCAAAAATACCTAGAAAAACAGGCATTCTGACTATGAGCGTGGTTGCCTCTACATAGAAGACCGGGGACCATCTCCATGATCTTGTTGCTTAGGCTTGCTTGGTCAGGACCTAGGCTGGAGGATTTTTACCTATGGTGCATGTTTTTGGGTTGATGGGGAAACCGGAGTGCCCGGAGGAAACCCACCCAGACATGGGGAGAACATGCAAACTCCACACAGAAAGGCCCGGGGATCGAACCTGGAACCTTCTTGCTTTGAAGCATGAGTGCTAGCCACTCAGCCTGTAACTGTTCTGGTTTGGTCTGCATGAAGACAGAAATGTTTAATATCACACTGTGAAAGATTCCAGACAAAGCAATCTTCATGAAGAAAAGCATTTAAGATAAGACTTTATTGATCTCACACAGGATAAAATTCACTTGACACATTAGCTCCAAGCAGTTTAGAGCAAAGAAAGTTAGAACAAAAAAGTGCATGCACACAAGATAAGTAATAATAATAAAATAAGGAAATGAGAGAATATAGACAAAAATTGCATGTTTAGACTATATAGTTGACTTATACAGTCTGATGGCGGTGGGGATGAAGGATCTGTGGTAGCGCTCCTTCTTGCACTGAGGGTGTCTCAGTCGGCTGCTGAAGCAGCTGCTCAGCTCCTCTACAGTCCGGTGCAGTGGGTGAGAGGTGCCGTCCATGATGGACGTAAGTTTGGCCAGCACCCTCCTCTCAGCCACCTCCTCTACAGAGTCCAGAGGACAGCCCAGGACAGAGCTGGCCCTCCTGACCAGCTTATTGAGTCTCTTCCTGTCCCGTTCTGTGCTGCTCAGGGCCCAGCAGACGACAGAGTAGAGGAGAGCAGAGGCCACCACAGAGTCATAAAAAGTCTTGAGCAGAGGCCTGGACACTCCAAAGGACCTCAGTCTCCTCAGGAGGTGGAGACGACTTTGGCCCTTCTTGTACAGGGCGTCTGTGTTGTGGGACCAGTCCAGTTTATTGTCTCTATGTCCTGCCCCTGGATGTTCACCGGTGAGTGAGGTAGTGGTCTTCTCCTGAAGTCAATCACCATCTCCTTGGTCTTTTTTTTTATCTTTTATTATTTAAGTTACATATCCTCAAAACCACAATAACATTCGCAAAGTACTCAGAAGACACAACGGGGGATGTGGGCACAGGAACAAACACCACTGGGTATAAGGGCGGAGGGGGGCAGGGGTCAGAAGTCCAACCGAGGGGAACCGGTCGTTGGTCTTACTGGTGTTAAGGCACAGGTGGTTGCGCCCACACCAGTCCACAAAGTCACTGATGACCGAGCAGTACTCCAGCTCGTTCCCCTCAGACACACAGCCCACAATGGCCGAGTCGTCAGAGAAATGGAGATGGCAGCTGTCCGTTTTGTAGATGAAGTCCGAGGTGTAGATGGTGAAGAGGAAGGGTAAGAGGACAGTGCCCTGGGGAGCCCCGGTGCTGCAGACTACCACCTCTGACTCACAGCCACGCAGCCACACATACTGTGGATGGTCAGTTAGGTAGTCGATTGTCCAGGCAGCGAGATTTCTAACAACTCCCGCATCCTCCAGCTTCCCCCGCAGCAGCGCCGGCCTGATGGTGTTGAAGGCGTTGGAGAAGTTAAAGAACATGACTCTCACAGCACTCCCGGCGGTCTCTAGGTGGGTGAGCGCCCGCTGCAGCAGGTAGATGACAGCGTCCTCTACTACGTTTGGCTTGTAGGCAAACTGCAGCAGGTCCAAGGTGGGGCTCACCTCAGAGCGGAGGAGGCTCAGGATCAGCCACCTCCCTCTCCATGGTCGTCATGAGGTGGGAGGTCAAGGCGACTAGATTCTCCACCAGAAAAATTACACAATGCACCTTGAATTAAAAAAAAAAAAGAACTGAAGAATACGTGCACAGGGTTTACAAATATGGTAGGAAAGCAAAATTTGTTAGCATTTTTTCACAATCTGTTAATTTCATCATTAACCTCTTACGCTGCGGACAGCCCGTGCATGGTCCCGTTCATTGTTTTTTTTTCTTTCCATATGAAACCACACATTCCCGAACGTGTACCACAACAATCTACACATCAAATGAAACCTTACAGTCTCATCTGTTTGACTATGTAATTAATTTCCCGGCACAACAATCAGTGTCCGAGCACATGGGGCTTTTATACGGAAAAGCACAAAACGAGGTTTGTTACTTCGCTTACCTTTGAAGGCTCTGGACAGGTCAGACATCTGTATTTCACGATAAGCTTGGCCTCATTCTGTCCGTAAGGATCCAGCGAATAAAATCTAGTAAAACAATTCCAAAACACGTGTTAGATCAGGGCTCTCAAGTCTCACGCATTGAGAGTGTGACACACGCAATTCGACGTGTTCACACGCTCACACGCCACACATGGCATTTCTCACGCTGATTTCTTTTTTTTTTTTCTTTCTTTTTTTCTTTTTTTTGTGTGCCCAGAAAATCGGTCTGTGTGGCTTAGTTTATGCAGGCTCCGCGCGTTTTCAGCGAAAAAATCTCCCCCTGCTCCGGGCGCACAGTCCGAGCGAGGCCGGAGCAGACGCGGCGACTGAGGCTCACGTCCTGAGCCTCAGTCCCGGTGCCACGTCCCCCCCGGGCACGAACCCCCCCCCTCTTCCCAACTTACATAAGCGCTGGTGTTTTTTTCCACTTCTTTAGACTAAATCAAGCAAAATATATCTTTCCTCACTAAAACCGTGCTTGCAGCAGCTAAACACATAAACTTCAGATTGACACTTAGATTGGCCATAAAGGAGAGATCTGGGCTGCTGTAGAGCTGTAATAGTCCACTCAAGTGTCATGCACCGCTAAATATCAACTAAGAGTTCTGCCCTTGCTGAGTCAACAAGTTAGGTTACACAGGATGATTGACAGTTCAGGCGAACAGCCAATGAGGAGCTGAACAGGGAGACATATAGTTTGTTAGACCTTTCACAACAAGTTCCACGTGAAGCAGCTGCGTAAAGGAAAACTGCAGGACCATGCGTAAAATGTGCGTAATTTACGCACAGTTTACGCAGCGTCATGCGTCTTGTGCCTTTGCTGTTGATTTGAGTTTCCTTGATTGAAAATATGGCTAAAAGGACTGGAAAGAGAAAATATTTAAGTTTGGAGGCTGCAGATTTCAGCTCTGGAGAAGTCGGAGGTAGAGAAACAGGAAACAGATATGGGCTGTGTGGAGGCGTTGTTTATGAAGAATGTACTTTTGGATGTGTAAGTATCATTTTATTATGTATTTGATGTAGTATTTGAATAAAAAGAAAACAATAAACATTAGATTTTTTTTCTGCATTTAGATAACTTTTTGTAAAATAGACCTACTATTATTTATTGGGTGTTTAGATAAATAAGAAAATAAATAAGAATAGATTTTAGTTTTTAGATTTAGATTTTTGTCTTAGATAGTTTTTGTTTTATCTTTATTGTATTTTGTACACTGTGTTTTTGCACTACTTGGCCAGAGAGAAACAAAATTTCGATTCACTGTATGTTGAACACATATGGGAGAATTGACAATAAAGCTGACTTTGATTTTTGATCTTTGAAAATAAAATTTTAGAAAGCATATTTTCAGCTTTCCTGTTATATTTTTGTGTTTTTCTTACTAGTGTCTTCACTGTGTACCAATAAAGCCCAACTGATCAGAAAATAATTATGTATAGTTAAAAATAAAGCATGTACTGCATTTCTTCTGCAGATAAGGAGCCTTACCACGACCGGAGCAACAAAGAACGGATGGGCAGCAGTGGTGACCGCACAAATGGCAGGCTGAAGTGTAGAAGATGTCAAAGACAGCTGTAATATGTTCTACCTGTGACACTGCACTCTGCTTTATTCAAACAAGGGACTGCTACAGTCAGTGGAACACTGACACCAGCCACCAGACTCTTAGTGTGTAAATACCTGTAAATATGTGTGTAACGTTTAGTGTCCATGGTTTTTTGAAAATGTATACAGTGTGCAGTGTTATAGAATTTTTCAATACATATTTTCATTTTCAACACTTGTTTGGTCTATTTTTGATTGAAAAAACACTTTTTTTATAGAATGTAATTCTCAGGGACATAATATAGTGACCTTGTGTGCAGAAATGGATTCCTCTAGTTGTAAGCTTTCAGTAGAGCCCTCAATGATGTCTGTAGGTTGAATGAGTCAAAAGTTATTAAACGTTTTCTAAATGTTTCCAATTTGGATAGGTTTGGATAAAAGCTTGCCTGGAAGAATCCATGACTCATCGCTGTACCAGCGGCGAGTCTGGCAACGCTTGGTCCAGAACGCGCTGCCGTTGCGCTTAGACAGACAGCTAAGTGAACCAATCAGAGAACAGTTAACGGACAGCGACGTGAACCAAGCCGGTAGGAAGCAATGCAAAAACATCTTTTTTGAAAAGAAAGTCCTCTAGAGCTGTCAGCTGCTGTGGTTTTAAGGAATCAATGTGTTTTAGGTAATTTAAGACCAATTTTACAGCTGAATGGAAGGGACGTTGCGGGCAAAGGCGGGTGCACTGACGTCACCATCTTTGAACGAATCAGAATCGCGGAGTCCGTTGTTAACCGGGGGAGCGAGGGTGGAGCGAGGGTGTCCAAATGGTATCGCGCTGTATAGCAAATACAGATTCATCATTTGGCTGGCCAGGTAAGATAAAAGCATGATCCCTGTATAAAACGCCTGAACAAAGTATAACAAAAAGTGGAGTAAAAAGTTTATTTTTACAGCTATTGATTCCCAATTTGAAATTTGAGTGGTCAACAACTTACTGTATTGAAAGATAGTGTACTTTAGGCCTCAGCTATGAACGGCAGCTATAGACACCTTTTATATTTACCAAAAAATTAGGCGAGGATTAAAAAAAACACTTTTTATTTCAATCAATCAATCAAACATTTATAAGGCGCTTTTCATACAAAATTTGGTGTTCCAAGGTGTGTAACTTTTTTCCAATCACATTTGGAGTGAATGTAAATGCTGAGGGTAACGAACAGGCCGTTCATTACTGAATGAGTATCCACACATGCACTTTCATAGACTTTGCACTTTATATATATTTACATTGCACCGTTAGAGCATGGAGCACTTACAAGATACGCTAATTTGCACATATAAGATTGCACATATTTGTATTGTTTTAAAGTATTTATTGAAAACTTTTTTAGCGTTTGTCACGGAGTCCGGTCGGGCGGGTACTTCTGGTGATGGTGGCCGCCGGTCTGCGGAGACAAACAAGAACAATCAATGTGCAATATGTGCCGCTTTTTAAATTGGTTGTGTCTTGTGTGTGTTTGCGTGTGTGGGATGTGGATATTTTAAAGTGTGAAAGTGGTATGCGAGGGTTGAGTTGTGCTTTTACTTACCCGTGTCTCATGTCCAGGTGTCTGACCAAAAGATTCCCCGGGGGACCAGACACCGTTTAAGAGTTCCGGGCCAGCTCAAGACAGCGGACATCGGGGGGAGGAAATGCCACCAATTTTAATTGGGTTTATTCACTTTATACTTTATTAGGTGTTTGGTTTTTAAGAGTTTATTTTTGTATGTGGGTTTTATATGGTTTATTTGATGATGGGTATTTTGTTGGAGGATTTTAACTTAGTTTTAAACAACTAATGTTAATTATACACCCCTTGGAGTTTTTATGGTTTTACCTAGCAGTATTTAAGCCACCTGTATTTTATCATTCATTGCTCTGCTGCTGGAGAAGAACCACGCTCTGATCCTCCTTGCACTTTAATTTATTTTGCACTGCACTTTGCACGTGACCACTTTATATTTTTTTGTGCAAACTGGGAAAAACATTAAAAACTGTGGACCACGTCAACCCTGCCTCCAGTATCTGTTTGTGGAACTCACTGCAATCTAGCCGCTCTACTCGTCTTGGTCACATTACCTTTACACAGAGACCATACATTTGTATATAATCCATATACTTCAATAACGGGTATGATTTTAATTTGGAGAGGTCTTTTTAGGGACAATTGCTCAAAAAAGGCCCTCCACTGTAAGGGGTTAAATTATCTCCTTTTTTCACATCAGGCACGCACATTTAATTAGCTTTTATTTGATTAGGATTTTGTGGTGTGCAAATCCTCCTATTTTATTCAGGCAGTGTCCTAACTTCTGTGGATTTGTAAATATGTCATCCTACTTAATGTTGGATTGCATTGTTGCAGAGAAGAGACAGAAGTGATTACCCAGCTCTCTCGGGCTCCGAGCACTGTGTTACTGCCTCTTCACTGCATGCTTTCCCGTGCAGACTGCACAATAAATAATAAAAAGCCAAATGCAAAGAATCCTCCTCAGCATCTGTGATTCTTTATCTCAGTATGGGAGCCACTAAGAAAAGGGCACACTGACAATCATGGCATGCTTGAATGACGCTGGACGCAGCATGACCAAATCCCATTGTGTTGTGTGTGCTTTTCTGTTTTTTTTTTGTTTTGTTTTTTTTTTTTAAATACATATCAATATTAGTTTTGCTGTTACCAAATATTTAAGTTTCTACTTTTTTCAAAATACTTTTGTTTGTAAATGAGGCTTAGCTTTTGGCTCACAGTGGGTAGTACCATTGTAATACTACTTGTTCAGTCAGTAGTAATTGGAGCTTGGGATTTTGCTGTGTAATTATAAAACAAGGGAGGTTCTTCTAATATGCAACCTCCTTGCAGATTGTTTTGTCCAAATGTATTATGTGGCTGTTATTTAGCTCTCATGTAACTACAGAACTACTTTAAATAAATAAAAGTTTAAACATTATGAGACTTTTAGTACCAACTATGACCTGTAAATAGTCTTATCACATCAATGTATATATCCAACCAGGATATCGACTGAACTGATATGTAGAAGCCGATATTTGATCCAGCAATTTTTTTCAGGATCAGCACTGACTTCATTCAATAAATGAAACCTGACAGAAAACATTTTCTTTATTTTTATTCGTTCATAAACATTTGAGCTGTAGAGCATTGGGTAAATAACCTTTGTAACTCAATAATGATACTTGTGTGTTTCCTTGTGGTGTTAATTCATTAGATTATGTTTTTCATGATATTGTACATTTAGAGACTGTATTGCTGTAGCCTTATTGTGTCAGTGACATAAAATAGTTTTAACAATAACAATGTATGGTACTTTAAAACCTTTTATTATGAGACGCCTACTTCCCTTCAGCACTTGTAAGGCCCAGTGGGGAGACTGTTTCCCTAAAAAAAAAGTACTCTACTTTCCTTCAAAAATTTATTCATCACACTCATTTGTAAGTTTTTCTAGAGGAAATATAACATTTTGAGTTTTTCCTCAATCTTTTGTATGAGTGTCAGTAAATCATCTGACAATTGTAGTGTAAAAGAAATCTCTACAGTACAATAAAGCGTCTGAAGTGCTCTCCGGCGCGTGCTGTGAAAAACCCACATGGGGACGACTGTGGAGTGACTGTTTACAGGTAAATCCACGTGAAACAAACCTCCATGGCCTGGTTTGGTTTTCCCGGACTCAGCTCCTCAGGCCCGCTTAAACTCCTAACCCATGAACATGAAAAGAAGTGCTTCTGTGAGCACATTTTGCATATGAAATGTGAAAGTAAATGGGAATTTACCATGTATTTACGGCCTCTATCCCTCCCTCTGCCCACCCACCCACATGCAGCCCCCCCACCCCCTCATACAAACACGCTCACATGCCTACAGTTATATGAGCATAGACGGAGGACCCCCTAATCCAATAAGTTGTGCTTCTTGTGCTAAACCCAGTGAAGTCTGGCACACACACAAGCTCCCCTAAGCCTGACTGCAGGAGGAGGATGGAAAGCATATTTTCAGATAAAAAAAAACGTCAGATCTCACCCCCTCTACACGCTTATGACTGAGCCGGGAATATTTACCACAGCAACTGGGAAATATCACTCATTAATTATGTAATGTTGATTGCAGAGTACTTAAAAAAGAAAATGAAAAGTACAAAATGTTGGGTAATTTCTAATTACACATAACATATAGAGGTCAAATAAGTATAATGTTTATGTTTCTCTCTATTTCTGTTCTCTCTGTTCTCTGTTTCTGTTCTCTCTATTTCATTATGTCACTTTAAAGATGCATTATAAGTTTTCTGGGCAGGATGTGCTGGTTGTCTCCATGGAGATTTGATTGCTTTGACTGGAATGTTCAACAGCTGTTCACAGCATGACTGCATGTTTATCAATATATATATATCACTAACAGTGATAGTCATGTTTAATGGTTAACAGTATTGCCATACTGTGGAATATTCCAGGCATCTGGAGACAGGCAGGTGGAGGACACCTCCACCAGAAAAGTGATATAGCACACCTATGTTTAGTTTAATGTTAAGTAGTAATAGAAGCCAGTATGGTTTTCAATTGTAGTGGTTTTGTAAAAATATAAACAACTATTCTAGAACATAGTACACACACACACACAGTACTAGTAGAAGTAGTATTAATAGCAATAGCAGCAATAGCTTTGTGGAATCTGTATGAAAATCCACAAAATGTTTGGCTTTATCCTCAACTGAATGAAAAAACACAGTAATTCAGAGGAACATTATCTCTGCAGAACCACAGCGCGTGGAATGGATTGGCACACGAGTCCGAGCATGGTTGAAAGCATAATCATTTTTCAAGTTATGGCAATTTTCATCAAAACAATAACCGTGGTTTTGTAGTGAAATTAGCATTCTTTTGATGCCGTGTGTCCTTGTTCTCAGTTCAAGCTCTGTATAACTTGACATTGTCCACAGATAGCTGCGCTCAATACTGGATATTAATAAAATCTTCAAGAGCAAAACCTCCCTGCAAATTTCACATTATGCACTATGCACTTGTTTGGACAGTTGAGACTTTGTGCATCAATTGAGCTAAGCTAAATGAAAATGTGAGTTCAAAATACCCAAGGCTATATATCATACATCTTACATGACTGTATTCATTAATTATTTTGTTGTTTCTTCTTTCCTTTCTCTAATTGGCCATGGTTTGGTAAATGCTAATTTGTACAGCAAGAGGACACACAATAACATTTCTAAGTAGAGTAACATTGTTTAGTTCCAGAGGGTGAACTGAAGTCCAGCGATGTTTCAAACTTGGTTTGAACTAATGAAATATGTTTGGCCTAACTTGGTGTATTTTTTCTATGCATATGTTAAACTCATTATAATATCTGTTTATTAGGATTGGGTGATGTATGGCTTTAATATACACTCACCGGCCACTTTATTAGGTACACCTGTCCAACTGCTCGTTAACACTTAATTTCTAATCAGCCAATCACATGGCGGCAACTCAGTGCATTTAGGCATGTAGACATGGTCAAGACAATCTCCTGCAGTTCAAACCGAGCATCAGTATGGGGAAGAAAGGTGATTTGAGTGACTTTGAACGCGGCATGGTTGTTGGTGCCAGAAGGGCTGGTCTGAGTATTTCAGAAACTGCTGATCTACTGGGATTTTCACGTACAACCATCTCTAGGGTTTACAGAGAATGGTCCGAAAAAGAAAAAATATCCAGTGAGCAGCAGTTCTGTGGGCGGAAATGCCTTGTTGATGCCAGAGGTCAGAGGAGAATGGCCAGACTGGTTCGAGCTGATAGAAAGGCAACAGTGACTCAAATAACCACCCGTTACAACCAAGGTAGGCAGAAGAGCATCTCTGAACGCACAGTACGTCGAACTTTGAGGCAGATGGGCTACAGCAGCAGAAGACCACGCCGGGTGCCTCTCCTTTCAGCTAAGAACAGGAAACTGAGGCTACAATTTGCACAAGCTCATCGAAATTGGACAATAGAAGATTGGAAAAACGTTGCCTGGTCTGATGAGTCTCGATTTCTGCTGCGACATTCGGATGGTAGGGCCAGAATTTGGCGTCAACAACATGAAAGCATGGATCCATCCTGCCTTGTATCAACGGTTCAGGCTGGTGGTGGTGGTGTAATGGTGTGGGGAATATTTTCTTGGCACTCTTTGGGCCCCTTGGTACCAATTGAGCATCGTTGCAACGCCACAGCCTACCTGAGTATTGTTGCTGACCATGTCCATCCCTTTATGACCACAATGTACCCAACTTCTGATGGCTACTTTCAGCAGGATAATGCGCCATGTCATAAAGCTGGAATAATCTCAGACTGGTTTCTTGAACATGACGGTGAGTTCACTGTACTCAAATGGCCTCCACAGTCACCACATCTCAATCCAATAGAGCATCTTTGGGATGTGGTGGAACGGGAGATTCGCATCATGGATGTGCAGCCGACAAATCTGCGCCAACTGTGTGATGCCATCATGTCAATATGGACTAAAATCTCTGAGGAATGTTTCCAGCACCTTGTTGAATCTATGCCATGAAGAATTGAGGCAGTTCTGAAGGCAAAAGGGGGTCCAACCTGTTACTAGCATGGTGTACCTAATAAAGTGGCCGGTGAGTGTAGGTATAATTGTATCAGTCCAGTGTCAGTCCAGTCGGCCAATATTTGCCACCAATATTTTTTTTCTAAGCTGCTAAAGTCTCTGTGTGCCCATGTATCATTCACACTTTGTCCCCAGTGCATCAGTATTTTTAGACAGACTTAGTGAGTTACAATAGAACTGAAAGCGCAATTAGGCTAAACATACACATACACACAGACATAAACATTACGTGCACACACACATACACACGCACACACACACAAACAATCCATATTGGGCCATCCCTACTGTGTAAATCTTCATTTTGGTTACATTTTTCATCCATTGTCTACTAGAAACTATTATTGCAAAATGGGTTGAACCTTGAGCCAGTTTTGTGACAGATGGGTGATAAAAAAGGGGAGATGGAAGTTGGTTTGCGCAGATGGATGCAATTTCATCTGAATTTTTGAGTGTCTCTTCTCGAGTAAATTGAGTCAAAGTGTCAGTTTCCCCCCATTATTAAAGATCTGATCAATTCTTTCTCTTTGTCAGCTTTTGTAATTGGTCATAATATTATCCTGTTTTATACCAGATTTAGATTATATATAAATAAAGTGGTAATGGACAAGATGTTGAACTATCTACAGATTGGCATTGGCATAAACCTTATATATATATATATATATATATATATATATATATATATTTTTTTTTTTATTTATTTATTTATTTATATATTTTGAAGGTTTATGTCATATATATAAATTTGCTCCTCACATTGCACGGTGGTTGGTCTCTCACTCTGATCCAGCTCGGGTCCTCTACCAGAGGCCTGGGAGTTCTGAGTTCTGCGCAATATCTTTGCTGTTCCTAGTACAGTGGTACCTCACCTTACGAAATTAATTCATTCCAGAAGTGGTTTCGTAACGTGAAATTTTCGTAAGTTGAGTAGCTATTTCAATGGAAAAGGCCTGATCCGTTCCAAGGTTGTTGTTTTTTATAGTGTAACTTTTTTTTATAGTGTAACATTTGTGTTCTGCGTCCTGATTGGAATAAACCAGGTCTAGACCAGAACTAAACCAGGTCTAAACCTGGACTGGACCTGGACTAAACCAGGATTATCCCGGGACATGGCAGTGCCGTTGGAGGAGCGCGTTGCTCGTGTCTCCGTGCTCCTTGCGCGTTCCGCACTAGAGCTAAGAGGCCGAGAAATACACTCTTTCAGCAGGGCTCTTTAAGAGCGGGGCGGGGTCTGGTTCTATGTGACTTCCAGAGCCGGGGGGCTGACACTGTGAGCTAACAGGCCGAGAAAGGTGCTCTATCGGCGGGAAAGACCGCGGGGTCTCGCTCGGGGCGGGCTCTGGTTCTATGTGACTTCCAGAGCCGGGGGGCTGACACTGTGAGCTGTGAGCCACGCGGGCCCGCGGCCCAGAGGGGGAGGCACGGCCCGGGCGCCGCGGCGCCGTGTCGACGTCGCTTTTTGATCCTTCGATGTCGGCTGTTTCTATCACTGTGAAGCAGAATTCACCAAGCGTTGGATTGTCCACTCACTAATAGGGAACGTGAGCGGGGTTTAGACCGTCTTGAGACAGGTTAGTTTTACCATACTGATGATGTGTTGTTGTGATAGTAATCCTGTGTTTCCGCTCCCCTCGCACGTTCGGCGCTATATTGAGCCGTGTCCCCCCCACGCTTCACTATCAACACATTCCATTGAAAATCTATGAAAGTTCGAGTGTTCAAACGAGAGAGAAATGCGAGAAAAGCCCAACTCCAGTCTGAGAAAAGCGTAGAATGTGTGTGGTGAGGCATTTACAGCCCTAAAACATGTAGAACAATTGCAAAATATAAAGTTGTCCTACCTCGTGGACCTCTCCCACCGCGGGCCACCTCTGGAACCTAACCCCGTGTGTGTTGGTATTTACATTTCGGGGCGTGCATCTGAGCGCGCATTAATTTAATTTTTGAGATTTCGCGTTTCGTAACTTGAATTTTCTTTCGTATTTAGAGACCCAAATTTACCGTGAAGGCGTTTCGTAACTTGAAATTTTCATTTGTTGGGTCATTCGTAAGGTGAGGTACCACTGTACTGCACTTTTCTGGACTGAGATGTCTGATGAGTTTCCTGGGATCTGTGTGACGGAGCGCCTGTAGCTGCCCGTCATTCCCCGACCGGCGCCTGTCTCTCTCTGGCCCCAGAGCGCGCCTAGACGGCAGAGCGCATGGAGCGCTTCCCCTGATTTGCGGAAACAGACTCCGGTGCAACTGTTCCCTGCTTACAAACTGTTTCCCCGCGATCTGGACTCTGTTCCCCTCCCTAGTGCATGCAAGGGTGCACACTCGGAGGCCTAGGGATCCACATGCTCTCCCTACCTTCCGCTGTCTCCGTGCTGTTCGCCAGCTCAGGGGGCCAAACCGGGGCACTTCCTGGTCCTGTGATAAATAGCGCATAGTGGCGCGCTAAGGCGGGGGCCCACATGACCCGGACTGAACCACTAATGTTAATTTGTGGGTTTATTTTATCTTCTTAAGTTTCTTCTTCTTAAAGGTCCCATGACTTCTTGATGCTTTTATATGGTGCCTTAATGGTTCCCTAATACTGTAAATGAATCCTTCTTCAAAATTAGTGCATGAGAAAGACACATGTACAGAGTCAGAGTCAAAAAATAACTCTCTGAACACCTCATTATGGGCCTTGTTGCTTGAATGCAAATGAGAAGGAGACAGATTGGTTAGAGAAGCGGGTGGGGCCAAATGCGCCCGCTGGTTCCTTGTTTTAGCAGTGCGCAGTGGCTGGTCCCACTTCCGCGTGTGTAAGGACGAAGGAGGAGATGAGAGGCATTTCAATGAAAAAAAACACATTTTCATAGAAAATAAAATTAAACCACTGCTGTTTAAGAGGTCCAGAGGGTCGGGTAAAGGACTTCCGAGCCTAGAAACACTTGCACGTGCCTCCAGGCAAATAAAAAAACGCATTTCGCATTGCGTAGCTCCTTCGCGGTCCAAACTCTCTGGGCGTGGTTTACAGAGACAGGGGGTGGAGATCCAGTTGGTGGTGGAACTGCATTTGCATTTCTTTTGTCGATGTTACGTAACAAAGTTGCCTTGTTCAGAATCGCCCGTTTGAGCTGTGTTTTTTTCAAACGCAGAAAAGGATCGCAAATGCTCAGTTTAGACATTTCGCACCTTTTAGCCATTGGTGGGGCCTAAACAGGGGAGGGAAGCTCACATTAATGTTCAAAAACCTCAGAAAGTGAAAATTTCATGCCATGGGACCTTTAATAAGTCATACCATATGGGGGGTTATTTAGGTGTTTTCTTTATTAGGTTGAACTTCAGATGTTTTATCATTATGGGTACCGTTTTACCTTTGTTCCAACCTTAAATCCCTGTTGTGTTAATTGGTTAGCCCAAGGGGAGGGGCTAAGGGGGTATATAAGGGGGGAGCTTTGCTCAGTTTGGCAGTCTGTCCTTGGCCTGACTATGTGGGTGCTGGCTGCTGTGAACGCATCTGTAAATACGTCTGTAAATACGTCTGTAAATACTTTTTGTAAATACTTCTGGTTTTTTGGGACTTATTTTTTTTCACTGTAAATATTTGCACTTTTTACACTGGACTGTGGTGCAAATAAAATAACTGTGCCATCATTTTTTTCCCCTCATATCTTGTCCGAACGAACCCGTGACAATCTGCTGTAACCACTTCTCCAATTTTTGGGTTAGAGCCCCGAGTACTCTGATCACCACGGTCACCACTGATGCCTTCCAGGCCTTCTCCAGCTCTTCCTTGAGCCCCTGGTATTTCTCTAGTTTCTCGTGTTCCTTTTTCCTGATGTTACCATCGCTTGGTATTGCAATGTCCACCACCATGGCTTTGTTCTGTTGCTTATTCACCACCACTATGTCTGGTTGGTTCGCCATCACCATTCTGTCAGTCTGTATTTGGAAGTCCCACAGGATCTTGGCTCGGTCATTCTCCGCAACCTTCGGAGGTGTTTCCCACCTTGACCTTGGGGTCTCCAGGCTGTACTCTGCACAGATGTTTCTGTACACTATGCCTGCCACTTGGTTGTGTCGCTCCATGTATGCTTTCCCTGCCAGCATCTTACACCCTGCAGTTATGTGCTGGACTGTTTCAGGAGCCTCTTTGCACAGCCTACACCTTGTGTCTTGTCTGGTGTGGTAGATCTGGGCCTCTATTGCTTGGGTGCTCAAGGTCTGCTCCTGTGCAGCCAGGATGAGGGCCTCTGTGCTGTCCTTCAGACCAGCCCTCTCCAGCCATCGGTAGGATTTCTTGATATCAGCCACTTCAGTTATGTTTCGGTGGTACACCCCATGTAGGGGTTTGTCCTGCCATGATGGTCCCTCCAGCACCTCTTCCTCTGCACTCCACTGTCTGAGGCATTCCGTGAGCACATCATCTGTCGGGGCCTTGTCCTTGATGTACTTATGGATTTTGGATGTTTCATCCTGGACAGTGGTTCCCACACTCACTAGTCCTCGGCCTCCTTCCTTCCGGCTCGTGTACAGTCTCAGGGTGCTGGATTTGGGATGGAACCCTCCATGCATGGTCAGGAGCTTTCGTGTCTTAACGTCTGTGGTCTGTATCTCCTCCTCCTTTGGCCAGCTTATGATTCCTGCTGGGTATCTGATCACTGGCAGGGCATAGCTGTTTATTGCCTGGGCCTTGTTCTTGCCATTGAGCTGACTTCTTAGGACTTGCCTTACTCGTTGCAGGTATTTGGCTGTAGCCGCTTTCCTTGTTGCCTCTTCAAGGTTGCCATTTGCTTGTGGGATACCAAGGTACTTGGAACTGTCCTCAATGTCTGTTATTGTTCCCTCTGGGAGTGAGACCCCCTCTGTGTGGACTACCTTCCCTCGCTTAGTCACCATCCTACTACATTTCTCAAGCCTGAATGACATTCCAATGTCTGTGCTGTAGATCCTGGTAGTGTGGATCAGTGAGTCAATGTCTCGCTCACTCTTAGCGTACAGCTTGATGTCATCCATGTAGAGGAGGTGACTGATGGTGGCCCCATTTCTGAGTCGGTATCCGTAGCCAGTGCTTTCAATGATTTGGCTGAGGGGGTTCAGACCTATGCAGAACAGCAGTGGGGACAGTCCGTCTCCTTGGTATATGCCACATTTGATGGACACTTGCGCAAGTGGCTTGCCATTGGCTTCAAGGGTGGTTTTCCACAACCGCATTGAGTTTGCAATGAATACCCTTAGAGTCTTATTGATATTGTACAGCTCCAAGCACTCAGTGATCCATGTGTGTGGCATTGAGTCATAGGCTTTCTTGTAATCAATCCAGGCAGTGCACAGGTTGGTCTGACGGTTTCTGCAATCACGGGCGACTGTTCGGTCAACCAGGAGTTGGTGTTTGGCTCCCCTGGACTTTTTGCCGATGCCCTTCTGTGCTGCGCTCATGTATTGATCCATGTGCCCACTTATCTTAGCCGCCATGATGCCTGACATGAGCTTCCATGTTGTGGAGAGACAGGTTATTGGCCGATAGTTGGATGGGACTGTACCCTTCGAGGGATCCTTGAGGATCAGGATCGTACGCCCTTGGGTTAGCCATTCAGGGTGAGTCCCATCCCTTAGCAGCTGGTTCATTTGTGCTGCCAGGCGTTCATGGAGAGCAGTGAGCTTCTTTAGCCAGTATGCGTGGATCATGTCAGGGCCCGGTGCTGTCCAACTTTTCATGCCTGAGACTCTTTCCTGAATGTCTGCCACTGTGATGGTGACTGGATCTTGTTCAGGGAGGTTCCTCAGAGCCACCAGCCACTGTGCATCGGTGTTATGTGATGCCTCCCTTTCCCATATGCCTTTCCAGTACCTTTCAGTCTCCAGCCTTGGTGGGTCTGCTCTGGTGTTATCCCCCTGCCATTGAGCGTACACTTTCGCAAGTTGTGTTGCGAACAACCGGTTTATTCGTCTGGCCTCGTTATCTCGGGTGTACCTCTTTAGGCGGCTGGCCAAGGCTTGTAGCCTTTGCTTGGCAGTTTCGAGTGCTTCAGGTATGGGCATCTGGCTGTACCTCTTGGGTACTTGCTTTTTCATTGCACCTTTCTGGGCCTCTGACAATTGGCTCCCTTCTCTCCGCACCTGCTTGATTTTAGCCTCTAACCGTCTTTTCCATGGTGGGTATTGTCTCTCATGGCTCCTATGGTTGCTCTTATAGCCCAGCACCTCTAGGATCACTGCTGCTGAAGTGTATATCAGCTCATTGGTTTCAGTGATAGTTGTGGTAGGGATCGCTCTCAGTGCTGCATTCACATGTTCTAGGAGACTTTCAGATGGTACTTCACTTAGCCTCTGTAACTGGCATCGGGGTTGCCTTGTGTTCATTCGGGCCATGATCTTATCTTTCAGGTCAGACGCTGCCTCGCTCAGCGTGATACTTATTGGGGCTTTGTACCCAGTCTCTGGTTGGGGAGTTGGTGTTAGCTCCCCTCTGACCTGGCGTCCTGGCTCCCCCTTGCCATAGCATTTGTGTTGTACCTCGTCAACACACTCACTCACAATATATATATATATATATATATATGTATATATATATATAAATTAGGGCTGTCAGTTTAATTAGATTAATTAATTACACTCCAAATTAACACGTTATAAAAATGAACACAATTAATTATAAGTGGCAGTTCAATGCTCATTTTAAATTTGGCGTGCGGCGAGCAAATCACTGCCAGGGCCTTTAAACAGCAAGTTTATTTATAAAAAGAACGAAGACGGGGCGATCAACAAGAACACCGTGATTTGTAGCTTTTGTCAAAAAGAATTTTCCGATCACCGAAGCTGCTACAGCCTGACGGATCATTTGAACGATAAACACGTCCGGACAAGTTCCATTGTTACCGCTGATAGTGCGCACTTCAACAAACCACCAAACCAACAAACCACGTCACAGAATTTCCGAAACGAATGCGCAAAGCGAACACTTGAAAACTGACAAACTCAATCGCAAAGTGGGTTCGTTCGCTTGCTCACTCACAATCCCTCTCTCCCTCACACGCTCGTAAAATGCAATTAATTAGATTAATTAATTACAAATCATGTAATTAATGAGATTAATTTTTTTAATCGCCTGACGGCACTAATATATATATGTACTGTATGTATGTATGTATGCATGTATGTATGTATGTATGTATGTATGTATGTATGTATATATGTATATTAATATTCTATGTATATGTATAGAATATATATTCTATGTATATGTATATAATATTCTATGTATATGTATAGAATATTAATCAATTTCCTTTGAAATAAGAGACAAAACTTTTGTCTCCAGACCATATGGAGTAACAGCGGCCAAGCGAGAGCTATGGGACTACCGGTGACCGGCACTAGTGTGGCACCCAATAAGATCCATCGGATGCCGACGGCGTTTTGTTCAGCCAGACTTATCAGAGTCTGCTATCTCCACCCTGGGTTGTGAATGCACCAGGGACAATGACGATGGGACCCGTGGAGGATCCTTTTGGCATTTCCAGTGGACCGACAGCAAATTTAAGTTCATTGTACTTAACAAGTTGCGCTCAAAACTGTGGAAGCACAGCGCTTTCCTGGTTCGGAACTTGCACAGGCACGCCACAAACATCAGAACGTGTGCACGTTGTCTAAAAACAGATTACGTCAGAGCAGGAGACCTGGGAAACGAGTGGATTTCCGCCTTCTCAGCCCTCTCCCCACAGTTTCCCTCCCGTAGCATTAAAATTGAACTCTTTAACCCCCAGTCTCTGACAAACAAAACCAGTTTTATATCAGATCATGTTCTTGACAAAAAGATTGACATCATGTGCCTTACTGAAAATTGGCATAGACCAGGGTCATATCTTGCCCTGAACGAGGCCTGTCCCCCTAGATACACTTACCTATAGAAGATTAGGACACCAGCCGGGGAGGTCTAGCAGTGATCCACCACAAGGACCTGCATCTATCATTCCTCCCTGTCCCTGTTCTGACCACATTTGAATGCCTTGTATTCAAATGTATATCTAAAATAACTATAACAACAGTCCTCATCTATCGCCCAACAAAACCACACCCAGGTTTCATTGCAGAATTACAGGATCTGCTGACGTCACTTTGTGCACTATCCTCAGTACACTCACAGTAGGGTACTTTAATTTGCATGTGAACTCTCCTACAAACCACTCGGCTGCTGATTCTTGAAATTCTTGATTGTTTACATCTTAAGCAGCACATAGAGGGGCCCACACACACCAAGGGGCATACCCTTGACTTGGTCATAACTGACACTGTACCCATTACCATCCACCATCTTGTAGTGGAGATGGCTGAGAGGAGGGTGTTGGCCAAACTCACGTCCATCATGGATGACCCCTCTCACCCTCTGTACCGGACTGTAGAGGAGCTGAGCAGCTCCTTCAGCAGCCGACTGAGGCACCCTAAGTGCAAGAAGGAGTGCTACCGCAGATCCTTCATTCCCACCGCTATCAGACTGTATAACTCCACTATATAGTCTAAATGTGCAATTTTTTAAAGAATTTTTTTATCTTAAAGTTTATAAAGTGGTGTTCCAGTTCCGTAATCTCAAGTATGGACTACTTCTGTAACCATGAATAATCATACTATGAAAGTATAACTTTTTTTTTTTAAGTTACGCCTCAACAAATAAGCCTGTTAATCAGTCACACAGTACTTTTGTAACAGTATATATGGACTGCAGGCACATTAAAACCACATCCAGAGAATCAGAAATCATAAAAGACAAGTAAACAAGAATGCCAGTGACTGCTATCAAAAAATTAAAACTCAGTGAGCTCTAATTTTGAGTGAAGACCCCAAGAAAAAATAAGGAATGATGTCTCAGTAGCGCCACCTCAAAATTTAGAAAATTTAATGGGAACCTTATTTTAAAATGTTACCACCACTACCTACAGCTCTGTAGAGAAAGTGGACATATAAAATGTTATAATGATCTCTTCATGCACAGTGCAGTATGTTCACACACTGTTCACATCTGTACCTAAAAATGGCCTGTAAAAATGCGCTTCAATTCACTTGAACAATGAACAGTTTTAAAGTTAAGTTTTAAAATGGTACTTAACTGTCTACTGTCCAGTGTGGATATTATGCATGTCCCATATGCCTAATAGCCTATTTTAAAAATAAACAGTTATAAGCAGTCACCTGTGGCGCACACCTGACCGTCTCTCTACAAAATATCAATATCAATAACAGCAATTTTCATTGCTGTTTCACTGCTTTTGAGATGGAGTCTCTTGTCCCAATAAAGGGTCTGGAGTGTCTTTCCCAAATAAAGGGCCTCTATCGACCAATCAGGGTAAGTTTTATAGGACACATTTCAAACCAAAATAAGCTAACTGGAAAAGAGGAAAGTAAGGCTAAATTTGTGCTTTCAACAGGTGCTCTTCATCACCCCGATTTGGAGGAAAGCTCTTCAGTTCTGCTGGCACCTGCCCTCATATAAAGTCACCGTAAGCGTGAATTTCTTTTTGCATATTCAGTCCCATCGCTCTGCGCGCTCACGTTGCACACAGCACGTAGGGCAGCTTGCGGGGGCACCACCAAAAAGATCAGGCTTGTAAAGCCTCGCAAAAGCACAAAGCATTTGTGCTTTGTGTTCACAGTGTTCACATCTATACTTAAAAATGGCCTGTAAAAATTCAATTCACTTGAACAATGAACAGTTTTAAAGTTAAGTTTTAAAATGGTATTTAACGGTCTACTGTCCAGTGTGGATATTATGCATGTCCCATGTGGTACTTGGGGAGAGCATGTGAAGATACACGCGCCCGTTATCTTATCCGCTGTGCTCCGTGCGCCAAACCCTTTTCATTATTAACCATACACTAAACTTAATTTCCATAACCTCTCCAGCGTGTTCTGCTGTGACTAAGGGTGCATACTTAGAAGCGCCAGTTTTGCCCATCTAAATCACGTTAAACTCGATCATTTACTTCCCCTCACGCTGCCGCCTCCTCCTTCCTCCCGTGGCACGTTCTGGCAAACCCGAACACATCCGCGCCGGTAGTTTAAATCCTACAGTTTCGCAGGTTCCGGTGGTCATGTGAGCCATGAGTAATTTGCATGGCCAATTTTTCATATACTCTGTATATTTGAAGGGTTGTTTATGATTTATTGAATTGGTATGAAAGCTATTGTCTGTGCTCACCTTTTGGCACCAGAAATGTTGGCCATTTAATAGTGGAATGAATGGTGTAATAAGCTTTCCAGTTAATGTTATGTAATGTGGGAGGGGTGAATGGGGGTATATAGGTCAGACCCTCCAGGAATTCGCGATGTTGCGATTTGCAACTTCAACGCAACTTCAGCCAATCCCCGCGAATTCAGGGCGGTGTTGCAATTTTGACCAATCACCGCAACTTTTCCGCAATTTTTACTAATTTTGACCAATCATCGGCGACGTATTGAACGCCGACCAACTTCCTTCTGTGTAGGAGACATAACTGAGATGAGGTGCACGGTGCGTTCGTGTGTGTGTGTGTGTGTGTGTGTGTGCGGCAGAGGCGGTGGGTCACGTGAGTGTGGGTGTGTGCACGTACGGAAGTGTGTGCGTGTAAAAGTGCGCGCTCACCTGTCACACAGAGGAGAGAGTCAGGGTTGGGGTGTAGCCGTATTTTTTGTTGACCGCAAACCATTCATTCATCTTTCACGTTAATCTGTTCATCCTGCTGGTTTTCATGAGTTCCATTTCATCCTGCTGCGCTGTCATAGCTGTGTGCGCTCTTTTTGTAATAAATCCACAAAACGCATATCTGGATCTCAGCGTATCTGTCACCATAGCCTCCTCTTTGCGCGTCACAAATCTGCGAGCCATAGGACCCAACCTCATATTCTCGGCGGCTAAAAGGTTTGAGTTTGGAAGCCGCAACATTCTGTTTTACTTCCGTGTGACAAAACAAAACTGCGGCCGTGTCCCAGTTCCCAGAGCGCACAGCTTGGAGTGCGGCCCGAAGGGGGCTCAGACTGCAGTCAAGGCGGTGCACACTTGCTCAGCCCCGACTGCAGTCCGCAGACCGCTTAACGACTGCGGTCTTCGGACCGCGTGTTAACTGCCCATGGGACAAAAAAGAAGTGGGACAGCAGTCGTCGAGCCGGTGTACTGTCGAAATGTGTGACGTACATGCCCTTCGGGCCACGCTCCGAATTGGGGCATGGCTTCTAATGGCAAAGAAACATGTCTGCGGCGCCACCTGCCCACAAAAATAACAGCAAAAGACCGCGCGAAACAGTTCCCCTCCTAGTAGTAATTTATTTTCGATATTGGTAAGGTTGTTTTAGGACCATATCTGTGATCTCTGTGTCTTTGTATTATTCTTTGTCAGTAATAACTCAGTATTCAAAATATTACTCAATTTTAATTACAAAAAGCGAAAATTGCAACTATTTATCGCAACTTTCACTTCCTCCCGCAACAAAATCGCAACAAAAACCCTAAAAGCACCGCAACTTTCATCGCAACTTTTTGGAAAAGCTCCCGCAAATTCAGGCATTTTAGCCCGCAACAATCACAAAAAATGCCCGCGAAATCCTGGGGGGTCTGATAGGTGCACTCTGCAGCTCTGCCATCAGTCTTGTCCTGGTTACAGTGGAGGTAACTTGCACTTTGTTTCTTGTGTACGTGTTATAGCGTACAACAAATCAGACTCACCCCAGTACCATTCGTCCAGTCTGCTGTCCCAGGCCATGATCATCACTGACAGCAGCAGTCTGGGCGCCCTCACCAGCCTTGCAGCTGTCAGACAGGTAGAAGGAAGGCTAGAACTGCAACACAACACTGCAAGATATATAAATAAAAATAGATATAATGTATACAATTTTCTACTTTGATAGATACTTACAGCTGACCCAGACGAAGACACGGACACACCTTTAGAGGAAGAATCATTACATCTCCAGCCTCACACACCTGTACCAGGTAGTATTAACACGCAACAAGAAGTTAACTAATATGAAATTGACATAGCAAAAGAGAAGCATTTGCGTGATACATAGAATCCACTATTACTTTCTTACTTGGAAACATATTATTTTGTGACACAGTGGTTCTCAAAAAATGGATGCATTGTGGTAAACATATATTGTTACAGAGTAAAATGGTTTTATAATTTGATTTTTCATGATTTCTAACAGCCTCTTCGGAAAGCCTAGAATTGTATCCATCCTCTCAGTCCACAGAGAGCCACCAGTCCCACCTCCTGTCACCATCACCTTCAGACATAAGCTCATACATGCCTTCACAACTGGTCTCCACTGCACAGTGACAATGGACCAATATATGGAAGTGTATATGGGCAAGGGCCTGACCATAGCGATGAGAAGGATCACCGGAAGGACATTGGAAATATAATTAAAGATGCAGATCGGAAAGGTTTCAGTAAATACAGGTTATATTACCAAAAAGTCAGAAACATGGCAGCTGTATTGTCACTGCATGTTCATAAAGTATGCCTAGATAGTTTTACAGAGTAACGTTTTCCTTCAAAGTACAACTACACAAGTCAAAAATCCATGTATGGTTCCACCAGAAAATGAATTTTGTGCACAACATGATCATAATTCATGACCCAATCAAATACACTTCTTCTATTTGGACTTTGTGACAAGATGGTGCTAAAATAAATCAGGGAATCTATAGATTTGTGTCTAGTAATGTAAAACAAACAATTATCAAAACATAAGGAAAATTTACATTTGTTTTTATTTGAAATTAACTTGTAACTTGTGAATGGTATGTTACTTTTTTACACAATGAAAGGTGTATCCTAGAAAACAATTAAAGTCTATTTTCAAAAACGTAACTGTGACAGTGATTATTTTAAACATGGAACTCTGCATGAGATGTGTGTCAAAGTTATTTTCAACACTTCTCCCTCTGGGTTTCCTAATGAATCTTTTTGCTCATTTTCTTCTTTTTCTTCTTCTATCTTACTGTAGTTTGTGCCAAATGTGCGTGAAAAATAAATATTTTTCACGCACATTTGGCACCTTTTTGCACTGTGGGAGAGCACAATAAACCACCTAAAACGCATATCCCAACTAAGCCTGAGTTTCTTGGAGAATCCCACCACACTATTGTACATTCCTATTGGTTGGTAGAATCTGAAATCCACCAATCGTGTCTCTTGTATTCTTGCATAGCAACACTAACCATGCTGCGTCATATACAAAACAAGTAGTGTTGTGAGTTGAGCACAAAGCATTTGTGCTTAGGGCACCCAGATTGCTAGTTGTGCATATTTAACAAAAAAAAAGTGGACCAGTGAACACTAAAGTGTGTTTGTCCCTCAGATTGCTGTGGTCCTGCTGCTGCCGAGGGCCTGCTGTCCTCTGCAGTCACCACTGACCACATGACCAGGGCAGTGCAGGCATGGGCGAAAAGGTCCATCCGTGTGAAAATGTGGGAGTTTGAAATAGAGGGGAAGGACAAAGAGGAAGCCGGACCTCTTCTGAATTTGGTAAGATGTTCAATTGTGAAGTCTTTAAGTCTAGTCCTGTGACAGTCCTGGGCACTAACTCTGACTGTTCTCTTTGTTGCAGACTTGGGATGTTATGAACCAGCTCAAAATGAACGACACTGTGTTTGAGGCAAGAAGATTCCTCGTGTCTCCTGAAATCATCCTTGAAAACTTTCTGTAGGTCACATGCACTGTTCTTTTCCATGTCTGTTTGAAATGAACGTTGAGCTCATTTGACTTTCTTGTCTCCCCAGAGACTCAAAGATCCTCGGCCTGGCTGAGGAGTTTGCAGACTCCTTGTCTGAGCAGAAAGAGGACTGTCCCTGCCTGCTTCAGCCCAGAGATGTGGTACTGGCAGTTGTCCCAAGGGTGTTCCACAGCCTGTGGGAGCCTCCAGTTGATGCTGATTTGTTGAGTATGCCATCATCTGAAGATCTGTGTCTCTGAAGATCTGGGAAACATGCTCCAGAGTGTGGAGTTTTCAGACTGTCTTCGGGACCAAATGGTCCTGAACATTATAAAGAGGATCCATCAAATGTTTCCCCAGGATGAACTGGAGGAGCTTATGGACTCCTTCTC
The DNA here is from genome assembly GCA_036785185.1 of Paratrypauchen microcephalus. Lineage (NCBI taxonomy): Eukaryota > Metazoa > Chordata > Actinopteri > Gobiiformes > Gobiidae > Paratrypauchen > Paratrypauchen microcephalus. The sequence goes on from JAVJIX010000071.1 coordinate 3,144,073, forward strand.
TGTCATCCTGCTTGAGGACATCACTGACATCATTGTAGAAGAGATCTACGCTCTCTTCACTCCTGAGCCCGAGGAGCCTGAAGATCCCAGCGCAGACCTGGAATCTGCTGCCTCTGCTCTTCCTCCTCCTGAGGAAATCAGTCAACAAGCCTCGAAGGAACCAACAGGGGAACCCAGGACAGACATGTCCACCTTCACTGTGACATCAGACCTGCTCACGGAGACTGTAGTCTCCTTTGAAGGACTGTGTGAACCACAGCCTGTGGAGCTAACTCATTCTGCTCCTGCCAAGCCCCCTGCTCTTCAGGAGAGCCTTGAACTCAAGAATACCCCAGGACTCAAGGAGATCTCAGAACTTGAGCAGATCCCAGCACCTGATGAGATCCCTGGACTTGAGGAGATGCCAGGCCTTGAGGTGATCCCAGAACTCGAGCAGATTCCTGGATTCAAGCAGATCCCTGGCCTGGAGACCATCCCAGGACTTGGGCACATCCCAGGACTCGGGAACATCCCTGGACTCGAGACTCTTCCAGGACTCGAGGCCCTCCCAGGTCTCGAGCGGATACCTGAGCTCAAGGACCTTCTAGGACTCAAGTAGCTCGCTCACTCACTCGCTCATTCACTCACTCACTCACTCACTCAGCCCGCCACTGCTGCTGCTGCCCGCCGCCCTACGCCCGGATTGGAAGCAGGAAAGGAAGCTGTGGAAAAAGTCAAGTGAGCCACAGACGCAAGTACTCCTTTTATTTTTAAGAACTGATCCTTTCTCTTTTTGTGTTTCAGGAACAGAAGAGGAGCTGGAGTGTTGCTGTTAAGGGTGACGATCCTGATATGATCCTGCAGAAAGAGAGGAGGATGGGAAAATGTAAAAAAAATATATATATATATATATATATATATATATATATATATATATATATATATATATATATATTTACAGTCTTGAATTTTTGAAGTACAGAACATTTATTTGTTTGTTTTTCTTACAGTGAGTTGGAACTTTAAACTGGGGGCTGGAGGAGGAGTGGAGGAGGAGGATATCCATGCTATACATAATACAGGTACATTGGAGACAACTATGAATTGCATTTGTCTCTAAGTCTATTTAATATTTGTGTTTGTTTGTTTTTTTCCGTGATCCCAGAGTCCGCCTGAGGTCCATCCTGGGTCAGGAGTGCTGTGGAGGTCCTGAGGTGGGACTGTCGTGTGTCCAGCTCACACCATGGCCCGTGTGCTTGTTCATGACGACCTGTGTGCTGTCCACCAACCTGCAGGAAACGCCTCTGATGTCCCCTGTATCCCCGAGCAACAGCCTGGGAAAATACTGAAAGAGACAAAAGCAAAGAATACAGTACAGGTACATTTTTCAGTTTATAGTATTGAATTATTGAAGTACAGTACATTTACTTGTCTTTTTTTCTCACAGTGAGATGTAAGTTTACAGTGGGGGCTGTGGAGAGGAGGAGTGGAGGAGGAGGCTTATATCCATGTTGTCATACAAAATACAGTTACACTTGACATTACTTGTATTTGTCCCTCCTCCAAGTATATTGACTATTTGTGTTTTTTGCACAAAGTCCAGGTTGGGTCAGGAGGGAGGCTGAGGTCCTGAGGTGGGACTGCCGTATGACTAACTCACAACAGGTACGTTTTTTTTTAAATATATTTAAATAACATCAAGTATTGAAGTACAGTACATTTATTTGTGTGTTTTGCTTCCAGTGAGATAGAAGTGTGGAGAGGAGGAGTAGAGGAGGAGGCTTCTATCCATGTATCTTATATCCAGGGACAGAAATGGAAGGCCGGTGGCCTTAGCCACTGCCACCGCACCAAATATCACTGTCTGTGATATTTGGTGCGGCTTTATTGGTGCGTCTTGTATGCTATTCAGCACGGATAATCTCAGAGTGACCCTGCACCCCAATTCAACCTTTATTCCAAAACTGGTTGACCCCTATACCAAAGTGGATGTGGACACGTTTTAGCCTCCTTCCCACACTTCTACAGCAGCGTTCACACAGTGAACACGAGGCCTTGGGAAACCTGAACATTTTCCTTAAACACTAAAAGGTAAGTAATGCACTGTTCTACACACAACTCATTTTTAAGGGCATTCGTGGTGGACAGCAAAATTTATTCTATTTAACTGTCTGCTGTTCTGTTGTCTTCTAAGATTCAGGAGCAGCCCTATTTATCCAGGCCTATCCCGATAACACCGTCTGACTCCGCTCACTCGGGGGGGGGTCCTGAATTAGCCCCGCTGACCACCTGAAACAGAGCCCCCATCCTGACTCCCCTCCCAGCCATCACATCTATCCATCGTCAATAAACATCTTAATCATATTCTGTTATGGTGTGGTCTTTGCTAGTGAAGACTTTCTGTCCCATATTAAGACATGTGTCAAGTGCCACAACCAAAACTCAAAAAGCTGTTGAGAACATTAAGCATCCAACAGCATAAGCAAAGTTTACATTTGTATGTCGTTTTTAAAAAGCCCCTTATTTATTCTAACTATTTAACTTGACTTAAATTATTCCACTTGTATTTTTTTTAAATTCTGTTTGCATGCATAATCTAGTCTTTGTATTTCTACCACCAAAACATATTCAAACTCTAATAAATGTAATAGCTGCAAGATTCTTATCAAAGACCTAATGATCCTGAATCACGACACTGATTTCCTTCTCCACAGCCATAATAAAGCCGTTCTCCTGAGTGTGGGACGTCTCTCAGCTGTGCTGAAGCTAGTACAGAGCAGTGCTTTGAACGTAACAAAGTTAAACAAGTACTGTAACTTAGGTAAGGTACAGATACCTAAAATGTATACTTAAGTACATTTGGAAGTGGGTACTTTTGACTTTTACTTCACTACATTTAAGAGCATGTATTTGCACTTTATTCTCTACATTTTTCCAACTGAAAGTCTATTTTTATTATTATTATTAGTACTACTACTACTAAGCTGCAGGTCCGGACAACATACCCGGGCGTGTGCTCAGAGACTGTGCAGACTCACTCATGGATGTCCTCACAGATATTTTCAACATCTCTCTGAGCCAAGCCATCATATCGGAGAGCTTCAAAACCATCACCATCATACCACTATCGAAAAAATCCCCAGCTTCATCACTAAATGACGATAGACCCATAGAACTCACTTGCTTTGAAAGGTTGGTCAAGGTTCACATAACATCCAGCCTTCCCACTACTCTGGACCTAGACCAGTTTGCTTACCGCCCCAAGCGCTCCACTGATGACGCCATAGCAACAGCACTCCACCTATGCCTGGCTCATCTGGAAAACAAAAACAGTCACGTACGGATGCTGTTCATTGACTTCAGCTCCGCTTTCAACACGGTCATCCCACAACACCTGGTGACTAAACTGAGTACAATAGGCATCAGCACTTCATTATGCAACTGGATACTGGACTTTCTCACTAACAGACCACAGACGGAGTCGGTAAAAACTCCTAAGAGACCACCATCATTATACCGGGGACCCCGAAGGATGTGTGCTGTCTCCATTGCTGTTCACACTGATGACACATGACTGCTGTGCCAGATTCACATCGGATCAGATCATCAAATTCGCTGATGACACAACAGTGGTGGGCCTCATCAATGATGACGATGACTCGGCATACAGAGAGGAGGTACATCAACTCATCAACTGGTGTGACAGTAACAACTTACAGCTCAATGTCAACAAAACAAAAGAAATAACTGTGGACTTAAGGAAAAAACACACGACACACCCCACTCACAATCAATGGCAGTGCTGTGGAGTCTGTGAAGAGAAGAAACTGAAGTTTCTGGGAGTGCACATCACAGACTACCTCACATGGACCACAAACACCACCTCCCTAGTCAAAAAAGCACAGACGCTTCACTTCCTGCGCAGGATGAGGAGAGCGAACCTCCCCGCTTCTGCACTCACCACCTTCTACAGGGGTGCTATTGAGAGTATCCTTACCAGCAGCCTCTCTGTCTGGCACGCCAGCTGCTGAGCAGCAGACAGGAAGGCTCTACAGAAGGTGGTGAGGACTGCAGAAAAGATCATCAGATCCCCCCTACCGGCCATTCAGGACTTATACGCATCACGCTGCTCCAAGAGAGCCATCAATATCATCAAGGACACTACCCACTCAGCACACAAACAGTTCTCCCTCCTACCATCTGAAAAAAACAGACTCAGAAACATCTTCTTTCCACAAGCCATCAGGCTAATCAACACACTGAAGAAAATTCCATGAACATTCCATGAACATTTTGTTGTTGTTAATGACATCCATAAAACAATCTCACACACACTGATGTCCATGCAGCTTTCAGCATTCTTGCACTTTACAAATTGTACCTTCACTTTTGCACCTTACATATTGCACATTTCATTCTACCTCAAACGTTCCTTCTTGTTGGAAGAGTATTTGCTTGCCGGTATGTTTTATGTCTATTTATTGTTGATGCCTGTGTACACTTTATGTCATGAGTGTAGCTGTGTGTGTGTTTAGTTTAAATTGCACCTTTGGAGTCCGGTGAAATGCAATTTCAGTCCTCTGTAATGTCTATTACATAGTGAATTGATAAAGTACACTTTGAACTTTGAACTTTGAACCATCCTACTGGCCTATGACCCGGGTGTCAGATGATAAGGCCATATCAGTGGAACTGTCCTTGGGATGTCCAATACTCCAGGCTGAAACATCAAATGCAGTTTATGAATCTGGAAAAGATTAACTCTGCTTCCTTGAATCAGGATATTCAGAATAGTCAGGATATCAGACACACATTTCTCATCAGTTAGTGAATCTGTGCAACACTACAACTCTGGCCTTCATAAAATCCTTGGGCTCCATGCACCATTAAAAACAAGGAGGAGATAAAGGCATGGATGACCAATAACTTTCTCCAGTTGAACAGGAGCAAAACTGAAGCCATCTTGATTGGCACCCCACATCAAATACAATCATCCTCCAATACGAATATCAGTATTTCCGGCCATAACATTTCCCTTTCCTCCTCTGTTACAAACCTAGGAGTCAAAATGGACCCATGTCTGTCATTTGAAAACCATGTTCATCTTCTCCCTAAAATGTCTTTCCACCACCTGACCAAACTCTGCCCCTTTCTTTCCCCGTCAGATGCTGAGAAACTGGTGCATGCCTTTGTCTCCTCCAGGCTGGACTACTGCAATGTCCTCCTTGTCAGGATCCATAGCAGGAGCCTCCTGAAGCTCCAGCACATCCAGAACTGTGCTGCCAGGATCCTGATGAGGAGGTGCAAATATAACCATATCACACCTGTTCTCCAGTCACTTTATTGGTTGCCCATCCACTACTGTATCCATTATAAACTTTGTCTCCTCACATATCAGTGTTTCCATGGAACAGCCCCGGGCTACCTCAGTGAGCTCCTCACCCTGCACACCACCTCCAGACATCTCCAATCCACCTTCACCTACTGCCTTTACCAGCCTCGGACCAAACTCTCCACAATGGGAGACGGAGCTTTTCAGGCAGCTGCCCCTCGCCAGTGGAACACCCTCCCAGAGTCCCTGAGCCCTCCCTAGAGTGTTCAGGCCTTTAAAAAAGGTCTAAAATCATTTATTTTAAAATGGCCTATGAACACACTTTTATGATATGATAACCATTTTATGTATATGTAGTGTTTTTCCTTTTTGCATAATTTTTTTTGTGTTTTATGTAATTTATCTGCTGTGTAGCACTTTGAGATTTTGTTGAAATGTAAAGTGCATTACAAATAAAATGTATTATTATTAAAGTGTCTGTCTGCCTGTCTGTCTGCATTAATTAATAAAAATACTTATAAATACAGTGTAACAATAGAGACACAAATTGGCAGTTTAGTCAGTTCTTCACGTTCTTGGTAAAGGTTTTATAGGGGGTTTCTCTCTGTATAATCAAAATGATAGTGGTGGCACATATAGTAATTAATGATAAATTAATGATTTTCACTTTCCTGACAGACATGGTGGTGTTAATATAAGGCACATGAATGTTAATCCTAATGGGCTATGCAGACGGGCTGAGTCACTAATGCGTTTGTCTCTAGGTATTTTATGCAGACGTATTACATGCAGACGGCATGTTAATGCATGGTGTTTAGGCAGCATTTATGCTTGGATTAAAGTGGCTTCATCAGAAATGTACATCATTTTTCCTGCATAAGGATTTATATAAACTTGACCATGAGAACACTTGTAATACATGACCACTCACATTATTAGTATTTATAGTAGAGGCACAGGCATTGAACCTAAATGTCAGGAGTGTTTCTCAGTATTCAATATGTGTTATGCATAAATGGTGCATGGTAGTGTTTAAGTAGACCTGTTACTTAAAAGCTATAATACAAAAAATAGTACTGGGCAGTAGTATTTAAAAGTACTGTACCTGATTTTTACAGTCTTTTTTTTTTTTTTGATTTTTGATTTTTTTTTTGACTTATTTTTACTCCAAGAGCTACTTATAGAACATACAGGGCAAGATGAATTTTGCTCAAATAATTAAATTATTTGAGCAAATTATTTGTTTTGAATTTTTCTGAATTTTATGAACTATCAAAAGTACAGACAGGTGGGTGGAGATATGGGGTAGGTGAAATCTAACACATTCAGAGCATGCAAACCTCAGATGTAGGACAGTACAAGATTGCTCAAGTGATAATATGGTTAAAAGCTCATAAATGTTTTTACATTACATGCGCCTGTTAAAGTACAGATTTTGCCTGTTGCTAATTGTTTAGCCAGATATTTTCTTCCTAAATGTCATGAGCTATTAGAGGGTGAGCATTGGTATATGGACGCTGTATTGAATTGCATATAAAACATCAGAAGTGAAGTGGAGCAGGCTGGATGTGCTATTGTTGTCACACGAGGAACATTTTCAGCGAGGGTCGATGCAGAATGTAAAGCAGCCACAAATCACTGTTGTCAAACTTCAAGAGCACAGCCCCCCCTGCCTCCCCATGATTCAAGTATGTTGTTTTTCTTTATCAAAAAAACACCAAGTACCTGCATTCATTCCTCCCTTACAGTAAGTCATTTCTCATCTGACCAAATGTTATTATTTGTTACAGGGCTCTCAAGTCTCACGCTTTGAGAGTGTGACACACGCAATTCGACGTTTTCACACGCTCACACGCCACACATGGTATTTCTCACGCTCAATGTTCCCCCTAATGTTTTATGTGTCTGAGCAAACACACTAACTCCCTGAGCGCTCCTTGGACCCCTGTGCGCGACATCCGACATGCACCCCCGGTACACGCGGAAAGAGCTGCGCGTGCTCGCGGCTTACACCGGTAGAAGTTTAATACGAGACACATACTTTTGTTTCTGAATACTGGACGATTCCCCCGTATTCAGATGACCCCGCGGCTGAAAAAAAAGCGGAACTCTTTCATCCCTGCGCTGCATAGGTTTTCTTGTGCGCTGAGAATGTGTGAGCAGTGCGCAACTGCACAGGCGCGCAGCTTAGAGGGAACGTTGCTCACGCTGAATTTTTTTTAAGCAATTCAAAACTGTAGCCACTGTTCACAGCGCTTCTGTGCCCAGAAAATCGGTAAGTTAATGCAGGCGCCACACGTTTTCAGTGAAAAAAGTCACTCGCACACCAGTACTCGAGTTGAGCGATCAGCTGTGAGGCCGATCGCGCACAGCTGATCGGTGCGCGAGCCGCGTGAATGTTTACGCGGCATTTCCAAGAAGAAGAATCCTTAACTTGCTACGTTAATGCTACGTAAGAAGGAACTCTCGCCTCGGGACATGGGATAAGTTCGGGATATGTCCTTTTCTCCGGAGCTCCAGATTATTAAAGACCGTGACACGTGCATACATGGATACGAGTGACCGCGTTTTTATGGGTGAGTCATATCAGATTATTTCTGCATCTATTTCGGCACTAAACCAGAACTAAACCAGGACTAAACCAGAACTAAACCAGGACTAAACCAGGACTAAACCAGAACTAAACCAGAACTAAAACAGGACTAAACCAGAACTAAACCAGGACCAAACCAGGACTAAACCAGAACTAAACCAGGACTAAACCAGAACTAAAACAGGACTAAACCAGGACTAAACCAGAACTAAACCAGAACTAAACCAGAACTAAACCAGGACCAAACCAGGACTAAACCAGAACTAAACCAGGACCAAACCAGAACTAAACCAGAACTAAACCAGGCCTAAACCAGAACTAAACCAGGATTAAACCAGAACTAAACCAGGACTAAACCAGAACTAAACCAGGACTATACCAAGACTAAACCAGGTCTAAACCAGGACTAAACCAGAACTAAACCAGGACTAGACCAGGACTAAACCAGAACTAAACCAGGACTAAACCAGGACTAAACCAGAACTAAACTAGGACTAAACCAGGACTAAACCAGGACTAAACCAAGACTAAACCAGGTCTAAACCAGGCCTAAACCAGAACTAAACCAGGACAATACCAGGACCTAGCCAGGACTAAACCAGAACTAAACCAGGACTAAACCAGAACTAAACCAGGACTAGACCAGGACTAAACCAGGACCTAGCCAGGACTAAACCAGAACTAAACCAGGACCAAACCAGAACTAAACCAGAACTAAACCAGGCCTAAACCAGAACTAAACCAGGACTAAACCAGAACTAAACCAGGACTAAACCAGAACTAAACCAGGACTATACCAAGACTAAACCAGGTCTAAACCAGGACTAAACCAGGTCTAAACCGGGTCTAAACCAGGATTCAACTGGTACTAAACCAGGATTAAACCAAGACTAAACCAGCTCTAAACCAAGACTAAGCCAGGACTAAACCAGGTCTAAACCAGGACTAAGACAAGACTAAACCAGATCTAAACCGGGTCTAAACCAGCACTAAACCAGGACTAAACCAGGTCTAAAGCAGGACTAAACCAGAACTAAACCAGAACTAAACCAGGACTAAACCAGAACTAAACCAGGACCAAACCAGGACTAAACCAGGACTAAACCAGAACTAAACCAGGACTATACCAAGACTAAACCAGGTCTAAACCAGAACTAAACCAGGACTATACCAAGACTAAACCAGGTCTAAACCGGGTCTAAACCAGGATTCAACTGGGACTAAACCAGGATTAAACCAAGACTAAACCAGGTCTAAACCAGGACTAAACCAGGACTAAACCAGGACTAAACCAGGACTAAACCAGGTCTAAACCAGGACTAAACCAGCACTAAACCAGGACTAAACCAGGACTAAACCAGGACTAAACCAGAACTAAACCAGGACTAAACCAGAACTAAACCAGGACTATACCAAGACTAAACCAGGTCTAAACCAGGACTAAACCAGGTCTAAACCGGGTCTAAACCAGGATTCAACTGGGACTAAACCAGGATTAAACCAAGACTAAACCAGCTCTAAACCAAGACTAAGCCAGGACTAAACCAGGTCTAAACCAGGACTAAGACAAGACTAAACCAGATCTAAACCGGGTCTAAACCAGGCCTAAACCAGAACTAAACCAGGACTAAACCAGGTCTAAACCAGGACTAAACCAGAACTAAACCAGGACTAAACCAGAACTAAACTAGGACTAAACCAGGATTAAACCAGGACTAAACCAGAACTAAACCAGGACTAAACCAAGACTAAACTAGGTCTAAACCAGGACTAAACCAGAACTAAACCAGGACTAGACGAGGACTAAACCAGGACCTAGCCAGGACTAACCAGAACTAAACCAGGACTAAACCAAGACTAAACTAGGTCTAAACCGGGTCTAAACCAGGATTCAACTGGGACTAAACCAGGACTAAACCAGGACTAAACCAGAACTAAACCAGGACTAAACCAAGACTAAACCAGGTCTAAACCAGGTCTAAACCAGGATTCAACTGGGACTAAACCAGGATTAAACCAAGACTAAACCAGCTCTAAACCAAGACTAAGCCAGGACTAAACCAGGTCTAAACCAGGACTAAGACAAGACTAAACCAGATCTAAACTGGGTCTAAACCAGCACTAAACCAGGACTAAACCAGGTCTAAACCAGGACTAAACCAGAACTAAACCAGAACTAAACCAGAACTAAACCAGGACTAAACCAGGACTAAACCAGAACTAAACCAGGACCAAACCAGGACTAAACCAGGACTAAACCAGAACTAAACCAGGACTATACCAAGACTAAACCAGGTCTAAACCAGGACTAAACCAGAACTAAACCAGGACTAAACCAGAACTAAACCAGGACTAAACCAGGACTAAACCAGAACTAAACCAGGACTAAACCAGAACTAAACCAGGACTAAACCAGGACTAAACCAGAACTAAACCAGGACTAAACCAGGTCTAAACCAGGACTAAACCAGAACTAAACCAGGACTAGAATAGGACTAAACCAGGACCTAGCCAGAACTAAACCAGGACTAAGCCAGAACTAAACCAGGACTAGACCAGGACTAAACCAGGACCTAGCCAGGACTAAACCAGAACTAAACCAGGACTAAACCAGGACTAAACCAGAACTAAACCAGGACTAAACCAAGACTAAACCAGGTCTAAACCGGGTCTAAACCAGGATTCAACTGGGACTAAACCAGGACTAAACCAGAACTAAACCAGGACTAAACCATGACTAAACCAGGTCTAAACCGGGTCTAAACCAGGATTCAACTGGGACTAAACCAGGATTAAACCAAGACTAAACCAGGACTAAACCGGGACTAACCCGGCACTAAACCAGGACTAAACCAGGTCTAAACCAGGACTAAACCAGGTCTAAACCAGGACTAAGCCAAGACTAAACCAGATCTAAACCGGGTCTAAACCAGGACTAAACCGGGACTAAACCAGGACTAAACCAGGACTTAACCAAAACTAAACCAGGTCTAAACCAAGACTAAGCCAGGACTAAACCAGGTCTAAACCAGGACTAAGCCAAGACTAAACCAGATCTACACCGGGTCTAAACCAGCACTAAATCAGGACTAAACCAGGTCTAAACTAGGACTAAACCAGGTCTAAACCAGGACTAAGCCAAGACTAAACCAGATCTAAACCGGGTCTAAGCCAGGACTAAACCGGGACTAAACCAAAACTAAACCAGGTCTAAACCAAGACTAAGCCAGAACTAAAACAGGTCTAAAACAGGTATAAACCAGGACTAAACCAAGACTAAACCAAGACTGTGTGTGATAACATATTATCCTGTGCATTATTGAATGATAATATGGACTTTTAGTTATAAAAGCATTTCCATATTAACAAAGTACCTTATAATTCTGCCCTTATAACCTTATAACTCGACACCCCCCCCCCCCCCCCCCCCCAACACGCTTTGTGTAGGCACTGATAAGTACACCTCAATGACCCTAAATAAGATATGAATAACAACTTAGTTTATTAAGAATTATTCAGGCCTAGTAAGCACTTAATACCCTAATGCTAACTCCTGACACTAGTCCCATATTTAAGTAGTAATTAAGCCTGAATCATTCTCAAATCTGAAGTGTTAAATATGAATTAAGTATTTTTTTTTCATCCTTTATTAGACTGTAAATAGTGTAATATGTTTCTATGTTTATTTTTATTTCTATTCACAAATACGAATTGAATAATATAATATATTACTCAATTCGTATCTTAAATAGAACTCTTTCTCACTCTAGAACTCTCTCAGTGCCTTTTAAGAAAGATGGATATTTGGTGCTAACAAATTTCTCTAACTCACTGGCTTACATCATGTTGTAGGGACATCTGGCCACAACTCCAAGGTGCAAAGCTAGTTCTGACCCAGCCTAGGTCAAAATCTGGGTCAAATGTAGAGGACTGATTTCCCTGGGGACAATACAGTGTACCTTAACCTTAATCGCCTCCTCTCAAACTCATGATTTACTTTTTAAACTTTAGGGATTTACAGGAAACACAAATTTAAAAGGAAAATATACTAGTACATTATAAGGTGGTTCAAGCTGAAGTCACTTTCGCATCAGTAGTTGCTACCTTTTTATTGATCCCATGTCAGATCATAATAGAAGGGACACTGGCGGTTGAACTGAGCACTGATATCAACAGCGCCTGTGTTAAATGATGATTGGACGACAGTGGGCAGACCCTAGTCATAAACGTGAGACAGCTCTTAAATGATTGGATTATTATCCAGAAGACATTGTTCATCAGTGTTAGTGATGGGCCTACAGGGGCCTTTTATCTGCTCTATAGCCACTGCTTCCATCACTGTGTAATTTCATCTCTTCAGCGAGCGCCTGGAGTGAATGGCCAAAGTCTTTTCACTCTGCAGCCAGGAAAAGTGTCCAGCCACAAAGGGACAGCACTAATGAGACCGTATTATTTTGTGATGTACGTGCACCCGTGCTAATCCAAGTCATCCAAGTCCTCATTTGAAAATAAAATTATCTTAATAATATGAAAAGGAGGGCACATGGTAAAAAGAATACGGACATTATAGCCTCATACTATTATAATTCTCAAGTTGACAAAAAATAAATTAATGTTAAATTGTAATTTATTTAATTATAAAACATTAATTAAACTGTCAACTATGCATTGGCCTCAGAATTACTGCACATCCACTTGGACAATCATGTAAACTGCAAATGATGGCTCAGGATACAGTTTATACCCGGATTAATTCAGTAAACGTATTTATTTATTTTATTTTTTATTATCCTTTATTTATCCCTGTAGGGAAATAATTTCTCTGCATTTGACCCATCCTTTCAGGAGCAGTGGGCAGCTCATTTTTCAGGTGCCCAGGGACCCATCTACATGATCTCATTGCCAGGCTTGGTCAGGACCTTAGTTGGAGGAGAGCATGTTTAATTACTGATACTCCTCACTGTAAACAACTCTGGTTTTAGTTTCAATGTAGTTAGCTCCTCCCTTCAGACAGATATAAGGCAGTGACTTACCAGAGCCCTGTCAGAACTGAAAAAGCCTCTTGGATGAATGATATAATGCATTCACACATTTTTTTCTTTTGCAATGCATAACAACTACTATATCCTCTTGCTTCATATCAAAATGACCCTGTGGAAACCTAGCACATTGTGAATGGGCTTTCACAGTCATGTTCTACAGCTCTATTTGTGCCCTCATGTTATAGATTCACCACCATAACTGGTAAGACTGGAATAATGACATCTGTAATGTACAGCGATTAATCATTTATTGCTCATTTCATTGCAGCGTGTGGCAGGTGAGGTAATTTCCCAAGTAATGGGGTTCCTAATGAGACTGATCACCTGTAGACTTTTGAAAGGCATGGGTAGACTGTAGTACTCCTTATTATATATAATTAATATATATTATATTTATTAAATATTCTGTGTTTTCTATGTTATACTTCATTATTCATCCATAGAAAGAATGTGATTGTTGCTTGGTTTTTGGTTAGCCTTTTTTTTATGAGCCCCAAAACATAGGGACATCAGGTCTTTGCTTTCTTTCTCTAAATGCTTTTTTGACACAATAATCCCCATACTGTTTAATTTAAGTAAAAAAAAATAAAAATAAAAAAAATGCAACGCTATATTGTGCTATATTACATTGCCCATGGTATGCCCTGGAGCAAAAAAAAAAAAGGAAAATGTGTGTGTACAAGCAGGAACAGGTTTCACACTTACAAAAATAAACAGATGAGATGGTTGCTTTAAAACGATTCTATACTTTTGTAGTTTTTTTGAGTGAGTGTGGTTTAATTCAGCGCACTATTAATATAACAGTTTTTCTTGTTTTGTTTTATTTTCTGTGATGTATTATTGTTCCTTTTTCTTCTCTGCTTTGTTGAAGTTTTTCATATAAGGTACCATAGCAACCTGAGAATAATCCAGCCTCCTCTCAGATGTACTAATCCAACTGCATTCTAACTCCTCTGACCAGCCAGTTTGCTCTTACTCACGTGTGCAAAGTAACTAATTACAAATATCCATGTTACTAATTGCGTAGTTATTTCAGACCTTTCTGAGTGGATTTTTAAACATGTACTTGTAATTTAGGATTATTCTAGCCTTGTAATTGTACTTTGGTGCATTTAAAATGACGTGATTTACTGAATACAGCTCCCAATCATCATCCCAATACATGGCTGTCAGTCCGCTCTCGTATCTGCAGTTTATTACAATTAATTCTGAAACCTTTAAACAGTATGAGTTTAATGTAATCAAGTTTTTTTTTTTTTTTTTATAAAAGACTGAGGTAAAATTATTATTATTATTATTATTATTATAATAATAATTATTATTATTATTAGCAGTAGTAGTAGTAGTAGTAGTAGTAGTAGTAGAAGTAGTAATAGTAGTAGTGTGTGTGTGTGTGTGTGTGTGTGTGTGTGTGTATAAGTAAAAATAAAATAAAATAGAATTAGGTAATAAAAATATCTCAGCAATATGCAAGAGATCATAAGAAGAACAGTGCAAAGGTGATATTGATGATGTACACATCTTCAGTAGTCTTTCTTTCCACCACAGTTTTACCCTGCCTTTAACAGCCAGTAACATCTTCTAAGTAATAAAACCAGTCTTGGCACTTTTAATCTTTATTACGATGTTTCTGTGCGCTCCGATTGCCTCTACTGCCCCTAATGCTACCATCATTCACCAGGCAGACGAAAAGCCCACAGCCTCGAGCCTGTGGGACGCCTGTCAACCAGACCCTCCCAAAGCAGGAAAAAAAGATGTAACACGGGCAATAAGTTAGAGTGATTTGTAAGGCCATGTATCGGGGAGCTTGCAGTTACAAATGCACATCTAACATGCACATCTAGTAAGTGAAATTATTTTGTTTTTGTAAAGTTTTAGCACACGTACGTGATGAAAAAGTACTTCTTATAGTGCATATACAGGTAAGAATACTCATTTGACAAATATTTTTTTCTTTTAGTTTTTTAAATTTTTATTTTGTTAAGTTTATCATTTCAATTCTTGGTTGGATGGGGAGCTTGTATGACATTGCAGCATCTAAACATTATGTGAAATGATTTAGTTTTCTGAAGTTTTAGCTCAAGTAGGTGCTAGTAGATGCTTTTATGTAAGATGGAACACCATTTCTAAAAGAGCATATGACAGGTAAGACTACACATTTGACAAATCATTTTTTCTTTGAGTTTATTATTATTATTATTATTATTATTATTATTATTATTATTATTATTATTTTTTTTTTTTTTTATTTTTATTTATTTTATTTTTTTTATTATTATTTTGGTAAGTGTTGTGGAATTTCTATTCTAAGGAAATAAAACTGGAAAAGTTGTCTTGAATCAAAGAGTTGATTTATTAAAAGCAATTGTGCGCACAATCACACTCTCCCTGACAGCAGTCTCTGTCCCTAGATCTGAATTCATTTTGGTGTCAGGATTGACACTCCATTTCATTAAGAATCATCAGGACCAACTTAAACATTACATATGTATCTGATTATATGCATGATTATTGTAAGATTTCCATTACAGTAAGTTTATCATTGAATTCTTTATCATTTGAATGGCATATACTAGTCAAATGTTTGGACGCACTTTCATTCAATGTTTATTTTTATAGAATTGCTATTTTCTACATTCTATATACATACGGAAGGCAAAAACATACAGTATACAAAGTAACATGTATGGAATGATTTAGTAAAGGAAAAAAAACGACTAAATATTTTTAACCAAGCATAGGGTGGCTAATTTATTGCCTGGAAGAATCCATGACTCATCGCTGTACCAGCGGATGAGTCTGGTAACGCTTGATCCACAGAATGCGCTGCGGTTGCGCGTAGACAGACAGCTAAGTGAACCAATCAGAGATTGCGCCATCTTGATTCAAAACTGAGGAGGAACTTCCGCTGCCTAAGAGTGACTTTGCGGGCAAAGGCGGGTGCACTGACGTCACCATCTTTGAACGAATCAGAATCGCGGAGTCCGTTTGTAACCGGAGGAGCGAGCGTGGATGGAGGGTGTCCAAATGGTATCGCGCTGTATAGGAAATACAGAGAGATATCATTTGGCTGGCCAGGTAAGCTAATTTAAGGATTTGGGTATAAAATATAAAACTTTATTAAACCTTTTCTTTGCTGTATAATTCCACACATTATACTTATATATTTTACATATATGTGATGTCTTTTTATCAAATGTAGGAAGTAGTAAACATATAGACAAAACAATGAATAAGAGGGTGAGTCCAAACTTTTGACTGTATATAGACTAGGCAATTCCATAATGATTCACTAGCAGTCATAAACAAAGGCCCAAACCTAAACTGTACAATAGTTATTTATGATTAGACAAATCAAAATAAACTTCAACAAATTTATTTAGTTAAATTGAGGTTTAAATGGTCAGAAAAATGCCTTCCTTATTCCTTCCTTTTTGCAAAGGATTTTTGATAACAATCTGTTTTAGAACTCAGCGCTACTTACTTTTTTTTTTACTGATGTAAAACTATGATTACTATTTATCCAATTCACTAAACCATGTAAAAATTAGAAAAACATGAAAATCTGTCATATGCACTTTCACCACCTCTGAAAAAGTTGTCACAGTGTATTTTTTATTAAAACACAGCCTTATCACAGCCTTATTAAATAATTATAGGACTCATCTGGCAAGTGACACAGTAATCCTTTATTTATGATTGTCAGTCTCAGTTTGTCTGTCATTTAAAGATGTCAAATGTCTAGAACAACTCAGCATGTGTAACTTTAAAGATATAAAGAGGTTGTGTGTAGCATTTGTGTTGCCAGACACACATTATGACACAGTACGACTCGAGTGCAGCTTGTAAATCTTATACATTTATAATTGTAGTTGCCCTTTTCTTGATTTCCCTGGTGCGGGCGGAGCAGAGCTCGTACAGAAACAAGGGGAATAAATCACACAAACAATGAAAGGATGATTGCAAAAGGAAAAGTGCTGTAATACAATTCCTGTCTGGATGTGAGAGGTAGTGAAACGAGATATAAAAGTCACTGAAGAGAATGTAACCTTGTTCATTTTTGCATTTCTCTGTGAGGGTTTGGAATGAATGGAAAGGAGCTGTCCCAGTAGCTATGGGACTGTAGGCCACATAATGGAGTGTTAGTTAGCCAGCATTTTTATTAGTACACTGATTCATATATTAAGAAGGCATGGACTGAAAAAACTGGAGTTTTAGGAGTGAATCATGCGTGTAGTGCCCCTTTTTACAGATCCAATAGTGTTCTGTAACTGTTATTTGTCCTTCAAATAACTAGTGAACAGTTTTGTATGAATAAAAGTTCAAACAATCTGAGATGCTCCAGGCCAAAAGCAGCCTGTAAATAGTTGTATTACATCCACTTAAAGGTGTGTAAAATCCCTCAGTCATCCAGGTAGAATCCATGGCAAAGGAGAAATTCAATTTGTCAAATGGACAAAAGTTTTTTGGTCAAATACGTTTCGCAGCTCATCCAAGCTGCTTCATTTCATTTCTGTTCAGAACTGAAGAAGCAGCTTGGATGAGCTGTGTATTTGACCAAATGACAAATTGAATTTCTCCTTTGCCATCCAATTAAAGGCTCAACCAGTACATCAACTGATCTGATATCATGGAATCGATACCCGATCCAGCAATAAAATATATATATATATTTTTTTTTTTTCAGTATTGCCGCCGATATCCCATACCAGTATCAGTACATCCTTAACAGTTATGATCACATCCTGTAAATCCTGGTTGGGTCAGATGCCTGGTCAGATCTATGAGATAACTGAGATTCAAGATAGTTTTGAGGTTGTGCCACGCCCCCTTTGGCTTAAGAATTTATGCACAGGGTGTGTCAGGGTGTCAGTATCACTACCATTCAATTTTGAGAATCTAATGGTATGTGCAAATATTTGTTTGTTTTTCGGAATGGTGCTGCTCTTCTGAAAGGTTTTAAGCTCATTTACTGCTTTAACATAAGCAGTAAATGGTAGTAGTAGCAAAAGGAGAAATTCAATTTGTCAACTGGACAAAGTTTGTTTGGTCAAATGGTAGGTAGTTAGTAGTAGTAGTAGTAGTAGTAGTAGTAGTAGTAGTAACAGGCTCATTGAGAGTGCAGTGTCTCCAAATGTAAGACCGCACTCAGCAGACCCTTTTCTCTGTTGCTGTGACTCATAAGAATAATTTGCCAACAGAGATTCACACCTGCACAGGTTTTCAAATGTGTGCATGTCTGACAAAGAAGTGGCTCTAAACAAGTTTGTGCACCACATTAATGATGAATGTGAATAAATTGGAATGATCAATAGAATGTTGGGTCTTGCTTGGTTAAGAGGGGTTAAGGCGTCTTTGAGTGTCTTGAAAAGCGCTTTATAAATAAAATTTATTATTATTATTATTATTATTATTAATAATAATAATAATAATAATAATATTATAAGGTGAGACATAGCAAGTTAATAGGAAACATTCATAAATTATCAATTTGGAACCTCTTCTATAGTTTACTGACATGAATGTGATTTGAATGATCAGTAGAATGTGTGTGTGCATATACAGTGCCGTGAAAAAGTATTTGCCCCCTTCCTGATTTCTGTGTTTTTTGCATATTTATCACTCAAAACATTGTCAGATCATCAAACCAATTTTAATATCACACAGAAACAACCCAAGGAAAGACAAAATTCAGTTTTTGAATGATGATTCCATTTATTAGTGCACAAAAAAAATCTAAACCTATCTGGCCCTATGTGAAAAAGTAATTGCCCCCCCTTGTTAAATCACAAACTAACTGTGACTAACCACAGTTTTGAGAAAACTTAGTTCAGTTCTACATGCCACACCCACACCTGATTGTCACCACCTGTGTTGAATCAAGAAATCACTTAAATAGTTCCTGTCAAACAAAGTGAAGTTGGCTACAACATCTCAAGAACAAACACATCATGCCACGATCCAAAGAAATTCAAGAACAAATGAGAAAAAAAGTGATAGAAGTCTATAATTCAGGAAAAGGTTACAAAGCCATTCCCAAAGCTCTGGGGCTCCAGCGAACCACTGTCAGAGCCATTATTCAAAAATGGAGGAAACTGGGAACAGTTGCAACCCTTCCCAGGAGTGGTCGACCAACTAAGATTACTCCAAGAGTGCGACGACGGCTCATTCAGGAAGTCACAAAAGAACCTAGACGCACATCGAAAGAACTACAGGCCTCGTTGGCCTCAGTTAAGGTCAGTGTTCATGACTCCACCATTAGAAAAACACTGGCCAAAAATGGCATCCATGGAAGAGTTCCCAGGAGAAAACCACTGCTTTCACAAAAGAACACAAAGGCTCGTCTCACCTTTGCCAAAAAGCACCTTGATGACCCTCAAGACTTTTGGAGAAACATTTTGTGGACCGATGAGTCTAAAATTGAACTTTTTGGAAGGTCTGCAGCCCGTTTCATCTGGCGTAAAAATGGCACAGCATTTGATAAAAAGAACATGGTGCCCACAGTAAAGCATGGTGGTGGCAGTGTGATGGTCTGGGCCTGCTTTGCTGCCTCAGGACCAGGACAACTTGCTGTGATTGACGGAAAAATGAATTCTGCTGTTTACCAGAAGATCCTGAAGGAGAATGTCCGGCCATCAGTTCGTGCCCTCAAACTCAAGCGCTCTTGGATCATGCAACAGGACAATGATCCAAAACACACCAGCAAGTCCACCTCTGAATGGCTCAAAGAAAACAAAATTAAGGTTTTGGAGTGGCCAAGTCAAAGTCCGGATTTAAATCCGATTGAGATGCTGTGGTGTGACCTTAAACGGGCAGTTCATACAAGAAAACCCTCCAATATGGCAGAATTGAAACAATTCTGCATAGAAGAGTGGGCCAAAATCCCTCCCCAGCGGTGTGAAAGACTCATCACCAATTATCGCAAACGTTTGGTTACAGTTATTGCTGTCAAAGGAGGCTCAACTGGCTATTAGATTAAGGGGGCAATTACTTTTTCACATAGGGCCAGATAGGTTTAGATTTTTTTTGTGCACTAATAAATGGAATCATCATTCAAAAACTGAATTTTGTCTTTCCTTGGGTTGTTTCTGTGTGATATTAAAATTGGTTTGATGATCTGACAATGTTTTGAGTGATAAATATGCAAAAAACACAGAAATCAGGAAGGGGGCAAATACTTTTTCACGGCACTGTATATTGGGCTTTGCTAGAGGCGGGTAAGAATGTATGTGCTTATGTATATGGTTGTATATTGTTTTTAGAATAGTATTTGAACAATGTAACCCAATAGTATTTGAACAATGTAACCCAAGGTAATCTCTTTAACTTATTTGAGGTCTATTTATCTACATACATTGAATAAACATTTTCAAGATTTCCACCAACCTGCTAAGAGACTACAGGCGTAAATTAGCATTTACGCTATAACCTGGCATCTCTCCTATGACTTTTGTCATGGCCAGTGTATTGTTGTGCACTGCCCTTGTACAAATTAAAGCAAACCATGCAATACTATTTATAATTTGACTCAAACCTGATTATAATTTGACTCAAACCTGAATTTAATTAGATGCATATTTGAGTGATATGAACACAGGGAAAATAAATAATTATCAGCAATTTATTTTTTAATACAAAATACCAAATTAACAGAATAAAATAAATATCTGTCCTGCTTAACTTAATACTGTATAAATTAATATAAACAGGGATGAAAGTGACCAGCAATGGAAAAAAGCTGAAAGTCACCGAAAAGCTAGGGCTAATTTTTGAACTCTAGATGCTCTGAGATGCAATCTGGGGTCATTTAGAAGTGAACTTTATTTCAGCCACTTTGCACTACCTTCTCACAAAATGTGACTTGCACTGGATGGAATCAGCTCCGGATGCATAGTCTGGACAGTAGCTGCTGACAGCCAGACTCAAGCACATTTCTAAATGATCATCAGTCATGGTGGAACAGTACTTGGACTTAATGATCTTCATGTGGGACAAGGCTGACTCACATAAATACGTTTTCATAAATCTATCTCCATTTTATCTGATAAATGTTAATTTTAATCTTAAAATAAGCTAAGCAAACTGTACTGCACTTAAACACTCTGTGCCCCATTTTTGGACCCTCACCCACAGTTTGAGAACCCCCCCTTTTTTTTAATCTGTTTTTTCAACTTCCTACCTGGAGTCACATTCTCTTACTGGTTTTGCAGTGGTATTTACCTCTGCACATTTACCAAATGCACTGTCACTCTTCCCCGCGTATAGCGTACACAGACTCCTCCTGTGTGAAAAGGAGGACGTGAAGCGAAGGTACACGCTGTAGCGAACGTGCGCGCGCTGCGGCTCCAGACGAGCGCGCAGGCTGCAGTGAGAAGCTCCGGGGGGGTGAGGTTTTTTTTTTTACGCTGAAAACAGCGCGGTGCATAACTAACTCTTCTGAGCCACACATACCTATTTTCTGGGCACAGAAGCGCTGTGCGCTGCGCTTGAATTGCGTAACAAAATTTCAGCGTGAGAAATACCATTGATACCATGAGCGTGTGTGAACACGTTGAATTGCGTGTGTCACGCTCTCAATGCGTGAGACTTGAGAGCCCTGTCATATAATAACAACAGCAACAAATCAGTATTTTTTTCATTTCTATGCGTGTTGTCTAGTCACTGAAAATAATGAGAGCTGACATTGTTTTCTAATATTTTCAAAATAAGTTGTTCTATTTTGTCTCTACTTGCTGTGAATAATTTGTGAAATACCAAGTAAACTTGAATGAATATGATCAAGGATTCAGTTTATATTTTCATCATGCCAAACTTGATTTGATGGTTGAAAACACTATAATACAAAAGTAAATTACACTTTTATTTGATAGAGACTGTGCATTTTGATGAACATCTGTTACAGTGTAAACACAGATTCTAGCAAAGATGATGTGTGGTACCTCACAGTCCCCAATCTACCTCAGCCGATTTGAACCCCCCCCCCAAAAAAAAAACAAAAACAAAAACAAAACACTTGTTTGTCTGTTTATGCAAATGACTGCACATGGCATTTTTGCTTCAAGATTGTAGCACCATGTAACCTCACTTTGAAACACTTTCAGTTCAATGGCCCAAAACATCTAAAAATATTGCATTTCCAGCAGATAGCAGCACTTTGAACAGCTGGAGAGCTGGCTGTGTTTTATGCTCTTGACAGGATCCTATATCTCTGAGTTTATCTCTCCTTACTTAAACTTATTTAGTCTCTTCTTCTGAATCATTTACAGAGAAATACCTGCGGTGGGTGGTGGGCTAACATGCATAAAAAAGTATCTGACCTAAATTTGAGATGGACTGCTACAGATAATGTATCAGGACTGATCTAAACAAACATCCATCCATCCATTTTCTTCTCCTTATCCGGGGCTGGGTCGTGGGAGCAGCAGTCTAAGCAGGGGCTCCCAGACTTCCTTCACCCTGGACACTTCCTCCAGCTCGTTCGGGGGGACCCCAAGGCGTTCCCAGGCCAACTGAGAGACATAGTCCCACCAGCGTGTCCTGGGTCTTCCCTGGGGTCTCCTCCCAGTGGGACATGTCCGAAAGACCTCCCGAGGGAGGCGTCCAGGAGGCATCTTGAATAGATGCCCGAGCCACCTCAGCTGGCTGCTCTAGACGTGGAGGAGCAGCAGTTCTACTCTGAGCTACTGCTGTGTGACTGAGCTCCTCACCCTATCTCTAAGAGAGCACCCAGCCCCTCTGCGGAGGAAACTCATTTGGGCCGCTTGTATCCGCGATCTTGTCTTTTCTGTCATTACCCAAAGCTCATGACCATAGGTGAGGGTAGGAACATAGATTGACCGGTAAATCGAGAGCTGTGCCTTTTGGCTCAGCTCCCTCTTTACCACAACAGTCTGGTACACCAACCGCATCACTGCCGATGCTGCACCGATCCGCCTGTCAATCTTGTGCTCCATCCTCCCCTCACTCGTGAACAAGACCCCGAGATACTTGAACTCCTCCACTTGAGGCAAGGACTCCCCACCCACCCGGAGAGGGCAAGCCACCTTTTTCCGGTTGAGAACCATGGCCTCAGATTTGGAGGAGCTGATCCTCATACCATCCGCTTCACACTCTTCTGCAAACCTCCCCAATGCATGTTGGTCCCAGTTCGATGAAGCCATCAGGACAACATCACCTGCAAACAGCAGAGATGAGATCCTGTGGTCCTGAGATCCCCTCTGGCCCCAGACTGCACCTAGAAATTCTGTCCATAAATACAATGAACAGAACCGGTGACAAAGGGCAGCCCTGGCGGAGTCCAATATGCACTGGAAACAGGTCCAACTTGCTACTGGCAATGCGAACACAGCTCCTGCTCCGGTCATACAGGGACCGGACAGCCCTTAGTAAAGAGTCCCAAACCCCATCCTCCCACAGCACTCCCCACAGGACCCCCCGAGGGACCCGGTTGAATGCCTTCTCCATATCCCCAAAGAATATGTAGACTGGTTGGGCAAACTCCCATGAACCCTCGAGCACCCGATGGAGAGTATTGAGCTTGTCCAGTGTTCCACGGCCGGGACGAAAACCACACTGTTCCTCCTGGATCTGAGGTTCGATCATCGGTCGGATACTCCTCTCCAGTACCCTGGAATAGACCTTACCGGGGAGGCTGAGAGTGATTCCCATGTAGATGGAACACACCTTCCGGCTCCCCTTCTTAAACAGAGGGACCACCACCCTGGTGTGCCAGTCCAGAGGTACTGTCCCCGACTGCCATGGGATATTGCAGAGACGTGTCAGCCAAGACAGCCCCACAACATCCAGAGCCTTAAGATACTCAGGACGGATGTCATCCACCCCCAAAGCCTTGCCACCAAAGAGCTTTCTAACCACCTCAGTGACTTCAGCCACGGTGATGAACGAGTCCGTCTCCGAGTCCCCAGCCTCTGCTTCCTCCTCAGAAGACGTGACGGCGTGATTGAGGAGATGCTCAAAGTATTCCTTCCACCGTCCAACAACATCCCCAGTCGAGGTCAACAGCTCCCCACCTGCACCGTAAACAGTGTTGGTGAAGCACTGCTTCACCCTCCTGAGATGCCGGACGGTTTGCCAGAATTTCTTTGAGGCTGTCCGATAGTCCTCCTCCATGGCCTCCCCAAATTCCTCCCAATCTCGAGTTTTTGCCTCTGCGACTGCCCCGGCTGCAGCATGCTTGGCCTGCCAGTACCTGTCAGCTGCCTCAGGAGTCCCATGAGCCAACAAGGCCCGATAAGACTCCTTTTTCAGCCTGACAGCATCCCTTACTTCTGGTGTCCACCACCAGGTTCAGGAATTGTCACCACCACAGGCACCACAGAGCTTACGACCACAGCTACGAGCGGCCGCATCAACAATAGAGGCCAAGAAGAAAGCCCACTCGGACTCCATGTCCCCAGCCTCCCCCGGAATCTGGGAGAAGCTCTCCCTGAGGTGTGAGTTGAAGGTCCCCCTAACAGAGGGCTCTGCCAGACCCAGATCCCAACAGACCTTCACTATACTCACAACGAGGTGGTGATCAGTTGACAGCTCTGCCCGTATGTTCGTGTCCAAGACACATGGCCGGAGGTCAGATGAGACGACAACAAAGTTGATCATCGACCTCCAGGTTTTCTGGTACCACATGCACTGGTGGACACCCTTGCGCTTGAACCCGGTGTTAGTTTTGGACAAACCGTGGTTGGCACAGAAGTCCAATAAGAGAACACTGCTCGGGTTCAGATCAGGGAGGCCGTTTCTCCCAATCACCCCTATCCAGGTGTCACTGTCATTGCCCACATGGACGTTGAAGTCCCCCAGTAGAACAACAGAGTCCCCATTTGACGCACTGTCCAGTACCCCTACCAGATACTCCAAGAAGGCCGGGTACTCTGTATTGCTGTTAGGTCCATAGGCTGACACAACAATGAGAGACCTGTTCCCGACCCAAAGGCGCAGGGACGCCATTGAGCGCCCACCCCAGGCCGGGCTCCAGGGTGGGGCCCCGGTAATGTCAGTCTGGACGACGTAACTGGCATCGTTGTAAAACTCATATGCAGATCCTCCAGGAATTCGCGATGTTGCGATTTGCAACTTCAACGCAACTTCAGCCAATCCCCGCGAATTCAGGACGGGGTTGCAATTTTGACCAATCACCGCAACTTTCCCGCAATTTTTACTAATTTTGACCAATTATCGGCGACGTATTGAACGCCGACCAACTTCCTTCTGCTTTATTTCCGTGTGACGAAACGAAACTGCGGCCGTGTCCCAGTTCCCAGAGCGCACAGCTCGGAGCGCGGCCCGAAGGGGGCTCAGACTGCAGTCAAGGAGGTGCACACTTGCTCAGCCCCGACTGCAGTCCGCGGACCGCTTAACGACTGCGGTCTTCGGACCGCGTGTTAACTGCGCGTGGGACAAAAAAGAAGTGGGACAGCAGTCGTCGCGCCGGTGTACTGTCGAAATGTGTGACGCACATGCCCTTCGGGCCACACTCCGAACTGTGCACTCTGGGAATTGAGACACGGCTTCTAATGGCAAAGAAACATGTCTGCGGCGCCATTTGCCCACAAAAATAACAGCAAAAGACCGCGCGAAACAGTTCCCCTCCTAGTAGTAATTTATTTTCGATATTGGTAAGGTTGTTTTAGGACCATATCTGTGATCTCTGTGTCTTTGTATTATTCTTTGTCAGTAATAACTCACTATTCAAAATATTATTCAATTTTAATTACAAAATCGAAAATCGCAACTATTTATCGCAACTTTCACTTCCTCCCGCAACAAAATCGCAACAAAAACCTTTAAAGGGATATGCCACCCCCAGGTCAAATTTGGGCATCTCCCCACAGTCCAGAGACTAAAATAAGTGGTGGAAAGCGTTTTCCTGCTCACCCAGCCATTGTCCGAGTCTGTCGCCACTGACCGCCGCGGTATCTGCAGCTCCTCCGCCTTAGACTGGAGTCTAACGTCGCCAGAGAAAGATTTCGGCCAAAAGGAATTAATTTGCTCGATGCGTTTCCCAATTACTTTATGTGTAGTGCGCATTCATATCGAGTGCAAATAAATGTGCAAATCAACACGGAGAGCTTGCGTTGGTCATTTTGGGTGGGAACTATTTTTCAGTGCGGAAGAATACAGCCGAATCACGCACCACGTTGTGCAACAGGGGAACTCCCTTCCCGGTGCGTAACTGGGATTCCCCTGGCAGCGTGCTGCGTGATTCGACTGTATTCTTCCGCACTGGAAAATAGTTCCCACCCAAAATGACCAAGTCAAGCTCTCCGTGTTGATTTGCACATTTATTTGCACTCGATATGAATGCGCACTACACATAAAATAATTGGGAAACGCATCGAGCAAATTAATTCCTTTTGGCCGAAATCTTTCTCTGGCGACGTTAGACTCCAGTCTAAGGCGGAGTAGCTGCAGATACCGCGGCGGTCAGTGGCGACAGACTCGGACAATGGCTGGGTGAGCAGGAAAATGCTTTCCACCACTTATTTTAGTCTCTGGACTGTGGGGAGATGCCCAAATTTGACCTGGGGGTGGCATATCCCTTTAAAACACCGCAACTTTCATCGCAACTTTTTGGAAAAGCTCCCGCAAATTCAGGCATTTTAGCCCGCAACAATCACAAAAAATGCCCGCGAAATCCTGGGGGGTCTGTCATATGGGCTTCTGAACCGCTCTTAGTCTGACCCGGCTCCCAGGGCGTGTTTGCCTTGGGTGACCCTACCAGGAGCATGAAGCCCCCGACAACATAGCTCCCGGGATCATTCGGACACTAAAACCCCTCCACCACGTTAAGGTGGTGGTCCAAGGAGGGGTCTAAACAAACATCGGGTACCAAAAAACTTACATACTGCACCTTTAAGTTCAAACATTGTGAGATATTAGTCTCGCCATTTGTGGTACCAAATAAGAACAACTGGCCAGACTAATATCTCATAATGTTTGAACTTAAAGGTGCAGTATGTAAGTTTTTGGTTGAGGGTCCGTCAACTGCTTCTGTTTCTATGGATATGTCATTGCTCTGCCTGGAATGTTCCACAATATGATATTAAACAGGTTACATATATTCAATTACACATGCATTCTGATAGTAAATGGTGTTCTCCACAGATCTGAGCTGTAACTTGGTAGGGTTTGTCCTCCATGAAGACATAAGGTTTAATACCATACTGTGAAACATTCCACACAAAGCAATAACATCTCCATGGAGAAAAGCATTTGACGGATCCTCCACCAGAAAAGTTACACAATACACCTTTAATGCTTTTGCTGAATTACTGATCACTGAAACTGAAAAAAATCTTACCATATTTGGACCAGGAACTGAAACATATGTATTGATTCAGTGTGTATCTAATTTAAACCCATATTAAAATTTGTTCTTAGAAGATTGAAAAAAATAACAAATAAATGTAGGCTACTGCCGGGCAAGGCTAAAAGACAGTTCCCCTTAACTCTAGTAAAACATAAAAAACAATTGTGGCTGTTTGTACATATAAGAGTGTGAGGTAGATCTTTTTATAATGTAATGTTTTTCTTTTCATACTTTGCTAATTTAATCAACAGACAATCAGAGGAAGACTGCTACAGCTGTTCCCTCCTTTACTTCTTAGTTGTTCGTCTTTGCATATTCCAAAAAATCATTGTGTGGTGCTTTAAATTTTAATGTCGACATTTGACACAAGGAGCTAAAAATGTAGCTGTAAAGGTCATGGAAATAGTTTTGCAATCACTGAGGTTGTTTGATCATCTGCAAATTGTATGCTACTTGTGTTTTTTGTTATATTGTGCAGATTAAGTTAGGCGCTTCATAAAAAACATTTTCAACAGTATCAGCACTGAGCATGTTTTCAGAGACAATAGAAAATTCTCATCTGATGATCCCACATCAATGTACATAAATATTGGAGTTATAAATTTTACATTTTGTGGTCAGCAAAAACTTTCCATGTCCAAAAGCCAATAGTTAATTACCTTCTTGGACAAATGAGAAATGTGGATACAGTCTCTACGGTTTAATGTCCTTGGTCATAATACATAATACACGTCTATTTCACTGCATGTTTATAGACCTTGGAAATTAGATTTACAAATGAGTATGTTAGTGTGTTAGTGAATGCAGGCTGAGTGAGTGATGCTCTTCATAAATAAATTAGTTTTCTCTCCTTTTTAATCACGTGTGTGTGTGTGTGTGT
This sequence comes from Paratrypauchen microcephalus, assembly GCA_036785185.1. Lineage (NCBI taxonomy): Eukaryota > Metazoa > Chordata > Actinopteri > Gobiiformes > Gobiidae > Paratrypauchen > Paratrypauchen microcephalus. Next base: position 3,172,225 of record JAVJIX010000071.1, read on the forward strand.
GTGTGTGTGTGCGTGCGTGTTTATATATATATATATATATATACATATTTTTTTAAATCTTTGTCTCAGTCACTCACTCTGATCCAGCTCGGGTCCTCTACCAGAGGCCTGGGAGCTTGAGAGTTCTGCGCAGTATCTTTGCTGTTCCTAGTACTGCACTTTTCTGGATTGAGATGTCTGATGTTTTTCCTGGGATCTGTTGTAGCCACTCCTCCAGTTTGGGTGTTACAGCCCCAAGTGCTCCAATCACCACAGACACCACTGATGCCTTCACCTTCCAGGCCTTCTCCAGGTCTTCCTTGAGCCCCTGGTATTTGACTAGTTTCTCGTGTTCCTTTTTCCTGATGTTACCATTGCTTGGTGTTGCAATGTCCACCACCATGGCTTTGTTCTGTTGCTTATCCACCACCACTATGTCTGGTTGGTTCGCCATCACCATTCTGTCGGTCTGTATCTGGAAGTCCCTCAGGATCTTGGCTCGGTCATTCTCCGCAACCTTTGGAGGTGTTTCCCACCTTGACCTTGGGGTCTCCAGCCCGTACTCTGCACAGATGTTTCTGTACACTCTGCCCGCCACTTGGTTGTGTCGCTCCATGTATGCTTTCCCTGCCAGCATCTTACACCCTGCAGTTATGTGCTGGACTGTTTCAGGAGCCTCTTTGCACAGCCTACACCTTGGGTCTTGTCTGGTAGATCTGGGCCTCTATTGCTTGGGTGCTCAAGGCCTGCTCTTGTGCAGCCAGGTGAGGGTCTGTCTCTCTCTCTCTCTCTCTCGGTCTGTCTCTCTCTGTCGGTCTCGGGGTCTCTCTCTCTCTCTGTCGGTCTCGGGGTCTCTCTCTCTCTCTCTCTGTCGGTCTCGGGGTCTCTCTCTCTCTCTGTCGGTCTCGGGGTCTCTCTCTCTCTCTCTCTGTCGGTCTCGGGGTCTCTCTCTCTCTCTCTCTGTCGGTCTCGGGGTCTCTCTCTCTCTCTCTCTGTCGGTCTCGGGGTCTCTCTCTCTCTCTCGGTCTCGGGGTCTCTCTGTCTCTCTCTCTCTCTCTCTCTCTCTCTCTCTCTCTATATATATATATATATATATATATATATATATATATATATACATATACATATATATACACATTAGTAATACACATTAGTAATAATTACTAATACACATGAGTATATATGGCATATGTTCTCTGACAGAACTGCCCCATCTAGACCAGTGCTTGATAAATGCATCAATTTTCAAATTAACTAAAAGGTTATTTTTCCATTTTAAGAAATGTTCTTTGTTACTTGAGCCCAGTCCTTGACAGTTGGTTTAGACTGTGTCATCCATTTCTTTGTGATAGCTTTTTTCCTGCTGCCAAAAGTAGATCGCATAGTTATCCATCTGCAGTTTTCTTTGCAGAAATTGTATGTCCCAGATACATAATTTTAAAATCCTGATACTTTGCAGTGCTTTATTAATCCCAAGTACAAAATCCATTAACAGCAGGACAATTCCAAACCACGTGGCAGTGATGTGCTAGCATAATGTGATTTTTATTATGTACATTCTTACTGTATTCTTTCCTCTAATATTTTCATTGTTAAACCCATAATATTCACTCATGCAGCCTCTTGATTGGAACAGGCACAACACCTACTTGTGCAATTAGTCAATATTTTAATCTAATCGAGATCCAGTTGTTTCACATCATCAGTGATCAGATTGTTTTTAGTTTTTAGTCAGACCAAATACAGTCAAATCAAATACCAGGAAATAGGTAGTTTTATATATATATATATATATATATATATATATATATATATATATATATATATATATATATATATATATATATATATATATATATATATATATATGTACTGTATGTATGTATGTATGTATATTTGTTTTTTGTTTTTTTCCTGATGTCCCAGCATTTAGCCCTGTACTCTACTGCTGGTTGAGGATCTGTTATTCCAGTATACCAACAATTTATTAACCCCCACTTATTTAACTATATTATTAAAATGTAATCGGAATTGCCTCTTGTACATGCCATAATGATCTTGCTGATTGGTATAGTTACAATATGAACTAAGTGCGCCGACCCTGTCTCCACACAAGGACAGACTCAGAAGATGATGACAATAGCACCATCTGTCCTCTGATTGGATAACTCACTTAAGTACTTTAGAGAATACTTTGACCCCAACTTGGCAGAGCTTACTTTTGTCAGTGTGAAGGAGTAGTGCTTCAGGGCAGGAAAGGCTGCATGATATAGGACATGTATAGCAACAAAGTATTTTGTCTTGAGTAAAACATAATGGATGATACTTCTGTTATAAGAAAGGTGACAAGTTACTATCAATAATACAACAAATAATATAAAAGGAACAAAGATGTTGTAAGAAGATATAATTATATATAAAAGAATATAGAAGCTTTTATTACCAGTTATAAGTGTAGTTTCCATCACTTTGATTTGAACAGGAGGATGGGTGGTCAAATTTGGTCTGCTTCAAGTGGTGCACAGTGGGAGACAGATATGAACATGACTGAAAGGGAATATTTTCTGAAAACAAATCATTTCTATTTGTCAAACAGTCAAAGAGACCTGAATGAAAGTACCCATTCCCTAGTAAAGATTTGCTCTGAGGACAGTGAGAGGTCTTCATCAGCTGCATTTGAAATGAGCACAAAGAAGAGAGGCTATTGTCACCCATGTCCCCAGAGACACCTAACAAAGGCCATACAGCATTAATATTCAAATGGGTTTTTACAGGTGACATGCACTGTACAAAAGACAAGCTAAAGAAGCAATCCTGCTGGAAAACTTCTCTCGCCATGTCCTGTCATAGCTCACTGAGTCGATTCTGGGGCCAGGCTAATCTTTTCACATTATTGACTTGGTACTCAGCATTTTGACTTTAGGCTGTGAAAAAAGTAAGTAATCATTTTGGTACCACTTTATAATATTAATTAACCTATGAACAAAGACTTTGTTCGCGCATTTCTAATGAGCAAATAGTTATAGAAAACTGCTCCTGTTTATATAATAATAATAATAATAATAATAATAATAATAATAATAATAATAATAATAATAATAATAATAATAATAATAATTCATAGCATTTATATAGCGCCTTTCATGACACCCAAACACTTTACAGTTCATTGTTCATTCACTCCACACTTGGTGGTGGTAAGCTACTTTTGTAGCCACAGCTGCCCTGGGGCAGACTGATGGAAGCGAGGCTGCCAATCTGCACCATCAGTCCCTCCAACCACTTCCAACACTCATGCACACTCCACTTTCATACTAGGTAATGGGTGACGTGTCTTGCCTAAGGACACAATGACAGTTTTTGCAACTGGCGCCCCACTGTGGCACCTGGAATTCCCAGTGGTCTCCCATCCAAGTACTAACCAGGCCCTGCCTTGCTTAGCTTCTGAGATCTGACGAGATCAGGCTTTGACAAGCAGGTCTTATTCAGGGCTCTCAAGTCTCACGCATTGAGAGTGTGACACACGCAATTCGACGTGTTCACACGCTCACACGCCACACATGGCATTTCACGCTGATACGCTGATTTCTTTCTTTCTTTTTTTTTTGTGCCCAGAAAATCGGTCTGTGTGGCTTAGTTTATGCAGGCTCTGCGCGTTTTCAGCGAAAAAAACTCCCCCTGCTCCGGGCGCATGGTCCGAGCGGAGGCCGGAGCAGACGCGCCGTCCCCCGGGCACGTCCTGAGCCTCAGTCCCGGTGCCACATCTCCTCTGAGACGCACCGACTCCGGTCCCGGTGTCTCCGTCTGTGCGTAACGTGTCCCCCCCGACGGCTTACACGCGGCATTGTACACTTTTACATTGCATTTGTGCAGAAAAAAAAAGTTCTCACTGCTCACTTTACACAAAGATGTGATTTCCCCCCCCCCCTACTTTTGGGGGGGGGCTGTAGAACTAGCCTTAGAATACAAGAGGAGAAAAAAGAAATGCTCTAAAGAATGAGAGGGATATGCACGTGACGAGAGAAACTGAATGACAGAAACAGAGAGAGGAATGACCAGACTCCGAGGCGATCTGACGAGATGGGAGGGAGCAGAGGAGAGACTGGTGAGTGTGTGTGTGTGCGCCGTGTCTGTCTGTCAGTCCACGCTGTTCTCAACTCCGCCCCCGCCCCTCTCTGCCTGTGTCTCTCTTCCACTGCCCCACCTGGTCCCTCTGTCTCTTTCTCTGAACGGGGAAAGAGAGAAAACGGCGCAATTATTTTTTCCCCCTCCCGCGATCTTGGAGCCTCTGATCACCAAAAAAGTCGCTAGATTTGTCGCTAGTCGCTTTTGTCTAATTTTCTCGCTAGGGGGGTCCAGAAAGTAGCTAAAAATAGCGACAAAGTCGCTAAGTTGGCAACACTGCCCCGCCCCGGTCCCTCCTCCCCGCCCCTCTCAGCGCGCACTGACAAAGTGCGGTGATGATAAAACAAACTGAGAACCATCAGGTAATAACTTCATTTATACATTTATATAACTCTCATTAGTTGCTTTGTAGTTTAAGTTTGCTCTTTAGACAAACAGGGCTCTTAACACGCAATTTGACGTATTCACACGCTCACACGGAATTTCTCATGCAATTCAAGCGCCCCCCCCGTATAAGATGTAGCGCTTTCAGTGAATGCACATCCATGGAGAGTTTCCATTTCAGTTGTGAGTAACATATAGGCTTAACTTAATTTATAAAGGGAGGTACTAAGAGCAGGCTTAGTAACTACTTAATTAAACAGTTAGGTTTATGAATCAGATTATAAATGTAGGTACTATCCCAGAATACATCCATCCATCCATCTATTTTCTTCCGCTTATCGGGGGCCGGGTCGCTGGAGCAACAGTCCAAGCAGGGACGCCCAGACCTCCTTCACCCCAGACCCCAAGGTGTTCCCAGGCCAGCCAAGAGACATAGTCCCTCCAGCGTGTCCTGGGTCTTCCCCGGGGCCTCCTCCCGGTGGGACATGCCCGGAACACCTCCCGAGGGAGGCGTCCAGGAGGCATCCGGAACAGATGCCCAAGCCACCTCAGCTGGCTCCTCTCGACGTGGAGAAGCAGCAGCTCTACTCCGAGCTCCTCCCGTGTGACCGAGCTCCTCACCCTATCTCTAAGGGTGCGCCCAGCAGACATGGGACCAAGTCACACATGTGCAAGTCTCAAGTAAGTCTCAAGTCTTCACCTTCAAGTCACAAGTAAGTCCCAAGTATTTTTTTCTTGGGCAAGTCAAGTCAAGTCACAGGCTATGTCAAGTCAAGTCAAGTCCTGTAATAGGTCAAGTCAAGTCCATGTCAAGTCACCTTTGGCATATTGTTGTAATTTTAGCTGCAGAATCTGATCTTAATAAAGTGAAAGGCAATATATAAGAAAGTGTAAGTAATCATCACTGGCTAATGTGCCCAACCTGTTATAAAATATTTGTACTGTAAATACTTATGTTCAGTAAAATACATCATAGACTCAAACAAAACAGTGATAATGTAATTATTGGTTATTTATTGGCAAAAGTGATCTGTACATCGAAAACCAAACTGTTTCACATGTTTTCAACATTGTTTCAGCATTGAGTTGAAACCAGTAACAGCTAAAAAAACATGTATTAAACTTTGTTACACTCCCTAACTCACTCTGTCCCACACACACTTTCTAACACACACACACACACACACACACACACATACACACACACAAACACACACAGAATATCCACAAGTAGCTATCCTTTTACAAAGTAACAATAACAGCTAAAACAGTAAATTAAACTGTCACATTTCTTTGGTCTTTTCTTTGCACATTTCTCTCTCACACACTTTCTGTCACTCACACTCACACATTCCCTTTTTGTGAGGAAACAAATAATAGCTAAAACAAATAGCTTATTAATATTAAACTTTGTTACATTTCTCCTCTCTCTCTCTCTCTCTCTCTCTCACACACACACACACACACACACAAACACACACAATTCATTAATCTATAGTTGGTTGACCTTATCGATCGACTTACGATTAATTGATAAGCGGCGTTTTTCACCTGAATTTTAGTGTTTCAATAGGGTCTTTAAGAATATAAGCTATAGTATACATAACACTGAGTCAAAATATATCATAGTATTATTATATTGTATATTCCTCAATTAATTATTCCTTAGTAAAATGTATTGATGCTGAATAACAAAATACAGTAATCCCTCGCACTATCGCGGTTCGCGGATTTATTATTATTATTTTTTTTTTTCAATTTTCTTTTTATAGTGTTACATTGTGTTCTGCGTCCTCAGGCCCAGCGCCAGACATAAAATAATAAGGGGGTGATGAGTTTATCACAGGGGGCGGGGTCGCGTCGCACACACACACACACACACACACACACACACATATCCCACTCCTCGCGTGCGTAATGGGTCAGGCGCGCTCCTCGAGAGCTTGTGTATTTAGACTACACCTTTGTAAGAGACTGACTGAGTAAGAGTAAAAAGTGATAGTGATCGTGATAAAAAGTGAGAGGTTTTTTTTATTATTATTATTTGAACGTAGACCCTCGGTCAAGTGATCTCCTGCATACCACAAAACAAAGCCAACAACTGATCTGAGCAACGTCAAGAGACTGTACATTAACGCCACATAGCCCTCCACCACAAGCGCAAACACAGTGTAATTGGGCAATGCGCAACACAGCGCAACTCTCACATCTGAGGGGGCGGGACTGATTACACGAGGGGGCGTCGCAACCAAACGCCCCCTCGTGGCGCCGGCCGTGTGCGTCCTGATTGGCTAAGAGACTAGACCAGGACTAAACGTGGACTAAACCAGGTCTAGACTAGAACTAAACCAGGTCTAGACCAGGTCTAAACCAGGTCTAAACCTGGACTGGACCTGGACTAAACCAGGACTGGACCAGGTCTAGACCTGGACTAAACCGGGATTAAACCACCACGGGCCACTCTTTGCTGATTTCGTGCGGCTGGTTTGTGGCTGGGGCTGAGAGGACGCGTGCCGGTGGTGGTGCACGTGGTGCATGCGTTGTGTGCCAGGACATGGCAGTGCCGTTGAATGAGCATGAAAACCAGTGTTGTATAAAGTACTGGAAAATCAGACTCAAGTAAAAGTATAGGTACCCCTCCCAAAAATGACTTTGGTAAAAGTCGAAGTCACTGACTGAAATGTTACTTGAGTAAAAGTCTTAAAGTATCTGGAACTTCTTGTATTTAAGTATGACAAGTAATGTAAAAATAAATGTACTCAAGTAGTGTAATTAAAAGTACAAGTAAAAGTATCAAGCAAAGGCAGTCTGAATTGGCACATGTTAATGTTATTTTTTGTCCTTTTGAACTTGTGTGCCCTTTCTCATTCGTTACACAGCCAGGGACGTGCACAGGAATTTTAAGGGGCAGTTGCTCTGACCTGAAGAAAGGGCAAACCAACCCCCCTACAGGCTATGAAGCGTCTGGAGGAGGCTTGTGGCTGCTCCTCGTATTAAATGTAATGTAATTATGAAAAATTGCCATTAGTAGGCTAAAATATGAGTCTGATTAATTAATCAATTAGCCTACACAGTATCATCTCATATTTATCACAATGCAATGTCTCTGTCTCACCTGCTGGTTGGCTTTTTCTTAGCCAGAACTGCAGTGATGTGCTCTCCTTTGCTGCCTCCCTGAGGGTTTTCTCTCTCTCTCTCCTGCAACCGCCTCTTTTCCGTGGGCATCACTTAACGTAACACACATTACCCAAAATAATGATAATATTTAGTCATTTAACCATTTTGAATGAAAGAATTCATGTAATGCGTTACTTCCATCATTCATGCTGCTTGCTAAAATGAAAGGTTAGAAACTGCAGACATGTAGCTTAGCTTGCTACCACAAAATTAGCAGCCTGTTTAAATAATGGGTTGCTTGTCTGTAAGCTAGCTGTCTGATTATTTATGCTAAACATGGCAAACTGAACATGTATTTATGAACATTTTTATTCAATTCCTAAATCTTCATGGTGATCATTTGTTATTCATCTCAATCTCACCTTTTACAACAACGTCAAGACAACCGTGACAGTCTCTTTCCACATGCAGGCTCGGGTCAGGTGCCGACCGGTCGCGTGTATCAGCAGTGGGCACTGATCGCAAGGCCCTGGGAAGTCCGGGCGGGAGGTGCTGTAAAGCCAGGGCGGCGTGCCACCTTCGCCTGGAGCCTTTCCTGGCCGACGCAGAGTCGGTGTGCGGCGCACTACCGCAGAGGAAGTGCACTTGGCGGGGGCCAGCGACACCCGGGGAGAGGTCCTGCGAGGGGATCCTCCCACACCGGGCGGCCGTCCATTGCCCACCAAGTTGAAGACCGCGCGGACCCCACCCATTCACCTCTAAACGGTTTCACGTCCTCTTGAACTCTCGCTTCAAAGTTCTTTTCTACTTTCCCTTACGGTACTTCTCGACTATCAGTCTCGTGCCGGTATTTAGCCTTAGATGGAGTTTACCATCCGCTTTGGGCTGCATTCCCAAACAACCCGACTCTGAGAATACCAGACCCCGGTGGGGGGAGGCAGAGGCGGGCTCATGGAGCTCTGGTGACCGCTGCTCGCAAACCTGTTCGCTTCGCGAGTGAATGAGCCTGAACTACCCAGGCACGTCCTGACTTCCTTGCAGTCAGTAGAGGGTTTTTTTTTGTAACGAGTAACTAAACGGCCAGCGTTCCCCGGCTGGGACGAAAACCACACTGCTCCTCCTAAATCCAAGGTTCGACTATCGGCCGAATTCTCCTCTCCAACACCCTGGAATAAACGTTACCGGGAAGGCTGAGGAGTGTGATTCCCCAATAGTTGAAACACACCCTCCGGTCCCCCTTCTTAAACAGAGGGACCACCACCCCAGTCTGCCAGTCCAGAGGTACTGTCCCCAACCACCACGCGATGTTGCAGAGATGCCAAGACAGCCCTACAACATCCAGAGACTTAAGATACTCAGGACGGATCTCATCCACCCCTGGGGCCTTGCCACCGAGGAGCTTTCCAACCACCTCAGTACGCTTGGCCTGCCAACCCAGAATCATTTGTAAAAAAAAAAAAAAAAAGTCATTATGAATTTGTGATTTTATGAGTGTAAATTGATGTTATGAATTTATGCTATTGTAGTTATTTATAAATCGTTACAATAATCTTAGATGCCAGAATAAAAATTCAGCATAATGTGACTGTACAGCCCATTGCTGTCAGACTAATGTGGGATTGTGCACTACATTCATTATACATTTTATCCCCTTCCAACACAACTGTGCAAATATCTACAGTCTTCTGGCACTGTTTAATGAATTTTGGTCAAATAATTATTTGTAAAAATCCTTATCTTGATTTTGCATGCACTCCTTTGTTACTTTCATTTTCTTGTGTATTAAGAGCATACTTGCCAACACTGTTCCCTCTAAGGTGCGCGCTTGCGCAATTGCGCACTGCCCAGACGTTCAGCGCGCACATCATATCCTTTTCAGCGCATAAAATAAAATCTAACCTGAACTCAGCGTTGGTTTGACACACGGAATCCAGTCTGATAGATTCAGTTTGCACATGTGAATGTGCACATGCGTTAGGGACAAGCCAACTACAAACAGATTAATTTCGATCGCATTTCGCTCGCTTCCTTCAGTAAGAGTTGTCGTGCGCATCGCCGTGGGTCAGAGCGGCAGGTCCGCACCATCCGACGGGAGCGCCGCCCGCACAGAAGAGGAGACAGGTAGAACCATAATGTAATCCTCGGCTGTTTTCTTTGTTTCTGTCCTTTTTGTGAGCAAAAAGACGGGACTTTCTGTGTGAAGTGTGAATCCTCTCCCCACAGCGTTAAACCACAGAGCTCTGTCACTCTCACAAAATTACTTAAACTGGGTAATGAGAGATGATAAGATATAAACTGATAAAAATGTATACTTATTTTGGAGATCATTATTTTGAGAAAGACCCATCTTATAGTGTCCTATAGGTCCTACAATCATCCCTAAAAAATCTGCAGCTACATGTAGGCTAGATTTATCAAGCTGAAAAAATCTCTCTTCATGTGGTTTTACAGGTTTATACACAGGTTATTTTTCAAAATATTGTAATGTTCAATGTTTCACTGACCCTCACACTGACATACAACATGTACAAAGTTCATGAACAGATTTTTGAGAAGTGGACCAAAAAAATCTGTGATATTAAAAGTAATCTAACAGAAATAACAGCAGTGATTTGATTCATAAGCTATGTAACTTGCCATGATCTCAGGTGTGATACTGGTGTGGCCACAGTGTGCATGTCGGATGTTGCTCACAGGAGTCCAAGGAACGCTCAGGGAGTTAGTGTGTTTGCTCAGACACATGAAAAATTAGGGGGAACATTGCTTGCCAAGTGAATTCCTCCACTGCGAGATCAATAAATCCTTATCTTACAAACTACCTCATTTGTACAAAACTATATTTTATGCAGAGATTAAAACATGCCCTGCGCCTAGTGGTTGACAATTATGTATTACAATTGCTACAACTACCATTAACACATCATATAACTCTGTTGCCATGATTCTGGTATGTTTATATTTCACATCTATTTCATGTTAATGATAGTTGTGACTTTTGTCTTTGACATGTTCCACTTCCATAAAATTTCAAAAGTTCAAAGTCAGCTTTATTGTTAAAAACCATATATACATGTTGCACACACAGGATTTGGAAATTGCAGCGCTCCCTAGGCCCACAGTGAACATAAAACATCTGATAAACAAGATATTAAACACCATGACTAAACCATCACATATACCCGTAGCAAAAGTACTGTAAACTTGTAAATAATACAAATAGGTAAAAACACAATGTGTGGCATAATACAGCTCAAATGGTGTCATTTAAACAGCAGTGTCAGTGTCATTCAAGTGTCATTTAAGCAGCAGTGTCATTGGGGGAGGGAGGGCAGGGCAGGGAGAGAGTTCAGCATCCTGCTTGGTGGATGAAACTGTCTTTCAGTTTGTTGGTCTTTGCCCTGATGCTCCTCTGTCTCCTTCCTGATGACAACAGACTGAAAGGATCACCCACAATGCAGAGGGCTTTGTGGGTGAGGCGGGTGCAGTAGATGTCCTGCAGGGAGGGGAGAAAGACACCCACGATTCTCTCAGCTGCTCTCACTACTCAATGTACCTTTTTCCGGCAGGACACTGTGCAAGTGCCATATCACATAGTGATGCAGCTGGTGAGGATGCTCTCTATGGTGCCTCTGTAGAAGGTGTGCATGATGGGAGCAGGGGCTCTGGCTCTTTTGCAGAGGAAGTAGAGTCGCTGTTGGGCTTTACTGGCCAGTGATGCAGTGTTCTTTGACCAGGAGAGGTCCTCAGAGATATGCACACCCAGGAACTTGATGCTGCTTACTCTCTCCACAGCAGCCCTGTTGATGGGAGCGTGCTGTGTGCTCTCCTGAAGTCTACTTTGTCTTCTCGACATTCATGGAGAAGTTGTTCTTACTGCACCACTTGACCAGGTGGCTCACCTCGCTCCTATAGTGTGTCTCATCGTCATTGCTAATGTGAACCAACACAATTGTATCATCTGCAAACTTGATGAAGATGTTGGAGCTGTGTGACGGTGTGCAGTTGTGGGTCAGTGTATGCAGCCTGGTGATTCATCCAACAGCCTGACCGGATTAATAAAAAAAGCATGAAAAACATTGCTTGTTTACCTGTCTGTTTGATCCCTTTTTGTCCAATTTAGACCTTTAGACGCTATCATCTTTGAAAATGTCCCTGTCTGTGAATATAGCCTTTGAGTGTGAAAGCATGGGAACAGCAATAATGAAGTATATGAAAACACATGCAAAGATGGGTTATTTTGTGTTATTTATTTATATACAGACACATTTAACAGGGGATATAAGCAGATATATGGGTTAGTGGTGTTTTTTTGAGCTGTACATAATTGTTTTCTTATGGGGGGGTGTTTATCTGCGCCAGAAACCTATGGCACCGTACAATAGACCTCGATTAACTCAAGACATTTTTCATCTCTGAAGCGTTTATGTTGTCCAACTCTTGTACTGTGCTAGTATGTATTGTGGAGCCAGTAGTGTAAGCACAGTGTACTATATAGAACTTGCAGTAATGGTGACGTATTTCTTTTCATATAATTTAATAATTCTCATCTTTCTTTTTGACTTCGCCCTCTATAGGTCACTAGTTTGCAAATAATTTGGCATTCATGTTAAATGGGTTTTCCATCTCAAATCTCTACAGTTATCTAGTGTTTTAGATCAGATCAGATCTCTTTCAGTTTTTCAATCCACCACAATTGGTCCTGTTCCAATGTTCTCAAATTTGAAAAGTGAAAAGAATCTAGCTCAAAATGCATGTGAGGTGACAGATTATTGCACTCACAACCCTAAAAAGTCAATTCGACTTGACCAAAAAAAAAAAAAAAAAAAGGTTAAATTCATTATTTTCATTGTGAATTTGTTGGTGAAAACTATGAGTACCGTACACAGTCAGACACATAGTTCTGTATTGAAAAAAACCTGGTATTTTGTAGTTCTTGGCGCTATATGGCACCATATTAGCACATTATATTCTCAGCCTTCAACGGTAGCCTGAAGAACTCTCCTATAATTTCTCTACAAAACTGTGTTATGCTGATCGCTGCTCAATCGTCTACTTTTCTTGGCTACACAAAGAAAACCTGCAGAATCGCCTTTCATCGCTCACGATATGACAAATCAAACACTAATTACAATATGTGCCACAAGTAGAGTCAACAAATCATTCTTCCTTTTGTGGATTTTTTTCTATGGCCTTATTAATATTCCCATTGGCTCTTGGAGAGAAATTCATCATATACTATGCACGTAGTGGGGTAAATATATGGATATGAATTCAGTTGGCAGCGTGCCGTACTCCTGCCCAGAGGGTGAGAGAAAAATCTGAGTCACGTTTAGACGGTAAATGATATGAGATCACAAATCTATAGCCGCATGACCTTTGACCTGTCTTTGCACACTGCTCAGACTGGAGATAAGTGGAGCGTGCATAAAACTTAATAAAGTTTGATTACTAGCGGTAGTAGTTCATATATTGCATTGAAGAGCTAAGAAATGCTACTATTCACTTAGTGTAATACTGATTTGACATAGATTCTGTCTCTGTTGTTTTTTCACTGACACTGACTGCCATAAAATGTGGTTGTCATTTTATAACCAGAGGCTGTATAAAGAAGTGGACTAAGGGAGTGTGACGTCACCCATAGTGTTCGGCTCCAGTCAAATGAAGCTCGCGCAACGGTTATAGGGGCGAATTTGAAGCCAGGCACCATATTAGGGATAGGACTTTATTCCCAATTTCATTATTTTTTAACCTGACATAATGACAGTAAAGATTATTCTATTCTCTCAATTCTATTCTATTAAAGGACAAAATGATGAAATGAAAACACCAGGATCGTGTAGAGCATAGGGTTAATATGCACATTTCAAGACCAATATTACGACGCTCACAGCAGCAGTTACAGAGAGAGCAGTAACAATTTCTCTTTGTAAAGTCAAGGAGCTTCTTATTTGGAACGCGGTAGCTAGCGAGTTGGCTATGTCCATTTATATATATGTATATTCAGTCGATGTTTAGAACTTATTCTCGGTTCGCAGCTCTCACTACTGATGGGAAAATTTCCATAACACAGCTGTTCCAAGGTCCAACGCAGTCTTTTATGATATTTTTTTGTGGATAGCTCTATTTATGATCTGCATCTTCAGAGGTAATGGAAGCACAGACAGATTTGAATAGACTAGATCACATTATGCTAACTGTTCATATCTCTGGATCCCACTGGTAAACAACTTGTATTGGTTAGACATCTGTAGTCCCTTAGTTCTGTTTACAACTCCCAAGCTACTCTCAAATCATCTTGTATTTACTGCTTTGGAGTCCTTGGGCAAGACACTTGATGTTCTAAATTCGCAAGTACACCATTTTATTACAGCTTTTCACTCCCTCTTCACATCAGAAGCATAAGAAGCTTCTAATATGTGTTAAAAAATAAGTGCTGTGCTCAACTAATTACAATTAAGAACCCAAATAAGCTTTTGATTTTTACTGAGCACAAATCTTCTAGTCTTGTAGTTTATTAAAAGGCGCTGTTGTGGTCTGCCTGGCTTAACACATGCACATATGTCCCCTGGTACAGGTTAATTTACTCTCATCACAGTCAGCTAGCCATGAAAGTAAAAAAAAAAGAAAAAATCTGAGAAACAAAATGGAGGCCATGGAGAGGAGGGGTGAGTAGGACAGAGCAGAGGAGGAGACAGACCAAGGTACTGAAGTATTCCTAATAGCATTTCTGCCATGACCCGTAACACCCATAGTCTCTCAGATGTTGCTCTCGTTTTCCTCCATGGCTAAAGTGAATTATTTCCAAGTTTGTGGCTGTATAATAAAGAAAATTCGCCTTACCCAGCATTTGTTTCAATACAGCAAAAAAATCTTGGTGCCGTTTTCTATTAAAAGCTATTTACAACCAGCGCTATAAAATAGTATGTAGCCACTCATTTGTTTCATTTCACAAAAGAAGATGGTTGGCAGTGTCTCAGAGCTGCTATATCCTGAGTTGGAGAGGCCTAGATTTAATAAATAATGTCAATACACTGCCAACAGAGGACAGCGAAATGAAGCCAGAAAACACTATATATACTGACACGTGATGGGAAATATGACTACTATAGCCCAATACATCAGCTTATCCAATAAAATGTGTGCCGTTGGGAACAAAATGCATAGCCTGCGCATGGGGGATGCTTTTGTATGTAGCATAATGGCATTCTGACAAACACACAATTTTTCCATTAAATTCAATGGGTTCTTTTAATCATACGTCATTATCACATTGAATGCCTCACAGCCTTTACACAAATGATGCATATTCAGAAATGATAGAAAATCCATTATGGAAAGTCAATATCTTCATTATTGAGTTCTGTTGGACCCATACAACAGTGCAAAAGTCTTGAGCAGGTTACTAACAGAAAGGAAAGCTGTAAATGATGGAGATAAGACAAACAGCAACAGTATAAGCGTAGCACTCAGAACTGGATTGTAACCCAATATTTGTTATTTTAGTGGATACATTTTGTTAAAATTTTAAAAGCAAAACATGGGTTTGAACAGTGATCCCATCCCAGTCAAATGTATTATTGTTTTAATGGGCTGTTACTGACCAATATTAAAGAAGACATATTATGATCTGCTAAATAGTTATAATGTGTGATACCTGTGGGTCGGTATTTTATATATTAGACATTTTTAACTCTTAATATCAATCTAAAACAACTTAATAAAATAAACAAGTTCACTGCTGAGTTGGAAATTGTGGCGGTGATTTTGACCTACCCCTTTATGGTCATCTTAAATGTGCCTCATTGCTGAAAAATAGTGCCTCATTGCTGGACCATGCTTACAGATAGCAGCAGTTCACATTTTGCTTTCATTTGAGCCAAAATGGCAATGTGGTGTGATTCAGAAAAAAAAGAAGTAAGAATTAAATACAGAGTGGGAGCATATGTGGGATAGGGGAAAATTGGAATTTGATTGTAGAAAAATGGGCTGCTCGTACATGTATGGATTACGCTGAAAAATGTCAAATGTTTTCCAAAATATGTCTCCTTTAAGAGTACAGTGACATCATACAGACATAAAAAGTATTTCTCCACCTGCCAAAACGCTTTGCATGGTTTATTTGTATTTATCAACCAAACATGTTCTGAAGGTTCATATATTTTCATGCAAAATTGTGTACACAGGTTTTTAAATCTTTTTAAACTGAAACTACACTCAACAAAAATATAAATGCAACACTTTTGTTTTTGCTCCCATTTTTCCTGAGATGGACCCAAAGATCCAAAATTCACTCACAACACACAACACTACCATTTCTCTCAAACATTGTTCACAAATCTGTCCAAATGTGTGACAGCGAGCACCTCTGCCCCGCCGAGACAATCCACCCCACCTCACAGATGCGCCACATCAAGATGCCGATCCGACATCATGACCAGTGCACAGGTGCGCCTCAGACTGCCCACAATAAAAGGCCACCCCGAAATGTGCATTTTTTTTGCTTTATTGGGGGTCTGGGGACTCAGAACCAGTCAGTATCTGGTGTGACCACCATTTGCCTCATGCAGTGCAACACATCTTTTTCGCATAGAGTTTATCAGATTGTCAATTGTGGCCTGTGGAATGTTGGTCCACTCCTCTTCAATGGCTGTGCGAAGTTGCTGGATATTAGTGGGAGCTGGTACACGCTGTCGTATACGCCGGTCAAGCACATCCCAAACATGCTCAATGGGTGACATGTCCGGTGAGTATGCTGGCCATGCAAGAACTGGGACATTTTCAGCTTCCAAGAATTGTGTACAGATCCTTGCAACATGGGGCCGTGCATTATCTTGCTGAAACATGAGGTGATGTTCATGGATGTATGGCACAACAATGGGCCTCAGGATCTCATCACAGTATCTCTGTGCATTCAAAATGCCATCAATAAAATGCACCTGTGTTCTTCATCCATAACAGCCTTTGAAGAGAAGTGGACCAACATTCCACAGGCCACAATTGCCAATCTGATAAACTCTATGTGAAGATGTGTTGCACTGCATGAGGCAAATGGTGGTCACACCAGATACTGACTGGTTCTGAGTCCCCAGACCCCCAATAAAGCAAAAAAAAAAAATGCACATTTCGGGGTGGCCTTTTATTGTGGGCAGTCTGGGGCGCACCTGTGCACTGGTCATGATGTCGGATCGGCATCTTGATGTGGCGCACCTGTGAGGTGGGGTGGATTGTCTCGGCGGGGCAGAGGTGCTCGCTGTCACACATTTGGACAGATTTGTGAACAAGGTTTGAGAGAAATGGTAGTGTTGTGTATCTGGAGTGAATTTTGGATCTTTGGGTCCAGCTCAGGAAAAATGGGAGCAAAAACAAAAGTGTTGCGTTTATATTTTTGTTGAGTATACTTTGTATAGAGGGCTTCTTGGAAAATGTAGTCAACCTTCATTAAATGTTGATGTAACAGACTCTCTTAACAATGAAGTACAGCTTTTGATAGATTATAAAATGTTATAATCCTGCTTTTTTCATGCTTTTCAGGCTTTTACTTTTTCTAAATTTAAGGCCACAGGACCTGTTATTCACCACCAATTTGCTCACTATTTTTTTCTTCCACCATATTCACTAGCGTTTATTTCAGACATAACATTGCTGGTTAATATAAAATTAGCCACTGCACAAAGATGGATTTTGTTCCATTTTCAATGCTACAACTTTTATTTTTGTGAAGGTTGGTGTTTTTGGTTTTTTGACTTTTGACTGTTTATTTGCAGTGGTTAAAAAACGGTTCTTCAAATTAAATAATTGGTTATCACATAGTTAATAGATTTGATATGTATATCAACAATTTAACAAGGGCACGTGTTTATAATAAAATGTAAGTGCATTGCTAGTGTAAGAATTATTTTTATAGTCACAAAATGTGACTTAACTAAAGTTGAGTCGATAGTTGTCTCTGTGTAGAAACAACTCTAGCATGTACAAATCAAACCATAATTGTATTTCATTACAATTTGTTTCATTGTGTTCCAGTGTAGATACTCTGCAGTAAAGCAAATATTCTGCAGTGTTGCCAAATAATTAATTTAATTTCAACTTAAAAGAGGGACACAACCAGCAGTGACTAAATGGCACAGATAGATGCACACATATACCCAAAAATGCTCCCATACTCCCCCAGTGACATACAGTATAAATTAAAATCAGTCTGTATAAATTGCCTTTGTAGGATTTAAAAGTCTATAAGAGATAATGTTCGGCCAGTCTTTCTGCCACTTCAAGTTTCCCCTAGTAGCAGGCCCAGTCATTACCTGTCCTCTTCTGTGGCCAACCTACATGACCCCTTCAGAGTTCCTGTGTCAGTCCGCACAATAATTAGCCCCGCTCCAAATATATCTCTATGCCCGTCTGTTCCCTCCTCTTCTTTCTTCCTATGCAGGTAATTATATCGCACAATGCCCCTAAGTATTTCTTTCAGCTCTGTAAAAATCCATCACATGTATTAAGAGATAAAAAGCATATCAACTCACAGAAAACATCATTTAGACACCTTTCCGGGCAATTGCACTTCTCTTAAGGGCTGAATGAGCTTTCTCTCAGACCTCACACTCTATGGATCCCGATATGGTGCATGTGCAAGGCCGTACCTCATTCACCAGGGAGTCCATTGTCTCTGAGTTGGAATGGTAGCTCAGATAGTATTCCTGGAGTTGGGAGTTTAGGTCTTGCTCTTGCTTGCGGGTCTTTTTCCTCTTCTTATGGTTGACAGAGTGCTGCTGCAGCTGCCTCATAGTGTTGGGATAGCGCCTCCATGAGACATAAATAACTAAGAGAATCAATGACACAGACAGAAACAGGGCCACGCTCCCTGCAATGATTTTGTGGAAAGACATGTGTTCGAACTGTATCTCAGGGATGAATGTAGTGGGAGTTTCGGGTTTGAAAGGTAAAGTGGTCCTTGTAAAAGTAGTTGGTTCTTTTGTCGTCTTTTTGTCCGGGCTTATGTGATAGAAAGGGGGAGGGGTCAGAATCTGCATTGTGGCTTCAGGGACATCCAGCTCTCGGGGTACAGTTGGGGGATGCTGGCTTGTGGTGTTTTTTGCTGCGGTTGACGTGTGAAGTAAAAGTAGAGCAGTGGTTGAGAACACATTGTCCGGGCACGTGGAGTGGTTCCTTATGGCATCTACCACTCGCTCGCCCTGCGCTCTCTTGGGACCGCTGCAGATCATGCTGATGTCTTTGGCGTCCCGGATGGTTAGGAGCCAGGCCATTAGCGGACAGATGCTAGGCCTGCAGTCCCAAGAGTTTCCCGCTAAACTGATGGTGGTGAGAGAAATCCAAGCCGCCACTGCTTCCACGGGGACACTGCTGAGTTTGTTTGATTCTAGATTGAGGATCTGTAAATTAGGCATGCACTGAAAAACCACCGGATCCAGTGTTTGTATCTCATTCCCAGAAAGATCCAACTTTTGCAGCTTTTGCCAAATCCAGCGCTCGCCCTGGCTGATGGATCGAATGCGGTTCCACTGTAGGTATAGGGCCTGCAGGTTGGTGAGACGTGGAAAAAGAAAGAAATTAATCCTGGAAAACTGATTGTGCTCCAAGTGAAGCTCTTTTAACTTAAACAAACCCAAGAATGTTGTTCGTGTAAGACTCCTCAACCGATTGTAACCCAAATCAAGAAACTCCAAACTCCGACACTCCAAAAATGTACGAACAAAGATTTGCTTGAGGCCATTGGAGCGAAGATGAAGGTTTTGCAATTTTCGTAGGCCAAAAAAGTGCCCTGGGTGGATAAACTGGAGCTGGTTGTAAGATAGGTCCAGGTTTCGCAGATTAGGTATTGCACTGAATGTATTGTTATGAAGATGGCTTATTTTGTTGGAACTTAGTATGAGTTCCTTGAGCCTTCGGACACCATGAAATGCCAGAGCATCCACGGTGTTGATGGAGTTGTGGTCCAGGTAGAGCCAGATGAGTTGGTTGAGGTGGGCAAACTGGTATGGCAGCAGCCCCAGGAGGTTGTTGTAGCGCAGAGAAAGGCCCTGGCAGTTCAACGTTATGTTTTCGGGCACGTCCTGGAAGATGCCCGACTCACAGTACACAATCTTGCCTTCACAGCGGCAACTGGCTGGGCACATCTTCTCCCCCTCGCTGAGCAGGAGCAGGACCGCTGCCTGCACCAGGAGACATGACAACCTCCAGTCCGGCATCCCAGTACCTGTTGGGGCGGGCACAGGGGCAAAAATCATATTCTAATCACGATTTAAAAGCAACGAGAAATGTAATATCCAAGGATGAGATTGTTTGGAGAGTAGCAGATGGATGTCCATGTCACACATCAAAAAACTGTTCATGAATCACTTTTTAGCTTGCGTTTATAGCGGATTGATCAGACCACGCAGCATGTAAGGTTAAAAGAATAATATTAGTCATTTAATTTGTTATTAGTAATTTCATTTGCAGTCTGACAAATGAAATGACTAATAGCATTTGATCATGAACTGGCCTAAAGAGGTTGAAACTGTGTCACAATATTTCTACAGATGACTTACCCATCCCTCACATATGGAAAAAGTAATCCTCTGGAAATAGCCGGATAAGGAGCGCATTAAACTGCCGTCACCAAGGGAGCACGCCAGTTCACATGCACACAGCCTCCCAGCGCGTCCTCACCGACCATCACTTTTCCTGTTCAATTAAAAGAGAACATTAAAACATAACTTCTTCCATAGCCCGTCCACACGGCTCTCCACGCACAGAAAAGGTATGCGCTTCATAGTTGGAGCGGACTACAGTGTGTGCGCAATAGCAGCTTCTTCTGTGGGCTCCCGAGCGCCAGTGGACCTACCCCCCCCTCCTTCTCCTCTTCCTCGCGACGTGCGGTCTGCCTCTCCTCCTTTCCTAGCTCGCCCCCATCCCTCTCTCTCTCTCTCTTTCTCTCCTTTTCTCTGTCTCTCTGTCTCCTTCTCACGTGTGGGCGTTTTAAGACACACATACGCGCCATCGAGCTCGTTTGCGCTGCGTAATAATGAGCATTTGATCAACTGTTGATGTTGTCTACGTCTCTGTTCTTTCTTATTTGCAAATTAGCTTGTTGGTTGTTCGCCTCGGGGAAAGACAGCTAAAATTAATACAGCTATTAGATTTGTTTAGTCATTAAAGTAATATACAGCAATCATTTTGTTTATGTGAGGGCAAATGAGGCGCGCTGTTGTCTCCAGGGACACACATCTCCAAACCCCAAATCTTTTTTTCCCCAATTCAATTCCAATTCAATTCTGGCGTTTCATTGATTAAAATTCTTGCTGGTCACTGGTGATTTTAGGTCCAACAAAATGTATCTGCAGTTTAAGTAAAAACAAAGACACCAGGGGGACTGTTTACCCTAATTGCTTTTGATTCCCGATTTTAATTTTTGCTGTTCTTGCTGCTTTTAATCAGATAGAACCTTGCCTAGGCTTAAATGAGTTTCAGTGCAAGGGAACAGCAACCCCTTGTGCACACAAACAGAAATGCACAAAGATTTTGAGCATTTGACATTGATATAGGGCCTACTTTCAGTTGAAAAGACTGGAAACCCATCTAAAATGCCCTTTATCACACAATGACTAGCTATCAATACTAAGTGGGAGTCAGGGATAAATCCAGGATCAAGGCAAGGTGTGATTGTTAATACCACAGCGGGATGGTAATATCTGATAATGCCGAGAGCGCGTTCACTGACACACTTTTCTCTTATTGAATGTCAAAACCAAATCTGCCCCTCAAAGGACTTCTCTTGCGCACGTGTCTCAGGAGATCACATGTCATTCAGGAAAAACTCAGACGGTAAAAAACTCAGACAGTAAAACGTGCAGGGGAGTGCAGAAAATAGTGAGATGAAGCCTGTGTGAAATAGGCCAAATAATAGTATTTGAGAAGAAGGGTGGGTTGTTCTCTGTGTTTGAAAGCTGCTATCAGTCCATCAAAAGCCTCTTATCTTCTGTTGGAAAAACCAAGGTGCAGTTTAGATAATGTCTGAACCAGATATTCTAGACAAAGAGAAGTGGATATATTTGTATGTATGTGTGTTCTGTGTGTGTGTATGTGTATGTGTTGAATGTATATATTGTTAATGTGTTACCAAGTGTGCATGGCTGTTACTATGAGTGAGCCTGAAAGCATGTAAACAGTGTAAATAATTTTGTATGTACATTGTTTTAACCTGTTTTTTTTTCTTAGGGTGACAATATAACATCTGTCCAGGGACTGCAGATGAAAACTTGCCTCTTGGCTAAATCTGGTGCATTTACAGAAATGTTCATTAATGTACACTGTCCCTATCAAATAAATAAATACATACATTTGAAGCAAAAAGTGTTAATGTGGTGGTACAGTAGATGTATTATTTATGTGGGGGAAATTGTGCTTTGGGATTTCAAATTGTCACGATAATGGCAGAATCTTAGTGGTCGTAGTAAAACTGATTGTAGGTAATTGTCCTTCCTCTTTTGTTTAATCGTCCATTCATATACTGTATATTCATTTCGTGGACACTAGAGGTTTAAGATCAATTAGGCCTATATATCTTGTCAAAGGAAACAACAGCAGTATGTTTAAATGGAGATTGAATCATCAACTCATTTTTAGTCATTTTAGTCACAGTTGCTGTAGTAATCTTCACAGACTTTGGCCTGTTTAAATCCAGACTCTAAAGGCTCTGTTCAGACCTCCTTTTAACACTCAGCAATGTAGTGACAATTTGTACCTTTGTTTTATTTCATTGTTTAATGTTTTGCTTATTTTATATTGTGTTGATTTTATTGGAGCACTTTGGTCATCCTGAGTGATGTAAAGGGCTCTAAAAAAATTGACTGATTGATCTTTGCAATGGTGATCCAAGGTTGTAATGGCAACAGTCATTAGTTCTGTCACTGCTAGTCATGTTATACTCAGAAATCCTTAAAGCTCGTACCACTGTGGTGAGCACTTGACCTTGGCAGTAGTTGTAAAGATTCCTGCATGTTTATCACAGTAACAGTATTTTCAAATGCACGTTTGCTTCCTCCCATTTAGTTCACAGTGTGCGGCTGCAGCTTCCTGCCCACTGTGTTAAGGTGAATGTGAACGAGTATATGAACTCTAATCTGGAGCTTTACTGTCACTAATGCAGACATGATGGATGGACCCCAGACATGCACTCTGCTTCTCAGGGATCTCACCCTGACCTTTAGCTTCCCTCTCGGAGCAATCCTGGATTTTATTGAGTTAAAACATAACTCAGTAGCAGGAAATGTAATCTTATAACCAGAGATTTTTAGTCATTTTTCATTTTGTGTTTTTGTCTCTAAGGGTGCCGGCCCCGGATAAGCGAAAGAAAATGGATGGATGGATGTTTTTGTCTCATAACAACATGTGACACAGTGGTACGTTACATCCTCTACAGCTTTATCACATTTTGCAGATGTATTCAGTAATTTCAAGATTTCCACTAGATTTTTTAAGACAAATTTGCATTAGTCATAATTAAGAACTACCTTATTCATGGGTTATTTTAATTTTAGACCATGTTTACCCCTAAATCATGTGTGATACATTTCTGGTGTGAAAAGTTTGACAACCACTGGCACTAGAGGTGGTTTTATTATTATTATATATTTGTATATTATTATCAAATACAAGAAGAACACTATCAAACTGAAAGGTCATAAGGTCCATGTGACAGAAGAATCTTACCAATTTTCACCATAGTAAATTGTATGTGATATATGTTTCTAGACCATAGAATCTCAGAGCAGTGCATGAACTGTTCCTTGCAGCTTTACTGTAAAAACGTTAACTCCCCCAGGATTATTCCAGCCCTAAAACATCAACACCCTGGATAACACAGGCTTTCCCCTTTGCATCCTTTGGATTTGATAACTGTTAACAACTATGCAACAATGGGAATAGTAAATGTGATTGAATGTTTTGGCACAGTCCCCATCCATTTTGTATTAACCAAATAGAATACATACAATTGTCTCTCTTCCAGATCAAGATATCTGCCAAGGTGTGACTGCAAATGTTTTTCTTGTGTTAATAGGAAACCATTTTGGGGACGAGACGTGATCTTCCAATTGGATTTTGATGCAAAATGGTGAGGCACTGGCACAATGGGCTGTTATCACCTGCAGCTGGACGGTTTGCGAGGCAGAGACTGATGTAAGACATATACCACACTACAGTAATATGTCTCTGGAGCCATGTTAGATGAGGGTCACATCTAGTCTGCCGTAACAAGCCTGTTCGACCTCATTACTATCAACTCCTCATTGTCCCACCACTATTCCAGATTTCACCTCAAGACAATGGCAGCACACAGTCTCATAAATGTTGCAGGAAATGGCCCAAAATCACATGTTCACATTTTGAGTGTTCTAGTGTGTATGGTTGTTCTTTGTGTTATGAATGGAAGAAACTTTTGACATTATTCACTCTGTAGGAAACTTCTTTTGCGAGAAACTATAAACAATGTTTAGCAGCCCGTTATGATATCTTCATAATGCATTAGCAGCAAAGCACTCTCCCGGGCTTCAATGTGTCCTCAAACACAAGGCAGTTGGATAAAGTAACAGGAACAACCATTTCACCTGCTACCGAGGACTCAAATGCTAATGTGAAGCAAAAAATGGGAACAGCTTGATCAGA
Source organism: Paratrypauchen microcephalus (assembly GCA_036785185.1). Lineage (NCBI taxonomy): Eukaryota > Metazoa > Chordata > Actinopteri > Gobiiformes > Gobiidae > Paratrypauchen > Paratrypauchen microcephalus. The sequence continues at coordinate 3,196,492 of JAVJIX010000071.1, forward strand.
CATTATACCTAAAAAGTAAAAATACAATTGTAGTTAAATAAACTTATCTATCTCCATAGATCTCGGAGATCCCCTTCCCCCCACCAGAAACACATAGTTACACATAGTGAATCAGATCCCACTGTTGTTTCTCTTTGTTTTTTCTTGTTTATGGAAATAAGGCAGTATAATAACTTACAAACCATTTAACATTGCTAAGTATGAAAGAGAGCCAAGGCTTCCCAGGTAAAATCGCTCCAGGTCGAAGGAAAACCAGCTGGTTTTCCTTCCACAGACAGCTGCGGGAGAGACTGGCCCTTCAAACACCTCAAAATTATGTATTTAATTATGTATTTAATGATCACAGGGAGTAAAAATGTTACTTATTTCTGTTTTAAATCCCCTAACATATTTATAAGTATAGATCTGCCCAAGTCCTGGTTTTGTTATTATTTAAACCACTTGCTAGAATGTTTATGCATTAATGTAACAGTTTGATCAAGTTAAGCATTTAGCATTCCTTTAGTTACTTATAAATTAGACTTGAACTGTGTAAAGTCAGTCACCTCTGTATCCATCATTAACTTCAGTCTATGCATGTACAGAGACTCAGCAACTCTCAAAGTACCCCCAAAATAAAACAGCATTTAAAAAAAAAAAAAATTCAAAGGTTCAGGGGAATCATTTTTAAGTTTGCAATCACAGAAAACTATTTGGTGCTTCCAGGTTTAAAAGTGGAGAAAGTTTAAATTAGAGACACAGTCAGTAATCGGCAGGGAGCCCAATTTCAAGGTCACCTGCATAATCCAAACAAAGAAAGCATTTTGGTCTGATCTGTGTGTGATTTATTGAAACGGTGTGTAAAGTGACAGATTTTCAAGTAGACCTCTTTTTAGTAGTGTTTAGCTGTTGCTATGTAATTACAGCTACGGGTGACAAAGGTAAAGTGGACCTGCGTCAAGTCTTTTAAAATGCCCTAATTATGGGCGCTGTTACACACCTCTACACCGACAGCTCCGGGATTCATTATGTTGCAAAAGCAGGCCCTTCTCGTCCTGTATTATTCAGGGCTCAGTCACTCACAGACAGTCATTAAAGTTTCATAGGAAGCAATTTGGTGGCTGAGTTATTTGCAAAGTGAGGAAAATGCATATGGCGTTACAATATCTTTGTTGTTTAATATGACATGAGTGTATCTCTTTTAAAGGCTCTGTGCTGCTGGCATTTTGATGTGGGCCCATCCGTCACTGTTGTATTCCGATCGTGTCTGGGCTTGTTTGACCTTAGAGTAATACAAGATAAGGCTGAGGAAAACAAGCGGAAAACAAGTAGTTCAGAAAGAGTTTGTTTGAAAATGCCATTCAGTCCTCCTCTAATTACTCTATGATGTTCCTGTTGTATCTGCATAGGGCTTGTTGGTGGTATAAGCATGGGATGATATTGAAATTTTGTGTCACGATTGTCATGGTTAACTTATTATTTCTGACTGTTCAAAAATGTGAGTTATAAAGACAGTAATAGAATCTTATTATGGATAATGTGTTCAAAGGTGCATTGCGCAATTTTTTTTAGAGGAAGGTCCGTCACTTGCTTGTCACCATGGAGATGTTACTGCTTTGCCTGGAATGTATTAAACACATCTATCTAGCGTGTATTCATTACGTTGCCCCTCCACAGATCTGACCTGTAATGTAGACTTTAGTTGTCTCACAGCAAGAAGGTTCCGGGTTCGATCCCCGGGTCGCCTGAGCCTTTCTGTGTGGAGTTTGCATGTTCTCCCCGTGTCTGGGTGGGTTTCCTCCGGGTACTCTGGTTTCCCCCATCAACCCAAAACATGCTGCAGGTAAAATCCTCCAGTTTAGGTCCTGACCAAGCCGAGCAATAAGATCATGGAGATGGGTCCCCGGGCGCCTGAAAGACGAGCTGCCCACTGCTCCTGAAGGATGGGTCAAATGCAGAGGAATAATTTCCCTACGGGATGAATAAAGCGTGTCAAAAAAAAATAAAATAATAATAATCTCTACCCTGGAACATTCTAGACAAAGCAGCAACATTTCGATGGAGACAAGCAGGTGACGGACCCTCCACTAGAAACGTTGCACCTTGAAACAACTATTACAGAAGTGAAAACAACACTGCTTTAGAGGAGAACAAAATGTGGTGTCTTGTTGGTGATTCACAAAATGTACCATGAACCATTATTGTCTTCTCTGTTAATCTCTACAGTTTATTGTCCTGTCCCCAGTTGGTGACAAGGTTAACACAGAGACACAGAGAGTATTATAACAACTATGAGGCTGGGGCAACATGAGTCTAGGAGTCTAGGAAGGAAGTAAACAATACTGACCAAAGCCTCGGGCAGTGGTTCCCTAAGTACCCCCTATGCTTTACATCATACTCAAGTTCCCCGATACCTATGATCTAATTGTTTAATAAGTGTGCTAATAAAAATCATTTAAAGTCATTTATGTTCAAAGGATGTCCACGTCAAAACATTTACTACTACCACAATTTATTTTTATTTTTTTTCTGAAATTATGTACCCTCTGCTCACAAACCCAGTGGGGTCCCCCTAACCCTGGTTATGAAACTCTTGCTTAAGTTTAGGTTGCAGCTCTTTAAAATGCCATAAAGAATGATTGTAATGTTTGCGAAATTCTTCATGCCAACTTTCTACACAGAAACATTAAAAGTATATAACATTATAAGGCCCCATTCAGAGTATATGAGCCCACCAAACCATCAAACCTACAACCTAGCTGCTGTAAATCACTAAATTATTCAAGCACACATTTTGCTATGTATTATTTTATACCTGTCAGTGATAGCAGACACTGTAGATATACTGTAAAAAGTAGGGCATGACAGATTTCTTTTGGGAATCGATGTGAACCAACGTGGGACCATGTGCATGTGAAGTATTACAGAAGGGAATAGTATGTGTCTCCTCATATTCATGTATGTGTGTTCATAAAACATACAGAACAAAAACTTTCAGCTCAAAGTGAAGCAAGTACAAAAGCAGAGGTTTCTTCCCAAGGCAACAAGACTGTTTTTATAAAAGTATATGAATAATAGTGGGATTTACAAACATATCATGTAAAGTGTATTCTACAGTCAACAAAGTAAAAAGTAAAAAGAAAAACTGTAGATGGCCTCAAAATATATATACTGTATATAATATGTTCTTCTTTTGTAACTTAAAAAGATATTAGACTAAAATCAAGGTAAATTTATATATTTTTTTATTTTATTAGGAACGTTAGGTTCTTTTATAATCACATGTAGTTTAATTTTCAGTTTAAAATGCACTTAGATACTGTATAGGCCCAAATGAATCTTTGTAAAGTCAGCCTTAGTCATTCCTCTGTGTGTGCTTGACACTTAAGTTATTAGGGCAAGCCTGCCTGGGATGTACCTGGTGTTTGAGTGTGGCTGGTCCGTCCTTCACCTCGTGTTAGCTCATTGATCTAACAGTAACAGAATCAGTATGAGCTGTCCATGCACTTGGTGACGCTGCTTTATTTGCCTGTTCTCACATTTTTGTCACAAACTGCCTGTGATGGAGGCTAAAATGTTCATTAATGTCTATTAGTGGTAATTATGCAGCTCATTCAGAGGCAGGGCTGAGGGAGTCATTACAAGTGATGACTTTGACCTAGACTTAAAGCACCCTATGTTTGTGCATAACGCATAAGGCAGTGTGTTTTAATAACCCATTGTGTTTTATAGTGTTAATTAAATTAACAACTTCTAACAGAAAATAATTTAAAAATAGGCACATGTAGCACAACACCATCTGTTGTTTTCCAGGAATTAGCATCAGTCAAGAGTTTCTGATGCATTACAGTACTACTTAATGTCATCTGATTTGAATTTGATTGCCTTCAGCTTCTGTGATCACACAACATGTATAAATTAATAACTCCAGTAAGCCTGGCAAAAACAGAAAATATCTGTCTAAGAACAAAAGCAAGACAAAAAATAGTCCTAGAACAATAAGGACTGAAACGCATCCAAGAGACCGCACTGGACCGGGCTAAACTAGACCAATAGGCCTACCCCAACTGGGAAAAGTAAGGCCTACAGTAGCCCAGTGTTTCCCAACCAGGGGTACAAGTACCCCTAGGGGTACGCGAGCACACTGCAGGGGGTACTCGGCAGTGTCGCTGCCAGGAGCAGGGGGAGATTTTTTTGAATTTTTTTAATTCTAATTTGAGTAAATTTGAGTTAAAGAAAAGAGAAAATGTCTGAGAATTAAATTTTCAAATTCATTCATTCATTTTCTTCCACTTTTTCCATTTTCTGGGTCACAGGGGCAGCAGTCCAAGCAGTGTTCTGCTGCCCAGAACACAATGCACCAGCACCCCCATGAATCCCCCCGCAGGTGGTGGGTCCACAGGAGGATGGCTCACGTCACAACAGGCCTTGATGTATCTTCTACCAGTGTCCACAGACACTGGGGGCAAGGTGGGGTTAAGTGTCTTGCCCAAGGACACAACAGCAGCGCTCATCTGTGGGAGCTGGGATCACATGCGGTCAACCCGTTAAGAGCGGGATTCGAACCGCCAACCCCGCTAGGCAAACGCTCTACCAATTGAGCTACTGCCGCCCAATTTTCAGATAAAGGAGATGAAATAAAATGATTTTCATTTAATAATCCGTTGTTTCACGTTCTACTTTTGGAGAATTATCAACATGTATGAGTGAGGGGGTACTCGAGGTATGACAAAAAGGCTCAGGGGGTACACAAGACAAAAAAGGTTGGGAAACACTGCAGTAGCCTACCGTCCAGCTAGAGCAGATCAATGTGTGCGATTTTATTACTTTATAATAGTAAATATCTTATCCAATGTGTAATCAAAAGGTCCGTCCCTTTGTGTAATGACGTCTAGTAAATGTGCGCTCTGCATTTCTTCAATTAAACTCCACGATCACTACATGGACGTTTTTTTCTGAATATCAAACTACAAAGTGTAGGGGAAACATTCTCCCGGCCTTGTCCTTCACGTGATGGACACGCTCCCTGCTCGTGCTGCTCGCGTGGGTCCAAATTGTGGTGCACGTGAATGTCCAGCAGAGGGCGCACGGGCTCTAAGAACGAGCCGCAGTGCACTCTCCATAATCCCACACCAGCATCTTTCCTGTTGCTATACAACTGATTTATTCTTGATGCCGCGGTCAACCGGCGTAATCCACTGAAGACTGCGCCTTTTCCCTCAGCCCCTCAGCCATCACCCAGGCGTGGACACAGCCAACTTATCCTGTTCCGGACCACTTTGTACCTCTTCACTTGAATGCTTTTTCCTATTTCTTCCAGGCAGTGTAGATTCAACAATTGGCATCTCGTGGTTTTAAATGTTTCCACAGCTTTTAGACAATGTGATTTTGAAGAGGACAGAAGGTTGACTAAAACATGCAGCGAGTCGTTGTTGTAGGGCGCCTGTGGAAACTAAAGGCGTAAAGGTTGAATGCGCACCCTCTGGACATACTTCCATCTCCGACAGGTGTGTGGCTGCGTGCGCGAAGGGGGGACCGGGCTGCAGCATCGCGCTAAAAGAGCCTGTATTCACGGGGCGCGCACACGTATCAGGGTCCATGTCCAACTATTTGGACACAACGCCGAGTCCTTCTAACATGTGGAGCCAGCCGTGAAGCAGCGGAGGAGGGGAAGACACTGTGCCAACATGGGTAAGTGCGACTCAAGTAATGTAACAGGAATTGTTTGAAGTCTTGGCTGATTTCCTGATTAGATTAACTTGAAAAAAGGGGGACGTTTGGTACTTGCCCCCTACGGATACTGAGTGATGACTGCAGGCTGTGGAGAGGGACTTTTTTCCTCCCAACTCTGACAAATCACGCCTGATGCTCCCCGTTATCACTTCACCGCTGCCATGTCTCAAGAACACGACTTTGTGATGACATGCAAGTGTTTATTTATCACGGGCAGTATGCAGATGGCGCCTCACAGCTATAGAGACACTGGTTGTTTGTAATATTTGATTTCCTGCTCCATTGCCTGCTCTATTCCATTTGTTTCTGTGAATGCTGAGTGCAGGTTTCTTCACCAAATTAGTTTCCTCTCTTTGTGTGTGTAGGGCTGGCAGTGCTGTTCAGATGGCTTGTGTTCATCTTGGCTGTGCCCGCTTGGCTGTTTGCTGCCCCCAGTGGCCCCCGGGAGCGCCCTTGCCCCCTAAGCTGCAGATGCGATGGGAAAATAATCTACTGCGAGTCAAACGCTTTTCGAGACGTGCCCAGGAACGTGTCAGTCACCACTCAAGGGCTGTCCCTGCGCTACAACAGCCTCATGAACCTCCGCTCTCACCAGTTTGCCGGCCTGAGCCAACTAGTCTGGCTCTATCTCGACCACAACTACATCACCGCTGTGGATGGACAGGCTTTCCACGGTATCCGGAGACTCAAAGAACTCATTTTAAGTTCAAATAAAATCACGGTTCTGAAAAATAACACTTTTCACGACGTCCCCAATTTGCGCAACCTTGACCTTTCTTACAATAAGCTCCAAGTTCTCCAGCCCAGTCAGTTTGTGGGCTTAAGAAAACTGTTGAGTTTGCACTTACGATCCAATTCCTTAAAGACTATCCCTATGAAGGTTTTCCTTGAGTGTCGCAACTTGGAATTTCTTGATATTGGCTACAACAGACTACGTAGCTTGACGAGGAATGCTTTTGCTGGACTCCTTAAGCTAGTTGAACTGCACTTGGAGCACAATCAGTTCTCCAAAATAAATCTGGCACACTTTCCAAGGCTGACCAACTTGAGGGCACTATACCTACAGTGGAATCGGATAAGACTGCTAACCCAGGGCCCGCCATGGATGTGGACCTCCTTGCAAAAGCTGGACCTCTCTGGAAATGAACTAGAAGAACTGGACCCGAGTACTTTCCAATGCCTCCCAAATCTCCAAACTCTCAACTTGGATTCAAACAAACTCACCAACATTTCGCAGCAGACCATGGACACTTGGATCTCTCTCACTACCATAAGTCTAGCCGGGAATCTTTGGTACTGTAACCCAAATATTTGCCCTCTTGCAGCTTGGTTGAAGGCCTTTAAGGGTAACAAGGAAACCGCTATGATATGCGCCAGTCCGAAGGAATCCCAAGGTGAGAAAGTGAGTGATATTGTGGAGACTTACAATATTTGCAGACCAACTCCAAGCCCCAACCCCACCACAACCACAACGGTCACGAGCACTTTTAAACCCAAGCTTGTGCCTCTGCCCACTCAGGCGTTTGTGGATAATACACCTATCTCCAACAGGACAGCCACCTCTACTGCACCCCCTACGTCTACCCCAAGCCCCACCGAGGCCTCCCCAACTATCCCATTACCTGATAGCGAATTTGTGTCCTTCCACAAGATCATAGCTGGTAGCGTGGCTCTGCTCCTATCGGTGGCTATAATTCTCCTTGTTATCTATGTCTCTTGGAAGCGCTATCCCAGTAGTATCAAACAACTCCAGCAGCGTTCGGCAGCGGTTAACAAGAGGCAGAAAAAGACAAGAGAAACAGAGCGCTCCCTGAGCTCCCCACTGCAAGAGTACTATGTGGACTACAAGCCGTCCCACTCAGAGACTATGGACGTGTTGGTTAACGGGACAGGACCGTACACGTACACCATCTCAGGCTCCAGGGAATGTGAGGTATGACCGTTGCCCCCCCTACTCCAAAATCCATTTCCACTGCGCGGCATGAGAGGTAAATTTTCTAACAATCTGTGGAAGAGGAAAAAAGATACTGACTTTCTTTTCTCCTCTGTCTGTGTTGGTGTGTACAAAGCAGTGGTTCTCAAACTGTGATAAGGCTTCACCGCTGTTTGCAACTTTTCACACTACAGAACTGAAATAGATTATTGTAGAGTTTTGGTAAGTTTGATCGTATAGATAAGTGCACTCAGTCCATGTTTAGGATTAAGATCACATTGGTTTTGGCTTCAATAGGTTACTGATTATGTTTGTATCACATGCTTATTTAGATTTCTTGTTCAGGACTGCTTGAGTGCTGGTTTGGTCATTTTATAGTTATACTGCCCAGTTAAGTCCTCTTTCAGTTTGGATTTGGCTTGATTTATTTGCTGTATTTATTTGCTCCTGGCAATCCTAGTTTGACTAAGGTCAGGTTTAAAGTTTTCATAAATGTTAGTTAAAAGGTGCACAATGTAACTTTTCTGGAGGACAGTGTTATTGCTTTCCCTGTAATGTTCTCCAGTATGGAATTAAAATAGTCTATCATCAAGTGTGTTTATTAGTCAAAATGATCATGAAATCCACAAAAGCAAAAACATTCTTGCTGTGAGTGGGCTTATATCTCCATGTCGGCATAGTTTGGCAGAGCCTATAGCAGGAAAATTACGTAGTACACTTTTAAGACAGACTTACTGCTAGAAAGAACACTGCTAGTTTAGTCCTAGCTAATTAGTTCTGGTTTACGGCCTGGTTTGATCTTGGTTCAGGCCTTTCTTAGAAAGTTTGAGAACCACTGGTAAGGAGCTTCCATGCACAGTGACTGTATTTGCAATATGCCTCATCTATTTGTTTCCATATGATTACCCAGCTGCTGTTCTGAATCTTATTTTACAGCAAAAATATGCACACCATCAGCTTGGAGTGTAGCAACAGCTTTTCTGCCCACAAAATAAAGTGGCTTTCAAGCAACTATGAAATGTACCTTTCCTTTTTGGCATAAAACAGCCCTGCATTTTATTAGCCAGTTGGTTAATTGCCTTCAAATAACCATCTGTCCTGATTATGATGTATGGGCTCCAGTTACTGTGCAGGTGGCCATCCCTTGTGCATTTGTCTTGTGTCTTGTGAGAATTCCTGTATACTCTGTGTAGTTGTGCATCTGTAAATATTGAGAGTCATGTAAACTAACTATGTGTGTATTCCCATCCACTTCCCCACCTCGAGGGATAGTGTGTTTAAGGTTTTACTCGCTAGTTAGTTCAAATTGACTTCATGCAGCCACAGCAGGCAGAACGCAGCGTAATAAAAGCCCTCGGCCAAATAAAAGATAAATTATGCACTCATCCCTGTTTGGCAATGGAGCTCTACTGCAGGAATAGCTCTCAGGCTGCATTATGCTGTTCAGAGATTTTTGGGGTAAAGTTGTATTGGCCAGCATGAGTTTCAGCTTAACGGCACAAATTAAATCTCAAATATTGGATGCTGTGTTGTGTACTGCAAAACCACAAAGCACAAAAGTTCACGACCCCTTCTGGTTTGTCCATTTGTTTGGGATGTTTGCCTGGCTTGCTTTTCCCTGCTCATCGCAGTCTGTCAAACAGAAAAAAAGAAAAAACATTTTTAGTTTTTCTTTGAGAACAAAAAGCTTACTAAATATAGACTGGGGTTTAACTTCAATATGCCTGGTTGGAAATAAAAACAGAACTCAGTCAGGGCACAAATGTAGACACACTAGAAAAAAATATACTAATGATACAATAATAATGGTACTGGACTAACTACTATGAAATCAGGGTTAATAGGGCCTGGAGGTGGGCAGCTTTTTTGGAAATTTGAATAATAAAATCAATTCTGCAGCAAAAAGAGCCTGTAAAAATGAAGACAAAAAAACACCGTGGCATTATAAAATTCTAAATAGGGATATAAAGTGATATAGGACTGTGATTTCACATTTGGCTGATAAACAAAATACAAACATATACATTTAAAGATAACACATTTCTGTTATATTTACATCATATTGTCTGAATGCTGTTATTGGCATCCTGTTTATAGTCCACTTAGCTGTTCTATCCAGCTAATTTCTGTATAGTGTTAATTTCGAAGAAAAGTCATCTAGAAACAATAAATCACTGCCTCTGCGAGCTCTTGCTGTGAGTGTAAATGCCGTCCTCGTGAACTTATTATGCCTTACTGACCTAAATCAACCCACGTCAACAAAACAGAGCCAAACATAGGCCAACGCATCCAGACTTCTATCATTTAGTTTAGTGTCAGTGTAAATTGTTGCCTTCAATAGTAAAGTTATGTAAAACAGCTTAATGTCCCCATGGTGAACCCAGCAGCTGCCTGAGCTGTCTTGTGTATTGTGATTTGTTAGCCAAGACATTGTAGCTCCCTCTGTGTTTTACTGTGAAAGTGAGGCAAGCAGGCTAGTGACTTGATTTCTGATGATTTCGGAAGGTAGTGCAAAATAGTAGGGAGGGGCCATGGCGCAAATTGGGAGCCTCCCTTCTGTCAGTCAGGGCAGTTGTGACGACATCTTACCATCACCAAGTGTGGAGTCAACGAACAATGAACTGTAAAGCGCCTTGGGTGTCTTGAAAGGCACTATATAAATGCAATGATTAATTCATTAATTAATGATTAATAGTGAAGATAATTGTTTTAATAGAATGTATTATGCTTAAAGGGGACATATTTAAAAACTGGCTGATTCATACACGTTTGAGTAATCCTGTATCACCCTGCATATTAGTACTCTGAAAATTTTTGTTTTTACCTACCACTCCCATCTCCCATCACCTGTCAAGATAACAAATTTTGAAACATGATATATTGCTACAGAGGTATACTGCAGTAAACGATCATTCTGAAACTACTTTATGCTACTGACTCAATAACAATAAACCCAGTAAATTATTTTTAAATAAACAGTATCTTTAAAAGGCATGGGCTACAACAAATACATAACAAAATTAACCAATAGTGAGCCATATAAGTCACTTATTCAACGTTCTACAGTTCTAATCTATTTTTATTACAACAAAAATGTTCAAAATCTCCACATTTTTGCAAAGAAACTGTAGACACGACAAATATAAGCCCCTAAAGTTTTCATATGTATAAAATGATAAGTTAAATACAGTAATTTTCTTGACAGGCCTACAATCACCCACTGCTCTATACTTAACATTAGTGTTTGAGGTCCTCAAACACAATAATTAATAGAAACATTAAGTAGGAAGTAACTTGCTATTTAAAAAAACATTTCTTTCACTCTATCATTGTATTACATTGTTATTCTTAAATTATTTGACCTTGATGTTAGTGGCATTAGTGGTAGAAGCAGTGTCACGGAAATGATGATCAGAAATGCTGTTAGTAGCAGCAGTAATTAGCAGTAGTTCAAGTAGTCTTGTTTTCTTATTAACCTTCAGATGTTGTAAACTTCTTATTCAAATACATTTTGTTGTAGCCTTGTTTCACTAAAGTCCACATTTGTACCCTGCCCCCCTCTGATAGGAGTGGAACAGATTTAGCCCTGAGTTTGGCTGTACCCACAGTGTCAGCCCTCTCGATTAATTGTCCATTGTCCCGGTGCCCCCCTGCCTCCTCCTCCTTGCCCCCCTCACGCACTCCGTCAGCTGGGACAGGTGCCAGCCGGCCTGACCCTGAATAAGGATAAGCTGGGGAAAATGAATGAATGAATCAAGCTCAGGGCAGCAGGACTTCACATGAGTCACCCTGAAGAGAACGGCTTTGACATATTGGACACTGAGACAGATCACTCTACTTATGTTTAATTTGACTTTTACGGTCTTGCATTTTTCCTTTTTAATTTAACAAAATCAGCTTTCTTTTGGGCTGCACTAGACAAAAAATGTGAAATATGCCTTTATATAACTTTTCTGTTGGGGGTCAGTTACAAGCAAGTCTCCATGGTGTTGATGCTTTGCTAAAAGTTCCACAATATGAGATTATACACTGATCTATCTTGTTTACCATCAAATAGTGCCATCTGCTTGTCTGTATAAAGACTTGCCTGTGTGCTCTGCCAAGTCAGTTAACTGCTACTAGCATTGACACAATACAAAAATTTTAAACTCAGTACCGATTCCAGTACCAGAATGATAAAAATCACTCTCTCTTCAGACCATACAATATATTTTTTCAGCATTAAATAATAGTAATTTCTTTTATATTATCACCTGGTCTTATATGTGTCTTATATCTAGTCTCGATACTAGTTTTATAATTGATTAGTATCTGATTTTCAATACTTTTGACAAGCCTAAATGCCAGTATAGTTAAAGCAATAACATCAGAGAGAGGCTTGCAGGTGACCCTCCACCAGAAAAAATGTATATAGTGCATGTTTGTTTTATATCAGATGCGCTCCCCATAGCAACTTAGGGTTAGGTAGACACTGTCATTGAAGTAGGCATTTTGCTCTCAAACCATCTTCAATTAGGAATACATCGATCCAATACTGGTAACGGATATTGGTGCAGATACTGAAAAAGTTGCTGTATCAGATATCAGCTTCAAAAATATAGGTGCAGCCTGATTGGACATATAAATGTATGTAGTAAGACTGATTACAGGTCAAAGTTGGCCCATAATGTTTGAAATTGTAAGTTGTTCAGTGGTTACTAGAGTGATAAATAATGGCTACATAACACATTTGGATCAGTTTTGTCTTCTTTTATTTTTGTTTTAAGGAAATAAATGCTGTTTTCAGTCTCTACACTGGTATCGGTTGATACTTAAAAGAGAATGAACGTTTTTTTACAATCTGAGCCTTATTTCGGTAATAAAACAAGTTGTTTTACTCACCCATAGCACTTTGGTGTCATATGGACCACTTCCAGAGATGTTTTAGATTTGCGATCTCCGTAATGTGAGTTCTCGGGGCACATGTTTGCGGTCTCCAAAGAACACAAACTTTAGCACTTTTCAAATTATAGAAGCTCGATGTCTTAGTCAACGCTTTCATTTGAGTCAAAAGTGGCCTGTAAGATTTATCCATAGTTTCGAGTAGATGAGGACACCAGTGCGCATGTGTGGAGTCACAGCTTATTTCACTCTCAGCTCCCGGGACCCAACCATGAAACGCAAAGCTGTAAATTATGGATAAATCTCGGATTGCAGGCCACTTTTGACTCTAACGAAAGTGTAGACTAAGACATCGAGCTTCTATAATTTGAAAAGTGCTAAAGTTTGTGTTATTTGGAGACCGCTCGGGGCATATATTATATGCCCCGAGAACTCGCATTACGGATATCGCTATCTAAAACATTTCTGGAAGTGTTCCATATGACACCAAAGTGCTATGGGTGAGTAAAACAACTTGTTTTATTACCAAAATAAGGCTCAGATTGTAAAAAACGTTAATTCTCCTTTAAAGTTACAGTATCAGAATCAGTATCAGAAATGAAAAAGCTGGATTGGTACCTCCCATCACACTCCTATAGTAAAAACACAGTGGGGGAAGTGTATTGCCCAAGGACATGACTGTATGAACAAGAACATTGGGACTCAAAGTGGCAGCTTTGCATAGGCAGTTATGACCTCTCTATCTCTAGTAGCTCCACTGCACAGTACTGCTTGCTCCGCTTCTAGTCAGCATGGTTATTAAGGACAGGTTTGGTCGGGACAATTGTGTTAGAGGATTTCTCGCGGCTATACCTCTAGGAGACATTTTAGTGCGACATCTTTCTCCCACTCTTTGTCTGTCGCTTCTGCTCTGTGAGGGAAGTTTTATCTTGCACTGCCACACCACTCATTTCCTATATTCTACACAGACTCTATAAATCATTGTATTATACGTCTTAATCAGAAAAAGGCCGTGTACTGAGCATTTCTCTGGCCGCACTTTCTCTCACTGTCCTCAGCTGAAGACAATATCCAGAGCTTGACATGCCTCATTGTGTTGGTCGATCATGCCTGAAACGTAGTAGAAAAGCTGGATAAAACTGATATGTAACATTATGGTGTGTCCTGGCTGCACCATATCATTTCAACATCAATTTTATTCGCCTTGTCAGTGGAATAGAAAGGTTTTTTAACTGATAGGAACAAAGGGTACATATGAAGGACTTCACCCTCTAATATTAGTAAAGTAAGAATGAAACAGAGGAAATTTGGGAGCAGTGGAGTTTGTCTGTTGCATAGGGAGTTTTTAGCAATGATCGCTGTCCAGACGCCGGTAGAGTAGCCAAGATTTGTACTCAAAGTATGAGTATTCAATCAATCAATCAAACATTATTTATAAAGCGCTTTTCATACAAATAATGTAACACAAAGCACCTTACAGTGATTAAGGATTAGAAGATTGATTGATATTGTTACTTTAAAATATTCCTGCTTGTAGGAACCACTTGGGCCCTGTGTCTTAATGTCCGAATAAATCCAAGTTTGTGCTGCAGTGGGTGGTGTGAATCAAAAAGCAGGTATTGGTCAGTGTGTGTGGGCTTCCTGAAGACGTCTACTTTTGGAGTCGCCATCTTCTCCTATCGTTACAGCACAATCTAAGAAAGCCAATGTGTTGTCCTTGGCATCTTCACGAGTTTGATGTTCAGATCTACAGAACTGATATGTGTAGTACAAGTTTCCAAATCTTGAATTTTGATTTTTGAAATAATCAACATAACGATACCAATGTGTGGGTGGAGTGCTTGGATATGAGGCCAAGGCACTCTGTTCAAATTGTTCCATGTATACAGTAAGTTAGCAATGATAGGGGAGACCAGTGAGCCCATCGCACAGCCGTGTTTTTGCCTGTAGAAGTTTCCTCTTAACTGGAAATAGGTGGTATTTAAACAAATTTCCAGTAGTTGGCAGATTTGGTTGTGTGAAAATTTGGTTCTCTCTTCTAGCTTGGTATCCTGCAGTAGTCTTTTTCCTGCTGCCTCCACCACTACCGCTGTAGGGATACAAGTGAAAAGAGAGGTCACATCAATGGAAACCATTGTCTCATCCAGGTCAAACTGGAGATGTTTGACTTTGTTCACAAATTTGGCTGTGTTCTCGATGTGGTGCTCCGTGTTACCCACCAGAGGTGCCAGGATGGTTTTTAGGTGTTTGGCCACATTGAATGTGATGGAGTCTGTGCTACATACAAAGGGTCTGAGTGGCACTCCTTGTTTGTGAATCTTTGGGAGGCCATAGATGAAAGGGATGGAGTCACCAGGGTACAGTCTGTAATACAGCTGTCGATCAGTGACTTTTTCCTTCTCCAGCTTCTGCAAGCAATCAATGGTCTTCTTTTTGTACCCATTGCTGGGGTCTCGTTTTAGTAATTCGCAGGTTGTGGTGTCACTGAGTAGGCTGTTCACATTTGCCTCATAATCAGCTGAGTTCAGGATCACTGTGCATCTCCCTTTGTCTGCATGCAGGATGTTAATGCTGTGATCCTTCTGTAGAGCAATGAGGGCCTTATTTCCTCTGGTGTTGGAGGGTGGAGGTTTTGGCATTGCTCAGTGCAGCTGTTAATTTCATTCTAAGGTCTCCACCTTCTGTCTCCGTGAGCTTGTTGTTCCTAATGGCGGTTTCTGCTGCTGTGACGTTGTCCACCGTGGGGATGTGGTTAGAAGTTACAAAGAAATTCAGGCCTTTGGAAAGTACTTCTTTCTCTGCCTGAGTGAGTACTCGTTTGGAAAGATTTTTCACCCAGTGTTCTTTGTGCACCGATTGGCTAGGTTTATCCTCCTTCCTTTTGTCACTCCAATCCTTGGGGTTAGTTTGATATTGATTTTAGAGTTGCGTAATCTTCCTTATGCTCTTTGGTTTTGTTGTGTTGTCTCAACTGACCCTTGGTTATGAAGTCGTTGATCCTATGAAACATTTCTTTTGGGACTAAAAACATTATCCTATTTAGTAAGCTGTCTATTTCAAATTTTAAGTTTTCAATGTCATAATTGAGACAGTTGATTCTAAGGCTGAGCATCCCTCTCAGGTAATGCTGGGTTAACCTGGCTTCTCTATGCCCTGGTTCCGGTGCTTTCTTCTGCAAAGCCTTGGGAATAAGTTGCTTCTGTCGACATCTAAGGTTAAAGCGTAAATGATTCCTCTTATCTGCTAATTTTTTTGTGTTCTTTTCCAGCTTTCTTACCAGTCCAACGATGGTTAGCTTGTAGTTGTTCTTAAGATGTGTGTAGAATCCCTCAGTCGTTAAGGTAGAATCATGGCAAAAGGAGAAATTCAATTTGTCAACTGGACAAAAGTTTATTTGGTCGAAAACATTTTGCAGCTCATCCAAGCTGCTTCTTCAGTTCTGGTCAGACGCTGGTGAACACTGCCTTAAAGCCCCAGTGTGTAGGATTCGTGGCGCATAGGTGGATGGTGCTATTGCACTTTCTGTTTTAGCTACGGCAGACCTCGAGGGTCACCCGGGTGCGCGCCGCGCGGTCCCGGTTTTGTTTTTTCTTTTTTTTCTCATGAAAACACACATTCCCGATCATGTACCATGACAATCTACACATCAAATGAAACCTTACAGTCTCCTCTTTTTGACTATGCAATTCATTGCCCTGCACAACAATCATAATCAATCAATCAAATTATACGGAAAAGCACAAAACGAGGTTAGCTTACCTTAGAATGCTTTGCACAGGTCAAACTCTGTATTTCACCATAAACTTGCTCTCAATTTGTCCGTAAGGATCCAGCGAATAAAATCCAGTAAAACAATTTAGTCCAAAACACGTGTTAGATCCATTACGATGTCTGATCCGGCAGCATGCTTGTGTTGTTTACCCAAAACCACGAGCCTTGCTGAAGGCGAAGGCGGAGCCCAAATGTCCTTCTGCGGCTCTCGTATTCAAAATGGCTGCCTCTGCATGGGGAAGATCCCCCTTTTATGTGACTGTATCTAAGTCCAAAAGAATACTTTGATTTCATGATGGAAGTGAAAAGGCTTGGAAAACAATGTATTTTTGAATGGGTATCTTCAATTTCAGTAATTAACGGGTAAAAATCTTACACACTGTCCCTTTAAATCTGACTGAAGGGAGACGCTAACTACAATGAAATTACTCTGAGACTACCACACCTATTTGTTTACAGTTTCTCTTAGCTAGGCCTATTGAATATGCAATGAGTGTGTGTCTTATTAGCAGAAGCATTCAGGGCCATGATGGGTGTTTTCACGTCTCTGGACCTGACCTGCTGCCCTATTGTTTTCTTTGTTTGATTTGATTTAGGTTTGAGAATAGAGTTATAAATGGGAGACAGATGATGTCTGAGACCTCCATTTCTGTTCAAGCAAGGATTCTCTTTCTTGACAAAAATAGCTGCATTAACTCCCCTCTCTAACCAGTTCTTTTCCCTGGCCAAGATCTGTACCTCACTGTCCTCAAAGGAATGGCCCGTGGCTTTTAGGTGGAGATGTACAGCAGATGAAAGTCCACTATGGCTCTCCCGTCTGTGTTGGTACATCCTCTTGTGAAGTGGCTGTTTTGTTTCTCCAATGTAGCGCTCACTGCAGTCTTCACTACACTGAATGGAGTTGACCATTTTGCTTTAAACTAATTAAACTAATAAACAGACAAAACTATAAATAATTATTCACTGTATTTTCAAAGAATAGACAAACAATACAAAAAGCAAGCAAAAATCATAAGCAAAAATCATATCTGAAGGTAAAGAGTAAGAAGTGCAAATATTCAAGGAATTTTTTATCATCAACATAAAGCTTTTGTCAGCACTAAAATTGAGTATTGTTACTTTATAGAATGAAGTATGGTGTCAAAAAACTACTACTTACTCAAGAAAATGTAAGTGAGTACTACCCATCTCTGTTATGGTCTAAAACATTTGCAGAATACCACATTGACAAAAAATGTAGTAGTAGTAGTAGTAGTAGTAGTAGTAGTAGTAGTAGTAGTAGTAGTAGTAGTAGTAGTAGTAGTAGTAGTAGTAGTAGTAGTAGTAGTTGTTGTTGTAGTGATAATATCTTGACATTGTTCCCTCCTTTTGCAATGTCACAAACCCACACCTTTCTCCACGTACCCAGGTAAATGAGCTCTTTGTCAGATTGTGTGTGGCAGGGCATTTCTCACGCGGAAAGGGAAGCTGGAGGCGAGATGGTCGGCATATCAATCTTGTGGCTTTGGTGCAAGAACGTGGTTAAATGGCAGAGCTAATGGGGCTTCTGTTAGCTAGAATAACTAATAGCCCATCAGAGGTACAGAGTCTCAGCTGTGACTTTTCTGTGTGGATTCTTTTCCTGTCTGTAGTTCAATGTCGTCATCTAATATAGAAAGGTGTACAGCTTTTCGTATTTTTTAGAAGGTAAATATTCATAAAAGGCCAGATGCTCTTTTAGTATTTAGTTGAGCTGGGCTGACATTACAAATACACTTTTGTAATAGATTTACACAGGTAGACAAATATCATATGTCAAATCCAGACATTCATCTAGTTCATCTACCAGTATATCATCAATGAAAATGAAAAGGTTACATTTGGGTTGGGACATATGTAAGACAAATGAAGATCTGCGGTTTCATCGATCAATCGAACTGCTTAAAAATAGTTAACATTTTTCTGCTTTTAAATATACACATCATTTGAGTTTGATATTTTGAAATGCATTTAGATGATTTATTAAGGCACCTATGGGTGCGAGATAATTATTGTTCTATAGATATGCAAAATTACAATGTAGAATATATCGTCTATAATAAAAATGAATAAAAAAGGCTGCAAAAGGAACATGCACTTAAAGTAATCTTTCAACACAGGTTATAAAGTGAGATTTATGTACTTTTGTGTTTAATACCTGCACTGGAAATATACTGTAATAATTTTGATCTTTATACGTGAGTGGTGTACATCCATAAACAGGAAACATTGTTTTGTGGAGCATATGGTAACTGGAATTACAGTGGTTTATCACAAGATCAATTCAGTGTTTGGAATTATTATTTTATGTTTATATTTGCTTTTTGCTGTTTTATTTTCACCTGTCTCTTATCCAATCATCCCTTTTGATCATTAATCATGCTTAGAGCTGTACCACAATGACCCCAGACCTCACTGGGTGCTAGTAAGCTTTATGGTGACAACATACAACTGAACTGAACTGAATATATTGAATACTGCACAAATTTGGGAGATTTGAAAAGTGTGCTTAGAACAAGCAAGAAAAGCTAAATTGTGCACCTGTAACCTGCACAATATTGAGTCTAAACTTGGCTAAATTCTGTACAAAATCTGTTAGTGCATAGCAAACCTCGTAATCAAGCTGAGAAAATGCCTTAAAGGGGCTGTACCTAATTTTTACTGTCTTATAACGAGTATTGTAATTATTCACCGTGATGAGTTTATAAGCACAACTGTCTGAGTTCATATACAGAGGCAAATCTCTGGACTCTAAACAATCAGAAAACCTAATCAGGCACTGGCACCACAGCTTGAGAACCACAGGTGTAAGTCACTGTGCTCTCTGGTCCATTATTTAACCACCCCACACATGGCGGCACTTATGCTATTAGGAGTGTTTTTCAATTAGGAGAGAGGGGATGCTAATAGACGCCTGTTATCTTCTGCACATGTTCATCAGACTTGGAGTTAATTTGTTACTATAGATTTCATCCAGCACAGCTCAGCAGGTCGGCTTGAGCGCTGCAAACTACACTTGTGAATTCTGATGAACACTTTGAACTGAGATTCTACTGGGTTCTTTTTGTGGCACTACATATGGGGTGGGGATTGCAGCAGTGAGTATGCCAGAAATGAAGATAGAAACCAAGATAGATGATAGATGATTATAACAAGGTCGGTAAAGAGCCAAGCTAATCCAGGCAGGGATGAACAAAGATGAAATCCTGACTAAACCAGGACTAAACCAGAACTAAACTAGGACTAAATGAGGACTAAACCAGGACTAAACCAGGGCTAAACCAGGGCTAAACTAGGTTTAATTCAGAACGAAACTGCAAATAAACCAGGACTAAACTAGGATTAAAGCGGGATTAAACCAGAACTGAACCAGGACTAAAACCAGAACTAAATCAGAACTAAGACCTTAACTAAACCATAAAAAAGGCAGGACACAGAGGCTACCAAACCAGACACAAAAATGCTAAATTGACCCTGAGGTTTTAACTGTTATGATGGGGTTCCCTTATTCGCTTGAAGTTGTAATGTGAATGCATTACAACTTCCATTGATGCCTGTTTGAGTAGTTTATAGTCCTTCATTCAAGGTGCCATTCCCATTTTTGGACCCGATGAGCAGTCTGGCAGCAGCATTTTGGACTGTAATCTATTGAGGGAGGATTGTGGGAGGCCAGAATATAGCGAGTTGCAGTAGTGCAGTACAGTGGTACCTCATCTTACGAAAAATCCAAGTTACGAAATGCCTTCACGTTAAATTTTGGTCTCTAGATACGAAAGAAAATTCAAGTTACGAAGCGCGAAATCTCAAAAATGTGAATAATGTGCGCTCAGATGCACGCCCACTGTTATCCCCGCTCAAAAAACACCTTTCTCGGCCTCTTTGCTCTAGCGCCGAACACGCAAGATTTTCAACAAAATGTATTAAATAGTGAAGCGTGGGGGGAGACACGACTCCGGAAGCAGCGCGGAGACAGGAGCACGGACCGGCTGGTTTGTGGCTCGGGCTCAGTAATATATTCGTTTAAAATGGCTAAAGAGGCTTTTATTGTTGAGGGAGCGAGTATTGAAAAGAGACAGCTTTAGGTGGCGCTGTGTGGTGTTTGGCTGTGAGGACGGAGGGAGAGGGCAGAGATTGGCTGGTTTCACGTGGGGTTTGTTGCGGTGACGTAATGAGGAAACAGGGGAGCGGTGAGACCAGAGGGACGGGATGGCATTGGGAGATGAGAAGTTGTAGTGAAAAATGCGACCGGAGCCTCTGTGTGGAAGTCGGCAGCTGCGGAGTAGTCCAAGTTGTTGGAGAGTATCGTGCAGGACGGGCAGCGGCGGCAACTGTTGAGGCAGTGAAGAGCGGAGGCATGCTGTGGTGGACCGGTGAGAAGCCAGTGCCAGCACCGGGCAACGGCAGTGGAGCAGTCCCGGCGGCCCTGGAGACGAGGCACGAGGAGCCCAGGAAAATCCACAGAGGGGCGAACATCCGAAGTCCGGGAGAAAGGCCAAAGGTCCTGCAGTCGTGCTGTCAATGCCGAGGAGCGGACCGGAGCGGAGATCTCCTGCACTAGCAAGCAGGCCAGCGGAGAGCACGCAGGCTAAGTACCCGTCTGAACTGAGCACACCAGGACGGTTGGATCCTGGAGGGACAATTTGTGGGGCCCCAGCTGCACAGCCAGGTGGCAACGACAAAACACCGCTCAGAAAGTTGGAGAAGACAAGCACGCCGGGGACACAACAGCAGGACACCCCCGTGCAGGTAAAACGCCGATCAGAGTCACAGGGCCAGAAAAGAGGTGATCATTGATGTTTTCAGAAAATATAAAAAGTATCCAAGCAATATGTTGTGTGGATGCAATTATAGAAGCGGATGCTCATTAAAATCCATTACAATCCCTAAAAAAAAATGTTACACTATAAAAAAAAAAAACTTGGAACAAATCAGGCCTTTTCCATTGAAATAGCTACTCAACTTACGAAAAATTCACGTTACGAAACCACTTCTGGAATGAATTAATTTCGTAAGGTGAGGTACCACTGTATATTGGTTACAAAAGTGTGTATGATTGTTTCAAAATTATTGCATGTTAGGATTGGTTTTAATTTAGCAATTTGAAAAAGTTTGTTTTAACAACATTTAAAATTTTCAAATACATTTAAAAAAATTTAAATTTCAAATAGAATAACTTGAGCCTTATTTTCGTTTAGCTGGAGAAAATTAAAGAACATCCAGTTTTTTATTTCCGCAAGACAGGCATGGAGACTGGCAAAGGACGAGCCATTTTTTGGGGAGACAGGGACATAAAGCTGGGTGTTGTCAGCATAGAAGTGGGACTTAATCTGATATTTCTCTAGAATTAAGCCCAGGGGGTTGCCTGGAAGAATCCATGACTCATCGCTGTACCAGCGGCGAGTCTGGTAACGCTTGGTCCAGAATGCGCTGCCGTCGCGCTTAGACAGACAGCTAAGTGAACCAATCAGAGAACAGTTAACGGACAGCGACGTGAACCAAGCCGGTAGGAAGCAAAAGCAAAAACATCTTTTTTGAAAAGAAAGGCCTCTAGAGCCGTCAGCTGCTGTGGTTTTAAGGAATCGATGTGTTTTAGGTCATTTAAGACCAATTTTACAGCTGAATGGAAGGGACGTTGCGGGCAAAGGCGGGTGCACTGACGTCACCATCTTTGAACTAATCAGAATCGCGGAGTCCGTTGTTAACCGGGGGAGCGAGGGTGGAGCGAGGGTGTCCAAATGGTATCTCGCTGTATAGCAAATACAGAGAGATATCATTTGGCTGGCCAGGTAACCCAGGTGGAGCATGTATAAAGAAAATAAAAGAGGCACTACTCGGGGCAAGCCGCACGTGACAGGAGCACGAGTAGACACTCTCACCTACTTTGACTGAGAATGATCTTAGTGTCAGATACGAAGAGAACCATTTTAGTTCTGAGCCCTGCAACGCAACAACATTCTGCAGGTGTTTTAGGAGGATCTGATGGTCATTCGTGTCAAAAGCTGCACGTAGGGTTCAGCAGTGTCACATTGTCATACTGGCACAAAATCTTGGTCAAAAATGGGACTAAACCAGGAATAACTTAATTTTTTAAGAAGACTTTGAAGCATCCTGTGACATGTTCTTTGAGAACATAAAAACTCGTGTGCCATCCTCTGGAGCTCATACGGCAGCTGCAAGTCCCGCTGTCCACCCACCAGATCAGGAGGAGTAGGAAATATTACGCTGAAGATCCTCCCGCCGAAACCCCAAAGGCAATTCTAGTTCTTTAGCAGAATTTTTGGCATTAATAAGGTGAGGAGATCCTGCTCTGAGATAATTAAAATTGTGAAAAGGGTAGACTCACTAAGGGAAGCTAGTGACTGCTGTAGGACTAGACTTGTTAAGCACTGTTAGAAGTAGAATACAACCTCCGTTCTTATATATTGGGAGAGTTTGTTGAAAGAGTTTGTAAATGTCAGTATTTATAAACAGTATTTATAACACAATTTTAGCTGTTTATTAAATTTCAAACAGAAGCTAAATAGAAATTCTAATTTGACACAGATCCACAAAAAACAAGAAGAGCATTTTCTAAATAATCATGTGAGCAAAACAGCATGTATGCAGCATGTAACGCTGTAGTGCCCTTGGGCAAGAATGAATGTGTGTGTGAATGGGTGAGTGATTCCTTGATATAAAGCACTTTGGAGGTAGAAAATGTTACGTTTATATTTTACTATGTTTTTTTTTTATTTATTTTATTTTATTTAGAAGAGTCGTTTACTATGATGATCTTTAATTTAATATAAGATGTATTTTCCCAGTTTTAATTTGCATTTCCATTGTTGGAAATAATTTTTAAAAAAAGTTTTGTTTGTTTTGTTACATTATACTGTATACTTGTTTTAGCTTTTGTTTTTCCTTGAATGATGCAGAAAAAGGGAGCTACTGTCGGTATGAATGTTCATGTATGTTAGCTGTATACTGTATGCTGTATATTGTAAGTACTGAATACTTGCAGTACTTAATTACTGTATTGTGAATACCACCAAATGAAAGAGTAACAGTCCCAGAATATAGTTTCTCACAATTAGTATTCAGAACATACATTTTTGTTTTGTTCGTTTTTGTTTTTATTTAGTCACTAGTCACCTTTACTTGTGTACTTTAGGCCAATGAATGCAACCTAGTTTAAAAGTTTGAACTGAGGTCAGAAGTAGATTTAGTCATTCATAAATTTATTTTTCATACTTTCCAATTTCTCCAATCCAGCTCCTCCTTGTAGCTTTATTAAAATGTAATGGTTTGTGTGAGAGTAAGTCTGTATTTCCTTTCAGATCATACATCTCAAGGCTTTCCTTTAAAATGTCAGGGAGAGGAAATGTGGAGAGATGATGAAAATATTGGGTGTTGTGTGCCAGTGTGGCAGCTTGCTCCACTTCTGTGGCATGTAAAAGGCACAGATTGCAGCCCTCCATCATGTGACTGCAATAAGACATGTTAGAGGCATGTTCTGCCATGGCAAAATCAAGGTTAGAAATATAATCCCTACAACAGCTCGTCTATAGGGAAATTTATAGGAGACCCGGTATGATAAAAAACCTCATAAAGAACTGTGCAGGATTTAAGATTATTGTTGGTGTGATTGGACTGGTGGATTCTTTACCATATTTTAAGATTTCAGTACATTTGGCAAATTAGATGCAGTAGACTGTGTGGTTGATAAAAAGGCAGACAATCAGTCAAAGTATAAAACAATCATTCATGTATTTACACTGCCTGACAAAAGTATTAGGACGATTGTGTATTTCTGAACTTTCATAAATAATGATAACAAGACGTATTAGTAATGACAACAAATCAACAAATTTATTGATATATTAAAGCAAATTTCATCATGTGTAAAGGCATATTACTGTATTGCAAAAATGGGGACTCATCGCAGTGTAGGTCTAACTCAGGTCTAAACCAGGACTAGACTGAGACTCTCGTCCTAATTAGGGATGCAAATTATCGATTAATTCATTAGTTGATAGTTGACTGACCTTATGGATCGATTAACGATTAACTGATAAGCGGCGTTTTTCACCTGAATTTTAGTGTTTCAATAGGGTCTTTAAGAATATAAGCTATAGTATAATAACACTGAGTCATAAATATATCATAGTATTATTATATTGTATATTGTATATTCCTCAATTAATTATTCCTTAGTAAAAAGCAGACAAATGTATTGATGCTGAATAACAACATACAGTAATCCCTTGCTCTGTCGCGGTTCGCAGATTTTTTAAAATTTATTTTTTATTTTTTTATAGTGTAACATTTTTTTATAGTGTAACATTGTGTTCTGCATCCTGATTGGCTGAGACTAAACCAGGACTAAACGTGGACTAAACCAGGTCTAGACCAGAACTAAACCAGGTCTAGACCAGAACTAAACCAGGTCTAGCCCAGGTCTAAACCAGGTCTAAACCTGGACTGGGCCTGGACTAAACCAGGACTGGACCAGGTCTAGACCTGGACTAAACCAGGATTAAACCACCACGTGCCGCTGCTGGTTTCATGCGGCTGGTTTGTGGCTCGGGCTGAGACTACGTATTCCGGGCGCCGCGGTTCGATCTCGTGCTCAGCAGCACCTCGTGCGTACACCGGGCAGTGCTGTTGGCGCCTGCGGCCGGCTGTGAGTCGAGCTTGGCGCAGCGCGGTGCGCGGCTGCCTTGTCTCGTGACCACGCGGGTGCGCGTGTCCGCGATTAGCGATTAATTACAATTAATGCATTTTGTTCAACCAACGTCTTGATCGACAATTAATCGTAAGTCGATTAATTAATCGTAAGTCGATTAATTGTTGACATCCCTAGTCCTAATACTTTTGTTTGGCAGTGTACACAGTATTTAGTGCTAAAAATAGGCTTTGGCTCAGTGTATTATTGTCAAGATACGATGATTTCAAACATGATTTTGAATTTTAACAGTTTTCACCACATAGTATTTTTTTTTTATTAATAGGGGATCTTTGACTATATCTGATAAAGTTCAAGATAATTCTAAAACACAGACAACTAAGATATTTTTAATGATCTATCTAGTGGTAGGCTAATTCTGCAGTTGTTTTGTTTTCTAAAGACATGTCCATTTGCATATCTACGCTGCATTTTGTTAATCAGTGTTCAGGATCCCACCAAAGGTCTAAACTTACTGTTAGATTTTCCAGCAATTCTTTACCTTTAACAGCCTAAAATTATTACAGCCAAAATATAAAATGCATAAATTAGAGTTACAGAAGCATACAGAGGAGTCTTTAGAAATGAGGAAATGAGCTTTGACCAAGTTAACGTCTCTTACAGTGAACAAAAGTAAAGCCATTGGAGCCTTAAGTTCTTCTGTCTAGGCTCTCTAAAAACTTTCCCCTTTTAAAGTAGAATTAAATGAACTACGTAACCTAATACAGTAATGTCAAATGTTCTAGGCAAATAAATTACAACTCAGAGACAAGCAGGTAGCAGTCCCTTTCCCAAATATGTTACTTAGTCCATTATTTCATACTTTGCTTAGTCTGGTTCTGTTTTATTATTTGTGGGAGTGAGTCCTTGCAAGCATGGGTCTGCCAGATTGTTGCAGAGTTGACAAACTTCTGGACATCTCTTGAGAATTCTTTAGCCCTTCCCGACCTTTGCATACAAGCAGTCAATAGGAGATTTGCATAATCGTTTTGAACATCAACCGTATAGAAACAAAAGACTATACATATTAAATAGCAGCGCCTTAAGGATGCAAGCCATAAGTGTGAGGTTGTCTGTAGCTTGTCTCTCTACAGCTGTGCATGCCTCCACAGTCTGACTCCCAGGTCTTAGCCATGATTCACATTTTGACAGATGTTGGCGTTGGAGGTGTGAAGTTTGCTCCAGTGAAGAGGTGGAATCCATTAAATAAGCCAGCACCACATGAGGCCCATCATACACCTTAACGTTACACTGTAATGCACTGGCATCATTGCTTGTAAATGTGGCTTGTAAATGTGGCGTAAATGTTGTTTTAATAATTCATGGTAGCATTTCCGCCGTGATCCAATTAATGTTTTTGATGCCTCTCATTATGTCGTGCTAATAGGATGCGGCCCGACCTGTTTAATGCCTTGAATGGAAGAGCCGGAAAATACGATGCACTTCCTCCATGCTTCACCACGAAGATTATTGAATTTCACTCTGCATTAGATGTCCGTATTTACCAAACCTAATAACGTATACAATGAGCTTAAGTTTGCAACAGGTTCAGCGGTGGTGAATAGCAACAAGTACGTTACACTACATATGCACAGTGCTTGGGTTATTTTTTACGTCAGATGCCTTTCCTGCTATGTGGGTGAACTGTCTTGCCCAAGGACACAACAACAGCATGTATTAAGTTGTGGTTTGAACTGCATTCTGATAGATGGATACCTTAAAGGTGTACTATGTAACTTTTCTGATGGAGTGTCTGGCACCTGCTTGTCTCCATGGAGATGTTATTGCTTTGCCTGAAATGTTTTACAGTATGGCATTTAACTTGCCTAACTTAATTCCATGAAGACAAGTGGGTGGCATCGGTAGGCCAAATGACTGTTAAGGCTGCCACACACTTTAGGAGAATTTTCCCGATTTAGGCTGCGATTTGCTTCTCCTTGAGTTCGGGGAGGCGTGATCCCACTTTGTATCTTTGTGTGCGTTTTTGAAGCCTCTGCGCTCCTTGTGGTTGTTATCAGTGTGACTCTGAGCTGCTCTGTCAGATCATAATCACCAAACATCAGCAACTCTACGGTAACATCCAATAAAACAGAGCGTCAGGGGTAGACAGAGTGACGGACACAGAGGTGCAACATACGAACTCAGGAAACAGCAAAAATAATCTGAATATTTTACTGCTCACATCTTGTAAATGTGAATGTAGGTTTAATGTACATTTAATCTGCGGCATCTCATCCACATTATCCATAGGATTTGTCCTCCGCAAATAATGACATCCAGTCCACAAAACTGCGTTATTAATCCCATTTGCATATACGTTCTTTAAAAGTAAAATGGCAGAATAGCGATAGTGACTCTACTTTCTGTGTACTTTATCGCCAACCTTCTGTGCATTAAAAATAATTATCTGATGCATTGCACCACATTTGTCTTGCATCTAAACTAGAAATGCAATGCTCTGATCTTTTGTACACTTAAGAGTCTCAAACCACAGACAGAAAACAGCAGATGCGAGGTACACTTCTCAAGTCTTTGCAAACCGAAATTTGAAATCTCATTACATTCTCCTTGTGTCTGCAGTGTGAGCTTTTTGTTGCATGTTTAAAAAAGGTTTAGGACTGAAAACTCCTGTAGTGTGTGGCGGTCTTTACATGTAGACATTAAAAAGTGTCATACTGAAAAAAAAAGCAAGACGTATTAGTTTAATGCCATATTGTGGAACATTCCTGGCAGCGCAATAAAAAAGGAGACAAGCAGGTGGTGGACCTTCTTAGACAGTACACCTATAATTTATTCATTATTCATATGGTGTGTACATTCTTTAGAGCTTGTATTTCAAATCGTGTGAATGGATTTCTGGCGGTGTCCCCCCTCCCTCCACACAAGGTTAAAAACAATAACTGCATGGTTCAAAGTTGAAATCTGACTGTTCCAGCTCTGAAATGATTGTAACAAATAAGGAGTACCTCTTCTACTGTGGTCACATCTGCAGTTTAAGAAATGTTTGAGAAGAGAAATAGAAGTCAAGGCTTTGTTGACCCTCAAACCTCTGTTTTAAATTGAGGGCAGCTTTGACTGACAACATCATTAACTCGTAAATGTACTTCATATCAGATAATCACACAGTCACTTACCAGAGACTA
Organism: Paratrypauchen microcephalus; assembly: GCA_036785185.1. Lineage (NCBI taxonomy): Eukaryota > Metazoa > Chordata > Actinopteri > Gobiiformes > Gobiidae > Paratrypauchen > Paratrypauchen microcephalus. The sequence continues at coordinate 3,224,654 of JAVJIX010000071.1, forward strand.
TGGGTGGAGAGGGTAAACCTTTGTTAAGTGTAGATGGTACATTGTTGGCACTAACTTGAAACTATCTAAAAGGTTGTTTTTTTTCAGATATATTTTTGTATCTTATATAAGGTGCAAAACTGCAGAATTCTATGCTTTTAAGTTTGTATGTAAGTATTGGATTGAATCCAATGAAAAATTCCCTTTAACTGCTTTGAAGTTAGCATTACAGGTAAAAATCAATAGAGCTGATGAGATGAAATGTAATGAAATAAACACTTTATGTAGTTTTGGCTTTAGGTTTAATAATGTAAGGTAGCTCACCTAGAAGAAAAACAAAAATATTAATAATCAGTCCAGGCTAGTCCATTTAAAAAGATCTGACAGTGAATCAAATTTTCCATTGAAGTGATTTGAATGAAAGGCTCTAACTTTTGCCCTTCCATCTGCAGCGGACTGGCTCCCGCAGCCACACAAACGTAATGAATATTTAATGCAATATTAAACTACTCCTCCATTGTACTCAGGGCTCTTATTATGCTCGGGAAATGGCAAATCAGCTAAAACAAATTTAGTCTTTATTAAAGGTGTATTTTAATAAGGTCCTATGTGCTGTTAGTATTCTGCTGGTCCACTGCACCAAATGTTGAATTAAAGCAATATTTAGTGTGACTTCTACTGTTCCAATGGGGCTAGATTTGATAAATTAGCAGAATCCAGATTCAAGCAGTATTACTCTTACTGAATTGTACATTTTCTGTTTCCCATGTGCATTTGCTGCCGTTTTTATCTTGTCTAAAGTAAGGTAATTCAAGCGTATTAATTAGAAAAGTTGAAAGGAGTTTGATCAGTAATAGACCCAGAATTTTTTTTTGGCATGATTCCCAAAGGACTTCGTAGGAGATTCTTAGACATTTGCTTTAAATAGTTTTGGATAAACATTCCAGTGTAAAGGAACCTGTTTTAATATGAAGTCTGGACAACATACATTAGTCTATTATGAATAAAAATGATTAGGAATGCTGGATATCTAAAAATAGGTTTTAAAGCAGGTGTTGAATTATAAGAAAGGACTGCCTCCTTACTAAGGTCATACTAAATGTGTTGGGGTGTAATTTATGTTTGTGATTTTCTTGCTGCAATAAAGCTTTTTTATTTTATTTTCTAGACAGACTGAGCGCCTTGGATTGCAGTAATTGCAAAATACGGCCAACTCCTAATATAAATTCCTTATGCAGATTAAACTTCTTTACGTAGCTGATTATTTCTGTGAATACAACTTAAACTCTAAAGCAAGAATACTGTCATTCTACTATAATGTCCCTTACAGTGTAGGTAGTGTATAGTAATCCAAGGTCAAGGCTGGTGCACTGTTATTTGAAATGTCAGGGAATCCATATATGGTATATGCGTTGGTGGGAGTTGGGACTGTAGATAGTTGTTATATCCCTGAGCATCACTGTCACCGAGTTGTCTGTACCAGCACATACCCACCCCGCCCTGTCTAACGCCATTTGGCACCGCACAGGCCATTGCTAACTAAAGGAGAAGTGGCTAAAGTTTTCTAACCTAAAAAATATTGGATGTCACCTTGCTGCTAAATCCATCTTGGCACACTCACGATGTGTCTGTCTGCGGGTAATGGAAAGTGATTTTTTCCATTAGAGTTTTTTTCTCAGAGTCCCCCTTGTCCAGTGCTTGAATCATTCTTTAAATGTACACAAGAGTGAATACATTTCTGAAGCATTTTATTTTTAAAAATGTGTTTAGATGCTTATCTTCTTTGTCTGTCAGTTGTCATTTTTCTGAAACTTTGGCTAAGAACCCATGTTTGGTTTGCTTTTATTACTACACGTCGAGTGCAGCCTTCCTATAGTGCCTAATGTTCATCTCATCACTATGATCTTCTTGTGCAGTGTAGCAAGTAAAGACATTTCTCTTTTCCAGCATTTTCTTTTCTTTGTGAAAGCATATTATCCAGTGAGATTCATATGGAAGGTAGAGCTTAGACACTATAATATTTGGTAACAAAGGTTTGCAATATATGAAATTATTGATAATATTTTGAATGCTGTTTTATGGCAAAATGTGAATATTAGATCTACTTTTTCAGATGTATTTTGCAGAATCAGGTGGTAAAAAAAAAAAAATGAAACAGGTTGTAAATTTCCACTAAACTATAAAGTATTTATTAAAGTATTTCTTCCGTTTTGTGGGTAATTGTACAGACCTTTCAGAGTGGTGTGATACTTAAACTTAAATTAATACATTTAAAGACACATTTTGGTACATTTCTAATAGACTGCTGAAATTAATTATTATTATTATAGTAATAATAGAAATGTTATTTATGGAATACATTTTTGTTAACATCATCCACCTTTGGTATCATAGGCCTACTTGAATTAGCTCACATTTAATGTCCTAGAGCCCACTAAAAAGACAAGTTGAGTGAAGTGTCTTGCATTGACAGTGTGCATTGTCCATCACTGATATGGAGTATGAACTTTTAGGTTGAAGGTCATCTGTAGGTCACTTGCTTATGAATTCATTGTCACTGTCTATTTTTAGTATTTAAATTCTAGTTCCCAAACGTTCCCAAATGTCCTGCTCAAATAACAGTTTTGCTTCTCTGGGAATGTTGTACTTAAAAAAATCCCATAGTGAGACTTCCATTCTTGTGGCCTATCTTCTCATCAGTAATCACATGCCCTGAATTCTGCCTCTTTAAGCCTCTGTACTCAATCAGTGATACTTTTCCATAATGGGATTTGACAGCTTATCTGGCACTTTATAAAAAGTCGGGCACCGCTAACAGAATGAATTATACACCAGCAGAATATTAGACGTTGTGTTTAATGCTGTTTTATAGTTACAGAAGCCATGTTCGTTTCTCTACAGAGTTTGTAGCAATTGCTGCCTATTTAGGTCCTCATTCCGAGATGATTCATTTAATTAGGGTTATTACACTCATTTGGGATGCCATACTGCAGGCGATTCTGTCAGTTTTATTCACAGCTGAGAACGTGGAGATGAATTAACTGTTGACTTGGTTCGTAAACCAGAATGTGACTTAAAGGTGCACTACATAAGCTTTGTGAGGGAGGGGCTGCCACCTTCTTGTCTTCATAAATAAATAGGTATTTATTTGTTCTTTTGCACTGCTTTAGATTTTTAGATTTTAGACTCTAGATTTTTTGTTTCAGATAGTTTTTGTTTTTTGTTTTGTCTTTATATTGTATTTTGTACACTGTCTTTTTGCACTGCTTGGCCAGAGAGAAACAAAATTTCAATTCACTGTACAGTATGTTGAACACATATGGCAGAATTGACAATTTAGCTGACTTTGATCTTTGATCTTTAACTTTGATAGAGATTATTGCTTTTTCTGCAATGTTCTACAATATTAATTGTGTATTATTGTTCTTTAAAATAATACACGGCGGCAGTAGCTTAGTAGCTCAGTTGGTAGAGCGTTTGTCCACTGATCCAAAGGTTGGCGGTTCAAATCCCGCTCTTGACATAAGCAACATCAGTGGTTGAGCGGTCAGATCCACTGACCCACAGGTTGGCAGGTGTGATTCCAGCTCCCACAGATGAATGCTGCCGTTGTGTCCTTGGGCAAGACACTTAACCCGCCTCGCTCCCAGTGTCTGCGTACACAGGTGTGTGAATGTGTGTGTGAATGGGTGAGTGGTTCCTTGTTGTAAAGCGCTTTGGGTGCCTTGAAGGTGGAAAAGCGCTATATAAAGATGTGACCATTTACCATTACTTTGAAAACATGCATTCTCTATGAGTTGACTTAGCTGTAACTCTAACTTTGGTCAAGTGGTGTCTTCTGCTTTTCTCCATGGAGATAAATATGTGGAACATTGCAGGCAAACCAATAACATCTCCATGGAGTGAAGCTGGTAGAAGAGTCTCCACCAGAAATCTTACATAATACACTTTTTAAAATACTATTCCTAGATAACAAAACCACTTACTACTTACAGTAGCTAGTAGTTAGTTAGTAGAGTGTTTGTCCACTGATCCGAGGTTGAGGGTTCAAATCCCGGTCTCAACACAATTGGTTCTGCGATCAGATCGTCTAACCCACAAGTTGGCAGTGCAATTCCATCTTCAGCAGATGAATGCTGTTGTTGTGTGCTTGGGCAAGACATTTAACTCACCTTGCCCCCAGTGTCAGCATACAAAGGTGTGTGAGTGTGTGTATGAATGGGTGGTTCCTAAAAATGTGACCATTTACCATTTTAGTCTTGTACCAGCAATAATCTGTATTTGCAACAGATTTTTAGTACAAGTTGTGTTTAATAGTATCTAACCATTGCAGTAAAGGACCTTTACTGTACTCCAGGTGTCCTTTTTACTTAGTGCTTCGTACTAAAGGCCAAATGATGCCATGACTTGGCACATAAACCCTTAGGAAGCTTGTTGATGGCAAATAGTATTTTCTGCCTTGTCTCAAAACAAGACTCTTTTTCCTGCCACAAGGGACGTTGTTTTTAAGACTGCAGTCGAGCTCAAGATACTATTGTGATTTCCCCTGGAACTCTCAGCTCTTCATCATGTTGCTGCAGTGATGGGACAAAATGGTCAGTCAGTCAATGTCGCTGCCAACTCATGTTCATGTTATTATAGCAGCTCTCTCATACATTTGCCCAAAATAAGCACAACCTGAAATGTGTTGCATTGTTGTTGTTTTTTAAAGCAACACTCATTTAAAACAGTTAGGGCAAGAATTGACATAATCTTGTTACATTTATAAGTTGTCAGGCTTGTTTTGGTATTTTCAATGTTTTTCGAAAGCTGCTCTCCAAAATACACTTCCTGCCTGAACAAGTAATCTTCTCCATCTCATTATAAAGCAGAAAAAGATGTCATAAACAGTTAAAGCCTGTAATATTAATCCTTTTGTCTCTACTATATTGAGTTTTACAGTTGCTTGGTAATCCTACTAAACTGCACGCCAAATGTATCACTGCAGCATATGGAATGTCAGTGGATTTGTGCATTTCTTGCTTTTTAGACTTCTGCTATGTTTGTTTTTAAAGTGATGGTGTAAGAAGGAAAGAGAAGAGAAATAGAAAGTAGAGCTATTTTGTTGATTGAATAACTGCAGTATGTGGGATGAAAACACTTCAATGTATTTGGTGGTATTTGCAAAGATAGTATGCGTTATCCTTGAATGAATTCTGACATTTCAGTAAGTAAAAAAATAGTGTTCAAAATAAAAAAAATCTACTTTATGTGGTTCACATTTTAATGATCTCATTTTCCTTATAGCTGAACAAGCACCACGGCACCTGCTGTGCTTAGTGTACTCTGTGAACTGTTGAACTGTGAACTAAAAAAATGTTACATCTATTGAATCCAGGTCTGGCTGCTCATCATTGCGTTGGCAGTGGTCTTTGTAGTTTGCGTTTTCCTCCTCTGCTAATTAGAGAACATGCTTGCAATACCATTTCTTTACGTATTGATACATGTCTGTGATTAGCATTGCCAGTTTAATCGCAGCTCCATCAGGTGTATGCTGTTGTTGTGTCCTTGGGCAAAGCACATCTCTCGCTCCTGTTGTCTGCGTACACTGATGTATGGATGTGTGTGTGAATGGACAAGCGGTCATACCGGCTTGTCAAAGCCTGATCCTGTCAGATTTCAGAAGCTCAGCAGACCTGGTTAGTATTTGGATGGGAGACGCTGGGAAAATCAGGCGCCACAGTGGGGCGCCAGTAGCAAAAAAACTGTTGTTGTGTCCTTAGGCAAGACACTTCCCACACATTGCCTAGTATGAAAGTGGCGTGTGCGTGAGTGATTTTTTTTTATCTTTTATTATTTGAGTTACATATTTTAAAACCACAATAACATTTGCAAAGTACTCAGGCGACACATTGGGGGATGAGGGCACGGAATAAACACCACTGGGTATAAGGGCTAAGGGACTTGAAGGCACTTGGGGGCAATACAAGGGGGGTCGAGAAAGGGAAACAAGAGGAGTGGAGAGATCCAAAGGGACGGTGGTGGTCGGAGAGGCCGTTGGCACAGATTGGCAGCCTTGTTTCCGTCAATCTGCCACAGCTGTGGCTACAATAGTAGCTTACTACCACTGAGTGTGGAGTGAATGAATAATGATCTGTAAAGCGTCTTTGAGTGTCCAGAAAAATGCTTTACAAAACTGGTGCATTATTATTACTTAGAAGTGCTTTGAGTGTCAGTGACCTTACCTCACCTTGTCACGATACTAGAATTTCAAACTCAGAATAGGAAAAGTCAATACAGATTTCAATGCCACAATGTTGATTTAAAAAACACTCCTTTTATATTACCATAAGACTATTCTGCGGAAGTCCCCAGAGTCACACTATAAATATCTATTTTTCTTTTATAAAGAAGCATTTTATGGATCTAAATTATTCCCTGATTGTGGGAAAGATGGACTGGAGTGGGTAGTGTTTTGTTTTAGTTTTTGTTTTTCCTTGCGTGATGCAGAAAATAGGGAGCTACTGTCTGTGTTCATGTATGTTAGCTGGTGTGATCAGGCATTCTGTGTCACTGGCCGCAGACTCTGGAACAAACTGCCCCTGACATGTGCACCATCACAGACTTTGGCCTGTTTAAATCCAGGCTCAAAATGTTTTATTCAGACTGGATTTGAACACTGCAGCAACTCTTTGCACAGTTTGTTCTATTTAATGTTTTGCATGTTTTTATATTGTGTTGATTATGCATGTGCAAAATTATTGCAATATCCATACTGTATATCATTTGATTTGATGATACAGTATTGATATCGTGGGCTGTGGTATTGATATATTGTTTTGTTTTTTTTGTTTTTTTTCATATATTTTATTAAATTATTTTGTGAAAGAGCTACAGTTGTGTTGCTTGTTTGGACAAAGGAAACTTGTTTATGCTATACATTTTACATATTCACTATTTTGATGAGTAAATCAGGCATTTTTCATATTATCCATCCATCTTCCGCTTTTCCGGGTGCAGCAGTCCAGACAGATCTGCACCAGCCCCCATGAATCCTCCCGCGGGTGGTGGCCCACAGGAGGATGGCCCACGTCACAACAGCCTTGAAGTATCTGCTGCCATGGGGGCTACCAGTGTCCGCAGACACTGGGGGCGTGGTGGGGTTAAGTGTCTTGCCCAAGGAAACAACGGCAGCGCTCATCTGTGGGAGCTGGGATCACACGCGGTCAACCCATCAAGATTTGAACCGCCAACCCTGAGATCACTGGACAAACACTCTACCAACTGAGCTACTGCCGCCCCCATTTTTCATATTAACTATGCACAAAATTAGTGGTTTAATAAAGACTTGATTTACCGTTTGTTTTTTACTGAACTGTATCGAATTGAATTTTTGAAATTGAAAAACTTATTGTATCATGCCTATGCATTGAGGTATGTATAGACCAGTTTCAAAGCTACGTCATCACTGAATGCGCGCGCAGTTCCGTCTCAAAACAAAGCCACTGCTGCCATAAAACCCCAGCGAAGATATAGAAGAGAAGAACTCAAATAAAGAGAAACAGATGGAATAAATGATAGTTCATACCGTTCAAGCGACATATACACAAGTGAACACCTGCTGCTTGTTTAGGGTAATTTGCCCAGGTGTTCAATGGTGTTTAATCATGCTGATTAACTAGCAAGCACAGGACACCGCAAAGACATTAACCGGGTAACCTCTACGACAGACACATGTAAACGAACACGAATAACTTTGTTAAAATGCATGATAAGTTTTTGCATGACCATCATAAATGGCATTTGACATGACTGAGATCACATCTGTGACCCGTGAATTAAGTCGTAGTATGTTACTTACCCCGCAACCAAGTGCAGTTGGCGGCCAGAATGTAGCTTGTTGATGATAGCCCAAGCATTGTACACGGTCGTATGTGTGGTGAGCTCCCTAGGGCTGTCTTTGTTTTTTCTTTGAACTTTTTAGATTATTTTGGCTTTTCCCCTCCTTTCGGGTTGTCAGTTCACCTCCTCCCGGTATCCCGGCTGAGGAAGGGGATGCTTTCTCTTTTCCCCGCGAGCTTTACTCACCCCCGGGCGCTGCAGCGGAGAATAGTAGGAAGGAAGATACTACGGAGAAACTCCCCATCGATATCGTGCTATTTTACCTCCTGTACATGGCCACATACGACAAACTGGTAGGAATCCAGCGCACTTTCTCTCATATATACACTGGGCTTCTCCACTAAATAACAGTGGATATCTGGCTACAATCGTACTGCCACTCCGTGATCGTATAAGGATCTGGTAGTCGAATCCCGTTGCTCAACGTGAGCTTTTGAATGTAGCTCTCCCTATCGTTAATATTCAATGATTTGCAATAATTAGATAATCCGCTATGTTCCGCCATGGTTTTTCTGCCTTGGAACTGCACGCGCATGCCAGTGACGTCACGTTTGTTTACTAACTGTAAAGGGGTCTATTGTACAGACCCCCCAGGATTTCGCGGGCATTTTTTGTGATTGTTGCGGGCTAAAATGCCTGAATTTGCGGGAGCTTTTCCAAAAAGTTGCGATGAAAGTTGCGGTGCTTTTAAGGTTTTTGTTGCGGGAGGAAGTGAAAGTTGCGATAAATAGTTGCGATTTTCGCTTTTTGTAATTAAAATTGAGTAATATTTTGAATACTGAGTTATTACTGACAAAGAATAATACAAAGACACAGAGATCACAGATATGGTCCTAAAACAACCTTACCAACATCGAAAATAAATTACTACTAGGAGGGGAACTGTTTCGCCCGGTCTTTTGCTGTTATTTTTGTGGGCAAATGGCGCCGCAGACATGTTTCTTTGCCATTAGAAGCCGTGTCCCAATTCCCAGAGCGCGGCTCGGAGCGTGGCCCGAAGGGCATGAGCGTCACACATTTCGACAGTACACTGGCGCGACGACTGCTGTCCCACTTCTTTTTTGTCCCATGCGCAGTTAACACGCGGTCCGGGTCTCAATGTCCGGGACTGCAGTCTGGGCTGAGCAAGTGTGCACCTCCTTGACTGCAGTCTGAGCCCCCTTCGGGCCACGCTCCGAGCTGTGCGCTCTGGGAACTGGGGACACGGCCGCAGTTTCGTTTTGTCACACGGAAGTAAAGCAGAATGTTGCGGCTTCCAAACTCAAACCTTTTAGCCGCCGAGAATATGAGGTTGGGTCCTATGGCTCGCAGATTTGTGACGCGCAAAGAGGAGGCTGTGGTGACAGATACGCTGAGATCCAGATATGCGTTTTGTGCATTTATTACAAAAAGAGCGCACACAGCTATGACAGCGCAGCAGGATGAAATGGAACTCATGAAAACCAGCAGGATGAACAGATAAACGTGAAAGATGAATGAATGGTTTGCGGTCAACAAAAAATACGGCTACATCCCAACCCTGACTCTCTCCTCTGTGACAGGTGAGCGCGCGCTTTTACACACTGTACGTGCACACATCCACACTCACGTGACCCACCGCCTCTGCCGCACACACACACACACAAACGCACCGTGCACCTCATCTCAGTTACGTCTCCTACACAGAAGGAAGTTGGTCGACGTTCAATACGTCGCCGATGATTGGTCAAAATTAGTTAAAATTGCGGAAAAGTTGCGGTGATTGGTCAAAATTGCAACACCGCCCTGAATTCACGGGGATTGGCTGAAGTTGCGTTGAAGTTGCAAATCGCAACATCGCGAATTCCTGGAGGGTCTGATTGTATCAGCAACTTCTTAATGATACCCAGCCCTAGTGTTGATTTTATTGGAAAACACTTTGGTCCCCTTGTGTTCTATAAATATAGATTAATGATGATATTCTAAAACTATTCAGCAACATTGTCCAATCTTTTCAATATCAATTCCAGTAGAAAGAAGTGTCTGAACTAATACTTATTTCAGAATCAGTGAGTATCTGAATCTCATTTTTGGACAGCTATAGTTATAAGGACTGACATGTGAGCTGCAGACATCAGTTTTAGACAGTAGGGCGCACACAGTCTGAGCTCAGTGCTGTTTCTGTAATGGCCTTTTGTGTCAGTCCTCAGAGCCTGGGCCCCATCATGGCAGAGAGCTGCCTTTTATATGCAGCACACAGATATCATTGGGAGTGCCATCTTATCCGGATGTGGGACTTGAATCGGAGAGAAATCCCATCAGGATCTAACTTAAGCAGCCTGGCGGTGTGTGAGTGACGGAAACTCACATGATCCCAAATGACTGCAAACATCCCGAATCAAAGCCCTGTCATCTTCAGGGAAAACTGGAGCATAATAGAAATGTGGACCGGAGCATCAGCAGTTTTTTCTTTTCCCTTATGTGGCAGTGACAAAGTGAGATGAACGATAGGTTGGTGGTTAACATGCTAAAGATATGGCTGCAATTGATTGAAATGTCATGAAGCAACATATACTCAGTTTGGCGGCACGGTAGCTGAGTGGTTAGCGCTCTTGCTTCACAGCAAGAAGGTTCCGGGTTCGATCCCCGGGTCGCCCGAGCCTTTCTGTGTGGAGTTTGCATGTATTTCTAACCGTGTCTGGGTGGGTTTCCTCCGGGCGCTCCGGTTTCCCCCACCAACCCAAAAACATGCACCATAGGTACCTCCAGCTTAGGTCCTGACCAAGCCGAAGCAAGAAGATCATGGAGATGGTCCCCGGGCGCCCTAATGTGTGTGCTGCCCACTGCTCCTAATATATGTATATATATATAGGATGGGTTAAAATGCAGAGAAGAATTTCTCCAGTGTGAGATCAATAAAGTCACTTCTTCTTCTTAAAATTATTAATCAGATAAAAATTTTACTCTCTTGTAAAATTTTTCAAGCAAATAAATATGCAAGTGAACCAACAGGGTACTACAGAATTGTGAGCAACTTTGACTGATCTTTTTTTGGCAAGATGATGGTGAAACTCCACAAAATCAGTTCTGTAGTATTGCAGTTTGACACACAAAGAGGTGAATAGGCCTATAATGGAGCTTCTTTTACCATGGCAATAGGGATAAAATTAAACCATCAATAACTTAAATATTAAACTTAGCTCTGGTAGTTGGTACAATTGACTGAAACTGTATGCAATAAGAAGCATATTCTCTACAAAGATGTTAAGACAATATAACCAAATTAGGGAAGCTTAAAGGGCCAATTGTGTATTACACAAAATTACTCTTGTGAGCTATAAGCCATGTTATAATATTGTTACCTCATTAAAAAAACATACCTGGAGTTCCAAAGCACAAAATGCACTGTTTCACCTTGCGATGTCATATAGGGGTAGTTTAGTATTGATTCCAGGGCTGAATTCATGTAAATGGTTCAAGTGAAGGCATATGGAGTTTAAAAACACAGTAGAACACTTACTGTGTTATCACATGACATCACAAGGTGAGTGTTTTCTGTTTCAGCGAAGAACTCAGCCTAAATATACAAGCTTTGTGTGTTAAACATGTGTCAGTTAAAGGGATATGCCACCCCCAGGTCAAATTTGGGCATCTCCCCACAGTCCAGAGACTAAAACAAGTGATGAAAAGCGTTTTCCTGCTCACCCAGCCATTGTCCGAGTCTGTCGCCACTGACCGCCGCGCGAGCTGCTGCTCCTCCGCCTTAGACTGGAGGCTAACGCCGCCAGAGAAAGATTTCGGCCAAAAGGAATTAATTTGCTCGATGCTTTTCCCAATTACTTTCTCTGGCGACGTTAGACTCCAGTCTAAGGCGGAGGAGCTGCAGATACCGCGGCGGTCAGTGGCGACAGACTCGGACAATGGCTGGGTGAGCAGGAAAACGCTTTCCATCACTTATTTTAGTCTCTGGACTGTGGGGAGATGCCCAAATTTGACCTGGGGGTGGCATATCCCTTTAAGCAAAACACAACTCCAACACAACACAACTTAATCAGAAAATAGGGCCCTTTATGGCACAGGTACATTGTCCCATAGGGAAAATTATTATCCTTTGAATTTACCCATCCTTCAAATCACATCTGGAGCTACGTCAGGACTACCTTAGCTGGAGGATTTTTACCTTTTGTGCATGTTTTGGGTTTATGGTGTTTTGATTTTGTACTCTCATAAAGGAAGTTGCTCATACCATAACCCATAATAGCTGTCACTCGAACTTCACAGTACAAAACCTACTTAAAAAGTTGCAGTAATTACATGAATCCATTTGCGATCCAAAGTCTGTATAATGAAGTTTAATTTATTCACATGCAGAATACTTGCTAATGCCTTTAAGAGAATACCTAGACTGCCACTACTTTATTTATTGACATTTCTTCCTTCAGGACATACAGTAACACAAATCTTGACATTTTATGAAAAAGCACCACGCACATTTTGTTCTTCACATTTGGTCCAAAAAGCCTATAAATAGAATTGCCCCAAAGCCATCCTTGCAATCAGAGCAAACAGCGAATGAGCAGAAAACAGCGGCACAACATTTGGATGTGAAAATGAGTGTGGAAATGGCCCAATATTTGCCTCCATGTCATGAGCATTGACAGGTATTGTGGTGAGGGGGAGGAGATAGTATCCATTTGCCCACCCCGCTTAACTCAGACAGCTGTGTATCCAAACAAATGGGACGGCCCTTTGTCACAGCGTAATATTTTTACATGGATCTTTCTAAAAATCATGTACCGTAATTTCCAGACTATTGAGCACACCTGAATATAAGCTGCATCAACTAAATTTTCAAAGATTTTTATTTTAAAAAATCTTAATCTGCTGTCTATAGCTGTCAAGTTCCAAGCATCTGCTTTTATTGCCTTTGAAACGTTGTCTTTTTGCATTGAGTCAGTTCGTCACTCTGCCGTCGCCAGCGTCCCGCCATCGACTCATTGATGCCAAGCTCATGTGCAGCAGCTCTATTTCCTTCTTCGACAGCCAAATCGATTGCCTTTAACTTAAAAGCTGCGTCATATGCATTTCTTTTTGTGTTTTCCATGAGGAGGGTGTGTGCAAGCGCCAAAATAACTGTTCAAAAAATCAAACTAGCATCTTCCTCGGTGCATCGTCTCTTCACCTGTCTGTCTCGCTCTTGCACTTCACGTTCTACTGCGCATGTCTCCTGCAGAAAGAGCCGCTGTCCTATCTGGGATCATGTCCGTATCTGGATCATGTCCGTATCTGGGATCATGTCCGTGTCTGGGATCATATATGTGTCTCGTAGGATTTCAGAAGATTTCAGGCTCTCCTGAGTGGTGGGGCTAGTTGTATCAATCAGGTATGAGTGGATGCCCAGCTACTGAAGTTTGAGATGCTGACAACAGTGCTACCTAGTGTTGTAACTTCATGTTAACCGCACAGAGAGCGGCGCTTTCTGCACTCAGGCTGCGCGCATCCGCTGTGGTCATAAACAAATAATCCATCCGTATATTAGCCACATCGTTGTATAAGCCGTAGTCGTATCCGTTCAAAGTGTGAGAAAAAAGTAGCAGCTTATAGTCCGGAAATTACGATAATTCACTCTGATAGATGGGATAACTTGTCTCCAGCTCGGGGTGGTGTCAAATCAGTTGCAGGTTTGGTATCAGGCAAATATTAACCTAATTTTTCACTTGTTGGGCACAGCATTCAAATGTGCTGAACTGTGGAGAAGAGAAACTGTGGGCGATTATTTGGTCTGTCTATCTTGGCATGGAGACCACAATGGCTCTGCGGGTCTGGAATTCATTCATTTTTTGGCTTATTCTCTCAGCTAGACAATAGGCGTTAATATAGGGTGTGCCCTGGAAGCCTAATCTGAAACATTGTTGTGTTTGTTTTATACAGGTGAATTTTGATTGTCTGCCCTGACCAACATGCCTGTGTTTAGTTCCTACAAAGATTTGTTTTATGGACCTGAGGATTTCTATAATCAGAGGATACAATGACATGAGATCATTCTGTCTAGAGGAGTTTTGTATAGTTTGCCAATAACTTTAACCTTTAGTGTTGACAAGCAAAAGGGGTCAGTCATAATGGGCATCCCTTTAATGAATTGCAATAAGCTTCTTTACATGAATAACGAAACAAGGCTAAATCAATGAAGAAGAATGAATGTTTTTGTTTGTAATGTATTTTTTAACCAAACAAATTCCAACAGCCAACAGAAATTTAAGTAACATTTAGGTTAATACAGCGTAGGCAAAAGACTAAATACTCCCACAGCATTGCATTAAACTTGCTTATTTTGCATGTATTCAACCACATGTGTTTTATTGCTAAAAAAAAATCTCTTGAAATACATGTATTCTTGTGAGCAGGCTCATCTACACAGCTGACCTCTAACTTGGGCTGGTGGATTCATCTGCTTGTCTCCTTAGAGATCAGTTTGCTTAATGCCATACTATGGAACATTAGGCAAAGCAATAAAAACAAACAGGTGGTGGATTCTCCACCATAAAGTTACTTAGTGGACCTTCAGATATGAAAGATACTTTGTCATCAGTATCCTGGCTCATCTGGCACTTGTTATAAACTGAGTTGTAATAATGGCTCCTTAAACAACTGTAGAAACATAATCTAGTGAAAAAAATCTCATTAATTTGTAGCAAAGGTTTCAATTATAGCATTATATAATATTGTAGAGCCTATTATGATTGTGCATGAGTGTTTCTGAAAGGATACAACTTACAAGCTGCTTTCCATATGAACAATGCACTTGTGGTATCTGGCTCACATATGACAGAGTGCTGCCATCAGTATAAATGAAAGGTGGACAGGCTGAGACATGGTGAGGACAGAGGGAGTATGTTGGACACTGGCCCCAGGTCTTGATAAATCACTGACAAAGATAATCCCTGGAGCTACAGCACACAGCGTTTCATCAATGTGAGATCAGGACTTGTATTGATCTGCAGCAGCACATGGGTGTCAGACATTAGTGGGAATGCCTGCCTCTGGTCTAGAGGTAAGATCTTAAGCCCGAGCCCGAGCCCGACCTGACCCGACCCGAATTTCGGGTCGGGTTCGGGCCTAAAATGTCAATCATTGCTTCGGGTCGGGCTCGGGCTCGGGCTTCTCTCTCGCTGACTTTTTTTTAAAATAAATATATGTTTATAAAAATGTATAATAAAACGATGTGTGGATACTAAACTAAGGAATACTTGTTTTAAAATAAATAATTTGGATAAAACAGAGAAGGCGCTGTAAGGTAATTGCTATTTAACTATTAAACAGGAGCCGCTCTTAATAATCTTCCCCTCCGCAAGTCCGCATCTATTTTGACCTGGTATCCCCAATATGGAGGAGCAAGAAGTTAAGGATAAACTAAAGACAGGAGAACTGAAAAGACAAACACGCACCGGTAAGAGTGAGGTGTGGAAAAGCTTCAAATTGATTGTTGAAAATGCTACAGAAACTTGCGTTGGCTTCGCTGAATGTAGTCAATGTGGCGCTTTGCTTTCATACGAGAGCAAAAAGACTGGCACCTCGACGTTCCCAGCTGCGCGCCTGCGCAGTTGCGCACTGCTCACACATTCTCAGCGCACAAGAAAACCTCTGCAGCGCAGGGATGAAAGAGTTCCGCTTTTTTTTTTTCAGCCGCGGGGTCATCTGAATACGGGGGAATCGTCCAGTATTCAGAAACAAAAGTATGTATCTCGTATTAAACTTCTACCGGTGTAAGCCACGAGCACGCGCAAGCCGCGAGCACGCGCAGCTCTTTCCGCGTGTAGCGGGGGTGCATGTCGGATGTCGCGCACAGGAGTCCAAGGAGCGCTCAGGGAGTTAGTGTGTTTGCTCAGACACATAAAACATTAGGGGGAACATTCGACGCTGAGCAGGCATTTAAACAGCTGTACTAGCAAAATTGATGATCGTCAAACATCTATATTATCATTTGTTTCAAAAAAAAACGCCCCTCACAAATAAAATATGAAATTTCGGGTTTGCTTCGGGCTCGGGCCTGCAAATCAAGTTAATTGGTCGGGCTCGGGCCGGGTCGGGCTTTAATACCCGCGGGCCGAGTCGGGTCGGGCTGGATTTTTTAGGCCCGATCTTACCTCTACTCTGGTCTCTCCTTCCTATTGGCTGGTGTTACTACTCAGACACATTCTACTATTAGTGATTATTATTTCTCAAAAATGTCATGCTATGGTCTTTTTCTACTGTACGGAAGAAAGGACTTACTTTCTTTCTCCATTTAACTTTTCTCTGGCAGTATCCACAACTCATTATCTTGTCTCATGGTGTGATTTCCACATTTTCTTGCATATATTTTTCGACAGAAAGATCACGTTATAATTGCATATTTTGAAGACATTTTACAAGCAAAGACACGTGTGAAGACATTTCACCTTTACCACTATAAATAACAATTCAATTCCATTTAAGTTAACTTTGAAATCTATCACAGTAATTTTCTTTTTGTGGTATAGCTTGAGTTATTCTAGATAGGGCTGGGCCAATTAATTGGATTTTAATCAAAAGAAGATCTAATTGTTTTAAATGGTCAAAAGATCAGCTAGGGGCTTTTTATCCACTGTAGCATGTGAAAGATGTTTGAAGAGAAGCTCAGACATGGAGAAATGCATTTGACTATTGTTTTAGTGTTAAATGGCACAGATGAAAAGCCCGTGTGGTTTCTGTTCTATGTCATTAACATTGAAAAAATGGAGGATTGGTAGAAAAATATTTAGGAGTTAGACATTTGGATTTTTTTTGTTTTTTTTTGTATTGCTTCATATTAGACAGTTGTAGCATTCTTATTGTTTTAAGTGCAGTTATTGATTGGTTTGTTTTTTGTTTCACGTTTGTGCCCAGAAAGAAAAAATAATCATATAATACTACACATACACTGTAAACAACAGAAAAGCATATTTCTTGAAAAAGGAGTGGGAAGAAGAAAACTTATGTGAACTCACCCCCATTCATTACATAGTTTCAAAACTGATGTGGTTGCTTATGTACATTGATCACGGCAAAATACATCAAGGCCTGTTGTGACGTGGGCCGTCCTCCTGTGGACTCACCACCCGCAGGAGGATTCATGGGGGCTGGTGCGATGTGTTCTGGGCAGCAGATCTGCTTGGACTGCTGCCCCCGTGACCCAGAAATGGAAAAAGCGGAAGAAGATGGATGGATGGACATACAAAATGTTAAACCCATTTTCTCTCTTTTTGTGTTGTACTGTATTATGTATTACAGTCATTATTTTATCTGTATCTTTTATCTTTAATAATATGGCGTAGATAGAATTTGTTCTTTCGGCTTCACATGAAATTTCTTTGCTTAATAATCTTCCTCTGCTCTGTAACAATGTAACTCCGATGTATTCATAAGAGGCAGTGCACTTTTTATTCTTCTCATTGCTTTTGCTGTTTTTAGCCTAAATGTCATTGTGTGTCTCAGTTGTCAAAAATGATCAAACCAACATTTTCTTAAACGCAGTAGATGCAATCCAGTGTATTAAATCCATCTCATTCAGCCTCTAATGTCTGGCTAAACATATCAGTGAGTCAATGACGGGTACATACTTTCTTCTGCACAACATTTTAGTGCCAGCATTGGTTTTAGTTGTAATGTTTTTTGCGTTTTCAGTTGCCATAATGTATTGTGAAATGTCTCTCTTTTAACTCTGCGTTTTAGTGGAGCACGTAGCACACAAAAGCAAATTGCCATCGCACTTGGTTCAATCTGCAACTTGTCAAGTTGGAGGAAAGCTGGACTGTGTGGGGCTTACTCATGCATCACCACCCCCGCTAACACACTACTGTAACATCATTATAGGCCTGTGTGAATTCAACACGCTGGTTACGTCAGCTAGCACAGAGCAGGGACAAGATTTTCTTTGTATATTTGATATGATAAATCACACAAACAACCATTCAAATTGTAGCCTCTGAAGCAGCATTGCTTGAGGTGTGTATTTCAAAGTGATTGCTTGTGTGAACATGTGTGGGCCCCGTTAGGCCTATAGGAAATTGTTCAGTCTAGGTCAGTGTGGGGATGGATTCAGGCTTGTAATTGTAATGTGATGTATTTGTAAAATGTAATGTAATCATGTCTCCATTGACATACTGTACATTTAGTGCCATATTAAGGAACATTATGTGGAACATAGACAATGCAGTTATATCTCCATGGCAACAAGCAAAAGTTACATAGTGCTTCTTTAACTGTCATGACTCACCATTGAATAAATAATAAATAAGCAATTCAATTCTGTACTATTAGTTGATTAAGTGAAAGTTAAGGTACACATTATTGTGTTCAGTTGTACTTTACATTTGATCCATCCTTCAGTACTGCTGGGAAAACCTGTCCCAAGCTGTGTGACATTTGTCTTGCAGCAAGGTCAACATTCAGTCTTACCAGTTTGAATAGAAACCTTTTCCAAATTTACAAAAAGTTTACCAGTTGGTTTTCATTTCATAGAGTTTGCTCTTAAAATAATTAGTTGTACTCTAGTTTGATTGAAATGAGTAAGAATGGTAACACATTTAATTGTACCCACAGTGACAATAGTAAATCAAATTCCTCCTGTTATGGAAAGCTGATTACTCCTTCATTGAAAAGTTGTCTATTTAACACGATAATAACTATCAATCACTAACGCCAACATAATTAGTGTGAATAGAGTCCTGATTGGCTGAAACAATGGCCAGACTTGTGTTTGTGTGTAGGCTGACGCTGTCCCTGCCTGCTGCCCAGTGCTTTTCTGGGCCCGGCTCCAGCCATTGGACATGGATGTGACTTAACAGTGGAATACAATGAAAACAGATGTTTACTGTCTCTGAGGAAAGGTTCAACACTTCCTATTTTCACGGCACTTTGTCCCAGGCCCGAGTTGGAAAAGTGGAAAGAGCTGCAGTGTCCAGAAGGAAGCACAGAAAACTCATTTGGTAGAGTGTGAGGATGAGATCAATTTGTGGTTGGATGTCTATGCTAACACCCAAAGTAACTGCAAAATCATGTAATAGCTCAATGTTTTTGTTAACCACACCCACAGTCTCTCATGCATAGTGTCCACCAATAGCTTGTTTTCCTTGTTGCTTTACCTGAAATGTTTCACAATATGGCATTAAACTTATCTATCCTCATGGCAACAAGCAGGTGTTGCCACAAGGACAAAAGATGGGTCAGATCTGTGAAGAGGTGACCCTACTCTCACAATGCATTATTAAAATGTTGGATACATTTAATACCATTCTACTTAAGCATTATAGCATATTGCAGTAATATCTCAGTTTAGACAAGCCCACCAGCTTGTGTGCCTTTGCAGAAAAGTTACATACTACACCTTTAAGTGTTTTTAGAAGCATCATAACATTGGCCAAACTGAAAAATTTACTTTTGAACTTAATTATTTCTATTTCATATATATTTCTGTTATAATGTTGTTTCCTTATGTGTTTTGTATCATTCACAGATTTTTAACACACAAACCCTGCATATTTAGGTTGAGTTCTTCTTTCAAACAGAAAACACACACACTGTTTCACCTTGTGATGTCATAGTAATACTGGTAGGGCTGGGCATCGAAATTCGGTTCCTCCATGGCACCAACCGAAATGCTTAGGTTCTTCTGGGTATCGAAATATGCCTCGTCTTTTGGTTCCACGTATCGATACCCAGAGGTTAATCACATGTGGCTCAGATACGTGCCTGTGTGCTTATGGCCTGATAATGCCACCTGAGATTGGCTCAAACGTCCACGTGTATGAAAAATACAGAGTGGTCACGCCCCTCATTTACAGGCAAGGCGAGATTCGCCTAACTTGTAAGTTAGCTAATCAATTAGCTTGTCTGCGGAGTCGTCAAACCGTACAAAAATGCCGAAGTCGAAAGCATGGTTATACTTTCGTAAGACCGACTCTAATACTGCGCAGTGCAACATACCTGACAAGAGCTAGAGGACGTTTTACGACCACACTGAGCACTGAACAGTACTGAGCACAGCACTGTGTCTGATATTTCATCGGGTATGTTTGTTCCGCGAATTCTGTTAAACATAAAAATAAAGAATATGTTTCTTTGAAAATAATTTACCCAAACGAATACTAAATCAAAATAATCTTCCTTTGTTGTATCTAACTCTTGTGACACAACTGATTATTAAATGAAAATCTTTTTATTTCATATATGTTAATTTTCTTGAAGAAAAACTGTTAGATATGTATGTGTGTATGTGAGTGTGAGTGTGTGAGAGAGATAATGTGATGATGTGCAGTTGTGTTGTTGTTCATTTACTTCAATAACTTGAATAACGGAAAATAAACTCCAGCATGTGGAATAGAATGTGTAATGAAATCATTTTTTTTCCTAGAATTAATATAAAATAGGAACCGAAAAAGGTACTGGTTAGGAATCGGTATCGAAATGAAGGTATTGATATTGCTATCGGCATCGGAAAATTTTGAATGATACCCAGCCCTAAATACTAGAAGGTGGAACAAGGTGGAACAGAGCATTTTGAGCTTTGGAGATTTAGACAGACTAGTCTAGTATTTCTCAACAATGTGTGAATGTAACAAAACACAACTCCAGGTCTGTTTTTGAGGAGGTAACAGCATTATAACAAGATGTCTTGGCTCACAAGAGTCAATTAGGCATAATATAGGACCTTTAACTACAATACATGGGCTATAGATATTAATATTGTGATCTTTGTATTGGCAAATATTGATTATTTACCACAGCAGCCAGACAAATATTGACTCTGGTATCTGCTGAACCAAAATCCATCTCAGACCATACAAACCACCATCTCTAACACACACACTTAATTGCTTTGCCCGTGGACACAACTACCCTGCACAGTACCTGGAGTAGAATTTGAACCACCAGCCTGAATACATTTAGAAATACATTAGTTGTTAATAAAAGATAATGACTATGACCTGATCTGACGATGCTTGTTATAATGCCTAATTCTTGTACTTTAAAGGTGCTCTATGTAACTTTTTGTTTGGGGGCCCGTCACCTGCTTGTTTTTATGGAAATGTCATTGCTCTGTCTGGAAGTTCCATAGTATCACATTAAACAGCTCTACCTTACATATATTTAATTATTAATGTATTAAATTACATGTGGTTTATAGCGCAAAAATACCTAGAAAAACAGGCATTCTGACTGTGAGCGGGGTTGCCTATTCACAGATCTGACCTGTCTCTTATTCTGGTTTGGTTTCCATGAAGATAGAAAGGTTTAATATCATACTGTGAAACATTCCAAGCAAAGCACATAACATCTCTGTGGAGAAAAAGCATTTGACGGGCCCTCCACCAGAAAATTTACTCAGTGCACCTTTAAAATTGTAAATCTGTGAAAAACTACTTTTTAATTCTTATCTGTCATTTTATCCTGGCACCATGGTCTTGTGCGCAACAGAAAAAAGCCAAGGCTAATTAGCGATTGATAATAGCTTTGTTGTGACATGCCAAATGAGTTATGCCTGAGCCAGAATAATCATGTTTACATAATTGTTTTTCTATTATTTTTATTACACACACTACTGATGATGGTGGATACAGCACGCTACATTGGAAACACCCACTGCTACCATTTTGGTGTAGCTGATTTATTCGAACGCTTAAAACTTTCTTTCAGTGCGTTACGTTTTTATAGTAGTAGTGTATGTGGTTTTGTTTACTACTTTTACTCGCTCACATGGGCTACAAATAGCACCATGGCAGCGGCTGTGTTTCTTATTGGTGATAATAACATCCCCAGTTTATCATAACAAAACCACACAACAATAGTTTCCCTCAAGTGTAATTGCAGTCGTATGTTTTGGTGGTATTTTTGTTGCTGAAATAAATAGTTCTGTGTAAAATAGAAAGGTCTCGGTCTGTGTACAAATTCATGGATAATAATTATCCATGTTTATTAGCCTCAGAGTGGTAGCACTGGCAATTAGGTGTTTATAGTTGGGTTTTCTTGTTCCAGCCAGTATTTTTGTTTTAGCTTGAGTTCAAAAGCTTTAATCCAATTTCTGTTCTTAAAATCTAGATCTTTGAGTTGTGTTAAAATAATACATTGATTTAAGCATTAAATCATTTGACCTATAGCATTTCAAATTGTAACTAGTATAATAACTAGTAGGTGCAATCTATCCATCTCCATATAGACAAGCAGGAAGCGTGCAGATCTGTGGAGAGGTGACCCCTGCAAATTATTTTTACCAATAAAATCACCTGTAATTGTATATATGCAAAATAGTTTTGTAATTGCCTGTGGAACTCCATTACATGTGCATTTTTAAGCATGAAGTCCTTCCATATAGCGCTTTAAATACCTATACACATACAACTTTATTTATGCTTACATTGCTGTAACTACAAACACAGAGTTTTCACAGTTTAAAGTATCCTATGCACTCTGACAGGATGACACCTGTATGGATTGTGAATAATAGGATGCTATTTTTATCAGTGTGAAAAGTCTTCAATAAACAGAACAATAGTGACGTCTTCACAAAAGAACTTTAAAGTTTACTTTCTTTAATCTTTTGTAACCTAGTAGTTTGTGGTATTTGAACTTTTTGTTGCATATAAAAGGATATAAGATGTATTATATGCTTCCACAGGAGGGATGCAGCCGCTACAGGAGGTCAGGCATCTATAAGGGAAACACCACTATGGTTTCCAGCTCAAGCTATTTCAAACATACTGCACTGCACTGCACTGGCACTGATGTTGCCAGTAAGATCCATGTTTGATATAGGGTGCGTCTGTAACATCACATATTTCACTTGTGTTCTGGGCCATATGCTCATTATGTTTGGACGCACTAGTTTAAGGTCAAACAGTTTAGTCTTATGGGTCATGGGGCTGAATCTGTTTTTGATTTGATTTTCTGCCTGAGAAGAGCCTCACGGGAGCACTCATGTGGCACCAGCCGCTTATTCCTTTGATAGAAATGGACACAAAAGAGCACTTGTATTAGCCGCCATATTCATCCTCACCACCTCTTAATTACATCGCACGCCTGCTCAAGTTTGACTGGGCAAACAGTAGACAAAATGCCTGAACACTAATACAAATTGTTTTAGCATCCGTTTTTTGCCAGATTTCAGACACTGTCCCCTTTACAGAGCCTGTGCAGCTGCTTATCTAATGTATTTTTGTAAATTAGGACCACCAATTTTACATACTATTAAATGCACTTTAAATGCAAGCATATCTATTGAGAACAAGAGTTTTATTAAAAGTTAAAACATGTGGGATCTAAAGGTTCTATATTACGCAAAACTGACTCTGGTGACCTTTTAGCCATGTTACAATGTTCTTACCTCCGCAAGAACATACCTGGAGTTGTGTTTTTGTTTGATTCACACACGTTTGAGTAATCCAGCATTATTCATTTGTCTACAGCTTAAAATGCTTTGTTTCACCTTGTTATGTCATGATACGGTAGTTCAGTTCAGGAGAGATTGGCAATTCCAGGGCTGATGTTATCCAAATGACTCTAGTGAAGGTGTTTGGAGTTTAAAAACACAATGGAGTACTTCCAGTATTACCACATGACATCACAAGGTGGAACGAAGTGTTTTCAGTTTGGCAGAATAACTAAAATATGCAGGGTCTGTGTGTTAAATGTGTAAATAAAACAAAACACAACTCTAGGTATGTTTTTGATGAGGATTATGATTATAACGTAGATCAGAAAATAGCTAAATATGGGCCCTTTAACCATGGCACTTCTTAATACAAGGGTTTTGGTTCTTGTTTGAGCTTAGTTTAGTCATAGTACTAGTAGTAGTAGTAGTAGTAGTAGTAGTAGTAGTAGTAGTAGTTCTAATGTTTGGTCCAGTTTACTGTGTTACTGTTTATGCAAGTCTGGATGCATACTAAACACCACTCGCAAGTTGTTTTAAATCTGATTCTTTATACATTACATCTAAAAACTCTGAACATAAGCCAATATTTATATCTGAAAGTAAGCATAGCCTTTTTTGTGTTTTTCTGCTGAACTTGGATGTGCCCATGTGTCTCTGGCAGCCGTCATCCACGGCTGACATTAGTATTCTGACACAGCCCCCTCTCTCCAGTGTACAGAGCCAGACACTTAATTTGTCATTTACTGCTCCATGGAAACTGCTGTAATTGAACCTCGGGCCCATGGACAAGATCCCCTGTCCTCATGGCCTTCTTGTGTCGCCGTGGGAGACTGAGGGCTGTACACGACTGCAGTGCAAATAAGGGCACAACTCTCATCTCACAGGCCGACGGGGTGCTTCTGTATGTAAGTGTTGTGTACTGCATGCCTCCAGTATGGGATTTCAGACACAAGGAGGGAATGGGTGTGTATAAATAGCAATAGAAAATGATGGAAGAGGTAGAGATGTGACTTGCAGATGCTTTATCACAGACTATTGGGGAGGAAATTAGTGATTTGGCTGAAAATTAAAATAGTGTATTTAGAGAGAGAGGATAATTAGGGGTTTATCAGTAATACAGAGACACAGGAAATGAAAAGGATTATGGGACATTAGGCGACGATGAACGAGAGATGTGTCTGAGATAGCGTGACAGCTTTATCAGGATACATGGGATAATTTGTTGCATAAACATGCAGCATGGAGTTTTTTTTATCTTGTTTACTCATTTGTTTTTAGGAAATCATTCAATCTTGGTCAGTTAATTATAGTACGGAATAGTTATTTAAGTAACATTTTTTTCAATATTAATAGTAAAAAGAATAATTATGTCATGGTTGATAAGAATGGCTTGCCTGGAAGAATCCATGACTCATCGCTGTACCAGCGAGTGAGTCTGGTAACGTTTGATCCACAGAATGCGCTGCGGTTGCGCGTAGACAGACAGCTAAGTGAACCAATCAGAGATTGCGCCATCTTGATTCAAAACTGAGGCGGAACTTCCGCTGCCTAAGAGTGACTTTGCGGGCAAAGGCGGGTGCACTGACGTCACCATCTTTGAACGAATCAGAATCGCGGAGTCGGTTTGGAACCGGAGGAGCGAGAGTGGATGGAGAGTGTCCAAATGGTATCGCGGTGTATAGGAAATACAGAGAGATATCATTTGGCTGGCCAGGTAAAAGAATGGCATGATGATATTGCACTTGAATGTTAACCATTTATTTTTAGGAAATTTCCTGATGCTGTCTTAGTTAGTTAATTATAATACTGAACACTTTTTTTACGTTGTGTTTTTGTTTTTTGTTTTTTTAGAAAAGTAAAAAAAAATTACATTCACAAAAACTTGAAATTTTACATTTTAGAATCTTGAAGTCAGTGGTCTTTTTATCTCAGCTAAAAGGCAAAAAGTAGTCCCACAATAATGATGAATGATTAATAACAGTATTAATAACAGGTGACTGTGTCTCGTAGCTTTTCCCACTTGAAATTATTCATAAAAGCCTAATTCTTTCAACATTACACGGGTTCTGAAAAATATGTCTTATAGCATGTTTTTTCTGTGTGTTTTTGAAGCCAACTCGAGTCATTCACACTCCTACACTGAAGGTTTTATAGTCACATTTCACAGTCACGAAAATTCATAACTAAAAGTATGTGAAAAACATTTGAAAACTTTCTGGAAACAGGAAATGACTCAGCGACAGCCTTTAATCTTTTGAGCAATGTGCGCACTATAATCAAAAAGCACTTCTAATGAAAATGCATTTGCTTTTGCCCACTCCACAATAGATGTAGCTTCCAAAACACAACCTCCACACACTCCCTTTTGGCATCTTTTATGGCACATTGTTTATCATCATAGCCCTGAATTCAAATGTGCTGGAGGAAGCATTGGGGTTGTGACCTCCACTCCTCCCCTGTTCCCTTCTGTTCTCCAGATGTGATTTATTACAGTACGTGACAGAGATGGACAGAGCTATACAGAAGAGTGCTGCTGCAGTTTTGTCTGGGCATCAAAACGTTTGCACTCTGAGACTATGAACCTCCCTATCTCCAAGGTGACCCCCAGGGGAGATGTTGTCAAGCCTGGCCAAGGTGACAGCTCAGTCCTGTGTAAGTCCCTGTGTTTGTCCCTGTGTACGTTTAAGGAGGAGGAAGAGTCTGCTGCGAAAGAAAGAAATGGATCACATGGATGGCATTCATTTGTCTTAATAAAGTGGACCATCAGGCTAGGGGGCTGGTTAAATTCATGAAGGAGAGTGAAACTAAAAGAGGACACAGCAAATAAGGAAGTAAACTAAAGACAGAGAGGCAGAGCTTGAGAGAGAGAGATAGCAGGCTTGTGAAGAGTCTGCTGTTAACACCTTGTTCCTCTCCAGCATTAGTGCTCCCATCTCATCTGTCTACCTGCTGGCAGCCTAAAATGTCAGGAATTGGTTCAAAGCAAATTTTAATTTGACTTCAGAATCTCTTGCCATTATAACTTTCAAAAACCTGTCTAATCTCCAAGACATGTGCAGAGGGGGGCTGTGCAGTACTGGCCTTATCCCAACCTTAGATTTAAAATAGTTCAAGCTACACATTAAAATATCAAACATCAACTTACTGTATATTATTAATCCTGATATGTAAAAAAAACCTACTCTTTCCATACATTTGAGAGAGATGAGAAGTCGAGACTGTTTCCATTTCCAATTAACAATTCAAATCAAAATCTTTTGGATGGGCAATCCTTTGAAACAGGAAATTGTCAAGCAACATTGGCACAGTGTCAGACAGCAGCTCAGTTGGTTGAGTGTCCACCAAAGGTTGCTGGTTTGAATCCCTCTCTCGACATAAAACATCACCATCGTGTGTGTGGTGTGATTCCAGCGCCCACAGGTGAATGCTGGCTTTGTGTCCTTGGGCAAGATATATTGGTGTAAGAATGTGTGTGTGAATGGGAAATGGTTCCTTGAAGGTGGAAAAGGCACTAATGTGACCATTTACCATTTAAAACCCATTGCCCTTGCAATTTTCTACCTGGTTCTTATTCTATACATGTAATCACCCGCCAAAGCCATGTTGATTATTCAGACTTATTCAGACTGCTATATTGGCTAATGCTAATGCCCTCATCGAAAACGCACTGTTTACACATATACGACTGGGCTATAAGGGTCTATAGAACAATGCTGATTCAAAGCCGGCTGACTTACACGCTCCGTCCTCTGGCAAACAGGAGATTATGCGTTTTATGAAGCTGGCAGTCAAGTCCCTCATAAATACTGGCTGGTTATCTCAAGCACTAAACAAACAGCAAAGAGCCTGCACTAGAGCCGCTCCTATTGCATTAGCCTGAACAGGGAGCCCAAGGAGAATGGAGTCAGCGTTTGAGTGACAAGTGATATATTGGACACGCCATGCCAAAGAGAGCAGCGCAGGTAGACATATTCAAGAGCTATTCCCTACAATACTCATAAATACGTGGTGCCGGTTTGATTGTGCTCCTGGTGCTAGCAGCGTGTGCCGGTACAAAAGGTCAGTGATGCATTCGCACTGTGTATGTGACAGTGCTGGGAAGTAACCATCATTTTCACAGCTCCGCAGAGAAGCAGGCCTCCCTTATTTCTCCTTCACTTATATGAGGTATATATCCTGACCACAGTGACTCCTCTCTTTTTGTGAAGTGAATTCAGGCTGAAGCTACTTATTTTTTGGACTGATTGAGACATGTGTAATCAATTGAAAGGATGTTATATTAGTTGGAAAATGTACACTTTGAAATGTCGAGACTGACTGAGAAATTGTGAATCAGCTGCTTTCATTTTCGGTATTTTGCCAATTTTTATGTTTTGTTTTTTTTCTTTCTTTTTCTGGCAAATATTGAGTGTGCAATCTACATTTGAAATACTTCTTTTCTTAGTAGTAGCTAAAGATTTGAATAGCTAACACAGGCTGTTTTTACTCACTAATTTTATTTTTTATTAATTTTATTTAAAGACAGCTGATAGATCCTGCATATTTCATAGGAAAATGTCATTGTGGAAAATTTATCTGCTTTGGGAATTGTTGGTATGTAAACATTGTTGGGTCGATTATTTTGTCATTTGTTAATAACGGTTGAAATTATTTTTTATTTTTTTTGTGAAGCAGTGAAAGAAGAATTGATTATGATTACTGAAGTACAAGTGAAGAGTTTAGCTCATGAGCTAAACCCTCAAGTAAAGTTTAGCCAAAGTATCAATCATGCATGATTGATACTTTTTATATGAATTATTGCTTGCAAATAACAGTCAGTGCAGTATAGTCTGAGGCAAAGCTTTTATCATTATAACAAAACAGCGAAAGTACGAAACAATCCTTAAATTATCTCAAATGGATGCAGTCCATTAATACAAAGCCATTATTACCTGCTCTTGTCCACTTTGTAATGTTACTTTTGTGGACGTATTGTCCATTTGTACCTACTCAAAATTTCCTTCCCAGTTTATTGGCAGGAAAGATTTTTTTCTTTGTTCCAAGGGAATTGTTTATAAGGGATGTTAAAACCTCGCAGTGGTCTGCAGAAAGTGCTCTAAAACAAAATGGCACCTACTCCAAAAATTACTTTGTGGCTGTTGGACAAAAAATACTTTCAGTAATTATCACTTAGATCGTTTATGAGAAACATGCACATGGATTTTTGAAGAAGCAGGCTTCAACAAAACTTGCTTTCTTCATCTGCTCAGCTGTAGTAAAATATATATTTATATTAAAAGTAATGCATTCCTCTTGGAGATGGTTGAAAGCAAGGCCAGAAACTATGTGCTACATTAATGCATAAATTAGATTAATTAATTAAACTGCTAATTAATGCATTATAAAAATTAATTATGAGCGGCAATTCAGTGTGCGCGCATTTTAAATTTGGCGTGCGGGGGCCTTTGAAAGGCAAGTTTATTTATAAAAATGTGACGGAGCAGGTCCGTTCCTAAGAGCGTTGTCCCCGGGGAGAGCATGTGAAGACGCGCGCGCCCGTGTCCGTATCTGTTGCGCTCCGCGTGCCGAACCCTTTTCATTATCAACTAGTTCTCATAACCTCTCCAGCGTGTTCTGCCGCGACTAAGGGTGCACACTTTTGCCCAGTTTTGCCCCTCCGACTCAAACTAAACCCGATCATTTACTCACCCGGACACATCCGCACCGGTAGTTTAAATCCTTCAGTTTCATGGATTCCAGGGGTCATGTGAGCCATGAGTAATTATTTGTATTCTCTGTTTATTTGAAGTTTTGTATATTATTTATTGACGTTGCATGAAAGCTACTGTACGTGCTCACCTTTTGGCACCAGAAATATTAGCCATGTAATAGTGGAATGGTGTAAATGAGCTTTCGAATGGATGTTATGTAATGTGGGAGGGGAAATGGGGGTATATAGGTGCATTCTGCAGGTCTGCCAGCAGTCTTGTCTTGGTTACAGTGGAGGTAGCGTGCACTGAGAGAAAGAGAGTGAGTGAAAGACTGAAAGCAGTGTTTCCCAACCTTTTTTGTCTTTTTGTCATACCTCGAGTACCCCCTCACTCATATGTGTTGATAATTCTCCAAAAGTAGAATGTGACACAATGGATTATTAAATGAAAATCATTTTCTCATTTTATCTCTTTAATTTGAAAATGTAATTCTCATGCATTTTCTCTGTTTTCTTTAAAGGTCCCATGGCATGAAATTGTCACTTTCTGAGGTTTTTGAACGTTAATGTGAGCTCCCCTACCCTGTTTAGGGCCCTTCATGGCTAAAAGTTGCGAAATGTCTAAACTGAGCCTTTTCTGCGTTTGAAAAAAACACAGCTCAAACGGGCGATTCTGAACAAGGAAACTTTCTGACGTCACATGGAAAATGCATTTCCAACCCCTGTCTGTTTTTCTACCCACACTCTCTGAACTCACGCCCAGAGAGTTTGGACCGCGAATGAGCTACGCAATGCGAAATGCGGTGTTTTTTTTTTTGCCTGGAGGCACGTGTAAGGGTTTCCAGGCTCGGAAGTCCTTTATCCGACCCTCTGGACCTCTGAAACAGCAGAGGTTTAATTTAATTTTTTAATTTTAATTTTTATTTTATTTTTTTATTTCTATTTTAATTTTATTTTCTGCCCCCCCCCCCCCCCCCCCCCCCGCTGCTCTGACCTATCTCTGTGCTTCTCATTTGCATTCAAGCAACAACGCCCATAATGAGGTGTTCAGAGTAGGGTTGGGCGGTAATACGGTAATACGGTATACTGCGGTATCTAAAAATAGCAACGATTCATTACCGTCATTAAAAAAAAAATCTTGCCCTAATATAATATTAACTATAATTAATTTAATGCCTAAATAAAGAGTGTTTGTCCAGCACTTATGTATGTGTGGTTGTGTTTGTTAATTTAATACTATTACAGTTTAAAACTAATATTACTATCGGAGAGATGACGTTCGATGAAGTTCCTGGATGTTGCGTCGTCACGTGACATTACCGCTCAGAAGGAGGAGGAGAAAAACAAGACAACATGACAGACCGCGCTGAGTTGGTCCCAAAGTAAAACAACGTCTGCAATTTGGCAGCATTTCGGATTTCGGCCAAATGACAAGGGAGAGTGTGAGAAGTTTTCGGGTTTCTTATTTCAAACGCAACTTCCACACGAGGCTGTTATTCTGGGAGATGAAGACCCCCTTCTTTGGTGGAACGAGGGTTGCCCGAAAATACCTGTGCTCTCCATCGGAACGGGTCTTCAGCACCGCGGGCAAAGTTGTCAATCCACAACGTGCCCTACTCAAGCCGTAAAAAGTGAACATGCTGGTTTTGCATTCAATAGCTTAATATTTTTATTTTCAATAAGGAGTAGCTTTTTCTGATGGACGAAAATGGTCCGGGATGTTGTATAGTTGTACGTTTAATTTATTTGATTCATGTTAGTAGATTTTAAAAATATACAAACGAGCAGTATTTTCCACTGCATTCTCAGGACAGGGTTATATATGCACATTTTCGGTTATGTCTTGTTATTTATTGTTCAGATTTTCTTATTTGATAAGATCAAGTATTTTATTTATTTGATTCCTGTTGGTTTGTTAGCTTTAGCCCACAGACAATTTGTTATTTCGTTCCGTCGGTTGGCTGCTGTATTTGCACTTTAAACATTTGTTAATAAAAGTTACTAATTTTGTACATGTTTTGTTATGTTTTCAGTATCATTAGGCCTATGTAATGCTTGCTATTCTGTTTCTGAACGGTATAGGTGCAAGCTGCCATTTGGCGAGGCGACTCCACGGTAGTGCTACGAAGTGTTTTTTTTAATTTTTTTAGCCTTAGCAACGGTAATACCGTATACCCCGGGAAAATGTGGAGACGGTTTAACGGTATCAAAATTTGGATACCGCCCAACTCTAGTTCAGAGAGATATTTTTTAACCATGTCTGTGTACATGTGTCTTTCTCATGCACTTGATTTTGAAGAAGGATTCATTTACAGTATTATGGAACCATTAAGCACCATATAAAAGCATCAAGAAGTATCATGTCATGGGATCTTTAATTCAAATTAGTTAAACATAAAAATAAAGATCTATTTCTTTGAAAATAAATAATTTACCCAAAATAATCTTCCTTTGTTCGGTATCAAACTCTTGTAACACAACTGATTATTAAATGAAAATCTTTTTTATTTCATGTCCTTAATTTGCCGCGTAGCCCCTGCAGTGTGCTTGCGTACCCCTAGGGGTACGAGTACCCCTGGTTGGGAAACACTGACTTAAAGACTTGAAGGTGAAGTCTGCAGTCTTTTCACTGTACCACTATAAATCGCATGTTTGACACCTTTTTTGCACTGTGGGAGAGCACAATAAACCACCTAAAAAATTTATGTGATTAATTAGACAAGATAAATATAAGATAAAAATCCAAAATCCTGAAATATGAGGCCTTATGAGACAGTGAACCAACTGATGGCCATTTGTACTGTACTTGGATTTAGTCTTGCCCCCACCCAAACTGTCCTTGTGAAAGGTCATTGAAAACAAATGCATTTGAGGTTTGCTTTTGGAGAGCCCTGATAGCAGTTATATTTGTAGTATTATTGCATGCATTGGCAAGACCCTTTGCGCACAGTGCCTACTCCTGTGCCAGTTGGGTAATAGAGTCAGAAGCAGCACCACACAATTACTTACGTTGCTGGATCAAGCCTAAATGAATAAGTAGAGTGGAGTAGACATATATTGCCAAATGTCCTTCCTTCCTTTCTCAGTGCTTTTCCTCCTGGACCCTTCCTACCCTCCACCTCTCCTGTGCTGCTATTGGCTTAGTGTGGAGTGGTCTCACGAGATCTGACAGCTGCTGTGGCGCTCCTCTTTGTCCCCTCACATTTTACCCCACATCAAGAATCACACAGGAATGCTCAAGTTCAAGCATGTTTTAAAGGAAAAGTAACGTTTTTTACAATCTGAGCCTTATTTCGGTAATAAAACAAGTTGTTTTACTCACCCATAGCACTTTGGTGTCATATGGAGCACTTCTAGAGATGTTTTAGATTTGCGATCTCCACAATGTGAGTTCTCGGGGCACATGTTTGCGGTCTCCAAATAACACAAACTTTAGCACTTTTCAAATCATAGAAGCTTGATGTCTTAGTCTACGATTTTGTTTGGTGAAAAGTGGCCTGTAATACGAGATTTAGCCATAGTTTCGAGTAGATGAGGACGCCAGTGCGCATGTGCGGAGTGTGCTCTCAGCTCCCGGGACCCAAACATGAAACGCAAAGCTGTAAACTATGGCTAAATCTCAGATTACAGGCCACTTTTGATTCAAACAAAATCGTAGACAAAGACATCGAGCTTCTATGATTTGAAAAGTGCTAAAGTTTGTGTTATTTGGAGACCGCACGGGGCATATTACATGCTCTGGGAATATATTATATGCCCCGAGCTATGGCTAGAAGTCGCGCTAGGCTATCGCAAATCTAAAACATCTCTGGAAGTGCTCCATATGACACCAACGTGCTATGGGTGAGTAAAACAACTTGTTTATTACCGAAATAAGGCTCAATTTGTAAAAAACGTTACTTTTCCTTTAAAGGGATATGCCACCCCCAGGTCAAATTTGGGCATCTCCCCACAGTCCAGAGACTAAAATAAGTGGTGGAAAGCGTTTTCCTGCTCACCCAGTCATTGTCCGAGTCTGTCGCCACTGACCGCCGCGGTATCTGGTGCTCCTCCGCCTTAGACTGGAGTCTAACGTAGCCAGAGAAAGATTTCGGCCAAAAGGAATTAATTTGCTCGATGCGTTTCCCAATTACTTTGTGTGTAGTGCGCATTCATATCGAGTGCAAATAAATGTGCAAATCAACACGGAGAGCTTGCCTTGGTCATTTTGGGTGGGAACTATTTTCCAGTGCGTAAGAATACAGCCGTATCACGCACCACGTTGTGCAACAGGGGAACTCCCTTCCCGGTGCGTAACAGGGATTCCCCTGGCAGCGTGCTGCGTGATACGGCTGTATTCTTACGCACTGGAAAATAGTTCCCACCCAAAATGACCAAGTCAAGCTCTCCGTGTTGATTTGCACATTTATTTGCACTCGATATGAATGCGCACTACACACAAAGTAATTGGGAAACGCATCGAGCAAATTAATTCCTTTTGGCCGAAATCTTTCTCTGGCTACGTTAGACTCCAGTCTAAGGCGGAGGAGCACCAGATACCGCGGCGGTCAGTGGCGACAGACTCGGACAATGGCTGGGTGAGCAGGAAAACGCTTTCCACCACTTATTTTAGTCTCTGGACTGTGGGGAGATGCCCAAATTTGACCTGGGGGTGGCATATCCCTTTAAGATCCATTGCTCTCAACCAGATGGCCCTCAAGAAAGAAACAGTAAACAATCTCTCCGATGTATTTTACCAAGGCTTGATGTTGAAATATTTTAGGCCACCATAGTTTCCACAGAGAATTGACTGTCTGTCAACTGTGAAGTGAGAAGTGAAAAAAGATGTTTTGCTTTCATTTTGAATATTATGTCCTTGAAGATGTGAAATGTGTAATCAAAAAGAGATTTAAAAAAAAAAAAATCTCTTGCAAATTGCAAATATTGGTCCAAAAAGACTGAGTATTTAAATATCTCAGATATTTAACTTTCAGACTGGGTCCACACATGTACAGCAGCAGATGCAATCTCCCCCGTGAGGTGCTGCACGCAGTGCGCCTTCATTTGTGTCTTCTATTCTCCTGCGCATTCAACTCCACAATAATCTGTCCCATACTCAGCTTTGGCTGCATCACTTACAGAAGTCTACAGTAGAAATTTTGCCTGAGTTTCTGAACACGTCGCTTGAGCGAGTGCGTCAGCTGTGCATCTTTGGATTTGGCTCTGGAAGAGACTGGGCAATGTGCACATGGCTTATGTGGGTATAGGCATATATGTAAAGTTGATTAAAAAATGGGGAAATTGCAGTTTTAATTGTATCGAACGATTGAAGAAAAAGCTACAAACACAAATAGGCATAACAGTGAGCACTTAAGTCATCATATTATGGAGGCTTATGCGTGTGCGTACAGAGCAGAAGCAGTGCAGTCCTTTCACTCAGACACTAACACACACAAATAGGACATGACATTTTTTTCAGGTTCCACTCGTAATTTAATTTTAAGTTGCCCTGTCTGCACTGGTGCATGTGTGTGTGTGTGTGTGTGTATGTGTGTGTGTGCGTGCGTGCGTGTGTGTGTGTGCGTGCGTGCATGTGTATCTGTGAGTTTCCTTTATGTAGAGCACACTGGAGGGGGAAAAGCAATCAAAAGTAAAGTTTAAGTAATAGGTCAGTTTCATTACTTGCAATGTTTTATAGCAGAAGCATTGCACTATACAAAACTGTGTTGAAACATAATATAATTCAGGCATTTCCTGCTCTTCTCCCAGTTACATGGAGGATTTTGTAGTGACAGGACAACAGGTGGAGGTGGCAGACAAATGCATGGCTCCTGTCTTTGACAGTTCAACGTACAGCCTTTTTTCTTGAGAGTTATCACCATGGAAACTGGACAGGGATGAGAAGGTCTGAGCATCAAACCTTGTCCTGCACAGTGACATTTATACAATAGGTTTACTTCACCACCTCTAGTGAGATCCAAAACATGAGCAGATCACTACCAGGGTCTTCAGCCAACTATGCATTAACCTAATATAAATATTAACCTAATATAAACCTTATATTGCACCAATAGTCACTTGCTTTGGTGACAGTCCATATTAGCCCTATGGAAAAAGTTGTCTGAAAATGTTTGTTTGATGAAAACATGAACTAGATACTGTTATTCTGACCATGCATGTATACAACTTACACCCCAAAAAATAATCAACAAATTGTGTACAGAATGAAGAATGTAGAATACAGAGGGGCTGAGAGTGATTTCACGTGTATTTAATTCCACATCATTAGAAACATGGCCGTATTATTTCCAGTGAGAGCTCTCAGGTGCAAGGATTAAAGGTATTAGTGAAATGACTGTATGCTCCAAGAAACCAACTAGTATGATGACATACAAGGGAGAAGCCATAATTAATGCATATTGCATGCCCGGCATACATCTTTAC
This sequence comes from Paratrypauchen microcephalus, assembly GCA_036785185.1. Taxonomy (NCBI): domain Eukaryota; kingdom Metazoa; phylum Chordata; class Actinopteri; order Gobiiformes; family Gobiidae; genus Paratrypauchen; species Paratrypauchen microcephalus. The sequence goes on from JAVJIX010000071.1 coordinate 3,260,008, forward strand.
TATAGTGATTTCACTAAGTAATATTTATTCACAATACTACCATAAATATAGCCAGAGCTAATTATCATGTACTATTCAGGTAGATGTCAGGAAGTGTCTTTAATTAGCACATAGCTAGAGTCTCATGGAGTCTCATGGAAACAGATGGAGGAGAAATACAATAAAGAACAAAGTAGATGAGCTCTAAAGTGGATTATGGAGGCCCCTCTCTTGATGTGTGGACCCTAAAGCTGTGCTTTATCCAGGTGCCATTTTAATCCCAAATTTCAATTTTTAAATTTATAAGGTAAATCCTGTCCTGCTCAACCCAGAACATTGTTATTACAGTGGGAATTTTTTTTTTATTACTGAATGCTTGAAAATGATTGTTACTGGATAAAATTGAACGATGTCCATAAAAATGTTGTTGCTTTGATTAGAATGATTCACAGTATGGCATTAAACTTATCTTATCAAACAGGTCAGGTCTATGGAGAGGTGACCCTGCTCACAGTAAAATGCATTTTAAGGGAATTTTGAGTGTTACAGCACCCATAATAATTAGGGATGCACCGATGTTAAAAATTTTTGGCCGATACCGATATCCGATATTAAAGATCCCATGACATGGTACTTCTTGATACTTTTATTTGGCGCCTTAATGGCTCCCCAACACTGCAAACGAATCCCTTTTCAAAATCAAGACTCAGTGCATGAGAAAGCCTCGTGAACACAGCCAGAGCCAAAAACATCCCTCTCAAACACTCCATTATGGGCGTTGTTGCTTGAATGCAAATGAGGAGGACAGAGACAGGCTAGTGCAGCGGGCAGGCCGTGGTAGGGTAGGAGAGCTCACATTAAGGTACAAAAACCTCAGAAAGTGAAAATTTCATGCCATGGGACCTTTAATGTTGCTGATATTGGCCAATACCGATATTAGGCGATACCGATATTTATTTATTTTTAATTCTGATTTAACATTTTATACAGACTGAAAATCAGGCAAAATGAATTTTTGAATGTCTTCTTTTATTTTCAAAACGTGTTTTGACTCCTGATTATTTTTTTTTTTTCTATTTTTTTTTTTTTCATTTTTTTAAATAGTGTAACATTGTGTTCTGCTTCCTGATTGGCTAAGGGACCTTTGCCAGACCAGGACTAAACGCGGACTAAACCAGGTCTAGATCAGGTGTAAACAAGGTCTAAACCTGGACTGGACCAGGACTAAACCTGGACTAAACCAGGACTGGACCAGGTCTAAACCAGGATTAAACCACTGCGTGTGGGTCTGTTTCCTGGTTTGCTATTAGCAGCAGCAGCTTCACCGGTGCACTGCCTTTACAACCGAACAGAGGAGAGTGAGTTTGTGGAAATGCAGCCGGCATATGGATCCCTCTGTAAACGATCTCTACCTGTTCTTTTCCTGCCTGATTTGCTCTTAGTCGTGTTTTTGAGTCACGTCTGAGGCTAGCAGCGACGCACGCGACACACGCAGTCCGAACACATCAAACCTCGGCATGAACGAACGCATGCAAGAGCCGCACGCGGTGGTGTAATCCTGGTTTAGACCTGGTCTAGAGGAGGCACGGTTGGGCATGGGTCTCGTGCTCGCAGCCCCGGCACGCCGGTCATGCTGCGCTATCACGTGTCCGCGCGCACACTTCTCCGCCCTCCCTCTTCCCCCCACGCTTCACTATTAATACATTTTGTTGAAAATCTACGAAAGTTTGAGTGTTTAAATGAGAGAGAAATGTGAGAAAACGTTAATTCAAGGGATTACTGTACTGACAAATATCGGTCATTAATATTGGCCCACTTTTACACATCGGGCCGATACCAATATGTTAAAAATTTGGGCAATATCGGCTGATGCTGATGCTAATGCCGATATGTTAATGTATCCTCCTGACAGTCCTGACAGGTAAACTGCTTAGGCTCACAATCATCATTTAAATAACTGTAAACACATCTAATGCAACAGTCCCAACTCATTTCCAGTACATTCCAATCAATATCAGTCAGATTTAGCATTAGCTAATTAGCTAATTAGCAGATTAGCATGCCTTATTTCTCGCAACACTCTATGTTCTCAAGGAATGTTGATGGGCAGTCATACAAACTTTTGTTCTTCTGTTGTGCAAAAATTATAGACTTAGCATTTTGACATCTATTCCAGTAAAATCCAGTGTGATGAATACATACAAGCATTTGACAGCTTTTTCTTTTTACATTCAAAGATGCATTATTCTACATTGAATAACTCATTCACTCCTCTCCTGATGGAGATAGTGGAGGAAGCTGCCAATGGCCCCTCTGACCACCACCAACACTCTTACACAAACTGCATTCATACTTGGCAAGGTGTCTTGCTTGAGAACACCACGGCAGTATGCTGGACTCAATCCTCTGATTTTTATGTTGGTGGATGTGTGCTTTAACCACTGGGACACTGTTCCATATCAAAAACAGAACATTATAATTCACAAAGTGTACCCGATTTACTGTATAATTAAAATAATAAAAAATGAAATACTATTTTTCCACCCTTCTTTTGTTTTGGCTGTTTACAGTTTAAAAAAAAAAGTCTAAAATAGTGCCATGAGTATATTTGCTTCTCTCTTCTCTCCACAAGGCAGATAAACTCCTTACACAGGAAAAATGCTCAACAAAACATATTTCATTTGTACCATACATCTGTTCACGTGCGTTAAGACTTTTATCCCTGTAAATCAGATTTGGTCCAACAATACAGCAGGTATGTTGCTTGATATCCCTTATGTTGCTCCGTGCACTGATTGGATATGCTACAAACGGTGTGTGTGTAATTTTTCAAAGCACTGTGGTGTCTAGATATACAAACATGCATGTCTATTGGTTACAGGTATAAAATGCACTTAGTAAAACAATGAAAATTCATAGTCCTCCCAAGTAAAGGATTTAAGTTGGCAAAATAAAGCACGGTAACTGTATAATTCATTTTCTGAAGACTGAAGCATTTAATGGTTGTTTTGACAAGCAGCACAAGCACATGTTAGTGTGAGTGTGGGAGTGTAAAGACAGAGGAAAACAGGCAGAGAAGAGACAGCAGTGAAGCTCACATCCATCCAACAAAGAAGACACAAGGACAGTAATGAGGACCTCGGGACATGACCTCAAATCAATACTGCAATTATTCTGTAATGTTTCCCCAATTACACTGCAAAGGTTAAATGACAACGATTAGCCATACTGTAAATAAGAAAATACAACCAGACATTATTTTTGGGCTGAAAATGTATTTAAAAACCACAAATTAACAATTTGTCAACATCAATATGCAGAATCATTATATGTGAAGTCTATTAATGACATTTGTATTTTATTAAATGTTTTTTTATGCTCCTGTTTGACTGGCCTTGAGCTAATGGTTGCCCATGGCAACACTGCACTCTGTATTAGGGTCAGTCATTTATCCATGTGTGAACGATGTTAAACATTTTAAAATAATCCATTAAGATAAATTGCACATAAGTAGTTTTTAATAAAGTGCATAGCAGCAAATTTACATTAGATAGTGATTAATTGATGAATAATGAATATTTGATCCTTGTACCAGTTGCTCTCTAAAAGTGAGGTGTATGGAGAGAGGGAAGCTGGGAGATCTTGGTTTAGAACCATAATTAGAAAAATACACATATAGAAAATACACACTGAAAAATCTATTCATGTAATTTAAATCATATTATTTACTTCCATAGCCAATTACTCTGTCTGTAAACACAGTGCAGTAACTAACGGCTCTGCAGGTCTAATGACCTCTGGCCGACCTGCTGCAGCTGTACATGTCTTAAGTCCAAATCCAGATCAATCCATGGCTGGTTGATGCTGGCATAGATATCCAGGTTACTTATATCTTCATATATCACAAAGGCCTGTGTGGTGACTCAGAAATCGTCCGCCCTGTAAATAACAGTAAATCTGAGGAGGCTGTGCCAACACTGATGGGCTGAAAATGGGATGAGCGGCATTAGGAGGAGATAAATCCTACATCTGAAGGATTATGGCTATTTTGACAAATGTGAAATGCTTATTGAATGGAGTGAAGTGTGTGCCGACAATGGGCTTCGTGTAACACTAGCAGATGTGCTCAAACTTTAAGATGACTGTCAGCATTGGATCGGGGAGACAGTAATGGGCATCTGGATGTGGCATTTTTCAGTATAACCAACATTTCTAGTTAGGTTGTTTTTATTCTTCAGGTTGTTTTTTCTTAGATAAAGAAACATTTTAAAACTTGTTTATCTCAATTATGTGAGCTCCCAATCAAAGTAAATGTGATATTTAAAAAAGTGAATAAAACAATGATGGTAACATGGTGACATAACAATATAATGTAATATTACCAGAAGTGGCAATCAATCAATCAATCAAACATTTATAAGGTGCTTTTCATACAAAATTGTAGCACAAAGCAAGCCCAATCGCTAATTAAGAATACATGGTAAGAAATCTGTTTTATAGACTTTTAAGTTATCTTTTAAAATAATAAGACCAGCAGAAGAGAGATGTCAGTTATTTTGGACACAGTAATGACAATATTAATACAATGATGCTGAGATTTCTTGATAAAAGAAATAAATTTAATTCAATTAGGCGAGGTCAGGGCTAAAATGCACAAGATTTATTTTGCTTACTCCTAAAAAGAAAATGTTTTACTTCCAAAAGAAGAAGCATTAGATTAAAATATATTATATTATATTAGACTATATTATATTAATATTGCACTTGTTACATTTGTTTTGGAAATATGCACATATAAATGTAATAATTAATATACATATTAAGCTTATTATTTAAATATGAATATTCATATATTAAATATTAAGTTTTTTGTTTAAAAAAATAATGTTAGTTAAGAATATAAATAATATTTCTGTAGTTATTTATTTTTCTCATCGACAACATTTAGAGGCACATTTTTACATTTCTGATGCGTGAAGAATCCCTCAGTCGTCCAGGTAGAATCCATGATAAAAGGAGAAATTCAATTTGTCAACTGGACAAAGTTTATTTGGTCGAAAACGTTTCGCCGCTCATCCGAGAGGCTTCGTCAGTTCTGGTTAGCGTGCTGAAGGACACTGCTTGTATCTCGCTGCAGGGAGGAGCTAACTACAATGAAATTATTCTGAAACTATCTCGCCTATTTGTTTTTGAGTTTCTGTCTTTTGTTTCTCTGGCATCTAGTTTAGCATACCTATTCAACCCCTAAACGACTGTTTTTCACACCTCTGGCCCTGACCTGGCTAGCCCTATTGTTTCTTTTGTTTGTTTTGACTCCACCATTTCTGTTTAAAGAAGGATTCTCTTTTTTGACAAAAATAGCCTCTTTAACTCCCCTCTCAAACCAATTCTTTTCCCTGGCCAAGATCTGAACCTCACTGTCCTCAAATGAATGACCCGTGGCTTCTAGGTGAAGATGTACGGCAGATTGAGGTCCACTCTGGCACGCCCGTCTGTGTTGGTACATTCTCTTGTGAAGTGGCTGTTTTGTTTCTCCAATGTAGCGCTCACTGCAGTCTTCACTACACTGAATGGAGTAGACCACATTGCTTTGTTTGTGGCTCAGTGTTTTGTCCTTTGGGTGGACCAGTTTTTGTCTTAAAGTGTTTGTGTGTTTGAAATAAACTGGGATTTCATATTTCATATTTCATATAATCCTCTGTAGTTTTTCAGAAACACCGGCCAGGTAAGGAATCGCTACCCCTTTCCTCCTGGGTTCGGGTTCTCTGATGTCTTGTTTCTTGTCCTTGTCTCTCTTGGTTTTGTTGTTCTGATGGATAGCCAAAATATTGCATGGCCAGAAAAATTGGAGACATACATTTTTGCCCACCATTGCAAATTACAGTATCCAAACTACTAATCAGCCCATGAATGTACTCCAGACTAAATCCATAGCAATAATTAGTGAATGTCAATTGCATTCCTGTTAACATTCTTGGCTCACATTTGTGACTGATTTGAATGAACATATAGCAGAACAATATGCTGCCTGGCTTTCCCTGCAGATATATACGCTTTATTTAATTAATATAACCAGTCAAGTCTCACGCATTGAGAGTGTGACACACGCAATTTGACGTGTTCACACACTCACACGCCACACATGGCATTTCTCACGCTGATTTCTTTTTCTTTTTTTTTCTTTTTTTTTGTGCCCAGAAAATCGGTCTGTGTGGCTTAGTTTATGCAGGCTCTGCGCGTTTTCAGCGAAAAAAACTCCCCCTGCTCCGGGCGCATGGTCCGAGCGGAGGCCGGAGCAGACGCGCCGTCCCCCGGGCACGTCCTGAGCCTCAGTCCCGGTGCCACGTCTCCTCTGAGACGCACCGACTCCGGTCCCGGTGTCTCCGTCTGTGCGTAACGTGTCCCCCCCGACGGCTTACGCACGGAATACGCGCGGCCCAGAGCCGAACTGCCCATGGTGAGCCACGGTGAGCCACGGGCCCGGTGCATTAACCAGACTCTTACATGAATCCGTTAAAAATGTCCCGCTCCCCCCCGCCCTGGTCCCTCCTCCCCACCCCTCTCAGCGCGCACTGACAAAGTGCGGTGATGATAAAACAAACTGAGAACCATCAGGTAATAACTTCATTTATATAACTCTCATTAGTTGCTTTGTAGTTTAAGTTTGCTCTTTAGACAAACAGGGCTCTCAACACGCAATTCGACGTGTTCACACGCTCACACGGCATTTCTCACGCAATTCAAGCGCCCCTCCCCTCCCCTCCCCGTCCTCGGAAATTACAGTCTCACGCACGACCCCGCTCAAAACTTGAGAGCCCTGATATAACTGACCACCTGTTAGCACTCCAACGTCTGTCTCATTTGTTCAGGCCAAGCACCAATCAGGGCAGAGCGTTTCCCTGTGATTAGCATGCCGCGCAGCACCCATGGGTGACAGCAATGATAAGAGAGGCCTGTCTGTGCTGACCACTGAGTGAATTATCCAGCTGACAGGGAGCAGCAGACCTCCTCAGGCTCGAACCACGGTGCTGTTAATATGCCACTGAGCAAAGCAGGCAGGTCCATGTCTCACCCTGATCATTAACACAGGCCTGGTTACATTCAGAGCAAATACAAGTGGTGCATCCAGGGTTTTGTAGTGAAAACCGACTAAAGGATGTAGTTAGTTTTCTCGTTACTTGATGAAATAACCAGCTGCTATAGGCTTCCCTCTAGAGCTGGGCAAAAATAAATCACGATGTTCATTGCAATGATGGATCACTATTTCACGATTACATTAAAAAAAAAGAACAAATAAAAATGGCATAAAATCTGTATTCCTAACCGCTCTGCTCTTTTTGACCATTTGAAACAGTCAACTAGATTAGAATGTGATTAATTGCACAACTCTCTGTACCACCATTGATTTATTGATAAAGATCCTATACTACACAAAATTGACTCTTTGAACCATGTTATCTCCTCAAAACATACATGGAGTTGTGTTTTGTTTCATTCACACATGTTTGAGTAACTCTATTTTATTAGTCTGCCTACTCTCTATTCCACCAAGGAAGCAATAATTTTCAAGTTAACAGCTACCTTTCACTTTTAGTTCAGTAGAGATTGGTCATCCCAGGGCTGAAATCATCCAAATGATTCTAGTGTATGGAGTTTAGAAACACTGTGGAACACTTCCTGTTTGACATCACAAAGTTGAACAGACTGTTCTCAGTTTGAGATATGCGGTTTTACGTGTTATAGATGTGTGAATGAAACAAAACACAACTCCAGGACTATTTGTGATGAGCAAACAACATTATAGCATAAATCAGAAAATAGCGTAATATGGTTACTTTAACTATTCTGGGCAAATAGGGTTTTTTGTACATGTGATCAAGCTCTTTGCGTGTTTCATCATTATCTTTAAGTCTATATTTGAGAGCTCTCTGTGAAATGGACATTTAAAGTTGTACGATTTTTGAATGATAGGATTTTTACACTCCTTTTCCATTCTTTGAGAAAGCATGATGGGAGAGGTTCACTATTAAAAGAGGGAAATTTGCACACTGAACTTTTAACACCCATTTTAAATCAAGCCTCACCATTTTCTTTTATGGTGGAGAATTGTTCATTATGTAAAATTACTCAAAGTGAACAAAACCTCCCTATAATTTTTGCTCTTAATAAAAATGGATGATTGACAAATACCAGAATTTGTCACACTTGACTTGTCAGAGGTGTAATGGATACCTAATTATACAATACTAAAGTTGCTGCCAAAAAAATGTGAGATTTTTCTTGAACAGTACAAGAAAAAATATATTTTAGAGGTGGCATTCCTGGCTTTCAGTTCTCCATTTGATCCTTGTCCGCTTTGATGGATAAACAGGGAACTTTGATCTGTCTGTCATTCTGATTCTCTTCCACTGTCCAAAGATATGCAAATGTTACCTTGTGAATCTCATTTGCTATTTAAATGTGCACATGTAACTTTTATGGGGAAGGACAAGTGCCTTGGTCACACGGTCATGGTCACATTTTTATATAGCACTTTTCCACCTTCAAGGCATTCAAAGCACTTTTCATCAAGGAAACACTCACCTACTCACACACATTTACAGACACTGGGGGCAAGGTGCGTTAAGTGTCTTGCCCAAGGACACAATGACAGTATTCATCTGTGGGACCGGGAATTGCAAAACTTTTGAGCCAGTTAATAATGTTTATGTGGAGAGCAGGATTCGAACCGGCAACCTTCGGATCAGTGGGCAAACACTACTGAGCTACTGTCGCTTGTATCCAAGGAGATGATTTTGTTTGTTCCAAAAATAAAGCACATTCCCTTACCCCACAGATCTGACCTGTAACTTTATGAGCAACAAGATCAGTTCATGAAAAGCATTACGATCTCCATGAAGACAAGCAGGTGGCGGAATCTCCCCAGAAAAAAAATGACATAATGCACTTTTAAATGAACGTGACAGTGAATGGTTTCCTGCCAGTGTTTTTTATGAGTCTACATTGTCCCTGTACAGTGTTGTTTTTGCTTGGTTGTGGTGACTTGGTGGATTTGTCCTTTTGTTTGTGGTAAGGATTTTGGTGCTTATGTTTTGAGGAGGGCGGATTCAGAACGCAGTGTAATCTGACTCTACTCATCTCACATTGTTCTTCAGCTCTGTGTCAGGTCAGTGTAATTGCTCTTTACCATCTTGTCAGTTTTGCAGTTAGCGCGTTGTCTCCCCCTCTCATTTGGCATAAATATTTATCACCACTTGTGCTGCATCGTTTGTAGCATTTGTAACCACTTATTAATTTTTCATACCCCGCTCAAACAGATATATAATAAATGGATATAATATATAAATGGATATAGATGTAATAAATGGTTGTCTTTTTTTGTTTATTTATTGAGCAAAAAAAGTTTAGCTTTTTGAGGCCTTCGATTTCTTTGAGGGAATGATTGAGTATTTAGCTGAACGGATCAGCAGTATAAATCTATAAATGTAAATGTCTATTTTTCTGTTCTGTATGAATGATCAATGTGAACGCTAATGCCCAGTTACATTTCTGGTATTGTCTTTACATTATTTTCTGTTTGAATTTAGCTTTAGGCAGCAAATAGCTGTCACAATTGCCACAGCAAAAGTATCCATTATTCCTTTAGTGTTATGTATACCACTTTGCATAAAACAGAATGACCATTTTGCTATTTCAAAACAAAATGCAATATCAATGCTCCCAAATGTACGAAGGTCCAATAGCTATAGTCACACTGACTTTGTATTAAGGCTGTATCAGTCCATCATGTAAAAACAGGGAGCAGATTGTTTGTGGCACAGGCAGAATGAGGTATTTCATTCTGGCTCTTTGTGCAGCAGCTGTGCACATCCAAATTGTCTGCTGCAGCTCTGTTTAATGACGAGATTAACTCAGGCACAAAACGGACACAAATGTCAGACTCCAGCAGGGGGCTTCATTAGGTAGAATCACGAGAAAGTTTAAATACAAGAGCCATAACTGAACATGGTGTCGCATAGAAACTGGCAATAATAGTTCAGTAATCACAATCAAATATAAGTTGTTTTGTTTCTATAGTTAGCATGTAATATAGCAGTAAATTGTGAACCTATAGTGGTAAATATGGGTTGGGCAATATGGCAAAAAATTCCTATCATAATTTTGATTTAATAACAAATCACATACAATTATTTCTGTATTGCCTTTAAGACGTAGGCTAAATAAAATCATTTGCTTCTTCTGAAACTTTATTCTTTGCTGTAACTGGTTAAATCCAGCTTTCACTTACTAAGGTGAACCAGTAGGATAAGTGGGTGCTGAGAGGTGTCTGTGTTTGAGCATAGAGGGGCATTAAATAGAGAAATTGTAAATCACAACTTGGCACTGTCACCCTTATATAATATCACAACAGACTGTCACAGGGATGAGATTTTCACCATATAGCCCTAGTGGTAATCATATATATCACATTGCAATGTTGTGTCACTGGGCCAGACACTTCTACATACCCAGGTGATTTCTCAGTGGTCAATGCATTAAGGCAGCCATGTTTGTGTCAGGCTGCCCCAGGACAGCTTGATCTATTATGAAAAGTAGTTATAGACCACTGCGAGCCTATTATTACGAGCTGTAATGCTATTTGTTCTGGGCTTGTTTGTCATGTCCACGCAGCCGAGACAGACATGATTCACAGTCTAAAATGAGATTTGGGGCTTTTCTCGTGTAGTTTTAGATCACAGAGGAGACATAAGTCAGGCTTGTTCCAGATGCCCCCCTTCATTACCTTGGCCCATCTCCAGTCTTTCCCTGAATAATGACTTACAGCCTATTCTTAGATAGCTTTTGTACCAGGAGATTTGAATTCCATTTCTTATTTCTGTGGAGGTATGGTACTTTCTCGGACAGTGTAGATGGTGATCACACCCACATCACTATGGTCTGTCCAGCTCCTAGCTTGAAGCTGATCTCCTGGCCCCAGTCCAGCCCAGAGTCAGTGACTCACCTCCATAAAAGCTCCAATCATAACAGCCAACATTTCCCCTATTTCCTTGATTAAACGTGAATGCTGGCACTGCTTCTATGGCCAAAAAGCCTTTTATTCTTCCCAGCGTTTCATTTCACATTCATTCATCCTGATGCTGAGCCGGTTGAAGTGGCCTCGATCTGCAGATTCCTCCACTCAGTGCCATTAGCAATGATGTACTGGCTTCACTTGGCCATTTACTGTCAGTCAAGTATATCTGAGATTCAATAGAGTCTCTTGTTGACCTGCACCACCAATGTGCTGTCGAAATCTAATTAGACCCATAGACTGAGAGAGCATCTGAGTTCTGAAACCAAACATACCACTCAACTTTGTGACATGAGTGGAGAAAGAGTTTTGAGTTTTTTATGCATTACATTTAGGGATGGGGCCAATGCGATCCAGTATCGGTATCGGGTTCCGATATCAACGTAATCCACGGTTAAGAAATTCAGATCCAACCTGCAAAAATTTCCAATCCATGAGCCATGTCTTTAATATACACATTATCTGCTGAAATGACTCCTTCAGTGATTCCCTGTCGGCTGCTCTGCTGCTGCTGCAAAATGTGGAATGAACGGAGGGGTATCTCAATGAGACACAGTGTGACGGAGCGCCTGTAGCTGCCCCCCGACCAGCGCCTCTCTCTCTCTCTTAGACGGCAGAGCGCGCACGGAGCGCTCCCCCTGGTTTGCGGAGCCAGGCTCCAGGGCAAACTGCTACTGCAGGACTGCTTACAAACTGTTTCCCCGCTATCTGGACTCTGTCTAGATAGCGCGTGCGTGCGAGGATGCACGGATCCACGGATCCACATGCTCTCCCGACCTTCCACTGTCTCCGCGCTGCTCTCTGGTTCAGGGGCCAAACCAGGGCACTTCCTGGTCATGCGATAAATAGCGCATAGTGGTGCGCTAAAGGGGACCACATGACCCGGACTGAACAGTTTATGTTAATTTGTGGGTTTATTTTGTTTTCTTAAGTCTCTTAGTTAATTAAGTCATACCATATGGGGGGTTATTTAAGTATTTTCTTTATTGATAAAAGAATAAATTAAATTTGTCAACTGGACAAAGTTTGTTTGGTCGAAAACGTTTCGCCGCTCATCCGAGAGGCTTCGTCAGTTTCTTTATTATGTTGAATTGCAGGTGTTTTATCATTATGGGTACCGTTATTTGTAGTTAAACAATAATGATGATAATATTGAAAACAAACAGTTTTGGTATCGGAATAGCATCGGTATCGGCCGATATCCAAATTCAGGTATCGGGATCGGATCGGAAGTGAAAAAATGTGGATCGGTGCATCCCTAATTACATTCATGTAAGCATAATTTTACTCAAGAAAACATATTACATCGAAATTTACAGTATAGTCAGTTTTAGGCAGGTCAGTATAGTTTGTTTTCGCAGGCTCGCTAGCTATTACAAATTGTTCTCTATTGGTTTTCCAATTATTTCCAAGTTTATCGCTGAATTCAGATTAGAGTTGCACTTTTTTTTTTTCAAATAATACAAATTTACCTCAGGACTTTGAAATTAAATTTGATATCGTGAGGTAGAAAGGGATAGCCTCTCCATCTACAGTTATACACCAAGTCTGATTTCATATGCAGCAGTGAGATTATGGAGAGTACTAGAGATTCTCACCAAAGAACAAGGGGAGCAAAATTTGATCCGAACTAATATTCCCTGACTTGTTACCCTATAGAATTTCTGAATTGTAAGTTATCTGCACTTTTAACTCACACCTTTTATGTTTGCATCAACGTACTGTAGAGGTGTGCTAAGTGATTGACCTTGGATAGAGTACTTGTTGAAGTTTATTTGTTGTAAAATGAAGTGCGACCGTTTAGTGAACTGTGTGCTGGGAGCACACTTTCTGTAATATGCAGAGGTGTTAGTTCAGACAAAATGTTCCAACAGGCTGCACCAACCAAAGCGTGTGAGGAGGAGGAGAGGAGGCAAGGTACAGAGTTCTAATAGGAGAGATGTGTACATTTGAACTTCATATTGATGGCTTTCAAAACTCACAGACTTGCTTTTGCCATGGATTCTACCTGGAGGACTGAGGGATTCTACATGCAAAAATTAGTTATGTCAAAATATGTAGTAAAAATATTATATCAAAGTATCCCATTATTTTTGTTATGAATATGAATGAAAATACTCATAGCATGAAAGGGGTGTTTTTTATCATTTAAACCTAATTTACTCATCTTTTCTACGTGACAGTAATACTCCTTCATACAAATGAAAAGTACTTTTAAAGGTGCACCATGTAACTTTTCTCCAGCTTGTCTCCTTTGAGATAGTATTATTTGCCTAAAATGCATTCAGTTCTTTCTTACATTTATTCTATTACAGCTCTTTCTATTGCTCAAAAATACCTTGAAAAACAGATCTGACCTATAACTTCTCATCTGGCGGTATCACTTGTTGGTTTCAGAAATATTTAAGTTTAATGCCATACTGTGGAAAATTCACATATCTATGAAGACAATCATGTGGCAAATCTCCAGAAAAGTACAGTGCACCTTTAAGTAGTATTTACAAATACTGTATTGGAACTACTTTCAGCAGTATTTAATATTAATCAAATATTAAAGGGATATGCCACCCCCAGGTCAAACTTGGGCATCTCCCCACAGTCCAGAGACTAAAATAAGTGATGGAAAGCGTTTTACTGGTCACCCAGCCATTGTCCGAGTCTGTCAGCACTGACCGCCGCGCGCAGCTGCAGCTACTCCGCGTTAGACTGGAGGCTAACGTCGCCAGAGAAAGATTTCGGCCAAAAGGATTTAATTTGCTCGATGCTTTTCCCAATTACTTTCTGTGTAGTGCGCATTCATATCGAGTGCAAATAAATGTGCAAATCAACACGGAGAGCTTGCCTTGGTCATTTTGGGGTGGGAACTATTTTACAGTGTGGAAAAACAGAGCCGAAGCACACACCACGCTGACAGGGGAATCCCTGTTACGCACCACGTTGGGAGTTCCCCTGTTACGCAGCGTGGTGTGTGCTTAGTCTCTGGACTGTGGGGAGATGCCCAAGTTTGACCTGGGGGTGGCATATCCCTTTAAGTCAAAGGTGTATTTGTGTAACTTTTCTGGTGGAGGGTCCGTCTAATATTTTCTCTGGAATGTTTCACAGTATGGTATTAAACCTTTCTATCTTCATGGAGACGAAACCAGACCAAGCTACAGGTCAGATCTGTGGAGAGGCAATGTTGCTAACAGTTAGAATGCTTGTTTTTCTAGGTATTTTAAAGACACCTGTAATTGAATAAATATAAGTTGTTTAATGTCATATTGTGGAACATTCCAGGCAGAGCAATGACCTCCATAGAAACAAGCACCTGAAAGACCCCCAACCAAAAAGTTACATAGTGCACCTTTAAAACAATTAATACAACTGATTCATAACATTTGGATGACAGCCTGTTTTAATGTGTCAATTTCACAGTGCACCTACCTGCAGCCTCCACATAGCCCATGTTACATCACACGGCTCGTCATGGCTCAGCAGAAATGAATTTGACATTGCTGCGATTTGGGCCCTCTGCTGTGTCATTGCTAAATGATAGGCTAAAGTGTTTTAAGCGCTTGTGAGGGGGCTGCCACTTTCGCATTTGGAGAAATAGAAGGTGAATTCAGACAGAAGCAACGAGGCATTTTCCTTGAACATAATGATAATAAATGGGCTAGTGTCAGGCTTTTGTGTAAAGGTTTGAATCAATGTAGCATGATTGTAATAAGGTGAGACTGGAGCAGGAATGAGGAATGTATATGGCCGTACATTTTATTCAGGGCAAAAAAACTCTCAAAGGTGTCCAGTGCACATCAATTTAAAATCAACAAGATAATTCGCGGCAGTAGCTCAGTTGGTAGAGCATATGCCTCGTGATCCAGGGGTTGGTGGTTCGAATTCCGCTCTTGACGGGTTGACCGCATGTGATCCCACAGATGAGTGCTGCCGTTGTGTCCTTGGGCAAGACACTTAACCCCACCTCGCCACTGGTAGCCCCCATGGCAGAAGTACATCAAGGCCTGTTGTGACGTGAGCCGTCCTCCTGTGGACCCGACACCCGCGGAAGGATTCATGGGGGCTGGTGCATTGTGTTCTGGGCAGCAGAACACTGCTTGGACTGCTGCCCCGCGACCCAGAAAATGGAAAAGCAGAAGAAAATGAATGAATGAATGAATGAAGATAATTTGTAAATGTCGCACCAGAGGTAGAATAGTGGTGTTCTGGCTACTGTACTTATGGTAAGAAGTTGGCTAATAGATACAGAAGTACAGTGGTACCTCACCTTACGAAAGACCCAACAAACGAAAATTTCAAGTTACGAAACGCCTTCACGTTAAATTTTGGTCTCTAGATACGAAAGAAAATTCAAGTTACGAAACGCGAAATCTCAAAAATTCAAATAATACCCGCTCAGCCACACACATTATACGCTTTTCTCAGACTGGATTTAAACTTTTCTCACATTTCTCTCTCGTTTAAATACTCAAACTTTCATAGATTCTCAACAAAATGTATTAATAGTGAAGCGTGAGGGGAAGGGGGAGGGCAGTGTGTGTGTGCGCGGACACGTGTGTGATAGCGCAGCATGACACGGCGCGGGGCGCGGGGCGCGAGCACGAGACCCTTGCTCAAACCGTGCCAGGTCTAAACCAGGTCTAAACCAGGTCTGAACCAGGTCTAAACCAGGATTAGACCACCGCGGCTCTTGCATGCGTTCGTTCATGCGCTCAGACTGCGTGCGGTCCCGAGGCACATCCCTTCCCCTCCTCGCTGCTCGCCTCAGCCATGACTCGAAGCGAAACCAGGAAATAGACACGCATGCTGTGCTTTAATCCACCTGGTTAAGTCCAGGTTTAGTCCTGGTCCAGTCCTGGTTTAGTCCAGGTCTAGACCTGGTCCAGTCCAGGTTTAGACCTTGGTCCTTGGTCTAGACTGGTATAGTCCACGTTTAGTCCTGGGTCTACACCGTCTCTACGCAGGACGCAGTGTTACACTATAAAAAAATGTTACACTATAAAAAAAAAAAACTTGGAACGAATCAGGCCTTTTCCATTGAAATAGCTACTCAACTTACGAAAAATTCACGTTACAAAACCACTTCTGAAACAAATTAATTTCGTAAGGTGACGTACCATTGTAGTTGGTTATATGTACTTGAATTGTTTTTTTCTTATTCTTATGATATATGTATTAACCCTCCGGTCGTGTTCGCCTCCAGCCCCCTACTTTAGTGTTCCCGGTCAAAATTGACCGGTCTGTTTTAACTGCGCTTAAATTAGCACAAATTTTTTTTTCAAGACCAATTTTTTTTATTAAACATTTTTTAGTTGAGAACAATGTTTCAAAGTAGTGTCTAACAACAATTTATAGAAGTAAACATTAAATAACATCAGTTAAAATACAATTAGGCACTGAAAATGAACTACAAAATGAACATATAATGCAAAAAATAAATGGAAAACCAAACTCAACAGGGTGTGTGTGTGTGTGTGTGTGTGTGTGTGTGTGTGTGTGTGTGTGTGTGTGTGTGTGTTCATGCACATGAGTGGCATGTGACACTCAGGTCAGAGTGGGCCTTGCAAACATAAGCATGACATTTGCAGCATGTCAGGCTCGTTTTGATGTCTCTAGGGGCACAGAGGCCACACCGCTTCCTTTTCTGCCCATGTCCTTGTTGGGGGAGAGCAGCCAGGGCAGCGGCTGGAGCTTGCATGCTCCTAACCAGACTGGCGGAGGCTGGTGTGCGGGGAATGTGCTGGCGTCGCTGTATAAGAGGAGTCACCAAAGCGAGGAAAAGTCTCCTCTTGAAACTTTTCCCCTGATTCCAGGTTGGGTTGATTGCTGTCCACACCACATACCCATTGAAAGCTGACACATCCAGGATGTTGTGGAACAGTGCCACAGGCCAACGAGCCGTCATCCGCTTACAGGTGTATGTACCAGTAAGCTCCAATAAAGGAACAATAAATAATAAGAGATTATGAACAATATTCAATCTGTCGTACACAAAATGCTATGATTCACCTAGATAAAAATAAAATAAAATGCATGATGAGACTTTACATTACCTTATCAAGGCAGTCTATGCCTCCCTTGTTCTTGTTGTAGTCCTGGATCATCAGGGGCTTCCTGTCCTCTGTGGTGCTGACAGCGGCGTCTTTGTGTACTGTGCTCATCAGGATGACATTTCTGTTCTTCTTGGGAACGTATGACACAAGAGTGTGAGTGTCAGTGAATGCAAATTGTGATGAGAGTGCCTGTCTTCCTTTGGTCGATACCAGCGCAGGGGGAAGTTCGGGCTTGTTCTTCCTCACTGTCCCTACCATGGTGAGCTTTCTTTTCAGTAGCTCCTGACCAAGAGCATGTGATGTGAGGAAGTTGTCACATGTGATATTATGCCCTTGGAGACCGGTTGTCATGTCCAGCACAACACGCATACCCTGGTTTGTATATGTGTGTGTGTGTGTGTGTGTGTGTGAGAGTGAGTGAGTGTGTGTTTGAGAGAGAGTGAGTGAGCAGTGTGTATGGGGATGTTTTCTGTATGTTGAATGAATTTACTCTGGATACCCGTTCATTTCCTATGGCGGTCACTTTTGACCGGGAACACCACAGGTGTAACAAGGTTGATTAAAACACTCAAAATTTAACGAAATAGGTGATCATCACTTTTATATGTTCAAGTCCACAGTGTGGAGGATATCATAAGGTCTTGAGGTAATCAGATGAAAAACATAATATTTATGAATATTATAAGTTGTAAAACGGTCAGATTTGACCCGAACACGACAGGAGGGTTAAAGCTATATTGTGTTTTGTTATTATCTATTCATCATAGTTCTCCCGTCCCAAGAGGCTTTGCATGCGAACAGGACATTTGACCCAATTTATAACTACTTTTGGAGAATTACAATAGTGTAAGGTAGAATAGTACTACAGTACTAGCAACAGAAGTAGGAGTAGTAAATGAGAGTAGTAAAATTATGTAGTGTTGTGAATGCAACAGTTTTAGAGTACATTTACATATCTACACTCAAAAAAATATTTCCTTGGATTTAATTAAAAAAGTTGCGTCGTACGGTTCCACATAACTGTGTTACATAGCTTCTATGATATTATGTTCTTTAAAATGGGCTCAATACAATGTAGTAAATCCTACAAAACTGAATTGAGAAGATTCAAAGTAACTTGGTTAAATCACTTGTGTTTAGTGTTCTGATATTAAGTCAAAATGACCCCGTTAGGTTCAACCAAATTGACATGGTTAGGTTCATCAAAATTGACACCGTTAGGTTCAATCAAATTGCTGATGTTAGATTCAATCAAATCGACAATGTTAGATTCAATCAAATTGACACTGATGGGTTCAACCAAACTGACACGGTTATGTTGAATCAATTAAAGCTGCCTGGTTTAGAAATACACTGTCAAATTAGTCTACTTTCATGCAACACAGTTGTGTGGAACCATACGACGCAAAATTGTTAATTAATACAAACACAGCATTGTTGTGTAAAATCAGTGATTAAGCTGTAGAAGGAAACCACACACCATTGTCAGAAACTATAACTGCATTTATTCAAATTTGAAGTTATTGGTGAACACAAGAAAATAAGTGCTGGGGCATTTTAACACTTTTAAAGATCCCATGACATGGTACTTCTTGATGCTTTTATATGGCTCCTTAATGGTTCCCTAATACTGTAAATGAATCCTCCTTCAAAACACTCATTGCATGAGAAACAGATAAGATGAGAAAGAGTCATAAATATCTCTCTCAAACACTTTATTCTGGGCGTTGTTGCTTGAATGCAAATGAGGAGAAAAGAGCTGGCCTGTAGTAGAGGGTGGGGGCGTGGCCAAACTCTCCGCTCTAGCTCTCAGCTGATCCATTTCCGTGTTTTTGCATTGTATTTCCATTGAAAAATAAACCCATTTCCACAGAAAATAAAATTAAACCACTGCTGTTCAAAGGTCCAGAGGCTCAGATAAAGGACTTCCGAGCCTAGAAACACTCGGATGTGCCTCCAGGCAAATAAAAAAACGTATTTCGCATTGCCTAGCGCATTCGCAGTCCAAACTCTCTGGGCGTGATTTACAGAGACGCTGAGTACAGACAGACGGGGGTGGAACTGCATTTGCATTTCTTTTTTCGATTTGACATCAATAAAGGTGCCTTGTTCAAAATCGCCCGTTTGAGCTCCGATTTTTTGTAACGCAGAAAAGGATCGCAAATGCCCAGTTTAGACATTTCGCAACTTTTACCATGGGTGGGGCCTAAACAGGGTAGGGGAGCTCACATTAACGTTCAAAAACCTCAGAAAGTGAAAATTTCATGCCATGGGACCTTTAAAAAATACATAGATGAACATTTTAGCAAGTGCTAAAAGTGACACAGACCTGAATAACAACACTTAAGACTCAGAGCGAGAAAACAACACATACATAAACTGTATTCAATGAACATGCCTGAGTCTGAAGTGGATGAATAATGCAATGTAAACTTCTTTGAGTTTGAAAGATTGAAATCCCAAAAATCCAAAAGAATCCTCAACAACAGGACTGTTTACCCACAAAGTTTGTTTTTGAGAACCTGAACCTTGTCCGAAAGGCAGTGGTCACCGATTTTCATCAGCACCTTCTGAAAAAATTCAAACGTGTACCTGAGGTCAGAAGGGTAGCTGAGGTTCAACACGTAAATGACACCAAAGAGGAGAGCGGTGGCGCAGGCAATGTTGTCAATGTTGTTGAGGACCGTGAGTCCTTCAACAATGATGCCCACATCCTCCGGTGATCAGTGTTGTCCCCCCCTCATGTTTGATTGTGTAAATCCCAATGGTGGTCTTTCCCATAGCAGCTTCAGCAAAATCCACGTCCTATATTTCAAAATCAGAGAAACATTGTATGAGACATTGGATGTATGAAACATATTTAACATATATTTAATGGTGTTTAAAGGAGAGAGAGAGACACAGAAAGAAAGAAAGAGAAAGAAAGAATGTTTGTAGGAAAGAGATGGTGGTGCATGCATGAGGTGATGTGTGCCTCTGATCTTTTAAGTCAACGGTTTGGACCATTACAGTTAGACTCCCATTTAACCCCATTCATACCTTTAAAAAAAAAAAAAAGCTTATAAAAACCTATGCTAGACTTAGGAAAACGTCCTCATCTCCTCAGGATTTCCTGAAAAATGCTGAATGCGGGCCGCCAGTTGCCCATCCCTGTTCTAAGGATTCATTATGGCTTGGAAATTTTGCATACATGAATAGGTGGAAACTCTCAATGTAAATCTGCCATTTTGAATAACCTTCACATCTTTGGCTGCTTCACCTACTCTGGCAAGACCAAGGCAAATATTAGTTTATTTACTTAGTAAATATTCCTTAAAAAGTTAAAATTGGTGAATGGGCATACATTTTGGAAATAAACTACAATTACACGGTGGACCTTTAATATCTAAGGCTATGAAACACATAGAAACATGAAATAAATTGTATTGAAAAGGTAAGGCTCTCAGCTTGTATTACAACATACTCCTTCGGCAACAAATCAACAATGCTACGCTACGTAGCAGCTGGCAGGAGGCTCAAAGCTGCAACCGGCAGGTAGAGCAATGTTGCGCTACGCAGCATCCAGTATAAATGGGTTAAGATTGTACAATGTTTGCCTCATTTTTTACATCATAGACTTTTACTTACCAGGTATTCTTTTATGAGCTTGTCTGGGTCTTCATTCAAGTACACAAGCAGGGCGTTTATGTGGCATGCCCTCCGTGTGGCGACACTGGGATTCTGCAAGAGGGAAAATGTTATAGTAATTCATTTCCATGTGCATGATAAGCACCCAACATAATATAGCAAAATAAGATCACACAAATGTTTGTCGTAGAGATATGAATGTCTGAAGATTCTCATTCATCCATGTCATCTTAGTCAAAAGAGTTTAGTTGTAGGCAACTGGCCTTCTATTTGGAACTTTTTGGAGCATTTTGTCTCTTCACAAAGATTTCATCAGTTCTAATTCTGATGTGGGAATCAGATATTATTTATCTCTAGAGAGAGGGAGCCATTTCCTCATCCATTCCCTGGACTTGGAATGTGTTACCACCTAAATGACTGTCAGGCCAATTCACACCTTGACATGTGACCCATCATGTGAAGAGGGGTGAGACCTGGTCCTGCCCCCACACCTTCAAAGACATCCTAGAAAAACACTACAAGTTGCCTACAACTAAACTCTTGACTAGATATGGATATCTGACCTTGCACCTATACATATCATTAAAGAATTTGAGTTAAAGAAGAATTCCGGCAGTTTTCTAAATGTATCTCAGCCGTTTGTGTTCAAGGGAAGTTGTCAGTAGCGAAAAATGCAAGAAAATTTCATACGTTCCACTTAGTTAGGCTGATGCACAGATTTCCACAAAAGCGGTTGATACAGGGCAGCCTTTTAACATCCTTTTAGCAGGGATGAAAGTGGCCAATCATAAAAAAAGAGGAAAGTCACGGCACACCCCCCCCCCGGAAAATGTTCAATTTCTGAAATTTGGATTTCTATATGCTATATAATAAAGTAAAACTGTACATAAAAGTACAAAAAAAACCCACATTTTATTAACAGGTAGGCCTACTAGTAGTATATATTGGATTTGTTTTTGCTTTGCACTTTGTCTAATCAGAGCGCATCGAGGACGAGCTTATGCGCACTAAAACGCACAGGTGAAAAAGCGAGGAGCGACGCGTTAAGTGAGGCACGGGCAGGTAGGATGAGGTATAGGATGTTTTATAAAGTTTAACCTGTGTACACGCAATGGTACACGCTGTTGCGAGAGCTGCGCTCACTCGCTCGGTCCGCGGCTCCAGACATGGGCTCGCGCGGCCCACGGTATAATACGGAGTTTAATACGAGATACACATACTTTTGTTCTGAATACGGGACGATTCTGTTTTTCAAGGGACGGTTGGCGACCCTAAACACAACTACACATACATTTTATATATATATATATATATATATATATATATATATATATATATATATATATATATATATATATATATATATATATATATACACATATACATTATATATATATATATATACCCAAAATCTTTCAACGAATTTGCACAGATGTAAAAAAAATAAAAAATACCCCGCGGCTGAAAAAAAAGCCGAGTATAATACAACATTCAAAATACAAAATACAACATTCAGATAATAATAAAACTAGCCTTGATGGCAAACACATTACACCTGAAATTCTTGTTGAGCCTTGATGAATTGATTTAAAAGCAAAATGAAATGTACATAGACATCGATTATTTACAATGAATCATGTTAAAACTAAAAGACATTTACCTCACTCTCGGAGAACAAAGCTGGCCATCTGTCTTTGAAATCCGCGATGAAGGGCAGGTCTCGAACCACTTCTCTTCTGAGGGCAAAGGTCCATTTTGTGTCTGATGACCTGTTGGTTGCTCCTCCTCTTCATTTGCATTCAAGCAACAAGGCCCAGAATGAGGTGTTCAGAGAGTTATTTTTTTACTCTGACTCTGTACATGTGTCTTTCTCATGCACTGAGTGTTGATTTTGAAGAAGGATTCATTTACAGTATTAGGGAACCATTAAGGAGCCATATAAAAGCATCAAGTACCACCATGTCATGGGATCTTTAAGTTTCAGGTCTTCCACAGCTTCTGGTATTCAAGATCGTAGGATCAATTTTTCAGAATTGTTTTCTCCCAAGATAATTTGAAGCTTGACAGAGTCCGTCATTTCTTGCCCACTCCAACTCTTACTCTACAAAAACATACAATACATAGATTTAGCCCGCAAAATACAAATCACACATATTTTACTGTGCAAACAAACATCACATACTTAAGTGCAAGTATGCATGAAATCCCACACACCAAAATTCTTGTCTACTTTGATTTTAGACCGGCGAGATTTATCTATTAAATCGATTAATTCGACTTTACAGTTCAGGACGATGTGTTTTTATGAAAATCGATTTTTTAGTAATTTTTTACACGCGAGCAGAATTCATGCGCGGCCACGTTTTACACGGGTAAGTTCTGCACAGTTTTATTAGCATGGGATCTGCTTAGATGACTGTTGAAAGCATTCTAGGATTTAAAAACACAAGGGCAATGAGTATGTGCACATGGGTATGGGTGTCTACGGCCAAAGTGACCATGAGCCAACCTGTAATGTTTAAACAGCAGTGACCTCGATGACACTGTGGTCTGACAATCCTTGCACTGCCACATACAAGTCTGTGGAAGAGAAAAATAAAAAAGCTTACAATAACAAAAGCACTCACAATTCAAGGATATAAAAAATGTCTATACAACAGGTTTCATGATTTGAACTAAATTAGCAATTAAACTTAACTCTAAAACACGTTTAAAGAACAGGAAACGAACCGACATCTGCACTCGACTGCATTCTAAAACACCTGATTAAAATCAGGCTACCATTTACCATTGACTTGCACTAGCCTAGCAACAGAAAACTCTGCAGCTGGAAAGACTGCATGAAATTCGCTAAAAAAGTGTCTCCACATCTCTGCAACAATCTGGCTAACTCGGAAATGAGCCCCCATGTCAAAAATCCTGGAATATCCCTTTAATCTTTACACCCCTAGTGCTCGTCCCTCTGTGCTCACACTGCGTTTGAATGAGAAGCAGTCCGAGCCGCACCGAGCTCCGGGGCCGGATGCACGAGGACTGGAGACATGAGTCACTGGACCCGTAGGAAGTCCAAGTCTAAACCTGGTCTAAACCAGGACTAAACCAGAATTGCGCTCTTTGCCTTGTTTCATGACCACGGGTGCACATGCCGCGCGCGCCCCGGGTGCACATGCCGCGCGCGCCCCGCGCGCGCACCCCCTCCCCCCACGTTTCCCTATTAATGCGTTTTGTTGAAAATCTACTAAAGTTTGAGTGTTTAAACAAGAAAGAAATGTGAGGAAAGGTTAATTCCAGTCCGAGAAAAGTGTATAATGTGTCTGGTGAGGTGTTTACAGCCTTAAAACATGTAGAATAATTGTGAAATATAAAGTTGTTCTACTCCGCGGATTTCTCTTATTGCGGGTTATTTCTGGAACCCCCGCGATAAACGAGAGATTACTGTACTGAAAAGCTAGGCTAGTTTCATAGCCGACAGCGACCACATATACAAAAAAACAGATATACAAATTGTCTATTGTAGTACATGTACTGTTTTGTTGAATATTGTAAAACAATTACTGAACTTACCACAAAATCGACGGATGATGATGGATTTTACAGGACAAACATTCTCCACTCCAGAACAACGCCTTGTTCGCAAAATGAGGTCAGCAAAAAGCGGTTGTCCTTTTGCCTTACTGAGCATGTGCGAGAAAGTACAGAAAGCGGACTGGGACAGCCTTCAGGCAATTTAATCAGCTGTATTACATAGATTCAATTCAACAAGGTTTCGTAATTACAGCAATTGATGTTGTTGGGTAAATACAAAGAAACTCTCTTGATTTCATCGTCAAAATTAGACACATTAAGTATTTTTAAATGATAAGAGTTATTTAATGCCAACAATATCCATGTTTCACTTTTTTGAGTGTAGCTGCTATTCGTATAAATGGAAGTGGTTAATTTGATGTGGTTTCACCCTTATTTATGTTATTTTACATTGCCATATTTTGCTACTAATTTACATTTATCCTAATAATAAACTTCTTATTAGTATGCATAAGTGTTAAAGGGCCCATTTTATGCTATTTTCTGATCTGAGTTTTGTTTAATTTACACTCTAACAGTGCTATGTTCTTCTCTCAAACTGAAAACCCTCCACCTTGTGATGTCATGTTGTAATACAGGGAATGCTCCACTGTATTTTCAAACTCCAGACACCTTTACTAGAATCATTTGATATTAACTGTTAACTTGAAAACTACAGCTTCATAACAACCCAATGTGGAACAGAGCATTTTGAGCTTTGGAGATGTAGACAGGCTAATAAAGTGTTACTCAAACATGTGTGAATGAAACAAAAAAAGCAACTCCAGGTATGTTTTTGAGGAGGTAACAACATTCTAGCATGAAATGACATGATAGTCAACTTTGCATTATACAGCTGTATGAAAAAGTTTGGGCACCCCTCTGAGGTTGCATAATAATTCACTCTTCACAGAAAATGATCACAGTGGCATGTCATTCATTTTCCCATAAAAGCCGAGGACGGGGTGATTTTCCAGACATAAATTTTAAGTGTAGTAATATTCATTTGTATGAAATTAAATCAAATTTGAAAAAAGGGCTGTGCAATAATGTGGGCACATTTGTCTTTTTGTTGCTTTGAATACCTGTAACTAATCAACACAGAGTAATTGGAACACAAAATTGGTTTGATGAGCTCATTAAGCCTTGAACTTCATAGACAGGGGCATCCAGTCACAACAAAAGGTATTTAAGTTGTCCAAATGCAAGTTGTTCTTCTTCTCTTTGCCTCTTCTCTAAATAGTGGCATCATGGGAGTCTCAAAACACCTCTCAAATGACCTGGAAACAAAAATTGTTCAGCATTATGGTTTAGGGGAAGGCTACAAAAAGCTATCTCAAAGATTTCAAAGTTCAAAGTCAGCTTTATTGCCCCAAAAACCATATGTACAGGTTGCACATTTCAGTTGTCAGTCTCCACTGTGAGGAACATAGTGAGGAAATGGAAGGCCACAGGCACATTTCTTGTTAAAGCCAGAAGTGGCAGGCCAAGAAAAATATCAGAGAGGCAAAGACAAAGGATGACCAGAATGGTCGAAAACAACCCACAGACCACCTTCCAAAGACTTGCAGAGTCATCTTCCTGCAGATGGTGTCACTGTGCATAGGTCAACAATACAACGCAATTTGCACAAGGAAAAGCTGTATGGGAGAGTGATGTGGAAGAAGCCTGTCGCTTGAGGTATGCAAAAACACATTTGGACAAGGCAGCTTCATTTTGGAATAAGGTGCTGTGAAATGATTAAACAAAAATTGAGTTATTTGATCATAACAAGAGGCGATATGCATGGCGGCAAAAGAACACAGCATTCCAAGAAAAACACTTGCCACCCACAGTAAAATTTGGTGGAGGTTCCATCATGCTGTGGGGCTGTGTGGCCAGTGCCGGTACTGGGAATCTTGTTAAAGTTGAGGGTCGCATGGATTCTAACAATCTGTCACAAAGTTGTTACGCTGGGGCTGAATATTTCAACAAGACAATGACCCAAAACACTGTTCAAAATCTGCTCAGTCATTCATGCAGAGGAACAAGTACAATGTTCTGGAATGGCCATCCCAGTCCCCAGACTTGAATATCATTGAAAATCTGTGGGATGATTTGAAGCAGGCTGTCCCTGCTAAGCAACCATCAAACCTCACTGAACTAGAGATGTTTTGTAAGGAGGAATGGTCCAATATACCTTCATCCAGGATCCAGACACTCATTAGTGGCTATAGGAAGTGTCTAGAGGCTGTTATTTTTGCAAAAGGAGGCTCTACTAAATATTGATATGATTTTTCTGTTAAGGTGCCCAAATTTATGCACCGGTCTAATTTTGTTTTGATGCATATTGCACATTTTTCTGTAATATTCACAGTAATATTTCAGTGCTGAAATATTACTGTGTCCATTAGTTATTTGATAGATCAAAATGATGTTGTGGACCCAAACACCCAATGATTTAAAAATGAAAATAATGGCAATTGTCAAGGGTGTTCAAACTTTTTCTGTAACTGTATAGGAGCTTTAATAGTACAAACTACATTTCTTGTAGTACTAACCTGTAACCCCACTCTTATTACAAAAGGCTATTCGGATTATAATTAATGTAGTAATATCTCCTAAGATCATACTAACAAAGCTGTATTAAAGATTTTATAAATGTATTATTAGGAAAGTGTTAGTAAATGTCTAATTAGCAGCAGAATAAAACATCATTATGAACCAAATAAATGAATCTTTTAAAATCAAATCAACCGTTAACAAAGTGTACTGTACTCTATAAATAGTTACCAATATAATGATTTGCTGTTATTTGACAGTTCCATCCATTTCAGTATCATATGACGCAAGAATCTTCAAACTGCCAGTTCCAATCAACAAAGATCTTTTATCAATGTCAAAAAGGCCATACATTGTTTATGTTCGTCTTCTTTATACAGTGGAGCAGTGGAGGGATTTCAAAGGACCTATAGCTTATTTCCACATCTGTAGAGGTCCCTTGAGCTTGCCAGGACATGTCTGATTGGCTGAGAGAGTCCACGGATTGTTTGAAGAGGCCTTAGATTCAGGTGCAGATAAATTGTGGACCTTTAATAGAGGAGAATGAAGAGACGATGCTTATTATTGTACACAGACGCCTGTTTACACAACGGGAGAGGATAAGAGGGAGCATTGGTTCAAACTGTCTATTCTTTTCTGATAGCATTTTTTGTCCTCTAACTATTATTTAACCACGTACTACCGGTATATAGATATTATAAGGGTTGTCAAGATTTTTTCAAATCGATAATCAACAAATACCACAGTTTATAGAACTGTACAGCAACTCAACATTATGTAACAGATAACCTTCTGTTTCTCCTTACGACCTTTTGTATATAGTTGAGATATGATCAAAGGAGAAGTTCAATTTGTCAACTGGACAAAGTTTGTTTGGCTGAAAACGTTTCGCCGCTCATCCGAGAGGCTTCGTCAGCTCTGGCCCTCATGCTGGTTCGACCCTGTTTATATCTAGCTGCAAGGGAGGAGCTAGCTACCCTGAACAAAGCTCTGACCTATCCCCGCTACTCTCTTTTGTTTTACGAATTCCTCTGGCGTCTTGTATTAGCATATCTATCAGCCCTAGGCTGCGCTCACTACACTGAAACAGCTCTGAAACCATCAACTAATCTGTCTCTTTGTATTTCAAATTTCTCTGGCGTCCAATTCCCTATTCAAGACAACGACCCTCTCCTTTTCACGCATAGTTGAGATATATTTGTATTACTGTATGTCTGTACTTTTTACTTGTATACACATTTATTTAATTATACCTTTTTAACATCAGTCTGTCCATTTATTTTTGTTACTTTTTTGAATTTATTATTACCATTTATATTTTTGCTTTTTGTTATAATAATATATTGTGATGTGTGAGCTACTGTGTCCAAATGACTTCCCTTGTGGATCAATTAAGTATTTCTAAGTGTAAATTTAAGTCAAGACTATAATTGTATGAACTAAATTAAAGCTAATACTAATATATAATACTCTGAAAAAATAAACCAGACTGTTACATTGTTTATGTTATAGTAACTTCACTTCATCATTCAGAAAGGTTGATCTCTTAGCTGCTTGAATACTAAAGAAATTTTGACGTTTTTTTTGTTTTGTTGTTGTTCATAATTGTTCTAAGTTAGTTCTATGAATTCAGCAGCTCCTATTGGGGTCTGTCTATAGAGATTCCACATTTAGACCTAGTAGCAGCGCAAGTGAAGAGGTGAGGGTTTTTTAGTTATGGTGTCACTAATCATGAATCAGCAATCACAAAAATGGGATTTCTTTGTAACGCCAAAAATTATAGCATGACATCTTCAAATTTCATGACATTAACTGATTTTTTGCTGTTTGTGTTATTAATTTTGAATTAAAATAAATATGTCAGTTAAGAGTACTGGTAATACGATATACAGTATACTAGTGTGTAGTAGTTATAGTAGATTTAAATTAGTTGCTTTTTTTGTTTGTTTTCTACACAAATGTTTTAATGAGATTTTATTCATTTTTGAAACATTTAATGACATTATACAAAAAAAAAAAAATAAACAAAACTATTCACATACATTAAGACCCTCCCCCACCCTAAAACACACAGTTCAGTTAATTAGAATGACAGTTTGATGATGTCAAAATTCCTTACAGTGCGCAAAAAGGGCAACCAAATGTCTTTAAAATCCTCGAGTTTTGTTTTCTACTACTTTTAATATTTGAAATTGGCTATTATTGGTAAGTTCATAGTTCAAATTCAATGTTGTTTTTTTTTTTCATAAAACATGGACATTTATAGGGAGACAAAGGGTGTTAGTGCTCCAATAAACAACCTTCTGTTTACACTATGAGAGGCCATTTTGGTTCAAGCACCCTACCAACAGCATTTACTCTTTCTATTGGGGCAAATGGTTGAGCATAGTAGGTAGTAAAAGGCTATTCCCTTGACAGCAATTTCCGAGCAGACAGAGTATCCCAGGCCTGCTTCAACCGTGCATGTTTTGCCCGCTTTGCATTCATGGCATTGTTGTTCATGAATATTTGATCAACCCACAGTGAAGTGGTGTGCAAAGTTCAGGTGTTGAATTGGACAATAGAGTGTTTTCAACTAATCTTCCCTCTTTAAAAAGGTATAATCTACACAAAGAACAACATAACCTTTTTAGAGTTTTTTTTTTTTCTCCACATATGAAGGTCACGAACAGTGGCCTTCATTATCTGGATTTTCAAATAGAAAGGGAAATCCTATCACATTGGCATTCTGTGGCAAATCAGTTTTAAATCTTCTGATCCAATCACAAAATACATGGCAACATATTTACACATATACACATAGTGAAGGTTTTTGAAATGAGATTTTTAAACAACATATTTATCACGGTTTCAAGTGATCATTTGTCATATTGATCAGATTGAAAGTTGGAAATGCACGGAATTTTGATTATGGTCCATATTTTACTACGACTAACGGCACTCTGTTTAATTTGAGAATGAGGTGGCATGATATTAAATATATTGAATTTATGTTTTTTCATTTAGATTGGAAAACATCACAATATATGTGGTATTTACTATAATTATTATGTTACAAAATGCTGGCTTTTGTGGGAGCTTTTTCTCTTTTTCTAATGTTGAGACTGATGCAATTCATGTAATGTTGCCTCCAGCCTTGTTTAGTGGCTTGACTCCATCCACAACCAAATACAAATAAACAGAATATGAATGACCTATTGATTATTTTAATCTTACTTCATCATATTTCATTCGGAAATCCTGACTTACATTGATTTTAGACTAGCAATGTAATTATGATACAGCCTTCTCTATTACATTTTTGAGTCATGGATCATTTGTTCTTCATGCCCAATCTAAAAATGTCATTATTACTTAAAGCTTCAGTCTGTAATCAGATTTGGCCCTGTTGTCTTCTCACATTTCTCCCCTAGACGGTATCTATGTTACTTCCATCTGATAGTGTAGCTACCCTGGTTTTCTTCTCAAATAAAATGACTTAGCTCCGTACGGACGATCATGTGTGTCAATATTTATTCTCTTTATCCTCAACTCCATTAACACCATACACACCGTGAACACCATGAAAACTAAAATAAAGACAGAGAGAGAAAATAGCTCAGCTTTACATACAGTGCTTTAAAATAAATATACAATAAAAAACAGTATATTACCACTAGGGATGCACGATATATCGGCATTAACATCGGTATCAGCCGATATTGCCCAATTTTTTGACATATCGGTATCGGCCCGATGTGTAAAAGTGGGCCGATATTAACGATTTTCAACAAAATGTATTAATAGTGAAGCGTGGGGGGGGGGGGGGGGGGGCAGAGAAGTGTGCACGAGGACACGTGCGCTCATCGTGCTCAAATCCGTGATAGAGCAGCATGACCGACCCGGGGCTGCGAGCACGAGACCCGTGCCCAAACCGTGCCTCCTCTAGACCAGGTCTAAACCAGGATTAAACCACCGCGTGCGGCTCTCTCACGCAGTGGTTTAATCCTGGTTTAAACCTGGTCTAGTCCTGGTTTAGTCCAGATCTAGACCTGGTCCAGTCCTGGTTTAGTCCAGGTTTAGTTCTGGTCCAGTCCAGGTTTAGACCTTGTTTAGACCTGGACATGGTCCACGCGTCCTCCATCTATAACATTTTAATTTTTCATTTATTTAATTTATTTGACAGGGACCATGTACAGGAGCATTAATCACAGTCAATGAAGAGATGCTTTGTACCAGACTATATAATAGCTCCTTGAGCTAATTTCCATCTGCAGTCCCTGAGACACACAACATGACAAAACATTAAACACAGCATAAAATAATGCATTCATAAACATTTCATCAAAGGTACATTGTTTACATTAGTTAAAATTAGTTATTCCCCTTGAGTCCTACACTAAATTGTTTGAAGTCTTTGCACAGTTTTAGCTCAGTGGAAAGTTTGTTCCATTCTGAGATTGTTTTAACAGAAAATGCAGATTGTCCCAGTGATGTTTTACGTTTTGGTATTGTACATTGGCCACTGACCGTTGACCTGGTGGTCCGGACCATTTGGTCAGATGTTAATTTGACAAACTTTTTCAGTGGTGGAGATGCCACATTATTAATGATCTTGAATAGTAATCTAAGACTGGCTGATTTGATCATATATTCAAAACTAAGCATTTTATGTTTCGCTAATATTTGACAGTGGTGATAGTGACGCGGTTTCTTATTTAGGATCCTAATCAATCGGCAAAGGTCCCTTAGCCAGTCAGGACGCAGAACACAATGTTACACTATTTAAAAAAAAAAAAAGTTACACTATAAAAAAAAATTTACACTATAAAAAAATTGAAATTGAAAAAAAAATCAGGAGTCAAAACACGTTTTGAAAATAAAAGAAGACATTCAAAAATTAATTTTGCATGATTTTCAGTCTGTATAAAATGTTATCTCAGAATTAAAAATAAATAAATATCGGTATCGGCCAATATCAGCATCATTAATATCGGATATCGGTATCGGCTAAAATTTTCACATCGGTGCATCCCTAATTACCACATTCGCCTATACGTTACCAGCGGTAGTTAAGCATTTCTTGAAGTTTGTTGTATTTTCTTTACACTTTCCTGCTTCCTCTCTATACTCTTTTCTTTTTTTCGCGGCTACTCTTTCTCTCCATTTACTTCCTTGGCAAAGTAAAGGTCGCATGACTCAAAGGTAAATATTTTTACAAATAAATAAAAAAAACAACAGTGGTGTTCTGACACATTTCAACAACAGATCAACAATAACTTTAGGACTTACCATGAACACAGATATACTGACACCATTGTCAGCTACAGATAGTGTCTTTGGCCTCACAGACCAGTGAGCACAGGTGAGCCTGAACAATGGCCAAGCTGTAAGACTAACATTTTTCTGCTCTCCTTATTCTGCTTGTTGTTTAACTCTTATTTCCTGAATAATGACACTCGCTCGAGTACTTTCTAAAGCAATGTTGGTCTTAAGTGTTAGCATTATAAAAATGCCTAGCAAAACTAATGATATTAAAGAGCCGAACAGAGCGAATTATGGCGCTTTATAACAGTTAATTGACATGATTCAGAGCACACTGGCACACCAAATTAAGAGAGGTCTTTGAATCAGCAAAGCGCTTGTAATGTAATAAGCACTCTCCTCTAAATGCAGTCCTGACTTCATTTAAGAGAGGACCCAAAATATGTGCGCACACTGGCTCTGGGCTTTCATCTTACGTAATATAAATCACTGCTGCTCTCAGTGGCTTTGAGATTCCAGGTTCTTGGGGCTTGTACTAATGACGAGGCTGTGCCCTGACTGTATGAGGCAAATCAATACAAAATAATTTCAGTGTAAAGCCAGATCTTAAAACAAAAGAAACTTTGAAAAATGTAAATAAAAAAGTGTTGATGATTTAGAAACCGAGCTGTTGCCCATATCATCATAAATAAGATCAGTTGAATTAAACTTTCTAAAACATTTCAGTGTGCCATTTTTGTTATTTGTCAAACTGCTCTGTGACTGTCTGAATTCTTAAAGATCCCATGACATGGTACTTCTTGATGCTTTTATATGGCTCCTTAATGGTTTCCTAATACTGTAAATGAATCCTTCTTCAAAATCAACACTCAGTGCATGAGAAACAGAGATAAGATGAGAAAGAGTATTTTTTCTCTCTCTGGAACACTCCATAATGGGCCTTGTTGCTTGAATGCAAATGAGGAGAAAAGAGCTGGCCAATAGTAGAGGGTGGGGGCGTGGCCAAACTCCGCTTTCGGCTCTGAGCCCACAGCTGATCCATTTCCTTGTTTTTGCACGGGGGGAGAGATTTGAAGCGTTCCATTGAAAAATAAACACATTTCCACATAAAATAAAATTAAACCACTGCTGTTCAAAGGTCCAGAGGCTCAGATAAAGGACTTCCGAGCCTAAAAACACTCGGACGTGCCTCCAGGCAAATAAAAAAGCGCATTTCGCATTGCCTAGCGCATTCGCAGTCCAAACTCTCTGGGCGTGATTTACAGAGACGCTGAGTACTAGGGATGTCAACAATTAATCGATTAACGGTTAATTGTCGATTAAGACGTTGGTCGATCAAAATGCATTAATTGTAATTAACCGCGGACACGCGGACACGCACCCGCGTGGTCATGAAACAAGGAAACCGCGCTGCGCCAAGCTCGACTCACAGCCGACTGCAGGCGCCAACGGCACTGCTCAGCAGCCCCGGGTGTACGCGCGAGGCTAGATCGAACCCGGAATGCGTGCCGCTGCTGCTGGTTTCGCCACGGCCCGCGCCTCGAGCCCCGCGCAGCTGGCGAAACCAGCAGCGGCACGTGGTGGTTTAATCCTGGTCTAGTCCAGGTCTAGACCCGGTCGAGTCCCGGTCCAGTCCAGGTCCAGTCCAGGTCCAGACCTGGTTCAGACCTGGTTCAGACCTGGTCCAGTCCACGTTCAGTCCTGGTCTAGTCTCTTAGCCAATCAGGACAGAACACAATGTTACACTATAAAAAAAAATGTTACACTATAAAAAAAAAAATTGGATGGAGCGAGGGATTACTGTATTTTGTTATTCAGCATCAATACATTTGTCTGCTTTTTACTAAGGAATAATTAATTGAGGAATATACAATGTAATAATACTATGATATATTTTTGACTCAGTGTTATGTATACTATAGCTTATATTCTTAAAGACCCTATTGAAACACTAAAATTCAGGTGAAAAATGCCACTTATCAGTTAATCGTTAATCGATCGATAAGGTCAATCAACTATCAGTTAATGAATTAACCGATAATTTGCATCCCTACTGAGTACAGACAGACGGGGGTGGAACTGCATTTGCATTTCTTTTTTCGATCTGACGTCAATAAGGTGCCTTGTTCAACATCGCCCGTTTGAGCTCAGATTTTTTGTAACGCAGAAAAGGATCGCAAATGCTCAGTTTAGACATTTCACAACTTTTAACCATGGGGGGGTGGGCCTAAACAGGGTAGGGGAGCTCACATTAACGTTCAAAAACCTCAGAAAGTGAAAATTTCATGCCATCGACCTTTAAATAAATTCAAAAAATAATGTCATGCATTATCATAATTAGTAGCAACACTGTAAAGGAGCAGGTTTTGTACAGATTTTGTTGTCTTGTAATAATTTATCTGAGATCTGTTGTTGCCATCCACCAATAAGTCTTAACAAGCTGAGACAAATAATTCATGTGTTATCATAGGGTTGAACCTCTGTTTTGTTTGCATGACCTTACAGAAAAGCTTGTCATTTTATTAATCTATTTTTTCCAACTGGATTTGCATGCTGTCCATAAAGTGTTTTTATTTCTGTTTTGTTATATATGTTATATTTTATGCATTCCTGCAAACAAAAGGTGTAGTTATTATGAAGTGGTAAAATTTTAAACCAGGTTTCATTACCTGGTTTAAAATTTTACCACTTCATAATAACTACACCTTCATTATCTTAATAAAGCATGCAGGAAAGACTAAATTCATAATGAACAAATAGTAATTAAGAATGATTCACGCTTAGTACGTACTTAATTAAGGGTTTAGGAGTTGGGTTGATTAATGAACTTTATTCATGCTTTATTGAGGCTAACAAAACTCTAGTTATGTGTTGTTAAAGCTGTGCACTGTGTAGCATTTCTAGTGAAGGTCTGCCATCTGCTTGTCTCCATGGAAATATTATTGCTTTGTGTAGAATGTTCCACAGTATAGATTAAACTTATCTATCACAAGGGAGACAAACTGGTTACAGCACTAGGCTACATTACAATTCAGATCTGTGGAGAGTCGCCCCTGTTCACAGAAAGAATTATTGTGTTTTTGAGCAATAGAAACACCTGGAATGATTAAATGCTAAATGTAGATGTGTAAAGTCATGCCATGGAACCTTACAGACAACGCAAGAACATCACCATGGAGACTAGCAGATAGCGGACCCTCCACTAGAAAAGTTGCACAGCGCACCTTTAAGTGTTACCAAAAATG
Source organism: Paratrypauchen microcephalus (assembly GCA_036785185.1). Lineage (NCBI taxonomy): Eukaryota > Metazoa > Chordata > Actinopteri > Gobiiformes > Gobiidae > Paratrypauchen > Paratrypauchen microcephalus. Next base: position 3,295,326 of record JAVJIX010000071.1, read on the forward strand.
TAAAATAAAAATTGAAATATGAACTCTATGGCAAGCATTGTGTGGCCAAATGTCAGTTCATAACATTGAAAACTTATTGTGCTTTTTGTATTCCTCTCTCTGTGTGCAGATGAGCCAGCAGATGTACAGGTACAAGCAGTCCTTTCTGGATTACTGCCACACCCACCTGTCACTGCTTCCTGAAGTGGGCGGGGCCTCCTCTGCTCCTGCACCGGACCCGTACCACCCACCGACGCATCTCCACAACCCCTACGCCGCACCCCAGCTGTGCCCTGGGACACTCTCTCTGCACCAGTGAGCTCAAATCAATTCAGACATGAAGTGGACCTATACGATAAATCCAAGCAGAGAACAGCGTCAATCTACAGAAAAACCTGAGTGTAATGAAAATACTTCTCTGTGGAAATAGCAGGGTGCTGCCTTCTATCGATTGGTCTGCGCCTAAACCCAAGTCCAAGTCCTGTGATTAGTAATGGAGGCCCGGACAGTACCGCCCCACCACTCTGCCTTTTGGGATACACTGATGATGATGATGATGATAATTATAATAATAATATAATGATTTGTTAATCTTATAAAACATATTTTCTTGACTTTTTATCCCCCTCAAGCGTCAGGGCCAATTACATCAATCACATGCTATAAACAGCGCAGGAACGAGAATGGCACGATAAGCAAAATGGGTTGCAGAACAAATGAAAGATTAGCCAAGCCACAGTGATGCGATTTCTGCTGCTTTTTGGTGGGCTAATTACACTGTCACAGTCCAGAAAATGCTCCCGAAACTATGAGAAAGCAGGGAGCGAAACTGACAGATATTCGCGGTATAAGATGTACAGCCCACACAAGCAGCAAACCGATTTCAACATGGTGATTTTTTGATTTCCATAATGATTTTGTGATTTGCATTTAATAATCAAGCAGGGGAATAAACAAACAAATGAATGGTGTACAGAGACTTTTTTAACCCTACCTGTTCTGTTTTATGAGTGTGCGATTCAGTCACAGAGCCACATGTATGTACAATAATATTATATGGTAAATAAACCGTGGTAAAACATCAGTGCATTGTCAGTTGTCAGAGAACAAGTGTCTGTTTTTAGATCCTGTGTGGGAGTGGGGGACTGCAGGCATAGCAATGAATTCATGGTTAATAACAACAGTGGATGTATTTTTTAACCAAACCAGACAAACCTCTTTTCTATGATGTAACCATCATTTTTCAAAATAACACAGATTGTACAGCTCAAAGCTTATTGATTTGTTGCTTGTTTGTAAAGCTAATATTAAAAGATAGCTGTTTGAACGCGGAAACAACATGGCATTTTAACACAGTTTAAATAGCATAACTATAGAGTATTCTCAGTAGGGTATTGTTTTTTAATATAGTAAGATTTTAATCTAATTAACTGAATACAACAGAGCATGTTAAAGATTAGTTGCATTACAATAAGACATGGCAATAACTAGCTAAAATATATTTTCGATATCAAAAGACATACATACACTGTTAGCTGATGAGTTCAGTTGGTATTAGAATTCCATTATCAGACAAACTTTATTGATCCACAAGGGAAATTATTTGGTCACAGTAGCTCACACATCAAAAATATAAATGATAATAATAAGTTCAAAAGAAGTAGCAAGAGACTGGTGTCAAATAAGACATAATTAATGTGTATTTAATAGTAAAAATAAAATGTAAATGTATAGTAATACAAATATGTCTCAGCTATATAAAAGAGGTTGTAAGGAAAAAACACTGAAAAAATGAAATTGAAGTCATAGCTAGGACGACATAAGGGTGAATTATTGTGCAGTTGGTATGAATGTAGTCCTGTATTTCTCACTGTTTGAAGTGAGTATAGATGTGAGGCAAAATTGTAAATGCTGTGTCTTATACGTCGTTTGAAAGCTTTGACTATCCTCAACTAATTCTCTTTACAAGCAGCAACTAATAGTATTTGTTAGTATTGTTAAAAAAGATAGGAAAACAATGCTCAGATAGGTTAACTCATGCATAAATAAATACGTTTATTCGGATATTTGATAATTGATAAATTGCAACAATAATAAACAGATACATAAAGGAAATTATTTAACATTACCAATCATGAACACTGTCTACAAATCAATAATTCTGAAAAGGAATGGTGAGAAGCCCTCGTTTTACAATACCCTTAGAGCAATAATATGCTTCTGCCAGACTCTTATAGCACAAGTCACATTACTCTAGACATAAAATTTAAAAATGTTTTACTGTACTTTCAAAATGACACATTAACTTCCTTAGATTACTTCCTTAGATCTACATACTTAGCTATATTAGCTATCTATAATTTATTTATATCTTTTTTGAACAGTTTCATATTTGGGCATTGGTTGTTTTGTTTTTCATCATTTCAGTATCAAAATTGGATCTGTATCAAGCATTTTCCGTATTGGATTCTCATAGCTGTGGCTGTAGTAGTTGCTAGCTGGATTTACAAGTTCTGCCCAGCCCCATCCCTCTACCTTACAGTAACGCATTGCCTTATCTCAGCACTAGCATACAGCTCACAGATTGCACACACATGTATCAAATTACCATTCATCTTGTGCTTTATTGGTACAGTGAAAGTAAGAAAAAAACTAATCTTCAGGCAGTATGCTTATGACGAGACGTGACACATGACAGCTCCCTGGTGCCATGGGATTTAGAGCTGGTGCCCGTGCACAGCCTACAGTTTAACGACACTGATAGATTGCTTGCTGCAGTCAAAGTCAAGTGTTTAGAGCGCCAGCAATATGGGAACGCGGAGGGAGGAGCCATAGACACAGCCCCGCACCGAAACACATGCATTTTACACTGAGTCACAATACTACAATCAATATCCACTACCCCGGTATATAGGAGGAGTTGAGCCCCTCCACAACTTTACGCACACAAGAAATTATCATCCAGTGCACGTTTTCAAATCAACTCTGGGACTCCAATAAACAGGAGAGATGTATTTTTCCTTGAGATGTTTGCCTAAACCACACAGGCGTGATTGATTGCTTTACAGGTTGCTGCTCTAATCGCCAAACGCTATAATGTCAAGACATGAGATGATTTAGAGGCATTGTTAGACCTGTGATAAACCTCAGCTTCATATTTTTCTGCCACACTAACATATCGTGGTGCTCACACAGCCAACTGTAGGATACAAGAAGAAAGAAAATTAATAAAGCAGTGTATTGTGGCCATACCGGCTTGTCAAAGCCTGATCTCGTCAGATCTCAGAAGCTCAGCAGGCCCGGGCCTGGTTTGTACTCGGATGGGAGGCGCTGGGAAAATCAGGTGCCACAGTGGGGCGCCAGTTGCAAAAAACTATTGTTGTGTCCTTAGGCAAGACACTTCACCCACATTGTCTAGTATGAAAGTGCTGTGTGCATGAGTCTTGGTGATTTTATTATTATTATTATTATTAATAATAATAATAATAATAATAATAATAATAATAATAATAATAATAATAATAATAATAATAATAATAGACCACCAATACTCATGCACACAGCACTTTCATACTAGGCAATGTGGGTGAAGTGTCTTGCCTAAGGACACAACAATAGTTTTTTGCAACTGGCGCCCCACTGTGGCACCTGGCGCCCCACTCATTAATATTTAATAGGCCTATTAAAACATAGGTGTGGGCAATGGAACAAAAAACACCATCACTATTGCCTACGAGACACAAAAGTGTGTCATGTATGATGGCTGCGTCCGGGTCATCCACCTCCAAAGCTGATATAGCTTAATATTTATTTTGTGTCTGCATAAGTGGTCTGTACACAGTTATATAATACTGGGGTTAAATGTCCAATATATTTGAGGTGCAGCCAGCTTTACATTGCATTATTGATTCTCTCCACAGATCCTTCTGTAGCCACCCCTGCCTTTGGTAGACTGGTGAAAGTGATACTGCTGATGTGTGCCTCAAGGTGATGTGGCTGTATAATGTCATAACTGTCATAATGTTACACAATCTGTGCATTAAATGTATTTATAGTAGTGTGAGCTTTCAAAAAGGGATCGGAAAAAGGGCATAGACTGTAGATTGAATTTATCAGCATTTTAATGTTGACTTAGGCAGAAATACAGACATAATATGACATCAGGACATCTCTTCAGTCACCACATGTCGTCCCCCATCGTCCACACACTGAACTGACCACTGTGGCTACCTATATACAGGTTCTGGTATGCTGAGCTATGCAGTGTCTAAGTTTACTACCTATAGTTCACTTCCTTGTAAGGGTCTTCGAGTTACACAAACACAGTCCATAGCAGACGAATAGGAGCAGGTGAATGTGGCAAACATAGTCTATGGAAACGTATAGAGTTACGCTTACGTTGCTTACACAACCCTAGGTTACAAAATAGTTTCCACAGAATACTTAAACACAGGGATATGAGAATACCCATGTAAATACACATGTATCAAATAATGAAATCCCACAGTAGCACAGCACCCACAGGCCTCCAGCTCAAGAAAGAGATTTACAGCTAAATATTTAAAACTATAGCTCTTTGGCATATAGGCTTGTAAATACTGTAGTGAGTTCATTGGTGTACACTTTTTATGATACCGTAAGTGACTGTTCCAGCTTCCACTGAAGGACAACTATGAAAAGGTTTTTATTCAGTTTCTGTCTAAGGAACTGTAACTATGGAAACTGTGGGCCTGCTGTTGAAGCTTTAGGTGACAGAAAAAAAACTGACAATTAATAAGGTGTTTGGGAAAACAGTGGAAAATGTGTTGATTCACGACATCCAGGAAAGCTAACAATGAAGTCTATGGTTGGTAATGAGTAAAAACTGCAGTGCAAATAATAACTGATGTCCAATTGTGTAATGTCTACGCCATGTCGGGAATACGGGTATGGGTTTCATCTTACTGTTATATGGTGCCATTATGAGGATGTCTGGCCATTCAAAAGATATAAATATAAATACGAGGCCAAGGGAAGGATTGCAGATGCAAGAGGTTGAAATATGTTGCCCCTGCAGGGTGGCTGGGTGATCCCTTAGAGATAGGGTGAGGAGCTCAGTCACACAAGAGGAGCTCAGAGTAGAGCCGCTGCTCCTCCATGTTGAGAGGAGGCAGCTGAGGTGACTCTTGCATCTATTCCAGACGTCTGGAGAGGTTTTCTGGGAACGTCCGACTGGGAGGAGACCCTGGGGAAGATTATGTCCCGGGCTGACCTGGGAACACCTGTCTATGGGCTTTGAATGATTTATTCTCTTTAATCACTTGCCAATCACAAACTGTTTTCAGCAACTAGCCTGTCCTGGGTCGTCTGACAAAGATGTGGCAGCCATTTTGCACCTGCTCCCTTAGGTAAGTGCTCAATTATATAGCCTAAAGAGTTTTATAAAATGGGAATGCATGCTTTTGTAAATCCATGTTTATTCAAAGGGATTCTATTTACTGTGCTTAAGCTAGCTGGTTATATAAAGGTCTATCAGTGCAGGTGGGTGGATCACTGAATGTAGGTCAGTTGAGGTGGCAGAAGCTATATGCTACGTGCCATAACTGTGAAATCCTGAAAAACTCCAATAGAAAAAGGACTGGTTGAAGATTTGTGTCATAACAAGTTCACGGGGGGCCTCACTCTGAGCAACGAGCTCCTTATGGTATTTATATCTCTCATCACGCTGCTTAATTCTGAAAAATGTCACAAAAGGTAATGGCAAGAAAGGCTTTTCGTTTGTTATCCACTTGACATTTTGGACAACATATTGCTTCGTCTGACAGTGTGTTAGTTGGAAAGCAGGCGCTGAGCTATTTTCCCCCACTTCTGAGATGTCAGGGAGAGCCAGACAATATAACACTCATATTACAAGGGCTTAAGACCCTCTCAGCCTTCATTGATTTCATCCACTGCTCTTATTTTGACTGGGTAGCATCCAGAGAGACCTTCAAATACAAAGTGTGGGGTTTCAAAAAGTGTAAAAGTAAAGCACTTTTGCTTACTTTAGTTTTCTGTACAAATAACTACTTGTTTACTGAAAGGCAAGTGCAGATGTCTTTAGCTCCTGACAGAGTCAATCCTTCCTTTATGTAGACAGAGCAGCTGCACAAAATAAGTTCAATAACAGGTGGTTGCTCTAAAAGAACTTTTAAAAGATCTTTGTTTCAAATAGCACATAGCAAAACCTACTACCACTACTTTACGACCAAATTCTGTTGGGTTGTGGTCCACCCTGTCTAGTGAATGTGGTTTGTGTGTGAGTGTTGGTGGTGGTCGAAGGGCTGGCACAGATCGACAGCATCTCTTCTGTCAGTCTACACCAGGGCCACAGAAGCAGCTTACTACCACTGAGTATAGACTGAATGAATAATGAGTGCAGTGGAGCACTTTAAGAGGCTTCTGCAGGTCTGCACAACACAAATGTAAAGCATTATTATTAGTTTTTTCAGTAACTTTAGGCCTAAGGCTGGTAACCACCTCTTTAAGGTACTTCGGAGTTGCCATTTAAACTAATTACTGTATGTTTTCAAACACTGGAAGCAAGACCAGGTTAATTTTATTGAGACATTTGGTCCTGTTTGATCCCTTCTGACTGATCCTGCCTAACTGATCTTGTCTGTATGCTCCTGCCCGTCTGGTCCTGTCTGTCTGTTCCTGTCTGTCTGGTCCTGTCTGTCTGGTCCTGTCTGTCTGGTCCTGTCCGTCTGGTCCTGTCCGTCTGTTCCTGTCCGTCTGGTCCTGTCCGTCTGGTCCTGTCCGTCTGGTCCTGTCCGTTTGGTCCTGTCCGTCTGTTCCTGTCCGTCTGGTCCTGTCCGTCTGTTCCTGTCCGTCTGGTCCTGTCCGTCTGTTCCTGTCCGTCTGTTCCTGTCCGTCTGTTCCTGTCCGTCTGGTCCTGTCCGTCTGGTCCTGTCCGTCTGGTCCTGTCCGTCTGTTCCTATCCGTCTGGTCCTGTCTGTCTGGTCCTGTCTGTCTGGTCCTGTCTGTCTGGTCCTGTCTGTCTGGTCCTGTCTGTCTATTCCTGTCTGTCTGGTCCTGTCTGTCTGGTCCTGTCTGTCTGTTCCTGTCTGTCTGGTCCTGTCTGTTTGGTCCTGTCTGTCTGTTCCCGTCTGTCTGTTCCCATCTGTCTGTTCCCATCTGTCTGGTTCTGTCTGTCTGGTCCTGTCTGGCTGGTCCTGTCTGCTCTTGCCTGTTGCTGGATGTTGTTGGACAGAGCAACCGTGAACTTGTGTGATTTCCGGAGGGAGTTCCTGCTGTTAAGGCCACACACTTTCAGATTACCTCTCACTCTGGCCTGGCCCAACTCTGGTGCTGCTAGTGTATTTTTTAACTGTTGCTGGAATCACAGGACAATCAACTACATTTGTGTTAACCAATTCATGTTTTTTTTTTTTTTTTAAGAACATTCTTTTTACTGCATAGTTTTACCCAATTAAGGTGGGTAAGAGTTTTAACTTTCAATATATTGAGAGTATATAGCTGTTTTGTAACTCCCTTTAGTAATACAAGACTTACTGCAGGATTTCAAGTTTTGGAATTCTCACAGAAGAAATTTCTACCTTCTAAATTCTACATATTAAAAAAAAAAATTTGATGCCATGCTTTCCAAAAATGCTGGTCAAAATTATGTAGTGGTCAGAGTTTTGTGTTGTTATTTTAGGTCAGTCTAATGATAATGATTTCACTTCACATAAAACATGTTTTTGTCAAATTCAAAATTAAGTTTGTTCTAATTGCAACATTCATGTGTAGTTTACTTTTATGCTGTAACTTTTTGTCTCCATGGAGGTGGTATTGCTTTGCCTCGAATGTCTGCATCCTCAGATATGATATGAACACATTCAAATCAAATATAGAATTTAGTGTAAATTAATAGTACCTTCACATCTCCTCCTCTCACATGTCCTCTTCTATATGCCTTAAAAATAGCAGTGAGCTGGCTCCTAGTCTGCACTGTGAGGAGCTACACCTACAATCCGTATAATCCACTAATCCACTCTGCGCTCTTTGTCTATCCATCTTCATCTGCCACTACCAAAAATCTGACTCTAAACAACGTCTTTATCGGCACACAGAGACAAGACAAGCCCCACAAACACATGGGAAGATGGCAGCCTTATTGGATCAAGGTTTAATATCAAAATCCTTTCTGCAACATTGCTTTTTCCTTTTCATTCCCTGAGATTTTCCTGAACAGAGCAGTAGCTTCAGCAGGGGGAAAAGATGTAGACCCTTTCAAAATAGGGTTAATGCAGGATGAGGCTTGTGCAGATCTGGAGGAAAGAAAAGGCTTTCTCTCAAGAATAAAAGCAAGAAATACCAATAAACAATGACATTAGGTTTGAAATCCCGGCAGCTGTTCCCAACACTTTCCACTCCACTCTCACATGGAGAGGCGCATAGTAATTTGCTGCTATTTAAATAGTTTCAGAATCCATCTCCCTCTCAGCCAAATTCACTGTTGAAAATACAAATCAATAATGGTAAGTAGCAGCGCTGTTAAACCACAATTGTGCAGATTGTATTAAAGGGGCGCTGTCACTCAGTGTGCTCACAGCCCAACAGGCAGATTAGAGCCTCAGCAGCTGCTACATGCACAAAATCTCTTCATTCATTCGAATCATTTGTCTTACTTCAAATGTACATAGATGCAGGTATTCAGGTAATAGTATTGTCGCTAGATATGACTCAATTAGACATTTGAAATCTGTATCAAGCAGTAGTCTAACCTTAACCTCAAAAAGTGCCATCATATCTTATCTATCAAGTGATGATGACACAGAAAAAAATAACAGGAATACACTTCCAATTAAAAGTTCAATGTTTGAATCACATTTAATTAATAATGCATAGTTAATAATTTATGGTTTTAAATTCAAATAATTAACCTATTTTGTGCTGTGTGAGTTTGTTGTATCTTATATTACATAATTTGGGGAAAATATTCAAAATTGCCCCAACATATTGGCCCAAAAATATAATCTGAGGTTATTGGTATCATCATTGACCATGAAAAAAAAACATATCAGTCAATCTCTAAAAAGAACATGTCCAAACATTTAAAAAATGTCCAATTTAAATGATCTATTATGTAACTTTTCTGGGGGTCCGCCCACCTGCTTGTCTTCATCAAGAATGCTTTGCTTTCCTTGGAATGTTCCACACTATAAATAAACGTATCTATCTCCATGGAGACATGTAGGTGGAGAATCTCCTTTTCAGAATGTCAATCTTTCATAATGTCAAATGTCAAAGTACAGTTACCGCAGATGTTTTATTTTAAACAATGTAATTTGGGAGAAAATCTTGCAGCAGCAGCTGCCTCATGTCAGACTCTCTCACCACACAGCCGGAGCACACAATTTAGCCTTAGATTTAGCCACATTTCCAATAAGAGTTTACTCTTGGTGTTGCCTTGAGGAAAGAAAACCTCTCTGTCGGTGTGTGTAACGAACAGGCCGTTCGTTACGGAATGAGTATCCACACATGCACTTTCATAGACTTTGCACTTTATATATATTTACATTGCACCTTTAGAGCACGGAGCACTTGCAGGATACGCTAATTTGCACATATAAGATTGCACACATTTGTATTGTTTTAAAGTATTTATTGAAAACATTTTTAGCGTTTGTCACGGAGTCCGGTCGGGCGGGTGCTTCCGGTAATGGTGGCCGCCGGTCTGTGGAGACAAACAACAACAACAATCAATGTGCAATATGTGCCACTTTTTAAATTAGTTGTGTCTTGTGTGTGTTTGCGTGTGTGGGATGTGGATATTTTAAAGTGTGAAAGTGGTATGCGTGGGTTGAGTTGTGGTTTTACTTACCTGTGTCTCATGTCCAGGTGTCTGGCCAAAAGATTCCCCGGGGGACCAGACACCATTTAAGAGTTCCGGGCCAGCTCAAGACAGCGGACATCGGGGGAGGAAATCCCACCTATTTTAATTGGGTTTATTCATTTTATACTTTAGGTGTTTGGTTTCTAAGAGTTTATTTTTGTATGTGGGTTTTATATGGTTTATTTGATGATGGGTATTTTATTGGAGGATTTTAACTTAGTTTTAAACAGCTAAGGTTAATTATACACCCCTTGGAGTTTTTATGGTTTTACCCAACAGTATTTAAGCCACCTGTAACCTATCATTGATTGCTCTGCTGCTGGAGAAAAGCCACGCTCCTATCCTCCTTGCACCTTAATTTATTTTGCACTGCACTTTGCACGTGAGCACTTTATATTTTTTGTGAAAACTGAAAAAAAACATTAAAAACTGTGGACCACGTCAACCCTGCCTCCAGTATCTGTTTGTGGAACTCACTGCAATCCAGCCGCTCTACCCGTCCCGCCACAGTGGTCACATTTGGTGCCAGAAGTGGGATTGGTCACATTTGGTGTCAGAAGTGGGATCCCGCCACAGTGGTCACATTTGGTGTCAGAAGTGGGATCGCTGGCTTGGAGCCGGGCGTGGAATGCGAGCCGCCTCTTGGTCGCATTTGGTGTCAGAAGTGCTGCCCCGCCACAGTGAGTCCGCAAATTAACATGATGCTAAGAGGAGGAAGAAAAGCTGAGGAGCCAGATGAAGGAAATGCTGTAACATCTGACCCCCAAGAGGGCACAAATGGGTCCCATGATAAAGTGGAGGAGTTGACTGCTCTCGTGAAAGCATTGATCGAGAGGCAAGATGCCAGAGAGAGGAAGCAGGAGAAAGACCAGCTTCAACAGGAGCAGCGCTGGAAGGCCATGCAGCGGCAGTTCCAGCAAATCCAGCAGCAGCAGAGGAGGTCCGAGCACTCTGAGTTGTATGTGCAAGGACAAAATGAGCCATCAGGTGACTATGATGAGGATGATGGTGGTGAAGATTATGGCCCGGACCCTGGCGGCTATGGCTACAGACCGCAGAGGGAGCCCAAACTGCTAATCTTGACCCCAGAAGATGACATTGAACATTTTTTAATCACATTTGAGCGGATGGCCCAAGTTTGTCATTGGCCAAAGGAAGAGTGGGCGGTCCGCCTTGTCCCCCTATTGACTGGCAAGGCACGCAGCGCTTTTGTGCAAATGGACATTCGCCACTCCAACAATTATCAAAAAGTGAAGGGAGCAAAGGCATTTTTGTGATTAAACCAGAAGATGAAGATATTCATACTGCTAATGAGACGATTGAAGGAGCTAATTGGTGCTCCTGCAGGCAAGCTGCATACTGGTCGTAGCAGAAATGACCAGGTTGTTACTGACATTGATAGGAATCTATTAGGTAAAGAGTTGGGTTTTACCAGCATCAGTCTTAACAGTATGGATGCAACGACGCCAGAGGAGCTACAGGATCCCTGAGCGGTTGGTCCCTGTGTTGCAAAAGGAAAGTAAGCTAATGTTGGCGCTAGGAATGATTGAAGTGTCAAGTAGTGAATGGTGCAGTCCTATTGTACTGGTACCTAAGAAAGACGGCTCTTTGCGCTTTTGTATTGACTTTAGGTATCTCAACGCGAGATCTAATTTTGATCCCTATCCAATGCCTCGGATAGATGACCTGTTGGAGACAGACCAGCGCGCTCTCCAATGGCTGCATAAAATGAAGGATGCCAACAACCGCGTCACTGGATGGTACCTCTCCTTGCAGCCATACAACTTTACAGTCCAGTACCGGCCCGGAAGAGATAACATGGTAGCGGACTGTCTCTCCAGGAGTGCTGAGGAGGAGGCTGCGCCTTAGGAGAGGGAGGGGGAAATGTAACGAACAGGCCGTTCGTTACGGAATGAGTATCCACACATGCACTTTCATAGACTTTGCACTTTATATATATTTACATTGCACCTTTAGAGCACGGAGCACTTGCAGGATACGCTAATTTGCACATATAAGATTGCACACATTTGTATTGTTTTAAAGTATTTATTGAAAAAATTTTTAGCGTTTGTCACGGAGTCCGGTCGGGCGGGTGCTTCCGGTAATGGTGGCCGCCGGTCTGTGGAGACAAACAACAACAACAATCAATGTGCAATATGTGCCACTTTTTAAATTAGTTGTGTCTTGTGTGTGTTTGCGTGTGTGGGATGTGGATATTTTAAAGTGTGAAAGTGGTATGCGTGGGTTGAGTTGTGGTTTTACTTACCTGTGTCTCATGTCCAGGTGTCTGGCCAAAAGATTCCCCGGGGGACCAGACACCATTTAAGAGTTCCGGGCCAGCTCAAGACAGCGGACATCGGGGGGAGGAAATGCCACCTATTTTAATTGGGTTTATTCATTTTATACTTTAGGTGTTTGGTTTCTAAGAGTTTATTTTTGTATGTGGGTTTTATATGGTTTATTTGATGATGGGTATTTTATTGGAGGATTTTAACTTAGTTTTAAACAGCTAAGGTTAATTATACACCCCTTGGAGTTTTTATGGTTTTACCCAACAGTATTTAAGCCACCTGTAACCTATCATTGATTGCTCTGCTGCTGGAGAAAAGCCACGCTCCTATCCTCCTTGCACCTTAATTTATTTTGCACTGCACTTTGCACGTGAGCACTTTATATTTTTTGTGAAAACTGAAAAAAAACATTAAAAACTGTGGACCACGTCAACCCTGCCTCCAGTATCTGTTTGTGGAACTCACTGCAATCCAGCCGCTCTACCCGTCTTGGTCACAGTGTGCCACAAAACAGATCAGAGGAGGTTAGAGTTCATGCTACATGCACACTCTACAGGTGCCTGCATGGGCCAAAATACTTTCAATCACTTTTGGATTGTCTCGAGATACGTCACAGAGGGTTCAAGTAATGTTTAGTTTGTGGAAATAAACGGTACAGGAATAGTCATGTGTATATTATTGTAGGCTATACTAGTTGATTCTGGCAGATGTTGTATTCTTTGTATTTACTTTAGTACAAATTATGTGTGATGGCAGGATAACGGGATTAGTATAGGATGAACGCATAAATAAATAAATACTAGATGTATAATTGTCTGCATGTTGTAGTGGTAGTAGTATGAAGGGACCTGGAGCTAATGTAAAAATGTAGGATAGTCAGGCATTGTTCTTTGAACTGTGCTGCTAGTGCTAAATTTCTGGTTTGTCTCTCTTGCATAATAATTACATCGGTCACCCTGCGCCGCTCCATGCCCAGATTGGTATTTGTACAGAGGAAAAAGGTTGCTAGGCAATTCTGTGTGATCTAAGAAAAGGTCCACAAGAGATGTGGAGAAGACAGAGGGCTGGCAGTTGCTGGGTAAACTGCACATAGACAATCACAGACAGTGCACAGTGTGCCACGGTGCCCACAGTGAGAGGAGACACAAGGCTTGAATGGAGTTGTTTAGCATCTGTCCTCAGCACTCAGCAGCAGCACCAAGACGAGACAAGAGGCACTAGGCAACAGGCAACAATTAAGAACACTTCATGAATTAGTCAGTCAGTCAGTCTTAATTTAAAAAAAAAAAAGAGAGAAGCTTGAAATCCATCACATTGTATTCAGCGCAAAGACATTCAAGAGGCAAAAGCAGTCATTTTGAATGTTGACGTAGGGAGCAGCCATAATAAAGGTTTAAAAGTCCACAGCTTAATCAAAAAATTTACAAAGCCCAGAGAGGCCATCGTTGTGTCAGATCAAGAGAAATGAACTCTCTTTAATGAGGCTTATGTGCCAGAGCACCTCCAGAATCTGTTTTGTGGGTTGTTCCCATAAACACTCACCTCTGTGCATCAAATATCTACTTATCCTGACTGACTGGTCGCCTCAAAGAACACGTCATACACACATCATATATTCATGGTTTCGGCAACAGATTTTTAAAATTATTATTAATTGCAATATCAATAGTCTTTATATGTTTTTAGTAGGGTCCCGATCAGGTTTTTTGGCCTTCCGATCTGATTCCGATCATTTGATTTTGAGTATCTGCCGATACCGAGTCCCGATCCGATACTTACATAATACATAAAAAGTACACTTATTATTATTATTATTATTATTATTATTATTATTATTATTATTATTATTAATAAAGTACACTTATTACTTATTATTTATCTTTCTGGGTGTCATGGATGTAGGACATGTAGTTTGCCAGAAATCTTATAAAGAGCTGCAGAGATTTCTCAGTGAAATAGTGGCAAGATGGCACTTCAAATCGAGGTTCGACGTGCTCCATAAGCATAAGAAATCCAGGGTTCTCTACAAAGGCGAATGGTAGGTCACTCATTGCGATCATTTGTGCTATCTTGGCTGTGGTCTTCTGTGCCTTCTCGCTGTCAAGGGGCATTTTTCTCTCCTTTTTCAAACTCTCCTGCAGTGTGAGCTGACTCGTCTTTGGCTGGTGCCGTATCGGTTTGTTGTGTCAAATGTAGCCCTTTCCTTTCCACCCATTGCAATCCCAAGTTTACATATCCCACGGTTTGCTATGGTAATGTTGTTGTGTAGCATATGTGTTCTTGAAATATAATACAATGGCTATTAGTGATACTGGAATGTAATAGGCTGTAATGGGCTAGTGATCAGAAGTCTAGGAGTCGGCTACGGAGAGAGTGACAGAGACTGAGGTTTACGGTTGTGGTGACACCATGTATTGACAATAGAAAAAAATTACACAACATATTGGAAAGACGCCCTGTGCGAATGGCCATTCTAAATAAAAATAATACAGACAAATCGTTATTTCAAGATTCACTCGATAGTAAAAGAAAGATGACAAAATCTTCTGCAAAGCTTATACTTAGCAATGCAATTATCAGAAGGTACTATATGAATTGAGAGTCCATACCCTCAAGCCTGCCCACAGTTCACTGAATTACCCATGTCTGGGTTGTAGAGGTAGTCCAACGGAATTTTAGGTGAAAGAGAGTTTCAGCAGTTCATATTGAGTGAGGGTGCATGTGAATGAGTGAGCGTGTGGGGTGAGAAATTCTCTGGCTACAGGAGCCCCCTACCGGCCCGGCAGAGGTAGTGGCTCTCCCACAATTCGAAAAGGTCCTTTAGGCTCTAAGCCCGCTCCTTAGCTCGCCATCATGTTGGGTAACTGGGAACCTGGCCAAATTCCGCGGATAGAGCCGCATATAACCGCCTGTTCGAATCGACCTTTGGACACGGTAGCCGATGACTCCTGCAGCTCAGCTCTCCTCTGGCGTCCCACCGCGTCTGCTCTGACTGAACTCCACGGCACGAAATACACACGCGATTGGCGCGACCGGTCACATGACCGCATGACGTCACCGAAAACTAAAGCGCTGATTGGCTATCTGACGGGGTATAGCAGAAATTAGAAACGCGCTGATTGGCTAACTGAGAAATGGGAAAATGAGCGAAGAATGACAGAGGACTCAGGATTTATTACCTGGCTTACATCCCCCCCCCTTAAATCCATGCAACTCCGATGCATGCTATACGACATGAACATGGGAGCACACAGGGCTATCAGACGCAGAGAGAGTAAATGCTTCACCATAAGCATCAGCTAAGCTGTGGAAGAGAGTTTGTACAACTGAAATAAGGGGATTACCTAAGACTGAATATTGCAAACGCTTAGGCGGTTGTCGCTGTCTAGTGGATCGTCGTGCGATATTAACATCATCTGAGTTAGTAACATTGATTGGTTCCTCAACTCGGTTAAACGGCATACCAATCACGCTTGGGGGTGTCTCTACCTGGGCAGTTTCAGATTCGTTGTCTTCAGCCCCACAGGAAAGTGGATGGTCATCTCAGGTAAGTGATTCTCTGACTCAGGTTCAGGTTCGTCCACAGGTAGAGAACCTCCAGGAACGGCGGTGGAATTGGGGTTGTCACTTATTTCAAGTAAGTAGTACGGAGCAGAGGGAAGAAGCTCTGGATTTGCAGGATCAGGTGTTGCGTTAGGTACGGTGGAATCATGCTCACGATTTTCAGACACAGGAACAGTGATCACATCTTTGACTGTTGGCTGGATGTACAACCGAGGAACATCCAATTCAACATCCTCCTCTTCCAGATTACCATCAGATTCTGCAGCTGGTGGCTGACTACGGGTTCGAGGCTTCCGAACAGGAGTAGAAGCTGGAGAATCTGGATCATTAGTGACTGTGAGAAATCCACATGGGAGCAGAAGGTCACGGTGCAACGTGCGCGTTGGCCCATTTAGATCATTTTCTGGCCGCACTTTATACACAGGTAAATCACCAGCACGCTTAATGACCACATAAACATCTCTCTCCCATTTATCTGCCAACTTATGCTTGCCACGAAGACGTACATTACGCACAAAAACTCGGTCTCCCGCTTCAAGGCTTGATGGAGTCACCCGTTGATCAAAACGATGTTTGTTTCGTTCACCTGATTTCTCTGCATTTTTGTAAGCGATTTGATAGCTTTCTTCCAGTCAGGGCCGTAAGTTTTGCACTGAGAATGGGACTTTGAAGATGGTTCTCGTGCAGGTAAGCCATAAGCAATATCAACAGGGAGTCTGGGACAACGGCCAAACATCAGTTCATAAGGTGTAAAGCCGGTAACTTCATTACGGGTGCAATTATAGGCGTGGACTAATGGTCTGACATATTCCTTCCAGGTGGCCTTTTGATTTGGTTCTAGTGTACCCAGCATATTCAAAAGTGTTCTATTGAATCTCTCGACTGGATTACCACATGGGTGATAGGGTGTAGTTCTCGTTTTTTGAATGCCTGCAATTTCACAGAGTTCTTTAATCAGCTTAGATTCGAAATCAGGTCCTTGGTCAGTATGCAACCATTCAGGGATTCCATAATGCACTAAAAAATTTTCCCAGAGGCACTTTGCTATAGCCCTTGCTTTCTGATTGGCAGTTGGTAGCGCCACTGCATACTTTGTAAAATGGTCTGTTAAAACCAGAATGTCTTTGGTGTTACTCTTGTCAGGTTCTAACGACAGATAATCCATACAAAGCAGCTTGAGTGGACGGGTAGTTTTGATGTTAACCAGTTGGGCAACTTTCTCTGGCAGAGCTTTACGGCGAACACATCGAGGACAAGTTCTGACTTTTGTCTCCACATCACGTGCCATCCTGGGCCAAAAGAATCTAGAGCAAACGAGATCAAGGGTTCGTTCCATTTCCATATGTCCCATATCATTGTGGAGAGCAGAGAGGACACTTGGCCGAAGCTCTTCTGGAAGTACTAGCTGGAACATGAGCTGCTCACCATCTTGTCGTCTGCGATACAGAACATCATCACGGAGCTCGAGACGGTTGAGTTCTCGTAACAGGACAGAGAGATCAGGCAGCTCTTGCTTAGCTGTTGGTGGGACTTTTTCACCAGTTTTAATTTGATGAATGACTTCACGGATACAAGGATCGGCTTGCTGTTTCTCTTTCAGGTCCAGTTGTGACAAGGTTGGAATGACTGGTAGCCCATGCTGTGTGTCATCCGCAAAGCATTCTGGCACTGCTAATGCTGTAACACTCATAGACTCGACCAGGGTGATTGAGCAGTTAGCAGGGTCGGAAAAAGTTCTGGCCAGAGAGCTGAGACAGATGGCAGCAACAACATCTTGAGGAATTTCAGAGGTACTGTCAACACTGTAATCATTGGCAAACTGTCGAACCCGGTCCCACTCTTGTTGCAATTGTAAATAGAGACGATGGTCATGGGGCCGTCTGGACAGTGCATCTGCATCTAGATTTTGTTTACCAGCACGGTACTGGAGTTTGAAGTTGTACGTCGGCAAGGCTGCAAGCCATCTATGACTGGCTGCATCTAGCTTCGCAGAGGTCAAGACATAGGTCAGAGGATTGTTATCAGTTATCACGACAAATTCTGAGCCATACAGGAAATCGTGAAACTTCTCGAATACACTCCATTTCAACGCTAAAAACTCCAGCTTATGCGCCGGATATCTTGCTTCACTGGAGGATAAATCACGACTAGCATATGCGTGTAGCCCTGTGAGGATTTGATATTATTTAATAATAAATAGTTGGTATAATAAATACTTTGAATTCAATCAATAAGGTTTAGATAAAAAAGGTTTAAAAGGTTAAAAACAGTTGAGAGTTTTGTTAATGGGAGTTCATTACATTGAGAATGTGGTGACGTCATGTTTGAAACGTGTAATGCAATACCAGGTATATTTTTGTTTGTTTCACTACTATTTTCTGAACGATGTAAATGTCATATTATTGTTTCTTTTGATGTCAAGGAATTTTCTGGAGAAGTATATATTTCGTTATGCTTTAATTCCTGTAACCAAGCAGAAGCTAGAGAGTTGAGAGGTAACGGGAGGTGTGGCCATTCGTGGAGGGAGAGAGAGAACGGAGAGATGGAATGGTGCTCGTGTGGAGCGGCAAGCTGTGAAGTTTAGTTAAAATAGAAATGCGTAACCCATGTATTTCTGAAGTATAGACGTAGTAGTAACTTTAGGAAACGACGAGTGAACTTGTTGCTACGACGAATTTGGGACTGTCTAAAAAAGCCAACTGCTGCTCGTGGTGGAAGTTCGGGCAGTCGCCATTGGAGTGTGTATTAACTTTCATTGTGAGTTAGCTTTGTAAATGGCCTTAAAAAACGGACTGTGTTCATCGGATAGACGAACAGAAATGCCGCGTGTGAAGCCGGACATTGTGTAACTACAAGTGAAGTTTTACACCGTCGATATTAACGTTTGCTGACCAGGGAGCCGAGTGCTTTGGTGTCCATGCCTGCCGCTCGTGGGTGCATGCATGCGGGAGCGTGGAACGTTGCCTTGCTCACTCCTCATCTCCTCGCTGTCGTCTTGCTCATCGCCTTTGTGAATTGCTACGCTCTCAAGCAACCTCCTCTTCCTCAACAGCGCTGAACTGTGGTATTTGAATTAGTTTGCCGGCTATAAGTTTCCTTTCATATTTTTCAAAGGGTTTATGTTTATGTGTGTATGTCTTAGGTGTGTGAATTTAAAGTAAACTAATCTTTTATGTTCAAACTGCCTGACCTATTACTTAAATCACTAACCAATCTAATAACTTCTTAGTTATAAAGGACTTAGGGTAGCTAAACCCCATTGTGATTTCAGATAAGGGCAAAGGGGGGCTACATAAAATTGGAGGCACCGCTGGGATTAGATTAGGTTAGAAATTTTGTGCATTTTAGTGTAATTTAAGATGCATTAAAGGTACACTAGGTGAAATATTTTGTCACATTAAAGGTGCACTAGGTAAATTATTTTATCCCTTAAAATTTAACCATTTGCTTTATTACTGTTTTCTGATTAGTTTATTAATAAGTATTCACTATGGACACTCAATTAGTTCAGTCAGAGCTGGTTACGGAGCTCAGAGAGTGGTGTGAAGGTGAGTTTCTCAATGAAGACAATGCCTTGCTTGTGCTGGTGCCAAAAGGCTATGAAGTGGATGAGATAGAGAAGACTCTTGAAACTGTGAAAGCTTTTGGACGTGTACGAGTAAGAGGAAGAAGATTTAACACAAAATTGAACAGATTGAGTGTGCTTTGTGAAACAAAGAGAAAATTGACCACACTAAGGTTCCTTCTGAAGTGGAAAGCCCTGCAATGAAAGAATATTGGCCTATTATCATTGCAGGTGAGCGTCCTGTTCCGGATGTAGATAGCCAAACCCCATTGAAAGTTCTGCTTGATGCTTCAGCATCCAATGGCTCTGCAGAGTCCATTATCCGTGCTGTTGGAGATGTATTGTCGAAAATGGAGAAGCCTTCAGGGGAGAACAGCAGTTATCGTCGCCTAAGGATGTTTTCGGGCATACTACCCACACCGGTTGGAGAAGAGGCATTGGAACACTGGCTTGAGCAGGCACGTTTAATGGTGGAAGAAAGTGACTGCTCACATAGAGAAAAACGAAGACGCATTATGGAGTGTCTTAGAGGACCTGCACTCGCCGTAGTGAAAGCAGTGCGAACAGCTGAGGCTGACGTCACGCCTGCTGAGTGCCTCGATGCTATTGAAAGCGCATTCGGTGCAGCTGAGTCAGGTGAAGACCTCTACTTTGAGTTTCGATTGTTGCAACAAGGGAAAGACGAGAAGCTGTCTGACTTCTTGAGGCGACTAGAGCAGTCCCTTACCAAAGTCGTTTCTAAAGGTGGTATTCCATCCCGCCGTGTGGACATAGCCCGAGTAGAACAGCTGCTCCGGGGGCCATATATTCGGATTTGATGCTGATCCAGCTTAAGATAAGAGAGAGAAGGAAAACCCCCCAAAGTTCTTAGAGCTTCTATCAGAGATCCGGGCTGAAGAGGAGTAT
The DNA here is from genome assembly GCA_036785185.1 of Paratrypauchen microcephalus. Taxonomy (NCBI): domain Eukaryota; kingdom Metazoa; phylum Chordata; class Actinopteri; order Gobiiformes; family Gobiidae; genus Paratrypauchen; species Paratrypauchen microcephalus. Next base: position 3,315,493 of record JAVJIX010000071.1, read on the forward strand.
GCTGCTGCTAGAGTCAAGCTTAGTACGTCCATTCACAAAGTTCATGCCAACAAGGAAGTGGACAGTCGTCAGGCGGAAATACTGACCTTGAAGGCGGAGATAAAAGAGCTTAAGTCATTGTTTGCCACTATGAACACCACGCCGTGCCAAGAAGTGACTGATGACAATGAGCTGGTTCCAGTACCAGTTTTTGTGGCAGAGAGCAGTGAAAATGCTGAAGTTGCTGCGTTGAAGAAGCAGGTGCGCAGGCTGCAGAATAAGTTGACTAAAAGCGCTAAAGTCTCTGATTCGCCAGCTACTGCATTGAGGGTACAACCCTCAAAACCTGCTCAATACAGTCAAAAGCCACAGAAAGCCAAAGTCTCTGATGATAGCATCTGCTATCGTTGTGGCGAGCAGGGGCACTTCGCCAATAAGTGCCATAATGCAGAAAATCAGGGCAAAGTCATTCAAAAGCTCATACAGTCTCTCAAGAAGGCAAAGACTGGGCAATCACCTAGCCAAGAAGGTAAAACCCCGGAGACTGTATGTCACAGTAAGAGAAGTGAAGTTACTGAAGTGGGAGGTACACACCTGCCCAAAGGCCTTATAGGTCCTCCCTCTGTTGTACAAGTCCACGTGAATGGCCATCCATGTGAAGCTGTTCTGGACAGTGGGTCACAAGTGACCATTATTTTTGAGACATGGTACAAGCAGCACTTATCAGACGTGCCAGTCAACCCTGTCTCAGGCCTATCCATATGGGGGTTAAGTGAGAACAGCTATCCCTATTTGGGATATGTCGTAGTAGACATGGAGTTCCCTGAATGTGTCAGTGGCTCAAAAGAATCCATCTCTGTGTTAGCACTGATATGTCCTGGCCCTAGAACACCTGACCAGATTCCTGTCATCCTGGGGACCAACGCCAGTCTTTTCAAGCGTCTGGCCAAAATCTGCAAAGAGACTGCTGGCGTGGACATAGCCGAGACGCTGGGAATAAGAACTGAGGAAGCTGTCCAGTCCAGTTCAGTGACCGGTGAGGGTGAAGAGGACATTGGATGCATCCAATGGATGGGTCCCGGGCCCCTGACCATACCTGCTGGACGGGCGTGTCAAGCCATCTGCCAAGTGAATACAAACAAGTCAATTGACCAAGAGTTACTGATGGTGGACGCTTCGCCCACAGTTCCACTTCCAGCTGGTCTGTTGCTACAGCCAATGGTCGTGCCCGGTTCAGAGGTGAATGTGAAGCATTTCCGTGTAATCGTACGCAATGAGTCAGTACGTGATACAGTCCTCCCTGTTGGAACAGTGATTGGAGATTTGTGTCCTGCTGAGCTGGTGGTGCCTACTCTCCAGTCCAAGAAGAGTTCAAGCACTGAGGTGGAGACACAGTTCGACCCTAGCCTCATTGACTTTGGCAACTCACCCATCCCGGAGCCCTGGAAGTCCCGACTCAGGCAAAAGCTGTCAGAGCGAGCTAGTGCATTCTCCTTGCATGAATGGGATGTGGGGCTGGCGAGAGGAGTAGAGCATCACATCAGGTTGTCTGACGCCCGACCATTCCGAGAGAGGTCAAGGCGTTTGGCGCCCGCCGACATTGAAGATGTACGCAGACATCTACAAGATCTTCTGAAAGCTGGCATTATTAGAGAGTCCCGTGGCCATACGCCTCTCCAATAGTTGTCGCTAGAAAGAAGAATGGTAGTGTCAGAATGTGCATCGACTACAGAACCTTGAATACCAGAACAGTCCCAGACCAGTACACTACTCCTCGCATTGACGATGCGTTGGACTGCCTTACCGGAAGTAGGTGGTTCTCAGTCTTAGATCTACGGTCAGGATACTATCAGATTGCAATGGCTGAACCTGACAAAGAGAAAACAGCATTCATTTGTCCGTTAGGGTTCTACGAATTCGAAAGAATGCCGCAGGGTATTACCGGAGCCCGGCGACATTCCAACGAATAATGGAACGGGCAGTAGGAGATATGAACCTGCTACAGGTACTAGTGTACCTGGATGATTTAATAGTCTTTGGAAAGTCCTTAGAGGAGCATGAAGAGCGGCTTCTCAAAGTGCTCGACCGACTCGAGGAAGTTGGACTAAAGATTTCCCTTGACAAGTGCCAGTTTTGCCAACCCAAGGTGAAGTACGTTGGGCACATAATCTCTGCAGATGGCATTGCTACAGATCCTGACAAGGTACAGGCAGTCACCACCTGGCCTCGGCCAACAGACCTGAAGTCCTTGAGGTCCTTCTTAGGATTCTGTGGATACTATAGGAGGTTCGTGGCCAACTATTCAGCGATTGTCAGACCACTCACTGATCTCACCAAAGGGTATGCACCAACTCAGAAAAGCAAGAGGCACGTCAAGGAGAAAGATAAGACTTACCTGAAAGATTCCGAACCATTTGGAGGTCGATGGGACCAAGCGTGTACCAATGCATTCCATCGCATCATCCAATGCCTCACTCATGCGCCAGTCCTGGCGTTTGCCGACGCCAACAAGCCGTACATTCTGCACACCGACGCCAGTCTAAAAGGTCTTGGTGCTGTGCTGTACCAAGAACACCCAGGAGGACTCCGGCCCGTTGCCTTTGCAAGCAGAAGAGTGAGTGCTACTGAACAACGTTATCCCGTACATCAACTGGAATTCTTAGCACTCAAGTGGGCGATTGTGGATAAATTCCATGATTACCTGTATGGAGCTAAATTCACAGTCCGAACAGATAATAACCCCTTAACCTACGTGCTGACGACAGCTAAGCTGAATGCAACAGGACATCGCTGGCTGGCGGCCTTAGCTACATATGACTTTGACATTAAGTATCGGCCCGGCAAGACCAATATCGACGCCGACCTGCTTTCCGAAACATGGCTGATGAGGCAGAGGGAGGAGAGTGGGCGGAGATACCTCAGAATGGAGTGAAATCCATATGCCAGAAGGTTAGTGCGACCGATGATGCTGGCTCACCACCCAGATATGTGGACCAGTTAGGTGCATCCCCTGAGTGTGTTCCTGGGGTGTTTGCTTTCCCCACTCACCTTAATCTGTGCTCGTTGAAGCAGATGTCTAAACCTGAACTGATGGAGGCTCAGCGGAAGGATGACATCATCCGACGAGTGATGGAGGCCATGAGAGAAGGAAAGTGGCCGAATGACAACAAGAATACCCCTGAACTGACATTGTTCAAGAGAGAGAGAGACCGTTTTGAGCTAAAAGATGGGCTGCTACAGAGAACAAGCAAGCGACCTTCTGGAGAACTGCTGACACAGCTTGTGCTGCCTGTTGAGTTCCGAGGGGCTGTCCTGCGATCCCTACATGATGACATGGGACATCTGGGTGTGGAGCGGACAATTGACTTGTTACGTAGTAGATTCTATTGGCCCAAGATGGCAGCTGATGCTGAACAGTACATCAAAGACTGTGGAGAGTGTGTCTTACGAAAAACACCTTGCAAGAAGGCGGCACCCCTACACCAGATCGTGAGCAGTGGGCCGATGGACCTTGTTTGCATAGATTTCCTCTCCATGGAACCAGACTCGAAAGGGATCAGTAATGTGTTGGTCGTGACAGATCATTTCACGAGATACGCCCAGGCATTTCCAACGAGGAACCAGAAAGCCCTCACCGTTGCCAAAATCCTGGTAGAGAAGTACTTTGTGCATTATGGCCTGCCATGCCGAATACATTCTGACCAAGGCAGAGATTTTGAAAGTAGGTTGATACGAGAGCTCCTGATGATCCTTGGAGTGAGGAAATCCAGGACTACGCCCTATCATCCTCAAGGGGATCCACAACCCGAGAGGTTCAACAGAACTCTACTATCCATGTTAGCTACCTTGGGGCATGAAAAGAAACGATCGTGGAGTCAGCACATTCCATACGTCGTCCATGCCTACAATAGTACGAAATGTGATTCGACTGGATTTTCGCCATATCTACTAATGTTTGGCAGAGAAGCTAGGTTGCCAGTAGATCTCTGTTTTGGTACTTCAGTGGATGGAGCTGGAGACAGGCATCATTCCAGATACGTCGAGAAGCTGAAGGAAGATCTACAGAAAGCCTACGAACTTGCAAGCAAGTCATCTGACAAGACGCATCAAAGAAATAAAAGAGCGTATGATCAGAAAGTTCGTTTCCAGACTATTGACAAAGGTGACAGAGTGCTTCTGAGAAATTTAGGGTTAAAAGGAAAACATAAACTCGAAAGCCGCTGGAGCTCAGTGCCCTATGTCGTAGTCGGGAGATTACCCAACTTACCTGTTTACAAATTGAGGCCTGAAGATGGGAAAGGTGGCGTGAAGACCATGCACCGAGATCATCTCTTGCCCATAAGCCAGTCTCTGAGAATGCCAGATGTTGGAGGTCAAGAACCGCTGCCTGCCAGACCAAAGACAAGGCTACAGAAGACAAGAAACAAAATCAGATCCAAAAGAAACATGGAAAGAACACCAGAGTTGGATAATGATGACACGGATTCATCTTCAGATATGGAGTATGGACAGACTCATAGATCCTACTGGAAAGGTCTGCGTAAGCTATTACCAAGACAGATCTACAGGGAGCCTAATGTAGCCGAAACCAGAGGGGATGAAGAGCCGGATGTCCAGGAGTCCGTAGAAGAGGACGAAAGAGTCTCAATTCACCATGAAGAGGAGACGTCAGTCGGTGAAGAGCCCGAGGAAGTCTCTGAACATGACGAATCTCCTAGACATGATCTGGACCAAGATGAGGAGTTGTCTCAGGCAGAAGATGCCAGAGAATCCACCTCTGACACTGATCACTCTGATTCTGAGCCCGCTCAAGAAGTTAGCATTCCTGTTAAAACTCCTAGAGGAAAATCTAGTACTCCATTTAAGATTGAGCATAATCTCAGGTCTAGCTCTAGAGCTAAAAGACATGTGAAACCTGTAATTCGTTTGACTTACGATGAACCTGGAAAAGCTAGTGATAAGCCGATCACTATTGTCCACAAGGGCATTATTATTAAGCTAGGTTGTTGAAAACCAAAGTAGTTTAGTAATCTTTCTTACTTTGTGCGTCTCATGAGGACATGCAGACATTTAGAAAGGGGAGGATGTAGCCCTGTGAGGATTTGATATTATTTAATAATAAATAGTTGGTATAATAAATACTTTGAATTCAATCAATAAGGTTTAGATAAAAAAGGTTTAAAAGGTTAAAAACAGTTGAGAGTTTTGTTAATGGGAGTTCATTACATTGAGAATGTGGTGACGTCATGTTTGAAACGTGTAATGCAATACCAGGTATATTTTTGTTTGTTTCACTACTATTTTCTGAATGATGTAAATGTCATATTATTGTTTCTTTTGATGTCAAGGAATTTTCTGGAGAAGTATATATTTCGTTATGCTTTAATTCCTGTAACCAAGCAGAAGCTAGAGAGTTGAGAGGTAACGGGAGGTGTGGCTATTCGGGGAGAGAGAGAGAACGGAGAGATCGAATGGTGCTGGTGTGGAGCGCCAAGCGGTGAAGTTTAGTTAAAATAGAAATGCGTAACCCATGTATTTCTGAAGTATAGACGTAGTAGTAACTTTAGGAAACGACGAGTGAACTTGTTGCTACGACGAATTTGGGACTGTCTAAAAAAGCCAACTGCTGCTCGTGGTGGAAGTTCGGGCAGTCGCCATTGGAGTGTGTATTAACTTTCATTGTGAGTTAGCTTTGTAAATGGCCTTAAAAAACGGACTGTGTTCATCGGATAGACGAACAGAAATGCCGCGTGTGAAGCCGGACATTGTGTAACTACAAGTGAAGTTTTACACCGTCGATATTAACGTTTGCTGACCAGGGGAGCCGAGTGCTTTGGTGTCCATGCCTGCCGCTCGTGGGTGCATGCATGCGGGAGCGTGGAACGTTGCCTTGCTCACTCCTCATCTCCTCGCTGTCGTCTTGCTCATCGCCTTTGTGAATTGCTACGCTCTCAAGCAACCTCCTCTTCCTCAACAGCGCTGAACTGTGGTATTTGAATTAGTTTGCCGGCTATAAGTTTCCTTTCATATTTTTCAAAGGGTTTATGTTTATGTGTGTATGTCTTAGGTGTGTGAATTTAAAGTAAACTAATCTTTTATGTTCAAACTGCCTGACCTATTACTTAAATCACTAACCAATCTAATAACTTCTTAGTTATAAAGGACTTAGGGTAGCTAAACCCCATTGTGATTTCAGATAAGGGCAAAGGGGGGCTACATGCGATTACCCGCAACTGGCCATCTTGCTCTTGGTATAAAGCAGCCCCGAGCCCGGTGGTACTGGCATCGGTATGCAAGACATATGGCAGTTTTGGGTTGGCAAATCCCAGGAGCAGGACAGGAGCAGTACTCAGCCTCTCGATAAGCGTGTCAAAGGCATGCTGGCAGTGGAGTGTCCATCGCTCCCCAAAAGGTTGACTGCTGTCAAGACCCTTGGCATTAATAGAGCACTTTTGAGTAGAGCGGCGGGCAGGGGTATATCCTTTGGTCAGGTCGTTAAGTGGCTTTGCAATGGCAGCGTAGCCACTAATGAACCTTCAATAATACCTCGCGAATCCCAAGAAAGACTTAAGTTGGCCAGGATTTTAATGTACTGACTTTCTCGGGGTCGGTCTCAACGCCGTTTTTGGACACCACATGACCTAAATACTTCACAGAAGTTTGGAAAAACTTGCATTTTTCGGGCGATAATTTTAACCCATATTCTTCGAAGCGACAAAGAACTCTCAACAATCGGCGTTCATGCTCTTCGAGTGAGTCGGAATAAATTATTAAGTCATCTAGGAACACTAAGACTTCTTTTAAGTGCAGGTCCCCCATACACTTCTCCATGAGGCGTTGAAAGGTACTAGGAGCGTTCGTTACACCCTGGGACATACGATTAAACTCCCAGAAACCCAACGGAGTCACAAAGGCCGTTTTTGCCTTGTCTGCCTCTTCCATTTCTATCTGGTAATAACCAGATTTGAGATCCAAAACACTAAACCAGCAAGACCCGTTCAGCGCAGAAAATGACTCCTCTAAATTTGGCAGTGCGTAGGCATCCTTCACGGTCTGGAGGTTCAGTTTTCTGTAGTCGATGCAAAGACGCACATCTCCATTCTTTTTGCGAACAACGACAATGGGCGACGAAAATGGAGACTCAGACTCTCGAATCACCCCGACATCCAGGAAGTCTCGAAGGTGTTTACGGACGGCTTCGATGTCGTTAGGGTGAATCGGACGAGCTTGATGTTCATCACCGTCCTGGACTGTCCCATAAGCTGAATCGAGGATTTGCAGGTGGGTCGCAGGAAGTGTTTCAGCTCTCAGATGTCACCATGTCAGCTGCCGGTGGAAGGAGACTCTCAAAGATTTTCCGAGACCGCTGCAGATCGGACACAGAAGGGTCTGTCAGGAGGAGATCGACACCGGAACGCCATGTATCATAGTCAGATTCATGCTGAGGTCTTGGTGACTTTCCGGAGAATGCTCTGAGTCGATGGCTGGACAAATGCATAGAAGAGTCATTATTTTTAACAATGTGTTCTACAACATAGTGTGGCACATCTCTTGGGTTGAAGTCTGGAGCAAATGCTGATGAAAAGGAGGGTTTTGATTTTGGCTCATGTTCACCCGTGGAAACAGACTGAAAGTATGACTGCTCTCGAGCTGGAGGTGGAGCTAGAGCACCGTCTTTGTGAGCGGTGGGTACATTTGGACCTTTTACACCCGTAGCCTGCACAGCCACTCCATCTTCATCATCGGGTGGTGGTTTCATGTGACTTGGATTTGGGCAGAACTCGGTCACAGAATGCCCAAGTAGAGACATCACCCCATTCAAGACCGCAGCGTAGTCCTGACCAGTGAGTTTGGCTAACTTTTGTAATTCAGTGAGATAGGTTTGGGTTTGGGCTTTACCTAATTCATCCGCACACACAGTAGCTAAATCAAAGATAACATACTGTATGTCATATTAGCAGAGTCACAATCATAATTATATGGCAACACTTTGCGCAACGCGGCAACTGCAACACCAGATTCATATTCGACGATGAGCACACGACGCAAGGTAGGAGTCAGTTCATCACAATATTCAATTTTTGAAATTTTGCCATATTGTGCCAAAAATTCCACAACCTCATCTGCTGTTTTACTTTTTGCAATATCTTTGATTATAACAGAGTTTGGTATTTTAATACCTCGTTCCTCCAATATGTCCATGGTGTCTATAAATATTGTAGACAATATTTAGGTCTTGTTATTTATATATTTAGAGCTGTTAACAAGGTTGGAAAACAGTTCTGTGCACTCGCTCCTGGCTAGCTCGCCAAGATTATGTAGCATATGTGTTCTTGAAATATTATACAATGGCTATTAGTGATACTGGAATGTAATAGGCTGTAATGGGCTAGTGATCAGAAGTCTAGGAGTCGGCTACGGAGAGAGTGACAGAGACTGAGGTTTACGGTTGTGGTGACACCATGTATTGACAATAGAAAAAAATTACACAACATATTGGAAAGACACCCTGTGCGAATGGCCATTCTAAATAAAAATAATACAGACAAATCGTTATTTCAAGATTCACTCGATAGTAAAAGAAAGATGACAAAATCTTCTGCAAAGTTTTTACTTAGCAATGCAATTATCAGTAGGTACTATATGAATTGAGAGTCCATACCCTCAAGCCTGCCCACAGTTCACTGAATTACCCACGTCTGGGTTGTAGAGGTAGTCCAGGGCTCTCAAGGCTCATGCATTGAGAGTGTGACACACGCAATTCGACGTATTCACAAGCGCACACGCCACACATGGCATTTCTCACGCTGATTTGTGGTTTTTTTTTTTTTTTTGCCCAGAAAATCGGTCTGTGTGGCTTAGTTTATGCAGGCTCCGCGCGTTTTCAGCGCCGCCCCCTCATGCTCCGGGTAACTCCGGGGGAGCAGGAGACGGCGCGTCTGCTCCGTGCGGTCCGAGCAGAGGCCTTTGGAGCAGACGCGCCGTCCCCCGGGCACGTCCTGAGCCTCAGCTCTCCTCGGTGCCACCGCGTCTGCTCTGAGACGCACCGACTCCGGTCCCCGTGTCTCCGTCTGTGCGTACCACGTGTCACCCCCCAACGGCTTACGCGCGGAATAAACGCGCTGATTGGCCCAGAGCCGAATTAGCCCATGGCTAAGCTTAGCGGTGAGCCGCGGTGAGCCAGCGGTGAGCCGCGGTGAGCCGCGGGCCCGGTCATCAACTTTATTAATTCCAGACTCTTACATGAATCCGTTAAAAATGTCCCGTTCTCCCCCCGCCCATTAAAGCGCTCCCTCCTCTCCCGCCCCTCTCAGCTTTGCGCACTGACAAAGTGCGGTGATGATAAAACAAAGTGTGAGAACCATCAGGTAATAACTTCATTTATATAACTCTGTCATTAGTTGCTTTGTAGTTTAAGTTTGCTCTTTAGACAAACAGGGCTCTCAACACGCAATATCCGACGTGTTCACACGCTCACACGGCATTTCAATCCATCCGCAATTCACGTGCGCCCCCCCCGACCCCCCCGTCCTCGGGAAAAATTGTTCAATCGCTTCTACAACATCTATTTTGTCTTTAATTTACAACTATATTTTAGGAGCTTAAAGAGATGCAAACTCTGCATTTTTGTTTCTCTCTCCACTTCTCCCTTTCTCCCCTTTCTCCTTCTCTCTGTCTCCCTGTCTCTCTCTCAAGGATAAACACACACTATAACTAATGGGTTGCTGATGAAACACAAATGCTTTTCACCAGGACAAGCTGGGCTACAGTCGCTGCATGACGGGGCAGATTGAATTTTCTGTGGAGCCGGGGCCCAATACACAGGTGCTGCTCTGTGGCCTTTGGAGTGTGGAGGGCCGATTTACGGCACGGGGACTGTAGCTGTCATGTCCCCCGCCATTGCTGCCAAGCAGTGGTTTACTTTGCCAGAGCTGCCCACTGCATCCCAATGAGACACGGGCCGGATGTTACAACTGCATCATCATGTGGGGTCTGGGGACAGGAGTTCAATCACCTCAGTACAAGTATTGTCAAAGTGAATGACAAAAAATAGTCTATAGGCACAGGATTATGTCAGGCTCTGGATCACATGGTATATATTACTAGAAAAATCAGATGACATATTAATAAAAGCTGATTATTGCTGTGTGATCACCTGCACAAAACTAATTTGATCAGAAGTGGATTTTTATTATTATTTATTATTATTATTTTTATTGATCATGTTATTATATTGTTGGCCTCAAATTAAAGAGAACAACAACAATTAACATAAATACATATTCCAACCATTATTTGCAGCACTAAGTGCACTTTCTGCTGCAACACTCACTTTACACTGCGGGCACCTTACACTACTGAACTGTGTTTATGATGCTTTTTTTAATCTATTTATGATAGTTTTTATCTTTATGCTTGCTGTGTTGTATTTTTATACTTCTGTAGCCGGGAGTCCATCAAAATTTTGTTATGCTTGCATAATGACAATAAAGAATCTTGAATCTTGAATTTGCCTTGTCTTTGCTGCATGATGCTATGATGCATGTTTAGAGTAACTGTTTGGAGGAGAACCTACAATTTCTTGCATCATTTTCTTTGTCCAAACCTGCACAAGTATGAACAAGCAAGAAAAAAATCTGATTAGTCACACAAGATGTAACTGTTTACATGACATTTCGATAATCTAATAATTCCAGAAATCGGATACATTATTCAGATCACATTATTGGTATAACCACTGTGAGGTACAGTTATACGCTTCTTTTAAAAGTCACAAGCATGGTGCATCATAAAGTGAATTCAAAATGCCACATTTTACATGCGATATAGTAATACAGGGAATAATTTTTAGAATGGGTACAAGTATAATAACAGTGTAGTTGGTAGCTGTAGTAGTAGTAGTAGTAGTAGTAGTAGTAGTAGTAGCAGTAGAAGAATGGTGAGGCAGCACAGACAGAATTGGAAGTAGCAGCATAGGGGGTTGTTATTATAAAAGGACATTCATTTATTACACAATGGAAAATTTCCAGTGTTGCAATGTACAGGTACAGCAGAATACAATATGCAATAAAAACAGATGGGTAAAAAATAAAGATAAATACCTTTAAAATACTTAAATCTAAACATTTAACTAGAATATGACAATATACTTCAGTCAAAGGTTCACTGTGTAACTTTTGTGGTAGAGGGTCCACTACCAGCTTATCTGGTATGTTCCACAGTATGACATTAAGCATATCTCTTTTCATGGTAAGAGGCAAGTAACGCCACCAGGCCAAGTTACAGGTCAGATATGCGGAGCTGTTTACAGTATGAATTCATGTTTTTTGTTGAACTTATAAACAATAAAAACACCTGCAACTGTATTAAATGTAAGATTTAAATTTTATGTCATACCATGGAACATTCAAAGAAAAGCAATAGCATCTCTATGGAGACAAGTAAATGGCAAACCCTCCACCCCAAAAGTTACACAGTGCACCTTTAATATACAAAATAGCCTGAAAATAATGAAATACAACAGTGCAAGTAGAGTCAAACTATAAGATTACAAAACTTGTGTACTGTAAGTAGCTCTCGTTATGTACAATACAGCATATAGACAAGAATACATAAAAAATGTAAAATGGTAAAATGTAATACTGTAACAGTACCATCAACCAAGAAATAAGAGTAGTATCAGTAATTGTAATGATAGTCCTTTCAAATGGACTTTGCGTACTTGTCCATACATTTCTTGACTTCTTGTTTGCTGTATAATTCTTGTTTAGGTTGACTTCGTGCTGTGTCGAGGGCATTAGAGGTGATCTCTGGGTGCCAGTATTATGGCTGCACATCCCGGAGACGCACCATCATTTTGCACTCTGGCCTCTGATTTACATCAGCCTGGCACAGGGCGATTCATGACTTGCGGAAATCCCTATTTTCTTCTCCTTGCTATTTTTCCACACAATCTATCACGGCAGATCTCATCAAGTTTTACTAAAGGCTGACCGGAAAGCTCTCCTCGGCGTCATCATTGGTTAATAATGTGTGGATTTAATAAGGCCTTTATCTGGTTTTAATGAAAGAGGGATGTACTGCTTTAGTGGCTATTGACAGATGGGGGTCAGATTGGGAACAAAAGCAAGGCCGTATATGTGGGCTAAGGAGCATGTACCAGCCTGCACTAAACAAGTCCCAGGTTAAGGTCAGGGAATAGAGCATGCATTTACTGTCATCCCTTTTTAATGAATACACTATTGGGAGTTGCAAAGGATAGCGTTCACGCCTAAATTGGGAAATACAGTAGGTTGTTCAGTACTTGTATTGATTGCCATGCTATAATGAGATAATGTAGCACACACATATTGGGTCATGAACAGTTCTTCTAACATGCCCTGGTTGAGGACAAAGTAGGTGAAAGAGGCCACAGTCCTTTTCATGAGAGTACTTTAGAAGATAGAGAAAAATGTCTTTTTATTTGATCACAACTGTATCAATCAATCAATCAAATATTTATAAGGCGCTTTTCATACAAAATTGTAGCACAAAGCGCCTAGGTACTAAGGTAGGTACTAAATATTTTACAATTTTATTTGTTCAGAGTTCAAGTGAAGGTCAAAGCAAAGATTTAGTTACTTTTGATTAAATGTTTTTTAAAATAAATGGTTTGAAATAAATTGGCACAATTCCGCGATTTTAAAAGCAAATTTATGCATTACAGGCATTATTATTTTCTTATTTAATTAATTATTGACAAGCAATTTCAAATACTTTATGTAATATAGACTTTAGATCTTGTGAACTGTTTCACACTTTTCTCATATTAAAGATATAAAGTATAATTCAGTATCCTGATTTAAAAAGACACTGCAAAAGACAATGTCATGTTCAAGGACATTTGATTGTGGGTCTATTGACAACAAAAATTTTTAACATAAGCAGTTGTATGTGTTGATTTCTGTATAAATTAACATAATGTGGACACAGGCCATGTACTGAAAATCCAGTTTAACAAGCTATGGTGCATAGATTTTATTCAAAGCCCCATTCACATAGTTTAGAGACTAGTTACTGTGACATGTACTGTGCTATTCCCATCAGGATATGAAGTCCTCTCACCATTATTCACTTGTTATTGGATTTGTCCTCTAAACGAATTTGCGGCTAATCTCCTGTTGCTCTATTATGTTACGCACAGTTACTTAATTAATTTGGAGCCATTTGAATTTATAAAAAGGATTGTAAACACTCAAACATGCATTGGAAATTATGCTTTTAATTGCTGCTTCATCTGGCTATCGGCTTTCTTGAGCAGTAACACAAAGAAAGAATTTGTTTCCTGTAAAGGGGCTATTTAATCTATTTAATCATCTGTCTTTTGGAATCTCTAGTTGTCATATTTTGTGCATGTAAAGCATAGTTGTTTGTGCATGTAAAGCCCTGAGGCATCTTGTGTACTGCAATGAACTGATTTATTAAATGCTTTGCCTCCTCTCCCATCCACACACATACATATCCCTGTATTAGCGTACGGAGCAGGAGACTGGTGACGGTGCATCGTGAGTCTCAAAATGACGAATTACATCAAGAGCAGCCAAGTGAGATCGTCTGACAGAGCCTGCTGCGTCTACTGCTGCCATCTAAATCAGAAAATAAATGGAAAGGTGTAAGAAGTTTGAGGTGAATGGAGTTTTGGATAGATGTCTTTGTTGCAATCATTCACATTTACAACTGAATTTTTGAGGTTTTTCTCTCAGGCATAGGCTAAATAACGTTGTTCTCTTGGTTGAGTAAAAGTTTAAATTTTGAGGGATCTTTGGGATTTTGATGATTTTGAGGATTTTTATTTAGTTAGGCTTTGTGACCAGTTTAGTCATGACTTGGTAGTAGACTTGGTTTGTTCCTGTTCTACTCCTGGTTTAGTCCTTGGTTTATTTGTGGTTAGTCTCATGCAGTTTTGTCTTAGGCAAGATGTGGTGTGTGAGGACATACCGTTTGATTTCTGTTTAGTCATATTTGGCAAGGCTTATATAATTTGAGTTCTTATTTTCCTTTCAGATCAACAGAGCTTTCCTATATAGTCATGTTTAATCAGGTGTTAAAATTCTTCCTCTGATTTGAAAGTTGGGGGTTCAAATCCCACTCTCGACTTAAACATTGTTGGTAGCGTGGTGAAATCCCACAGTTTCAAGCAGTTCAATCTCTGCTTCCATAGGTGAGTACTCTGATTGTGTCCTTGATGCAAGACACTTAGCTCCCTCACTCTTGTCTGTCTAAACTGAAGTATGAATGTGTGTGGAAGGAACAGCACTATATAAATGTGACCATTAATTACTATAGTTCAACTAAGTATATCTCGATGGTATTAAAGGCACATGCAGGGCTCTGCGTTATTCCCAATGAAGTCACATTTCACATAAAACCTCTGTGTGTAACAAAACTTCTGCATGAGAGGAAGCAGATGGTGTGATTAAAACCCCGCAGAGGAGAAACGACAAAATGGACCCAGAATGAGATGATTGTGTGTATGTGATATGGCTTGTATGTTTACAGCCTAAGGTTAGAATAGAGTAGCCTAAGCTGTTATAGACAAAGATGCAAAGCTATGTTTTCATGCAATGTTAGAAATACAGAAAAAATGCCTTCCAACTATTTTCTTATCAAATTTCTGACATGAAATGTTTAGTCATATTATAATACCAAAGGATTGGAAGATGAAATTTGTTAATGCCAAAGTAGGCAAGCACATTTTTTCACTCACTTCTTCATTAATCTTTAGATTTTGCTATCTTTTTTTATAAATATGTGTATTTAACCTTGCTTCACAAAGACTTTACTTTGAGCAAATGTTGCTTTTCACTTCTGATAAAGAAACATATGAGAAATATTTTACGCTCTTTTGATGCTGGAATTCTCAGTACAAAACACACATTTGCTAATTTGCAGATTAACTGAATCATCTCTCTCTAAGTAAGCAGAAAAGCGCACTATATTCACTAAGGACTTTTTAATAAATGTGGGCACAAGCGTCTCAACAGGAGCCATATGTTCACCCTTTTAGAAGACAAACACATCTGTGTGAGTGCTGCTTTGCATTTCCACTGGAGTGAGAAGATAAAGAATAGAATTATATTATATATATTAGATTATATTATCACATCAATTTAAAGGACCTGTATTTGATTATAATCACTTGTGGTTAAGATAAATGCCCTTTATATTATGCATTGCATTGCCAATACAGATAACTGAGACACCTATGCAATTTGCAAAGGATTTCATTGGGTAATTACTAAGCCGCAAGACCTAAACATGGCCACCCATTTGAGTGAATGGGCCAAGCTCATCAAGAGAAACAAAGACAAAATACAAAGTGTGCAGAGTCTCGTGAGAGCCATTTGGAAACAACTCTATAAGACTATCCATGACAGTAGTTTCTGTGTTGTGATGCAACAATAGTGACAGAAAGGACTAAGTGGACAAACTAAAACATATTCCTGACTCACGGGTCAAAATCTTAAATCCTTTAAGATGGTTTTGTATCGTGAGATTTAAGGGATAAGAATAGATATGAAACCCTCACTAGATGTTTTTGATAAAGGTAAGTGAAGAGGTGTGCTCTTGCATTAGCATAAGCAGTGATGAGCTCTTATTGATAAGGCACACAGGGTATCGGAGACTGCATTTCATCTGCGAAAAACATGTTTGCACAGGCTAAAACTACATGATTTGAATACTGTCTTTGTTTTTTAGCTCAAATGTGAAGGCCGGATCCTTTCACGTTTGAAAACATTTTTATAAAACTGAAGAAATAAATAAATCAAAATTTGCTTTCACTGTGAATAAGTCAAATTTAAAGGTACAGTTATGCAGTGCAGACAATACAAGTGATTCATATGAATAACTATGGCTGCGCTTTATGTTTTAAAGACACAATGACAAGACTTGAAGCTGCACTATATGTAACTTTCCCTGGAATGTTCCACAGTATGGCATTATATAAGATAAGATAAGATAAGATAAGACTTGATTGATCTCACACAGGAGAAATTCACTTGCCACCTTAGCTCTAGGCAGTTTAGTGCAAAAGAAAGTTAGAACAAAAAAGTGCATATAGACAAGATAAGTAATAATAATAAGTAAATAAGAAAATAGTAGAAAAATTGCACGTTTAGACTATATAGTGGAGTTATACAGTCTGATAGCGGTGGGGATGAAGGATCTGCGGTAACGCTTGTGGAATTTCATTTTTGATATACAAGTATACTCTGTATACTACTGTATATTGTGTATTCCTGTTTAAGTATACTGAGGAATTTGTGTGACCTTAATGT
Source organism: Paratrypauchen microcephalus (assembly GCA_036785185.1). Classification (NCBI taxonomy): domain Eukaryota; kingdom Metazoa; phylum Chordata; class Actinopteri; order Gobiiformes; family Gobiidae; genus Paratrypauchen; species Paratrypauchen microcephalus. The sequence continues at coordinate 3,331,791 of JAVJIX010000071.1, forward strand.
AAAGGGGGTTTTAGCAACTAAGTGTAGCTATGTTTGTTCCACCTGCTCTCATCCTTCAACTAATTGGTTAACTTTGGGGTGCTACACAATTTGACCCGTTACAAGTATGTCCCTGTATACCAGAGTCTCTCTATATATGCAGTAATTGTGCTTTATTTGGGTGTAATTGTATATTCACCTGTTCCCATACATCAACTATCGGCTAACTTTAACTATTGGTAAACTCCTCCTATTATTAGTTAACTCTTGGAAGCTACTCTACAGATTCCCTTACAGGACAATAAACATATGTCCCTACATACCAGTTTGTCTGTATTTAAGACAGCAGTGTTGTGAGACCAGTGTGAGTGAGTCGGAGGGGACATGTTCGTGTGATGGGGACACGATGAGACAACAGCAAAATGTCCTGATGCCATTTACATTTGTATTTCTGCCTAATTCAAGATTAAAGAGCTAATAACCTCAATTTCCCGCCTAAGCCTGTTTTGATGCCTTTTCTGATCCCTTTCTGAACGCTCACACGCTCCTTCTTGCACTGAGGGTGCCTCAGTCGGCTGTTGAAGCAGCTGCTCAGCTCCTCTACAGTCCGGTGCAGAGGTTGAGAGGTGTCGCCCATGATGGACATGAGTTTGGCCAGCACCCTCCTCTCAGCCACCTCCTCTACAGAGGACAGCCCAGGACAGAGGTGGCCCTCCTGACCAGCTTATTGAGTCTCTTCCTGTCCCGCTCTGTGCTGCTCGGGGCCAAGTAGATGACAACGTAGAGGAGAGCAGAGGTAACCACAGAGTCATAAAAAGTCTTGAGCAGAGGTCTGCACCGGTGAGGTCCTTTGGAGCCAAAGGACCTCAGTCACCTCAGGAGGTGGAGGTGACTTTGGCCCTTCTTGTACAGGGCGTCAGTGTTGTGGGACCAGTCCAGTTTATTGTTGAGGTGAACACCCAGGTACTTGAAACTGTCCACAGTCTCTATGTCCTGCCCCTGGATGTTCACCGGTGAGTGAGGTAGTGGTCTTCTCCTGAAGTCAATCACCATCTCCACCTGAGCCTTACTGGTGTTAAGGCTCAGGTGGTTTCGCCCACACAGTCCACAAAGTCTCTAATGACCGAGCGGTACTCCAGCTTGTTCCCGTCAGACACACAGCCCACAATGGCCGAGTCGTCAGAGAACTTCTGGAGATGGCAGCTGTCTGTTTTGTAGATGAAGTCCGAGGTGTAGATGGTGAAGAGGAAGGGTAAGAGGACAGTTCCCTGGGGAGCCCCGGTGCTGCAGACTACCACCTCTGACTCACAGCCGCGCAGCCGCACATACTGTGGATGGTCAGTGAGATAGTCAATGGTCCAGGCAGCGAGATGATCAACTCCTGCGTCCTCCAGCTTCCCCCACAGCAGCGCCAGCCTGATGGTGTTGAAGGCGCTGGAGAAGTTAAAGAACATGACTCTCACAGCACTCCCGGCGGTCTCAAGGTGGGTGAGCCCCCGCTGCAGCAGGTTGATGACGGCGTCCTCTACTCCTACATTTAGCGATGATTGAGGATCACCCTCCCCATGGTCTTCATGAGGTGGGAGGTCAAGGCAACTGGTCTGTAGTGGGCCAGTTCCCTGGCATTTGTTGTTTGGTAATTGGGACCACACAGGAGGTCTTCCACAGGGGGACCCTCTCCAGGCTGAGGCTCAGGTTGAAGATGTAGCAGAGAACCTCACAGAGCTGGTCTGCGCAGGTCCTCAGCAGCCTGGGGCAGATACCATCAGGTCCTGCAGACTTCCTCTGCTTCAGCCGCCTTAGCTCTTTCTTCACCTCGTCCGGTGTGATGGAAAGGGGGAGTGAGGGGGGTGGACTGCAGGGGGTGGTGATGGGGGGAGGAGGGGGGCTGGTGCTGGGTTGGGTCCATGTGAAATGGGCTGGAGGCATGGGTGTGGGAGGGTGGGGGGCGGATGAAGTCAGTCCGGTAAAGGGGGACGTGTCCACTGGCCCGGGGAGGTGTGAAGAGGGGCAGAGGAGGTGGGGGGTGAATCATATCTGTTAAAGTAAAAGTTTAATTCGTATGGCATTATTATCTCCTTTGGAACCATAACAAGGGTGCACCAGGCTAAGTTACGTGTCAGATCTGTGGAGAGGCAATCTCATCAATCTCTCAATCTCTTCATAGTAAGAATACATGTTTTTCAATGTGTTTTTAATATGAACTGAATGAATTGAAGACAGATATTGAGGAACAATCCTGGCTAAACATGTCCATGTTGACAAGCAAGTGGTGGAACTCCCATCAGAAAAGTAACATAGTGCACCTTTAAATTCTGCTCCAACAAATGGAATTAAAAAAAAAAAAAGCTTAAAATGTTAAAAGCTTAAAATAATAATAATAATTCATAGCATTTATATAGCGCCTTTCATGACACCCAAAGCTCTTTACAGTTCATTGTTCATTCACTCCACACTTGGTGGTGGTAAGCTACTTTCTGTAGCCACAGCTGCCCTGGGGCAGATGTTTTAAAAACAAAGGAGATGTTGCTGATCTGGTTCAAATGACAAAAATAGTACGGCTATTCACTTCATGAAAATACATGTGAATGATTTCTCTTCTAACATCATATCCTGAAACCAAGATGAAAAATGCCATTTCCAGTACAGATTTTGGCTTATGGTGTTATAATAGAAAAGTTTATCCATTGTGGTGGATGACAAAAGCATATAAAATGTTCTTCCCTTAGCAATGTTCTTTCCCTAGCAATTAGATAATATTTGGTTATTGTCTACAAATCTTCTGTAAATTTCAAATATTACAGCAAATTACTGTAAATCATGTTCACACTGAGACAGACACAGACAAACCAAAATGTTAACCCAAAAAGTAATTTAAAGCAACTACAGCTTATTTAGTACTGATTAAGCCATTTTCTCTGTTTTGTAATCATGTGATCTTTACAAGCGCTGCAATATATGGTGAGATTATGTATTAAATCATAAATTAAATTTATTTAAAAAAAAACAATAATCAAGCAAACAAATGTACAGTACAAGCAAACAAACAATATTATACAAGTTTACAAGCAAGAAACAATATTCTAACAACACTTAAAGAGGAGGTACTATGCAAATCTAGGGTGAAGTCAAGTATATTGAGCATGTAATATATGAAAGAAAGCTAGAAAGCTATGCCTTTATTAGTCCCACAGTGGGGAAATTCCAGTTCTGCATTTGACCCATCCTGTTATTAGGAGCAGTGGGCAGCACATTACTGCGCCCGGGGACCATCTCCATGATCTTCTTGCTTTGGCTTGGTCAGGACCTCAGCTGGAGGATTTACCTATGGTGCATGTTTTGGGTTGATGGGGGAAACCAGAGTGCCCGGAGGAAACCCACCCAGACACGGGGAGAACATGCAAACTCCACACAGAAAGGTCCAGGCGACCCAGGGATCGAACCCAGACCATGCATGCAAACTCCACACAGAACACACACAGAAAGGCCTGGGGGACCTTCTTGCTGTGAAGCAAGAGCGCTACCCACTCAGCCACCGTGCCGCCAAAAAACATGCTCAATATACTCAATATTATTGAGATATTGAGGTAAAATAAACCACATAAGGTTTGAGCAAAGGTTTGCAAAGGATCTCAGTTTGTTCTCTTCTGTATTTCACAAAAACAAATATTTGATTAGTGTGTGTGGTGGTTATTGTGGGAGCCACACTTCACATTCAGCCTGCAGAGCATAACAGTGACATTGTGCACTGGCAGTTATGAAAATTATAAGGTTCATAACTAAATAAAACCTGAATTTACAGCTACATAAATGATATGTAATACCTGTAGTAACTGTCTGTACCCAAACATGTAATTTAGTCTGTCTAGCTAATCTATAGTTTTTAAAAATGAACAATTTGATGGTGGCTCACCTTAAAGTCTTCAGGTGAATTGGACTAGGCCTTTCAGCTAAAATGGGCCACCATCAGATATGATCTTTAGCTGATATTTTGATGGTTATTATTGATTCAGTAGATTTATTGTAAATGTATTCTAAATATATGAAGGTTTAATAACATAATATTTCATATGCATGTCCAGTTGTTGGAAACTAATTTAATACTTTATAGCTGGAGCACCATGGTCATATACAGCTGTTTTATGTCATCAATGAGGTTATACATCTTATACATCTATTATGGCCTTAATCATTATTTAATGCAGTTGTCTACACAGTTACAGCAGCATTTTCAGAAAAACATGAGGTGCACAGGGAAAAGCTGTAAGACGTTTGGACCATCGTGTTTGCAGTACCCACTTCAGTCAGGAAGATTTTTTACCAGCAAAGGAAAAGAAAGAAGGGCAGCGGATTCAGCGCACGATTCTGAGAAGTAATGTGATACCAATGGCTGGAGGAGAACAAACAGAGGTAGGCTATGGCTGGCTCCTCCAACTCAACTTCGGAACACGAAAAAAATGTTTCTATTACACCACGGTTCATCATGGCACGACTATCCTCCAGAGTTGACAGACAGACAGATCAGAGAGATTTCTGTTATCATCACCCAGACGTTCATCTCCTGGCTGCAAATCCCACTTAAGACAGCAAAGGCATTCTTCCTCTGTTGCCATCGACATACAATGTCCACATAAACACCACGAGGTACTGTCTTTTCGTAGACAGGCCGTCGCTTGCTGTTCTCTGGTGCGCTGCTCCTCAAACTGTCTCTGCTTCCTTCTTTCTAATATCTCTTCATCCGTTATACTCAGGCTCAAAGCGATAGGAACGGCCATCATACTCAAATAAGTCCTCTTCAGTCTCCAAGTCCGAATCTTCAGCCATATCTCGCTCAAAACAGAAAAGTTGAGAGCGCAGTGTTATTGCAAATCAGCTGTGAATGCGTGTGTGCGCACTGTCCATGGTGATGTCATCGAAACCATGGATGGTATCGGATTACAGGCCATTTTTGACTCAAGCGAAAGTTTACACTGGCACAATGAGCTTCTGTAATTTGAAAAGAGCTAAAGTTTTTGTTATTTGGTGACCGCAACGTCGTGCCCCGACCACTCACGTTACGGATATCGCTCAACTAAAAAATTTCCCGAAATGCTCCAAATGACACCAAAGTGCTGTGGGTGAGTTACTCACATTGTTTTATTACCAAAATAAGGTTCAGATTGTAAAAAACATTACTATTCCTTTAATGGACAGGTCTACAGCCAATCGTGTGACAGACACACATGCTTGCACGTGCACATGTCTGCCACTAGCGGTAATGTGCACGTGCTTTTGACCTTAATATAGTGTACAAACTTGTTCCAAACTTTAAATATGCTTCAAGTCAACATATTCATCCAATAAAATGGATGGAAACATAATTCTTTCCCCATATCGCCCAGCCCTAGTCTCAGGGCTGTACACGTCCTGTCACTGGAGCACAGGAGCTCTGAACTCTGGGTTTGGTCAGTGCAGTGAGCTGAGGACAGAGCACCAGAAGAGGCAATCCCAAACATTACTTAAAATTATTGTCACAGGCGATTTACCAAAAAGTGGTCCAATTTACCTGACTTCACCCTACTTGAGCTTTCTACCATGTTAAAACGTTCCCTCATCACAAACATGCCTGAATATGTCATCCATGCGTATCTGAATAATACGCATGGATGACTCTCTCCCACGTCCGACTTGAGCCCTCCTTATGGTTAGCGGTAAGATTCTGTCCATTGCTCAACCCACAAGCCTACGTCAACATTTGAGGGCTGGACATGGTTTTAGGCTCCACAGAGGCCTTAATGTGTGCTGAAGCTTCATCATCATCTTCATCACACCTGCATCTTTCGGCCTGAGGACTGGGTAGTGGAGTGTCTATAGAAGGTTTCCCCAGGCAAAGCCTCTTGATCAGCCTGTCTTCACCTCTTCTTGCTGGCTTCTAAGTCAGTGAATTGTATTTATTATTAGTTAGAGGAGTTGTAGATGATCTAAAGCTCCTTGGTAAGAGCAGGACTTCCGGGATTGGCTCCTCTTCCTCATCTTCCTTCCTTCCTTGTAGATAGCGCCAGGACTGGACTTGACTGACAGATGATGTTTGTGCATAGTAACTGGTGTAACAATGCAACAATTATTGATAAACACTGCTCTCCAGACATAGAGTACATGTTTGTAAGATGCCGGCCCTTTTTTCTACTGAGAGAGCTAACAGTAGTGATCATTGCAGCTGTTTACATTCAACCAGATGCCAATGTAAACACTGCGCTCTCGCTTCTGCTGAACACCATCAATGAACACCTGCGGGCTCACCACAACAGTGTTCATATAATTGCAGGAGATTTCAATAAGGCCAACTTAAAGGGATATGCCACCCCCAGGTCAAATTTGGGCATCTCCCCACAGTCCAGAGACTAAAACAAGTGATGAAAAGCGTTTTCCTGGTCACCCAGCCATTGTCCGAGTCTGTCAGCACTGACCGCTGCGCGAGCTGCTGCGGAAAAATAAAGGCGAAGCACAAAGCACGCAGCGTAACGGGGGAACTCCCTTCCTGGTGCATAACAGGGATTCCCCTGTCCGCGTGGTGCGTGCTTCGTCTGTCTTTTTCCGCACTGAAAAATAGTTCCCACCCAAAATGACCAAGGCAAGTTCTCCGTGTTGATTTGCACATTTATTTGCACTCAATATGAATGCGCACTACACAGAAAGTAATTGGGAAAAGCATCGAGCAAATTAATTCAATTTGGCCGAAATCTTTCTCTGGCGCCGTTAGACTCCAGTCTAACGCGGAGGAGCAGCAGCTCGCGCGGCGGTCAGTGCTGACAGACTCGGACAATGGCTGGGTGACCAGGAAAACGCTTTTCATCACTTGTTTTAGTCTCTAGACTGTGGGGAGATGCCCAAATTTGACCTGGGGGTGGCATATCCCTTTAAAGACCGTACTCCCAAAATTCTACCAACACGTTTACTCCAACATCAAACTTGCATACAGAGCCATACCCCTCCCCCACCTCGGACAGACCATCTTTCCCTCCTGCTCCCCCCAGCTTACATCCCCTCAGACGCAGTGCCAGGTCTACAATAAAGACTGTTAAAATCTGGCCTGACGACGCAATATCCAAACTGCAGGACTACTTTGAAGGGACAGACTGGGACATATTTGAACACCAGGAGCTGGAGACATTCACAGGATCAGTACTGGACTACATCAAGTTCTGTATTGACAATGTGATGGTGGATAAGGACATTCGGGTTCTCTAACAGGAAACCATGGATGACCAAACAAGTACGTGCACTTATCAGAGTATGCAACTCTGCTTTCAGGTCAGGCGACAGAGCCCTTTACAGGGCTGCCTGCGCTGACCTGAAAAGAGGAATTAAAAAAGCCAAGACAGACCATAGGAGGAGCATAGAATCCCACCTGTCCAGCCACAGCACATGAGAGGTGTGGCAGGGCATCCAGGAAATCACTTCCTACAGAGGCCACCAAACAACAGCAGAGGACCTGAGTGCGCAGCTGGCAGAGGAGCTAAACTGCTTCTTTGCTCGTTTCGAACAACAACAGCACTCTGTGGCCCCAACCCTGCACTCACCCACTCATTTCACCACCACCTCTCCCCCCACCACCACCTCTGACTTTTCCACCTCCTCCCACACCGACACCCCTGACTCTTCTACCTACACCCCTCCCCCGACCACCCATGATTCCCTCACCACTCCACTCACTGCAACAGAGGACTTTGTCAGACGAGCACTCCTCTCAGTGAACCCCAGGAAGGCTGCTGGCCCAGACGGGGTACCTGGGAGAGTGCTCAGAGAGTGTGCTCACCAGCTTGACTGCATCTTCACCAGAATATTCAACCAATCCCTGGCCCAGACAGTTATCCCATCCTGCCTGAAATCAGCCACCATAATCCCAGTACCAAAAAAGTCCACCATCACCAGCCTCAATGACTACCGTCATGTGGCACTCACACAGGTAATCATGAAGTTTTTCAAAAGATTGGTCCTCCAGCACATCAAGGACTACCTTCCACCAGACCTCGACCCCTACCAGTTCACATACCGTGCAAATAGATCCACAGATGACACCATTGCCATAGCCCTCCACTCTGTGCTGAGCCACCTAGAGCAGCAGCAGAGCTACGCTTGGTTGCTCTTTGTGGATCACAACTCAGCCTTCAACACAATCATCCCGGACATTCTCATATCAAAACTGAACACCCTTGGCCTCCCTCCTCTCACATGCACCTGGATTAAAGACTTTCTAACCAACAGACCTCAGACTGTGAGACTCGGCCCCCACCTCTCCCCCATCTGCACACTAAGCACCGGCACCCCACAAGGCTGTGTGCTGAGCCCCCTCCTGTACTGTCTCTACACCCACGACTGCAGTCCAACCAGCGACAGCAACCTCATAGTGAAGTTTGCTGATGACACAACAGTGGTTGGGCTCATCTCAAAGGGTGATGAGTCAGCCTGAAGAGAGGAGGAACTGAAGTTGGTCGCCTGGTGTACAGAAAACAATCTTGCTCTGAATGCCAAGAAAACCAAAGAGATCATCGTCGACTTCAGGAGGCACCGCACAGACCTAGCCCCCTTCTACATCAACGCCAAGTGTGTGGAGAGGGTCAACACTTTCCGGTTCCTTGGTGTTCTCATCTCCAATGACATCTCCTGGACTGAGAACATCACAGCAATCACCAAGATGGCCCCGCAGTGTCCACACTTCCTGAGGGTGTTCAAGAAGTACAAATTAGACCCCAGCCTGCTACTGACCTTCTACCATGCTTCCATTGAGAGCCTGCTGACGTACTGCATCACCGTGTGGTACAGCAGCTGCACCAAGGCGGACAGGGAGTGGCTTCAGAGGGTAGTCAAGACAGCGCAGAAGATCATAGGCTGCCCTCTCCCCTCCCTGATGGACATCTACACCTCCTGATGCCTCAGCAGAGCCAACAACATCATCAAGGACAGCTTCCACCCTGGTTCTCAGTTCTTTGACTTGCTGCCCTCAGGAAGGCGTCACCGGTGCATTAAAGCAAGGACTAACACCTCAAAAACAGCTTCTTCCCAAGGGCCATAACCACTTTGAACACTCACATGCATTGACCCACCCCCATTCCTGTCTCCCATTCTCCTCCCATCCACCCATTGTGCAATTACTTAACACAGTGCAATACTGTGGACAATATTTATTACTGTGTAATAATATAGTTTTGAAGCATATCCACCTGGGCAATATTTATTACTGTGTAATATCTTGAACTGGGTTTTGTAGCATATCCACGTGTTGTTGTGCAATACCAATTACAGTGTAACATCCTGTGGTGCAATACTTAACACAATGCTATAGCTTGTCGACTACATTTAATGCATGAAGGGACTGAGGGACTTTTCACGTACATTTAATGCAGTACAATATGCTAAACTGTGTTCTGTGTAACATCTCTCTCTACAATGTAGAGACTCTCTAGTGTGTGTATATATGGTTGTATATGTCACCCTTACTGCAATATATGAGCAGGACTTGCAATAACCTGGCAACTAATGTGTGTGTGTGTGTGTGTGTTTTTTTTTTTTGGAACACATTTTTTTGCACTATTTTTTTTTCTTCTGTACTGTGTTGTAAATATCCTGCTGTGTTGTACATATCGAACTTAAATGTCTGCACTGAAGACATTTAAGACATATGCTTTCAATCTCATTGTGAGTATGTATGATGCAAATTGTACATATGAATAGTGACAATAAAAGGCATTCTATTCTATTCTATTTACCCAGTGGCTTTTGTGTAGTGTTGTGTGTGTGTTGAGCAGGGGCAGCACCACACATTTCGGTTGGAGGAGCTTTTATGGTGCTTTTAGGGTTCAATGGGGGGTGCTCACTTAACCTGTTAATTTAGATGTTTGTGTTTCCTCAGTCATCCAGGAAGGATCCGTAGCAAAGGAGAAATTCAATTCTGCCAGCTGCTAAACATATTCGATCAAAAAACTTTTGTCCAGTTGACAGAATTGAATTTCTACTTTGCCATGTTAATTTAGAGCATTCTATGGTTGCAAACACCAGTCATCAGTTAACCTATGTGGGGCTTTTTTCAGAATCTTTGCCAAGTGTATTTTGCAATTTTTACTTACCTGCTCCATTTGTTCTCTGCTCCAGCTCCTCCGCCAGTCCGCTTGGTCCTGCTCCACCCCCAGCTCCAGCCAGTTCAACCCTGCCTTCCACACTCACCTGCTGCTCCTGGACCTACCTCCTATCCCTACAATATACACAATTCCTGTAAATAAATCATTGTTAAACCTTCGCTGGATTTCTGTCTGCTTTTGGGTCATCACCTTGTTAAGTTGTGATAACCACTTTCAAACTAGGCAATATGGGTGTAGTGTCTTGCCTGAGGACACAACAACAGAATTTGGTCAGAGCGGGAAGGTTGGAGGAACCACTGTTCTAATCACAAAGCCACTGTCACTCCTAATAATATTACTCAAGTGTATCACTATAACCTCTATTCAAGTATCTTTTCTTTCTAAATTTAATTATGTAGCTTAAAATGCAATCTGTTAGATGTAAATTTTTTACATTTTTGTCATTCCTCCAGCCAAGTTCCCCCTTGGTCCTTGGACCAGAAGATGCTGTGGGAACTTCAAGTGGTTATAATTGCCATCTGGTCCATGGGGAATTGCCCTCACCTCAGCTGAGAAGAAACAGAACAATTAAAGTTAGCTTAAAGGGACAGTGTGTAAGATTTTTACCTGTTAATTACTGAAATTGAAGATACCCATTGAAAAATACATTGTTTTCCAAGCCTTTTCACTTCCATCATGAAATCAAAGTATTCTTTTGGACTTAGATATAGTCACATAAAAGGGGGATCTTCCCCATGCAGAGGCAGCCATTTTGAATACGAGAGCCGCAGAAGGACATTTGGGCTCCGCCTTCGCCTTCGGCAAGGCTCGTGGTTTTGGGTAAACAACACAAGCATGCTGCCGGATCAGACATCGTAATGGATCTAACATGTGTTTTGGACTAAATTGTTTTACTGGATTTTATTCGCTGGATCCTTACGGACAAATTGAGAGCAAGTTTATGGTGAAATACAGAGTTTGACCTGTGCAAAGCATTCTAAGGTAAGCTAACCTCGTTTTGTGCTTTTCCATATAAAAGCCCCATGTGCTCGGGGAGTGATTATTGTGCAGGGAAATGAATTGCATAGTTAAAAAGAGGAGACTGTAAGGTTTCATTTGATGTGTAGAGTATCATGGTACATGATCGGGAATGTGTGTTTTCATGAGAAAAGAAAAAACAAACAAAACGGGACCGCGTTTTATTCATACAGTAGCGGCGCGCGGCTCGTGCGCGCGCCCGGGTGACCCTCGAGGTCTGCCGTAGCTAAAACAGAAAATGCAATAGCACCATCCACCTATGCGCCACTAATCCTACACACTGGGGCTTTAAGACAGATTTTGGTTTACTATCTCATGCTAAATGCCACTAGATCATTTTTGACGTACCTTCTGGCACATTCACCCTTGGTCCTTGGGCCAGATGATCCACTTGGTTGAAGTGGTCGTTATTATCGCTACCCAGCCCACGGCGAACTGCCAGGAGATTGTGGCGGTGCCCATCTGAAAAGAAACATTATATAATTATATAGTAAACCAAAAATCATGTACTGGTCTGTCCTTATCGTCTAATCCTTGTCTACTACTAACTTTTTAAAGAAATTGTACTTCTCAGAGTAGTTTTTGAAGTCAATATATTTAGTGATATTTGAGTAAGGAACAGAACAATGAAAGTTAAACCTGTTTTGTTTTTGGACTGAATATACTTACTTCTACTTGAGTTTTATTTTGTTTGAAGATTTTTAGATTTTTTATTTCTCTATGTGCAGCACTTTGGAAACAGTTTTTGTTTATGAAATGTGCTGTCGAAATAAAGTGGATCGGATTATTTATTATTTGCCCCTTATTGTTTACTTTAACTTGTATAAATCAGATTCTGTGCAATTACTGAGGTACTAGTTTCTCCAAATATTTTTTTTACTCTAACTTCTGTATTTCTTTGGGTTACTACTTCATTGAGTAGCCTAATATTATTTTGAAGTAAATAATATTACTCAACCAAAACACATATGGAGTAAGTGTTAACATCTATTTTACCTTCTGCCACCCTCGGCCCTTGAAGTTCGAGGATATGGCAGTTATTATCACCACCTGGCCCACGTCGAACTGTTACATGGGCTCCTCCAGGACAAAGATTGAGCTGGTCACCTGAGCAGAAACAGAATAATAAAGAGTTAAACCTTTTTGGACTGAATACACTTGTTTGTTTGAAGTAACAGTACTTTTACTCAGTTCTCAGTACTGAGTACTCAATTTTGTTTTCTATCCTTTGTAAATACCAGATTTTGTTCATTTTCATTCATTTTTTTGTTTGTATCATGTTTGTCCTTGGCCATAATTAAACCAATTTAATGTTTTTCAGACTTTGAGCATGTCATGCATGCTTTTATTTCATCACGTCTGGACTACTACAGTACACTTTGCGCTGGAATGAACCAAAATGCACTTTATCGCTTACGCTACTTTTAACAGGGAGCAAAAAACATGAACTCATAACTCCAGTTCTTGTGCCTTTGCACTGGCTTTTTGATTTTAAGATACCTCCTGCTATCCTTGGTGCTGGGTTAAAATGAACAATGCCGTTGTTATCTCCACCTGGCCCACGGGTAACTGGCACTTGGGCTTTTCCAGGCCAAAGGTGTAACCTATCCCCTGAACAGAATAATTAAAGTTAAAGTCATAGTAAACCAAAAATCAGGCCTATCCTTATGCCAACTCTGTCTCATCTACTCACATTTTGCTACAAACTGTGTCTGTTATGGCACATTGGTGGAGAGCATGTCTTACATTTACCTGGGTAACATTTTAAAGAAAGTGTACTTCTCAGAGTAGTTTTTAGACTGAATATATTTGAGTACTCTTACTCTTAGTAGTCAATTGTGTGGTCTTTTCTTTTGAAAATACTACTTACGTGTGAATATTTGACCATAAATCTAGTGTTGTGAGAAAACTTTTTTTTTTATTTGTTTTTTTAATTTTTATTTACATGCAGTTCACTTTCAATCCACTTTCCACAAATTTCAACCTAAAAATGTATTGCATGTGCATAAACACATGTGGACTGTGTGTTTATGTGTTTATGTGTTTCAAGTTTGTTTTCTTTCAGAAACAAACGTTCTTTGGTGGAACGTTTAGGAGTTACCATGGCAGTCACCATAACTACCATGGTAACTCCTAAACGTTCCACCATTAGAGATACATGTAGAACACCCCAAGTGACAATAATTATATTTTTTTTGGTTGGCCTATACATATTTTTTTTTACAAATATTATGGAGCTCAATGGTGACCATTGAGTCTGTCAATTTTGCATTTATTTTTCCAATAGAAAAAAGTATGTGGTAATTAATGATCTCACATCTCTTTCCTTAGAAATGAGCCATAACTTGTACTATACTGCCTGGTGTAGACCGACTTCACTCTGACAACTTCACCTGAACAAACACATTCACATTATTAAACATGAAAGTGTGAAGCCTGTGTATAACGTCACGTGCCTGGCAATATGATTTTGTAGCTGACACACACAGCGCACCATGATGCTGTTTGGATACGGGCCTAATCATATTTAAAAAATAGTAGCCTAATTATGCCCCCAAATAGTCTGACATAGACTCCTCTGAAAACAGGTTAGTTCAGGCGTACGCCTCTCCTTTTTCCAGTGACACACACGCACCTATACTTCGCCTGACCAGAACATGGACTGCAGCCAAAAAAAAAAAAAGAAAAATCAGGTACCGTCCCCTAGAGTTCCAAAATAATAATATCGCCACAAAGGCCCAATTTTCCATAAAAAAAATTAATAAAATTTAAAAAAATTTGGTACTTGTGATATTCAAATATGCGCACTTGTACATATGCATACTTGTAGATGAAAATATACAGTCTGCCTGGTTTTTAGGTAGTTGTAGGTTACAGCATGCACACAGCAATTACATATTTGTAAATAATTTAAATTACCTAATAAAATGCATAGAAACAGAAACACAACTTTTGTATTGCTAATTTTGATGAAAACATCCTTCAAAAATACGAAATTACAAACATTGCTATTTTGAGAAACAAAAGAGGCACATTGACAAAGATGGTCTACCGTTTGATTTGTTTCTATTTTTTTTTTTAATTAAATATTGAAATTTTTAAATATTGAAATTAAACTTTTCCTTTGAGAATTCTGATTCTGTTCTTAAAGGTCCCATGGCATGAAATTTTCACTTTCTGAGGTTTTTGAACGTTAATGTGAGCTCCCCTACCCTGTTTAGCTCCCCCCCCCATGGCTAAAAGTTGCAAAATGTCTAAACTGAGCATTTGCGATCCTTTTCTGCGTTACACAAAACCAGTGTTGAAACGGGCGAGTTCGGACAAGGCACCTTTTTGACGTCAGATCGGCAAATGCAGCTCCAGCCCCTCCCTCTGTCTCCGCTCAGCGTCCCTGTGTATCCCGCCCATAGAGTTTGGACTGTGAATGCGCTACAATGCGAAATGCGTTTTTTTATTTGCCTGGAGGCACGTCCGAGTGTTTCTAGGCTCGCAAGTCCCTTACCCGACCCTCTGGACCTCTGAAATACCAGTGGTTTAATTTTATTTTCTGTGTGAATATGCTTTTTTTCATTGCAAAGTCTCCCATCTGTCTTCCTGTGTTAAACACGGAAGCGAGCAGACAGCGGTGCAGAGCTGCGCTTCCAGCGGGGGAAACCCCCCCCCCCCCCCCCCCCTCCTTAGCCAATCTCTCTGTCCTTCTCATTTGCATTGAAGCAGCAACACTCAGAATAAAGCATTTTAGACACATATCTAGCCTCATGAAGACTGTCAGAGTCATATCTCATGCAGTGAGTGTTGATTTTGAAGAAGGATTCATTTACAGTATTAGGGAACCATTAAGGAGCCATATAAAAGCATCAAGAAGTACCATGTCATGGGACCTTTAACATAAAACTTAACTGCCGCCAGTCTCAGTGTTTGAATCTTTTTTGAGCTGCAGGTGCTCACTGTTGCTTTTTGCCTGGAATACAACAGGTGTGACAGGCATGAAGTGCGTCAGGTGCCTCTCCACCGCATGAACCTCTTCTCTAAAACACACAATGAAGGAATTAATGAATGTGTAAGAACTGACCACAAACCATCTGCAGAAACAGAATCATGATTTGTTTCAAAATCAGGTCTCAGGTATATGAAGGTATGACTGCCCTGTTGCTAGGTGTGTGTTCATGCCTAAAATAGTTTTAAATCAACTTTACATACGATATTTGATCATATCAGTATTAAACCCAGAGGAATGTGTTGTTTTAGCATGTACATTAAAGAGAAAATATTACAGATTTTTTACATGTAGTGTAAAATATATAGGGGTCCTGTGTGATCTTTGCATCGATAGCGGGGCCGTGGTACAGCAGACTTTAGGAATAGCTGGTCCAGAGGAATGAACTGGCCTGTATATAACAACAGATCTAGGTCTATTACAACTAAACATGAGCCTAAAGTTAATGACCAGTTTAAAATAATACATAAAAACAAGACTCACCCACTGTTACTCTGCCTCATATTGTCCCCACATCAGCTGTGGACCTGAAGTGTATGTTCAGGACCCCACTAGACCAGACCAGACTAAACCAGAATGTGATTATACTCATATTCCAATACTTTTATATAGCTGAAACTAAAGTTCAGATAAGACCCAAAGACATGAATATAAAAAAAATGCGATTCACTATTTCACAAACAACTACAGACACGTGAGGAGAACAAATGTGGGAGGAGAGCCAATCAAAAGAACGGGAAAAGATTTTCCTATGAGCCATGCTTCATATGTTGCCAACTTGGTCACTGGAGACGAGAGTGCCCTCTACACCACAAGCACTCTGCATTTACACCATCTTCTGAGACACATTACACTGACAGTGATTAGAGAAGATCTAGACAGAAATGGATTCCAATTAAATCTAAATAGCCAAGTCAACTTGTGACCTGAAAGCCACTATGGAAGTACAAAACACCAACACCGATTTCCCTAACCTGTGATGCCCTTACCCCCTGCTGCGCTGACTGTGACCCAGTCACAAGCCCCGCCCATGATCCAGCTCCAACTTCATGTGACAGTGGTGACTGTTGCTCTGCCTTTGACCAAACAGACTAAAAACTTTCAGTCTGAAGTAATCTAAAGCCTAGTGATTTTTTTTTCTTTCTGTCCTTGTATTTTAACATGTTAACTATAAACATTGTGTAAAGATGAACATGGCTTTAGTTTTGCTACACTTTACATATTACCTAGCTTTGGGACTACTTGAATTTATTCTCCAGAGTAGAAGTAAGCACAGACACTACAGCTAACTACCAAACAGTCACTGGATGAAATTCCCCTCTAGTTGTACCTAGTGAACAGTCAAAAGTCCCTGCTCTTTAGTGAACAGTCACTAGGTGAAACTCCTATCTAGGGTTACTGACTAGAAAAGGCAAAAGGATAAGATTCCCTGTGTAGATGTGAAGTGTAAAGACAGGTTAAGACTTTCTCATGAGGGAGAAATACATTCAAGGGAGTAGTACATCTCAGAACATCTCTTTCAGGTTTATGAATAGAAATATTATGTATTGTAAATGTAAAATGTGTGAAGATTTTTTTTTAATTTACTGTTCTGAGCAGTGGCAACATGTAAAACCCTTTGAAAAAAATAGGAAGTTACTCTGATTTGCATGCAGAAAATTGTGCTTAAGTACAGAGTGTGACAGCAGAAGTCAACTGTATGTTTATATGCCCTTGGGACCTGATCAGTCCAATTGTATGTTTAATGTACATTAATTTGTGTTTAACATTTGAGCCTGTTGTCAACAGTGCCAGCAAGAAAAATGATAGGATGCCGTTAACTGATCCGCAAATTTTAGAGTTCCTTGTTTCTTTATATTTTTCTTTTTTTTTTTTATTGGTATTTGTTTTGTGTTTTTGCCTATTGAGTTTTAATGATGTCAGTGTCCTATCCTGAGCTCTCTTACAAACAAAATGAAGGCCAAAATGAAGGCCTTATTAAAGCCGGTTGTGATCGCCTCTCCAGCCTGAAGACACAAGTTAACGTCAGACTGGATTTCTTTGTCCCACAATAGACAGGTAAAAAGATTGTAATCAAACAAACTCTGCCTACACATAATTTAAATCCTACAAATACAACAAACCCAGAGCTACACAGACAATAGGAAGAGCTGTAGATGTCTATTGTTGGCATTCAGCACTTTACCTGGAGACTACAGTTGGAAGCTAGCTGCATAGCCAATACTGGCACATTTACAGAAATCTGTATCAATGTGCATTGTCCCTGTTCAGAGAAACTAATAAAGGCTGTTCTATATATAACAGAGTACTGTTACAGTACTGTTATTTAGTCTTTAGTAACTTGCTTTTGATTCATATTTTATATTATAATACATACTTTTACACATTTTACACATGACATCATATAATTTCCAGTGGCCGACCCCAACTTGACCTATAAAAGAATCGTTAATATCTCAAACTAAAGCAGCACAAACAACATTTTCTGCAGCACAAAATAGCACAAACAGAGCATAAACAACTGACATAGTTTTTGTGTAGGTTGGCGTTTGATGGGGGGCCAACTTCACACAGGTGGGCTACCTGAAGTCGGGCATTTCACTCATGCACTCATGTAAACAAGCCTATCACTCTAAATGCGCACATGTGGCCACAGATAACAGAGCGGTTATGCATGTTTATAGGCTACATTTACGACAAAGTGTTAGGCAACTTAAATATAAAACAATATGCTACCCTATAAACTTTATTACAATGGTGAAAAATGGACCATTGCAGTATTCCCATGAGCTCCTCTTTATCTCCGCTCTTCTTAACTCAATGTGTGCAGTGTGGAAACATTTACATGTAAAACAAACACAGTAAAACACAGACTAATTGTAATTTACAACAGGCTATTGTAGAAAAAGTTTTTACTAACTGTAATGATTTTCTGTCCCTCAATGCATTTCAGTCTACAGTTATGGCATGTAATATGTCAAAGCAAGTTGTAAAAATTACTGTACAGTGAACCCTCGTTTATCGCGGGGGTTAGGTTCCAGAAATAGCCCGCAATCAGTGAAATCCGCGAAGTAGGACAATTTTATATTTTACAATTATTCTACATGTTTTAAGGCTGAAAACGCTTCACCAGACACATTATACACCTTTCTGAGACTGGTATTAACATTTTTCTCTTGTTTAAACACTCAAACTTTTGTAGATTTTCATTAAAATATATTAATAGTGGGGGGGGGGGCACGTGACACGCGGACACGTGCGCGCGGACACGTGCGCGCGGACACGTGCGCGCGGACACGTGCGCGCGGACACGTGCGCGCGGACACGTGTGTTTGTTTTGGTACCACATATCCATGCCATGTGCGAAAGTCGAGTGGAAAGCGACCTGGATATCATTTTGGGCAAGACTCAAGCCACTGCTAACAGTGCCGAACCGCTAACAGACGCCTCTGAGCACCAGTCCTCACCACAAGACCAGGTAAGACCAACCTGTGCTCACAAGAGTTGGTTGCATTTCACCCCGGCTCCAAAATCAGACCGCTATCAATGCGTCGCCAATACTCCACAGCTCTCTAGGACGGGGTCGGGTTCGTCCTCTCGGCGTGACGGGGAAGAGCCACTGTCTCCTCTGTGCGCGCGAGTGTCCTCCCCCCGCTGCGGCTCCCTCGAATGCGGCTCTCCCCGCTGTGGCTCCCCCGGACGCCGCGCGGCCAGGCGCCAGGCCCGTCCATGTTGATTCTTGGCTCTTCCATGGTCCGGCTCGCACTCAGTCTCTTCCATGGCTCGTGCAAGTAAACAAAGGCCACACCTCCTGTCACCCAGGCGCTCTCGTGAAGGACATCTGAGACTCTGTCCCTACCACCCTGCGTGACCATCCCTGGTCTAGACCTGGTTTAGTCCTGGTTTAGACCTGGTTTAGTCCTGGTTTAGACCTGCTTTAGACCTGGTTTAGTCCTGGTCTAGTCTCTTAGCTAATCAGGGCGCAGGACAGAATGTTACACTGTAAAAAAAAGTTACACTATAAAAAAAATTGAAAAAAAAAAAAAAAAAATTGGAAAAAAAAATCCGCGAAACAGCGAGGCCGCGAACAGTGAACCGCGATACAGCGAGGGTTCACTGTAAAAAATTACTGTAGAAACTATTTGTTACAGGTTATGTGACTTTTCTAGTAAATGGTCCACAATCTTTTTGCTTCAGTAGAGATGCTAATATGTTGCTTTGTTCCACAGTATCACATTAACACAGCTCTCAAGTCTCACGCTTTGAGAGTGTGACACACGCATTTCAACGAGTTCACACGCTCATACGCCACACATGGTATTTCTCACGCTGAAATTTTGTTAAGCAATTCAGGCCTAGTCCCCATGACAACGTTCCTGTTTTTTTTTTTACCCGGGGTGAAAAAAAGTGTCGTCCACACACGTGTTGGATCAGAAAACATTCGTGTCAAGATGAGCACGGAGCGCTGAGTGAAAACGATGTAGTACATATGTCACACCGATAAGTGGCGCTGTAAACCGGAAAGAGCCAGAGCCACCGGAAGCGCAAGACTACAAAGAGCACATGCGCAGAAAGTCCTTTCTCTTTCGTAAACAAGCAAACGCGTGTACTTTAGGGACCGTCAAAAAAAGCTAATTTATTTTGTCCCCCTGCTCCACCAATGTAGCAGGGACTCCCTCTGGTAATGTGAAAATGCTGACGGTCCCTAACACAGACAGACGCCACAGAACGAAGATTTGCGCTGCGTGAGCAGAGTTTTTGCCTATAAATCGATAGTTAGTATTACTTGCTATCGTTTTATTAGATAGACATTAACAAGTAGAACTCTCGTTAACCTTGGGCGTGTTATTTAGGCAAAATGCTTGTTTGGATCTTACTACGGGAATGTTAAACATACTCGGACATTATGTTGGCTTTTTGGCGAGAATATACAACCGGGGACAATCACCAACGGGCAGCTATATATTTTTGTGTGTGATACTGCATGTGCCTGTTTGTAAAAGGTACATTTTCATTCAATAAAAAATACAAGAAATGGTTGCTTTTTCTTTATTTACAGCACACAACACACTCATATTGGTATGGGCTCCTCATTGTCCACTATCTGCCTTTTCAGCGATGGGATCTTTCCAGTTTTAAAATACGTGTTTAGCTTTGAATTGGCAAACACTCGTGTGTCGTGCGTACTGCCAGGCCACAACGTGTGTAATTGTGCATGCGTCTCCGCTGAGGTTGCACTGCATAGTATAAATAAACGTAGAAATGTCCGCATAACAAACTCAACTCCATGGTTGTTGTTATCTGGTAGTTACCTGCGGAAGGCGCAGGGTTACCTTCTGGTCACCAGTCACGTGATGATTACGGCAGCGCGACGTCATCATTTTCTCACCTGCCGCGCTTTTTTGCCGCCCACATGCCAACGCGACGGGGGGCGTTCTCCGACTTCTCCACTCTGGAACCCGTTTTTGAAAAACTCCGTTCTCGCCCCCAAAAACGCCGGCGCCGTCTGGACGGCAGGCCCAAACGCACACAAACTTCTCCGTTTCCTCCAAAAAACGTTGTCGTGGGGACAGGGCCTCAATGAAACTCTAGCCACTGGTCACAGCGCTTCTGTGCCCAGAACATCGGTCTGTGTGGCTCAGAAGAGTTATCCAGGCACCACGCCCTTTTCAGCCAATCAGAAACTAGATTGTTCTGTTGTCGGGCAGACCGTAGAGTCTAGTTTCAGCTAAGCGCGCGCTGCACTGTCAGTGATAATTGAAGGACAGCAACTGAACACGAGTGAGACGAACAAATGATGACAAAACGGTGAATGATAAAACAAACAAACATCCAACTCAGGACTGAGAACCATCAGGTAATAACTTCATTTATATAACTCTCATTAGTTGCTTTATAGTTTTGCTCTTTAGACCAACATTTACCAACATTTACACCTGTCCATTTTACCCCCCCAAAAAATAAATAAATAAATAAATAAAAATCTCACTCCAACCAAACTTCAAAACTTGAGAGCCCTGCATTACCTATCTTCAATTCATCTCTATCTTGCACTTATTCAATGACAGGTGTTTAAATGGCACAAACTTGGTCTGATGGTGTCACCTGCTTGTCTCCATGGAGATAAATAAGAGGTTTTTTTTAAACGTGTGGCAGATCTTCCACCAGAAAAGTTACACAGTGCACCTTTAACTGAATTCATTATTGGCCCCAGTATTCTGTTCACATTTTTGCAGTTCATTAAACCTAAATAGTGTTGGAACATCAGCAGGTAGATACATTGCTCTGATAAAGTGCCATACCTGCCTGTCAAAGCCTGATTCCGTCAGATCTCAGAAGCTAAGCAAGGCAGGGCCTGGTTAGTACTTGGATGGGAGACCACTGGGAATTCCAGGTGCCACAGTGGGGCGCCAGTTGCAAAAAACTGTCGCTGTGTCCTTAGGCAAGACACTTTACCCACATTTGCCTAGTATGAAAGTGGAGTGTGCATGAGTGTTGGAGGTGGTCGGAGGGGCCGATGGCACAGATTGGCAGCCTCGCTTCCATCAGTCTGCCCCAGGGCAGCTGTGGCTACAGAAAGTAGCTTACCACCACCAAGTGTGGAGTGAATGAACAATGAACTGTAAAGCGCTTTGGGTGTCATGAAAGGCACTATATACTGTAAATGCAATGAATTATTATTATTATTATTATTATTATTATTATTATTATTATTATTATTATTATTATTATTATTATTATTATTATTATTATTATTATATACAAAGAACACAAAGCTTTTAAACTTCATTCAACTGTGCATTTTCAATATCTTCTATGTTCAAAGGTAGAAATTGAAGGTAGAAAGGTAGAAATTGAATTTTCTTTTTTTTTTTTTCTTTTTTTTCTAGTGTTGTTTCATTGTATTTTCTATTGGCTGTTCCCACCTGTCATCTCAGGACATCACCCACACAATCTGTGCATTTGTCTATCTGCCCTGTAACAGCTCCTCAGATATCAGCCTCACCCTTCAACTGCACACACCTACACTGCACACACCTACACACACACACACACACACACACACACAAAGACAGGGCCAGCTCCTCCTCCGCCCAGACCATGCATATCCATCATAA
The DNA here is from genome assembly GCA_036785185.1 of Paratrypauchen microcephalus. Taxonomy (NCBI): domain Eukaryota; kingdom Metazoa; phylum Chordata; class Actinopteri; order Gobiiformes; family Gobiidae; genus Paratrypauchen; species Paratrypauchen microcephalus. The sequence continues at coordinate 3,354,017 of JAVJIX010000071.1, forward strand.
TTATACTCAGCAGGAATGGAAATAGCTCATCACACTTCAGAGCCAAGGAGCACTGCACCAATTTTCTCGCTCATAATACAATGCAAAACAAAACAACAGACATTAACACATGTACTTTGCTTATTTGTATATTTGTATTTACAGATTTGACACTGGAAACACTCAAATTAGTTCAGCATGCGGTGGGAATCTATTTGTGTTTCCTGTGGTTACTTTTATCCATCTTTTGAAATGACTTTCTGCCTTGGAAATAGATTAAAATGCAAACCCAATCTCTATCGTAACCTGTGTGGGCAGTGTCACCTTTTCTGTGAAATTTTTCACTCATCTCAGGATCATGCTGTGCCTCATGTCCACTTCAATTGCATCTGAGGGGAGCTTTGACCTGTAGACCACTATACATCAAATCTACAGACCACTTTTTATGGCATTACCCAGAAAGAAAGAAAGTGGAAAAGTAAAGTCTTTGAGGAGTCCTTCTCAAATTGTATTTATAGTCTTTTTTTTTCATGATTAGATCAGTATTCATGTTGTGACATGATCTAGTGGTCCAATTCCTAGTCTATGATGATACTATATGTGTCACAGAAGATATGAGAACCTTAATTTGTCTCACAATGGGGAAATTCCAGTGTTGCAATGCAAAAATAGACTTGAATCTAACTCCTCTCTTCTGATTTTGATTTTCAGTTTCTTCACTGATGTTGGAGGGTTTGCCACCAGCTTGTCACTATAGATATGTGGCTTTGCCTGAAATGTTACACAGTATGGCAGGAAACATATCTATCTCCTTGGAGACAAGCAAGTGATACCACCTGTTTTAAGGTATAGGAAACAAGTGGCAGTCCCTGCACCAGGAAATGTACATAGTTACAAAGTGACCTGGTGGTAGGTCCTGGTGTATACAGTGAACCCTCGTTTATCGCGGGGGTTAGGTTCCAGAAATAGCCCGCAATCAGTGAAATCCGCGAAGTAGGACAATTTTATATTTTACAATTATTATACATGTTTTAAGGCTGAAAATGCTTCACCAGACACATTATACACCTTTCTGAGACTGGTATTAACATTTTCTCACATTTTTCTCTTGTTTAAACACTCAAACTTTTGTAGATTTTCATTAAAATATATTAATAGTGGGGGGGGGGGCACGTGACACGCGGACACGTGCGCGCGGACACGTGTGTTTGTTTTGGTACCACATATCCATGCCATGTGCGAAAGTCGAGTGGAAAGCGACCTGGATATCATTTTGGGCAAGACTCAAGCCACTGCTAACAGTGCCAAACCGCTAACAGACGCCTCTGAGCACCAGTCCTCACCACAAGACCAGGTAAGACCAACCTGCGCTCACAAGAGTTGGTTGCATTTCACCCCGGCTCCAAAATCAGACCGCTATCAATGGGTCGCCAATACTCCACAGCTCTCTAGGACGGGGTCTGGTTCGTCCTCTCGGCGTGATGGGGAAGAGCCACTGTCTCCTCTGTGCGCGCGAGTGTCCTCCCCCTGCTGCGGCTCCCTCGAATGCGGCTCTCCCCGCTGCGGCTCTCCCCGCTGCGGCTCCCCCGGCCCGTCCATGTTGATTCTTGGCTCTTCCATGGTCCGGCTCGCACTCTCTTCCATGGCTTGTGTAAGTAAACAAAGGCCACACCTCCTGTCACCCAGGCGCTCTCGTGAAGGAAATCAGAGACTCTGTCCCTACCATCCCTGGTCTAGACCTGGTTTAGTCCTGGTTTAGACCTGGTTTAGTCCTGGTTTAGACCTGCTTTAGACCTGGTTTAGTCCTGGTCTAGTCTCTTAGCTAATCAGGGCGCAGGACAGAATGTTACACTGTAAAAAAAAAGTTACACTATAAAAAAAATTGGAAAAAAAAAAAAAATTTGGAAAAAAAAATCCGCGAAACAGCGAGGCCGCGAACAGTGAACCGCGATACAGCGAGGGTTCACTGTACCTAGTTTATTCCTGGTCTATAGCCCTTGTTTAACTTTAATTTAACCTCATATAGCCACAAAACAGTGCTCTACAGTGGAGGGAGCATAATCTGAGGTAGAGTGATTCTCAGGAACAATCTCATTTAGTTGCAAAATCCATTGACTTAATTATCCCATTGGGGTAATATGATTTGCAATGAAAATGAACATTTGATTTGCAGGCTTTATAGACCACTAAGCACCATCTTAGACCCCACAGTTATTGCTCCAAAAGTTTGTTCCTACATAACTATAAAGGACAGGGCTTTTTTAGTAGGATATGCAGCATAATAATGATAATATACCCCAGGGCCATCCTTTCTCCATCCTTCTCTCAAATTGAATGTTTTGTTATATGCAATTCAGAACAAGTACAAAACAATACGGAAAATGCAATTACAAACCAATGGACTTTTACTTAATTCAATATTTGCAAAAGAAAGCCGTCAAGGACAAATTAACTTATATTTCATGTATTCAATAGGATTTGAATGTTGCTGTTAGGGATGATAATAGGGATGCATACCAATACTGTACTTCTATGGGTCCAAGGTGGGACATACTCAGTGTTGTATAGTAATGAAGTAATAATACTTCACTGCTGTACTTAAGTACATTTTGGGAGACTTTGTACTTTACTTGAGTTAAAAAAAAAGATAACTTTTACTTGTACTTCACTACATTTCCAAATTTAATTGCATACTTTTACTCCGATACATTTTCAATGTGCCGTTTACACGTTTGAGAGGGGAGTTAAAGAGGCTATTTTTGTCAAAAAAGAGAATCCTTCTCTGAACAGAAATGGTGGAGTAAGACATAATTTGCATCCCATCTACAATTCCATTATTAAGCGTAGATCAAACAAACAGGGAAACAATAGGGTTAGCCAGGTCAGGGCCAGAGGTGTGAAAAACAGGCGTGTAGGGATGAATAGGGACTGTCAGCTAGACGCCAGAGAAACAAAAGACCGAAACCAATGAGATAGTTCCGGAAAGTAGTTAGCTAGGTAGCTCCTCCCTACAGCAAGATATAAGCAAGTGTCTTACCAGTATTCTTATTAGAGCTGACGAAGCCTCTCGGATGAGCGGCGAAACGTTTTCAACCAAACAAACTTTGTCCAGTTGACAAATTGAACTTCTCCTGTTATCAATGTGCCGTTTAGTTACTCGTTACAAAAAAACCCCTCTCGTTACAAAAAAAACTGACTGAAGGAAGTCAGGACGTGCCTGGGCTTGTTCGCTACTTGCGCATGACAATCAGCCTACACCTGCTGGTTTCATGCAGCTAGTTTAATCAATCAACATCCCTGATGGAAGAGGAGACAGCATCCACGTCGGCTACAAATGAAGGGGGAGCTGACGATGAGCATCCCTGGCCGTACTTAAACACAATGTTCTCTTACGCTGATATGAAGGATTCGTCCTATCGAATGAAGTGCCTCTTGTGCCTTCCAAGAAACGTGGAAATCCTATCTTACAGAAACTCCCCGTCCAACCTCAAGAAACACATCGAGGTAAGTTCTAGATTAATGAAATTGTTAGCGTCTATATTCCAATTTCAGTAACCATAGCATGGACCTTCTAGACACCGTTGTGAAACCTTGAGCATAACATGTAGAAATTAACTTTGTGTGACATTGTTTCCGTTACACAAAGTGTATCTGACGTGTACCTAGCTTTTTCGGCTCAAGGGAAGGCATAGCTGTAGGCTAAGTGTAACGAATGAGAAAGGCGTTTCATGGATATCACCAAACCCAATATCTTTGACAGTGCTCCATATGGCACAAAACTACAATGGGTGAGCCGAACATGGTGTTTTACAGTAGAATTAAGGGCCCAATTGCAAAAAACCCTCTTCCTCCAAAAACACTCCTTCAGTGGTGTTATGTATGCCTTATTTTCAGCACTGTTATTTAAAGGTCCAATGACATGTTACTTCTTGATGCTTTTATATGGCTCCTTAATGGTTCCCTAATACTGTAAATGAATCCTTCTTCAAAATCAACACTTAGTGCATGAGAAAGACACATGTACAGAAAATATCTCTCTGAACACCTCATTATGGGCCTTGTTGCTTGAATGCAAATGAGAAGGACAGAGATAGGTTAGAGGAGCGGGTGGGGGGCAAATGTGCCGCTGGTTCCTTTTTTTAGCGGTGCGCTGTGGCTGGCCCCACTTCCGCGTGTGTAAGGACGAAGGAGGAGATGAGAGGCATTTCAAAGAAAAAAACACATTTTCACAGAAAATAAAATTAAACCACTGCTGTTTCAGAGGTCCAGAGGGTCGGGTAAAGGACTTCCGAGCCTAGAAACACTCGCACGTGCCTCCAGGCAAATAAAAAAACGCATTTCGCATTGCGTAGCTCCTTCGCGGTCCAAACTCTCTGGGCGTGATTTCCAGAGACAGGGGGTGGATATCCAGACGGTGGTGGAACTGCATTTGCATTTCTTTTTTCGATGTTACGTAACAAAGGTGCCTTGTTCAGAATCACCCGTTTAAGCTGTACGCAGAAAAGGACCGCAAATGCTCAGTTTAGACATTTTGCAACTTGTTGTCATGGGGGGGGGGCTAAACAGGGTAGGGGAGTTCACATTAACGTTCAAAAACCTCAGAAAGTGAAAATTTCATGCCATGGGACCTTTAAAAAAAAAAACAAAGGTTTGGGGGGCCTGCCTTTGCTTGATACTTTTACTTGTACTTTTAATTACATTACTTGAGTACATTTATTTTTACATTACTTGTCATACTTAAGTACAAGAAGTTCCAGATACTCCAGATAAGACTTTTACTCATGTAACATTTCAGTCAGTGACTTCCACTTTTACCAAAGTCATTTTTGGGAGGGGAACCTATACTTTTACTTGAGTTTGATTTTCCAGTACTTTATACAACACTGGACATACTCAGATACTTGTATATTATATCAAAGCATGCACTATTGTACTTGTTCACCTATGCTGGGAACTATTCAGAAAACAATAATATGGAATGATGTGAGGAAACAGAATAGTCTAATATAGAAGCAAAAGAGACTGCGGCTAGCTCATGGCCACTCTGCAAAGTAAGTATACATTGTCACTTGCTGCCATAAAGTCACTGAATTTTAAATAATAGTACATTTGCAACAATGTAATAATAGTTCTGCACAAAATGTCTTATTTTTTATGTGAAAAACCTGACATGATAAAAAGTCTAGCACATTTTTATAAGTAAAGTTTGAAACTGATACCTTTAAATTTAATATTTTTTCCTGTTCATCTGCAGTGTCTCGCCTTAAGGCCCAAAGTTGCTGGGATAGTCTTCCAAACCATAAAGAGAAGTGTGGAATTGAGTTTGAATGCTTGGTAATGGCATTTCTATTGTCAAGTTTCACTGCGCACACCATATCCAGCCATAGGGGTCATCGCGCCAAGTCTGTAATGAGAAAGATGGATTATATTTTCCTGGAGATGGGATTACCTCCTATTTCATTCTCTTCTAATCCATTTTGATATTTCTTTCAGGGTAAAGTGTGAATGCAGCACGAGATGCAGGCTTTAATAATGAACTTAGCTTGCTTTGTGTCATACTGTCCATGTAACACTGTGCAATGTTGTGCCAAGACCTGGGGGACAGAGGGGAGATGAAGGAAAGAAGAAGACTCCAAAAGGTGAGGTGCATGTCATAAAAGTTTGCGCTCCTTGAAAAGTGGAAGGTTGGATGAAACTCGTGGGAGATTAAGTGAGATTAAAAATGCTTAATACCTGGCAGCTCATCATTGGGCAGCTTTCCATGAAGTAGTGACACTAAAGGTGACTTTGACAAGAGAGCAGAGCAGCGTGCCACTTCTGTTATGTGGAAACTGTTTTTTTTTTTTTTTTTTTTTGTCTTCTGACATTTCAATGATCAGTCACTTAAGAAGAGACACTACAGTTTTGGTCATTTATATATTCAGGGCTCAATGATGGATATTGGAAATTTCTAGAGATATTATTAAAACCATATTGATTATTATATGTAACTTCATCCACATGAGAACATTAACCCATATAAAATGAAAAAGATAATCTTTTCAATGTAAACAGTACACCAATCATTTCCAATCTAAGGTTCTGTCTCTTCATTATAACAGGAAGTCCTGCTTTAGTTCTCAAAGTAAATTCAGCATATGTTTTATATAATCACATTAGCGGATGGCCGACTATAGCCAAAACTAGATTTGCTTTTATTGTCCCTTTAGTGTCCTATAAATCCACTTTCAGGCAAGGCTAGACTCCATACTTTATAATTATAGCCTTAAAGTTATACTATGTCAGCAGGCTTGCCTCTCCACAGATGTTGTTACCTCATCAAAAACATCATCCTCCATTATTAGTTTGTCGGCATCCCCAAAAGTGAAAATCCTTTAATCCACCTGTAGCAGGTAGTAGAACTCAACATAAATACGCAGGATTTGTGTGTTAAACATGTGTGAAGGGGGAAAAAAAACACAACTCCAGGTCTGTTTCTGATGAGGACACAACATTATAACATAGATCAGAAAATAGTGTAATATGGGCCCTTTAAATATAAAAGGACTATCCTATTCTTGAGTCTGATGAGCTGATGCATGCTTATGTTTCATAATATTGTGGATGAGAGGAGAAATGGACAATTGACCTTAATGTTCGTCTACACCCTCTGAGTGCCCTTCTGGATATTAAAGCAACCATTATAATGGAAGCTGTAAGTGATCGATTATTTTTGATTCTATTATAAATAATCATTTGAACCCATAATAGTAGCCATAAATTGCAGTGCTATTGACTGGACAGCAGGATGCATGGCCCTTCCACACATCAGAAACTGTGTATTTTTAGTTTTTTTCTCTCTGCTATAGTGAGCCAATGTTCAATTTCAGCCAGAGTAATGCTACCTTTGAATTAAATGGGTTTGTTGAACAGAAAATATAGGAAACCATTTAGGGGAGAAAAAAATATGCTTGGTGGAGTGGGGAGCTGAGTGGATATTCCTTCTCTTCTAAGTAATTCCAGGGATACAAAAATCAATAGCTCTCTGGTTGCATTTCTGCCAAGCTGATGGAGGTGGTTTGGTAAAGGTGTGAAGATGGATCAAGTTGGAAATCAATCAAATCCAAAACATTTAATTTGAACTGTGCAAAATGTAGGGCAGTGAAGTGAGCAGGAGTCCATTTTGGGACTGAACAGGTTGTTCACTCATGTTAGAAATGCATGCACCACTTTGCCACCAATCTGAAGGAAAGTGAGAGTTTTTATGTGTCAAAGTTATATGTCAAAAGTTAAGTGTACAAAATGGGGTATGGGCAAAACTTGGAATTATGGAATTGGACAAATAGTGTGGTAAATTGTGAGGGTGAATGGTTATCCGTGTATCTTGTGACCACAGTCTGGATCTAAAACAGTTCAATCATAGAATGGAAACAAACATTTTGGGTCAACCTTTAATATTAAATTCTGAACGTTTTTGTCCATTGTAGTCCTTTATAGGCCTGTCTGTTGTTTGGAGGATATCAGCTCAAATAACGGCGCTCACAGATTTCCTTTATCACACAACTCTGACCTTTGTGTGGTTTGAGAACCAGAGGCGCACTCACATGTGAAATGTCACTGTCCTCTGTCATTGTGTTGTTTTGGAGGAAGTGAGACAATCAGCGTCAACTTTTAAACAGGGTATACGAGGATAACTTGAAGTAGTTTTGACTGTGAGATTTAACTATATATATGCCCAATAGGTCTGATACAGTAAAATGTTTTGAAGTGATATGATATATTGTGACAGAAAGGAATGCAATAGCCAATAAGACTGATTGGTTGGTTAATTGACAACTCCAAGTGGATGTTATGCCAATGAAAGGAGAGAGAGTGTGTAATGTAAAGGGGAAAAAGCAAGTTGTATTATTATTAGTCTTTATTTGAAGGGTCAAATGCTCATAAAACAGAGATGTACTGCACCAGATTATAGCTAAACAGCTAGTTTCCATCTGCAGTCCCTGAAGTTCTTATATTGGGTCATATTGGATTTTAAGGTCCAATACTTGTTTGGATGATTAGTTCTGGGTCAGTGGTCAGCTGGAGTGAGGTGAGGTGCTATGAATTGGTTTTTAATGTTTAGGATAAGTTGTTGATGTTTTTAACATTCCTCTAGAACAGGCATGGGCAAACTGTTCCACAAAGGGCCGGTGTGGCTGCAAGTTTTCTTTCCAACCAAGCAGCAGCACACCAGATTTGACTCATTTAATCAACTGATCTCAGTCTTCAGACAGTTCAAGGTGTGGTCTTAGTTGGTTGGAACAAAAACCTGCAGCCACACCGGCCCTTTGTGGAACAGTTTGCCCATGCCTGCTCTAGAATATTGTTGGAGCAAAGATGTTTCACTGTTTTTGGATCATGGTCAGAAGTTACAAAATGTACTGCTATTCTCTGAACTCTGTCCTTTGATGGATGAGGATCCCAGATAGTAATGCAGTATTTGAGCTTCCTACTTACCAGCGAATTATAAGTGATGGTCTTGGCTTCTGGGGGCAGTGCTTCAAATTCCATACTGAAAAATATTATCAGAAATGAAACACAGTAGATAAAAATAATTAAGATCCATAAATAATAATAAATTGTTAATCTACCCTCTGTAGCCAAAATGTTCCCAAAAAAAAACAAAAAAAAATTACCCCACTAGTTACTAGTACTCCTTGGCTTTATATTGAGATATTTATATGAGATATTGGTTCATTCACATTGTAACACAACTTTATTCACCATCATACAAACATGAACACTCAAGTAGACCTTATATTGTTGTCCATTCACGTCTGGCCATGGTTCCATTGTAGGGTGTATTATTTATAACCTCTGATGATGCAGATCATAAATAGAGCTATTTGCAATAAGTTCTCAGCAAGGATGAAAACACTCTTTGGTACAACAATACAATGGAGAGATATAGCATGTCAAAGGAATCAACCTTGTAAAGTATTTCTAGTCATTTCTGATAACAGACTCCTTACTGTAAACAAGGATTTTAGTTTCAATATAATTAGCTGCTCCACCATTCAGACACGTATTTAATGCAGAAACTTACCAGAATTATACAGGTTTGTGTGTGTGTGTGTGTGTGTGTGTGTGTGTGTGTGTGTGTGTGTGTGTGCGTGTGCGTGTGCGTGTGAAGTTGTCCCTTTTAATTCTCTTTTGCTGTTTTTATTGAACACCAAACCTGTACACATCATCTCTATAATATTCATTTCTACGGTTACAGGTGCATTGAGTAATTTTCTGAACACTGAATGCATTCATTTTGTGAGTGTGAATAGTGTCACAGCTGTGAGGCACATGCCACAGCAGCACCCACTTATCTCCGGAGGTCACCGAAATCCAGGATCCCTCAACATGACAAGAATGGATAGGTGTTTGTGAACGCCACTGTAATTGTGCCGATAGGAGCCATTACCTGTTCTTCCCAGGTGAGATTATGAAACCAATGGTCTTGAACTAATGACCGCAACATTGAGCAAAAGACCTCTGCTGGCTGCTCTGTGCCGCTGCGGACCAACAGGCAAAAGGAAGCACCAATCAGACTGTACCAAATTCTGCAATGGAAAACAGACCAGCAAATCAGTGGTATCTGTCCTGCCTGAAGATATACGAGTCATTGCTTTTCATTATGTGGTATGATTAACTTGAACACTATTAGTCAATAATACAAAAAGATGGGCTTGTGAGAGAGCAGGGGTGTTTACATACAGATGATTGAATTAGTAGTTTTATGTCCACAGCAGAAATTTTAATTCATATGAAAATGAATGGTGTCCATTTAGATGCTGCAGCTTCACCTCCACTGCCACAAACGGATTGGAGACTTGAATAGGACGCAATATCATTAAGGTTAAATATTGCACCCGTCCTGCCAAACATTACCAGTCAAACTGTTTGCTGTAAAAAGAAACTGCTTACAGAAGGAAAGGGGAACCCTGGTTGTGTCCTTAAGCAACACTTTAAATCTGAAATATAATATCTGTACAAATAATAACTAGTCATGATATAATTTTAAAATGAGTATTCACATCTGAGGTCAAACCTTTCCAAAAAACAGATTACAACAATTTACAGAATGTCTCTCCTTGCTCCTCACCTCTACATTTTTACACAACCATCAACATCGTTTTGACAAAAATAAACAAATAAATTAAGCTAATTGGTTACATTCAACTTAAATGTTATGTTCTTAGAAAGTAACCTGTCTGTATATACAAATATGCCTTGTTTTTGCATTGTTAGTCCTTGAAGAGGAGTCAAATTCACTTAAAGTGAATTTGACCCCGGACCCTATTGATGTGAGGTCCCATATTACGCAGAACTGACTCATGTGAGCTTTTGGCCATGTTAAAATGTTGTCTTCATAAACATACCTGAGTTGTGTTTTATTTCATTCACACATGTTTCCTGCATTATTTAGGCTATCAGCATAGCCAAAGCTCAGAATGCTGTGTCCCACCTTTTGATGTCATCAAGTGGTAGTTTTAATGTGAACTGCTATCTTTACCCTCAAAACTGCTTTACTCTACAATACACTACACTAAGCTGCCTTTTATAATATGCTGCTGCTGTTGTTGTTGCTGTTGTTGATGTTGTTGTTGTTGTTGTTGCTGTTGTTGTTGTTGCTGTTGTTACTGTTGTTACTGTTGTTGTTACTGTTGTTGTTGCTGCTGTTGTTACTGTTGTTGTTGTTGTTGCTGTTGTTCCTGTTGTTGTTGCTGTTGTTGTTGCTGCTGTTCCTGTTGCTGCTGTTGTTGTTGTTGCTGTTTTTTGTTTTGTTTTTTGTTTTGTTTTTTTTCCTGGCGGCACGGTGGCTGAGTGGCTAGCACTCATGCTTCACAGCAAGAAGGTTCGGGTTGCCCGGGCCTTTCTGTGTGGAGACTGCATGTTCTCCCCGTGTCTGGGTGGGTTTCCTCCGGGCACTCCGGTTTCCCCCACCAACCTAAACATGCGCCATAGGTAAAATCCTCCAGCTTAGGGCCTGACCAAAGCCTAAATAACAAAACAAAATCATGGGGATGGTCCCCGGGTCAAATATAGAAACAACTTCTCCTGTGTGAGATCAATAAAGGTCAATCTTCTAATCCTTGACCACTGTAAGGCGCTTTGTGCTACAATTTAGTATGAAAAGCGCCTTATAAATATTGTTTGATTGATTGATTATATATCAATCAATCAAACAATCAAACATTGATTGATATATATATATATATATATATATATATATATATATATATATATATATATATATATATATAACCTTTAGATCAATTGAGATTCCCACAGAAAGTCTACAATATCTTCTAGTGCAGTGTTTCCCAACCAGGGGCACTAGTACCCCTAGGGGTATCCGAGCACACTGCAGGGGGTACTCGGCAGTGTTGCTGCCAGGCGCATGGGGAGATTTTTTAGAATTGTATTCTAAATTTTGTAAATTTGAGTTAAAGAAAAGAGATAAAATGCCTGAGGAGATTAAGGAGATGAAAAAAAAAATGTTCATTTAATAATCCATTGTGTCATGTTCTACTTTTGGAGAATTATCAACAGGTATGAGTGAGGGGGTACTTGAGGTATGACAAAAATGCTCAGGGGGTACACAAGACAAAAAAGGATGGGAAACACTGGTCTAATGCACCAAGAAGCAAAGATGTTTCAACAAGAATAAAACAATAAATGTAGCTTCAAAGTTTCACAATTTCAGGGCTGAAATGATTCAAATGATAGTGAAGACATATTTAAAAAAAAACAACTTAGGAGTGCTTCCTGTATTACCATTTGATGATATCACAAGGTGGAAGAGAATGTTTTTAGTTTGAGAGAATAACAGCCTAAATATGCAGGATTTGTGTGTTAAACATAATGAATGAAACAAAGCACAACTCCACATTGGAATAAGGATACAATGTTATTACAAAAATCTAAAATAGAGGCTTTATGTTAGTATATAAAGAGACAAATGGACTGTGACTAGTGATTTACAGATCTAGAAAAGATCTCAGTTTCACAGATTTTGTCAAACACAAGAAAGAAACAGCCTTGTCCTTTGAAAGAGACTTGCCTTCTTTATGTCATTCTGCTCTGGGGCAATGTACAGCAGATGTCCTACTCTTCTCTTCTCCTCCTCCCCTCCATTTTGTGAAGTACAGAGTTCATCCACAGCAGACAGGAATAATTCAGTGCCATCACACAGAGTCTTTTCTGGGCATTAGTTCCAGATGTTTGGCCTCAGTTGTTGGGATGTCTGTGTGTCCACTCTGTGCTGATGTGGGAGATTTATCTGCACTGGGGGAGCTGAACAGGAGTCAGCAGCAGGTGTGGGGGATTATGGGTTTGCTCTTATTTCCAGGTGAGCAGATGCGCTGCCATTAAACCCATGCAGGATACAAATGTTTGTCTTTTGTATGGCCTTATCACCGCCATCATGTCCCACTAAGAACCAGACAGCTTAGACATAGATAGTGTTGGGTTACTGTTAGTGTGTTTACATACATATACAATAAATAATACACATTTTGAGTAACTTTTGCTTGCTCTTTTATTTAAAGTTACTTTTCCAAAATCATAGGAATACATGCAGCACTTGATCTCACAATTTAGGTGTCAAAAGGCGAGGAATTATTGACCAAAAAAAGAAAACACCTCTCTGTGCCATTTGTCCTTCTCCAATCAGATATAAATATGGGCATAACAATAAGTACAAAAACATAAAGTTTTCTTCAGATAAATTTTTTAAGACACATATGCAAAATTTTACTTTTTTTGAGCTTTTAATCATTTTACCGTACTTTTTGCACTATAAGCCGCACCTGACTATAAGCCACACCAACCAAATTTTTTTTTTAAATTAAGATTTGTACATATATAAGCCGCACCTGACTATAAGCCGCAGGTGCCCACATTGTAACTTGAGATATTTACACAGAAAGATGATACACAAAAGGATTTTTTTTAAAATTGTAACTAACGTAAATACCAGTATGTGCTTTTTTCGAACAGCGCATACGGCAGTAACACGGCAGAAACATGGCAGTAAAACAACTGTAAAATGGCCAGCCTGTAGCCTCTGGAAGCCTTAAAATAAAGTTTAAAGTTTAACTTTAAGGGTAAACCCTCAAACTCAATCTCATGGAACTGTTGATACCTGTGTAGGAGATTTTAAGTGGCTAAAACAAGGCTTCATTAATTCATGAACTCTCCTCACTTATTTGATAAGGTCTTGATAAAGAATTAATCCATACATAAGACGCCCCTGACTATAAGCCGCAGGGTCTGAAGTGGGAGAAAAAAGTAGCGGCTTATAGTCTGAAAAGTACGGTATTGCTCACTTGTCAAAAATATACCTGATGTTATATTTTGCTTAATTAATGCTTGTTTGACTAATCTTGTGCAGTGAAACAGCTCCACCCAAGCAGTCACAAAACTTTTTATTTTAATTTTCTCAGGATTTTTACATCACAGGTAAAAGTCCAGCACCATTGTTAAATCCACAAATCGTCACCATAAATCATCACCAGACTCACTTGAAGCATTTCTGCCATCATATGACATTCATTTCTACTGCATGTACACATTAACATGGCATGTTTCTAAAACATGAGAAGCCAAAGTAAAGATACTGTGTGTGAGTGCATGCTTAAAGGCCAAAATACAAAAATGTATGTAATATGTGCTCCTTAATACAGATATTAGCATTCTGTAACTAAATACATTTTTTCAAAGTATTCTTCCCTACACTTTGTAATGCAGTGTAATTTTTGTCATTTCTAGATTTGAACTAGTAGGTTAACAGTTTACTTTCACGGTAATTGGCACATATAAAGTCTGAAATTGGTTTTTCTCACTATTGTTCCTCCCCTACTTGAAAGATCCTTTACTAATGTATATCCGCTGTGAATGAACAGGCATTAAATTCTCATGAACCTGGATAAAAAGTGAGGGGAATTTGAATACTAAAAGAGCCAAGTCCGTAAAGAGCATAGGTTCAATCACCAGAAGCTAAAAGACAGTGTTACTGCCAGCTTTTCTAGCCAATAAAAATAAGAATTATACACTTGAATGCACAAAACCCACTTACCATATTGGTGATAGCTTAGAGCAGATGGATGATGTACACACACACACACACACACACACATGCACGTACGCATGCGCACACACACACACACACACACACACACACACACACACACACAGTATTTGTCACAGTAGTTGTCAAAATTTGGGAGATAGTTACCATGTGTTGAGGAATGCAGTATGGAGGGTAGCCAATGCAAGGAATACAAATATTTAGTAATTTAAGCATTTGGGGTTTTGGTGTGGTATACAGAGTTTGGCAGAGTGGTTAGCTTTTGTTGATTTGAATTAATGATGGGACTTTTAACTTTTTTATGAGACCCGAATCTTTTGGATACATTCATATCAATGAGATGTTCAAAACACTGCTTCTTTTTACAGTTGCAGAAGGCAGTGTGCGATCTCATTTTAACAATAAATTAAATACAAGAGAGAAATGAGCAAAATGGTTCAAACTGTTCTAACAGTTCAATTTGAATATTCCCTTGAAAGGCACTGGCACCAAAGCAGGAATTCACATTGTATTTAGTATTTAGTATAGTATTTATGCAATACATGATTCCTATCATTCATTTTTATTAATATTATACTTCCTTGTTACTAAAACTTGTTTCTAATGATTGACGGTTGACAAAAATGAAAACCAGCATGCATCTTACCACCACAGTTTGAATGTTTGAGGGAAAGAATTCTGAAAAGTTTGAAATTCTTGAAATGCGAAATACAAATCCAGAGCCATCATTATTACCTAAAGCAAAAACTACAATATTAAAAACTACAGACCTTTTGGTTTTGTTGTATGGAGAAGTGGAATTGGCACTAGGATGGCTTAAGGAATTTAGGGATATTAAAATTAATATTATGTTTCCAAGGCAATCCTGTTAGTACTGTCTAATCCAGCTCAGAATGGCAGCCTCTAAAAACCGGCCTCACAAGACTTGAGGGATTACACAGAGCCACTGCTGGAGTCCTGAAGACAACTCCATCTTTCTCTGCTCATTTTCTTTCTTTCTTTCTTTCTTTCAGTTTCTCTCTCTCTCTCTTATCCCCAAACTGTAAATCTGTGCTGTTGTTGCCACACATGGGGAGATCTGATATGATGAAAAACAAAGCACAGACACATACACCCCATACACCCTATAGCCCCATCCTTGTGAGCACTGGTGGGGCTAAGCACTCTCCAAAGGCTAAAGAGAAGTCTGCTGATGTTTCATATTTACACTGTTTACACTGTGTGTCTTGCCTGCGGGGGACTCATGTGGCAGAGCTTCATGTCTTGTTTATGGCTCAACTTTGCCATAATGTCTTTTGTCGAGTTTCCTACTGATTCTTTAAAATCTTGATCTAGTTTATGAAGTTGGTTTTGAGAATGTTAAATATTTACTTTAGTAAATAAATGTAATTATAAATTTAGTTTCAAAAAAACAAAAAAACAAAAACTTCTAACCTGAAAGTTTTATCACGATGTTTTATGACATTTTAGTAATATAATTTTACACTTAAAGTTAATAATACAGGGCCAACAAAACTGGTGTCACCTACAAACCTAAAGGTTATTGAATCGATTCCTTCTATCAGCATTGCTCATGTTGTGCCCTTGGGCAAAGCACCTTCGCAGCCTATTTGCTTGTATGTTTGCTCTCTCTCCTTCAGTCTGCCTCAGGCTCTTTTGGTTACAGATGTAGCTGATGGCAACCAGTGCACTGGAGGGAAATCAGCAATGAGAGAGTTAAGCAGATATTATTTTGTGATTCAGGGAGTGGGTTTTTTTTCTCAAAAATAGAATATCTTGAAATGTAAAGTGCTTACTTGCCCAAAATAAATATATAAATACAATACAATACATCTTATACATTAATATGTACTATAGAGATTATCACTGTCCTGTGTGTTTCTTATCACACTTGAAGCAGAGCTGCATTGTTGTGAGTGCTGAGTATCACTGATGTGAGGCTGGTCATTATAGGTGAAAGCCGCAGATAAACGACTGTGTCCCCTCTCCTCTTACTCTGCATTCATCAGAGGGGCTGGATACATTAAAGCTAATTGAGCATTTTTGCCATTTAGGCTGTATTAATTGAAAAGCCCTCACTGGCAGCCATGCACCAAACGACCACATTAACTGTCAACATTATGTCTGGCATCCTACTAGATGAAGTAGTGCTACGGGAACTCACATACAGCAGACCAGGAGCTCAGATACAGCAGACAGGGGAGCTGCTGGTGTGTAGGTGGCCAGGGCCTAAAGTCACACAACAAATCAGCCTTTTGTGCATCACTGCTGCTAATCACAGCGGACAGATCTGCAGTGTCATCTCACATTTGCCTCTGCTGAAATGGACAAACTTTTATGGGGGCTTTTATGGCTAGTAAAATATAAACTACAGACCACAACCTTCAGTCTATTTGCTTACATGTTGTTTTACGCCACTTTATTTCTGATGAATCGCATTAGTCTTGTCAAATCTTTGGACCTGTGAGATATTTTCACCTCCATTGCACCCCAGGTCTTACTCTGTTTGGGGAGCGCAGCTTGTTTTGCAGAATAGGCAGTCCATTGGGAATAAAATGCAGATCCTGTCTCCTCTGGTTGGCAGTGCGTTCACTCATGCACAGCCCGGTACAGGCTGTTGCTGCGGAGATGACAGCAGTGCTTAATTTTAACAAAAAGGCATAAACCAGATCACTGTAAGATACGCACTTTGCTATTTGCCCAGAGATAATAAAGTAGGTACTAGATGTAGTGTGCAATCCTGGGTGAAATACTGTTTTTGGAATATAAAAAGATCTATCTGGGAGTTATTAAAAAATAGAGGAAGTACAAGCAAGAAATATCAGCATTTGGAAGTGTATTTAATGCTGTGGAGACAATATTAATACATTACACATTTTAAATTCTTTCACCTTTTCACTTTGCTTCCTTCTAGTTTGGATATTCTTCCACACTCTAAATATGAATGTGTTAAAAACACCACAACATGTGTTGAATTTCAACACATCAATGAGTTCTATTTGGGACAAAACAACTTGTGTTAATTGTGACACACTTGATGTGTAAATACACATAAGTTGTGTCAATATAGTGACACAAGGATGTGTATTTTTTTTTTAATCTTTTATTATTTCAAGGTACATAATAACACATACTTTAGGTACATAATAATACATATTTTTAAAAACCACAATAACATTCGCAAAGCACTCAGAAGACACATCGGGGGATGTGGGCACGGGATCAGAAGTCCAACACTGTGAACACAGTTATGTGTTAAAATGCTATTTACACATTAGTGTTAATCAATATAATAAAGATGAAGATGCAAGTAGAAAAAATATGTTTATTTTTCTGTACATGCAATATATCAACAGGCTCAAATATTTAACATTGCCTTAAAAAATCATAAAAAATACCTTAATCTAGGCTTAATACAACAGAACACTAAAACAAGCACTTTCTTGATATTTCGTCCAGGGACCGGCAGCTGGCTCGGGTCTTGTTCTATCAGCTCCATTTTCACTGGAAACGGACAGAGAAAAAAGTTTAAGTATATAAATTTTAAAATGTCTACAAGGTACGCAGATGACACAAATTGATTTTGTGACATACGTATGCATTTTAATGCAATAACATGTATTTTAGAATTTACTACGATATGAAGAGTCTAGCCCAAGAATCTGGTGCAGACCATATTACACTATCAAAGAAAGTGCAAAACCAATGAAAAATGCAATATGTTCGATTAGAACTGAGGTTAAAAGAAAAAAATTAGTGAGGTGAGAACACAGCTGCATGGCAATTCTTCACGTGCAACTTCACACGTGAAAAATAAAACAAACAAAAAAACTATTTAAAAAAAACATTAGCTTAATAAACTTTTAAAGACAGGTGGACAATAATATGCTCCAGATCATTACAGTGGGAGTAAACTGCTAACTGCTAACAGTTAACAGTTAACATTGCCATTCATTTGCATTAAAAATTTAGCTAATACCAATACATTAGTATTTAATCACTTTAGCTTTCTGGTTTTCAGACGGCTAACAGCATTTCTACACTAATTATAAATAAATGTTTAGCTCCAATCCCAGTGAAAAAAATTGTGTGAGGCAAACATTTAGGTAACATTGACTGCGTGCACGTGGACAAGTGCAATCCGATTGCAGACGGATTTGGATCGTATCGGATTCATGTGCACAGGCAACGGACTGGATAGGGATTGGTTTCCCCAATCCAATTAGAACCCCTGGCTTAGGCCGATAGCAATCCGCTTGGCGTCGCCATGTGCACGATTTCGGATCGGATTGGCGTACTGCGCATGTGCAGAAATTCGCACCAGGGATTTCACCCGGAAGTGGTAAGAGTGGTAGGAGGTGCCGACGGCGTCATAAGTAGCGATTGTTGTTGCCGGACTTTCAGACGAAAACATGGCTGCGAAGAAAGCAACAAGCTTGCATTACTGGACAGATGAAGAAATGTAGTTCATGCTGCACCAGGTGCGCGAGCTAAACATTTTAAAATTTATGGACGGACGGTGGACATGAAACGCTAGTCTTTATCAGAAGATAGCATTGAAGATGTAGCAGGCAGGGTTTGTTCGGACGCCTGAGCAAATCAAAATCAAATGGAAAAACGCCAGGGCAGCGTATGCCACAGCCAAGAAGAACAACGGGAGAGCAGTCAAGACCGTAGAACTTGCCCGCATTGCGAAATACTGGAAGAGCTCTTCCCGCATCCGACAGCTGTCCTCCACCCCACAACCAGATGGCTCAGGACAGCGTTCCTTCATGGCACCAACAAACCCATCACGCACAGGGCACTTTTACAAACATTTTGAGTTATCTTTTGTGACCTTATAATATCAGAAGAGAGTGTTGTTTTTTTTTAAACTGTTGTATAACTTGTAAATATTAAAAATCAGTGTGGAAATTTACTTTTAAGTTGTTCACTCAGACAGGACCAAAGAGTCTACCCACAGAGAGAAGAGACTACAGAATTTAAGCTAAGGATTACAAAGACATACAAAATGAAAGTGTGCTTGTGTAATTTCACTACCCCAGACATTACATAAATGATAAATGAACGATAAACCCATAGCTCCAAATTTAATGCCTTTATTTGCGGCACAAAAAATGCAGGCAACAAAAAACAAAATGGCAGAACATGATTAAAACAATAGTGTGCGGTATAGGTGACCGAACGGTCACGTCTTCAGGCTTCATAACTTCCAACATCAACCCACACATCTTATCAAAGGTCCTCCGGGTCATTCAAAAGTTACACCTCCAATCCTCATCAGTATATTCTTGTAAGATCACTCGATCCCAGAAGCCTCTGTCCCTGATCTTCATCCATACAGAACATTTAGGCCTTCTGTGCTGTAGCAGAGCTCCTGCTCTCAAGTAATTTTCGTTGTCCTCGATTGCTTGTAATATCAAATGCCGACAACACAGTTCGTGTCGTATTAACGAAACCAAAAACGCAGTTTTTTCATTCAGGCGTTTTGTGACTGGCCTATGACGTTAACCCACATTTTTGTGTTGTAGAAGTTAAATCGTGCCATACATTATGTGCAGAAATTGACACAACATGTGAAACAACACATTCTTTCTTACAGTGCAGAAAAACACCTTTTGTATATCCAAGCCTGGGCACAACAAGCATTATGACTAACTCTTCAAGCTGTTTACCATTTTAATTAAATATGCCATATATCCACCTGTAAATACTGTTTATAATCTCTGTCTACTTGTCTACTTAAGAGGCTAACTTTCTTTGTACCATTGTTTCAGCTTTATCATAAATTGTTTTAATCATTTTGAGAACTCCGCAAATGGTCTGTGTGCAGATAAAGACAGATAAAGACAAAAACCTAAAAATTACACTTACTCAAGTTAGATTGGCTTTTCTTCACACTTAAATATAAAGTTGAGAGGTTTCTTATAAAAGGTGAGTTATACTTTTGTCAACACATCCTTCAATTAACAAACCTTTCTTATTCATGGATTTAATTTTCCTGTTTATAGCCATCATTTTGAGTACTCCTGATTATTTAAAATATGTAATATTTGGTTACATACAAAATTTTGGTTTTTAATATTTGGTTTGTTAATTACTATAGTAACAATCCACATTTTTCATCACTTTGAAATCAACTGATTTTACCTTAAATTGACAATACCTCATTTGTAAATATTTGATGTTTTCAATGTTTTTTGTTGCTAATGATGAAAACTGGACTCTGCATTTCATCTTAACAGTAAAAGGCAGTGAAAGTTATCCAAATGTCTGACTCCCTCCATCCACTCTCCTTAATGATACGTGTACAATTAATACCAAGCGTGTGCTCTTCTATCTTTTAAACTTGACTCTTAACTCCCCTCGCCTCTCAAAGTGGTGCCTTGGGTGCAAAAGTCCTGTGCGTTATAGAAATCTCTTTCCTAGTGGAGGAGGGAGCTGGAGCTGGGGGCCTTCTCCTGGGAACGTTTGTGTGATTCAGCCTGAGAGACACGAGCAGAGCCTGTGATGAGCTCCATCTCATTTCCATGTTGGCTGCATCCCGAGGCCCAGGGACACAGGAGGAGGAGGAGAGGAGGAGGAATGGAGAAATAAGTCTACCAACAAAGAGCCAGTGATTAGATCCTCAGAGGTGCGTAGGTACGACTTTGAGTCAACCACTAACATTTATAGGACTGAAACTTGAGTCAGTCTATTGCCAATCAACTTTACTTGAAGTACTATTTTTGTAGTGTCTTACTTGGGCAACAATTTTACTCTACTAAGTGATATATTTCAAAAGCTTAAGGGTGTACTATGTGACTTTTCTGGTGGGGGACTCACTAAGTCCTTGTATCCATGGAGATATTATTGCTATGCCTGTAATGTCACATAGTATGACATTAAACTAAAATGATCCATTTATTCTCCTATGTTTGATTTGTCAAAAATATCTTGATAAACATACACTCTCTATACCTGCTTGTTTCAGTGGAGACAGGCACATTTATAGCCATACAGTGGAACATTATTGGCAAAGCAATAACATCTCCATGTAGATTGCAAGGAGAAGACCTATTACTGTTTACATTTGTGTACTATTTGCTAATACAAAATGAATTATTTGGAAATACAATAATACTTAAAAAAAATACTAGCAGTCTAACTATATTGCTATATAAACTATGTAGATAGTTTATATAGGAATATTCCAATTTGCTAATAATTAGTTTTTGCACCGGTCAAAACATAATGAAAGACACCCTACAATCTCACCTTGAAATAAAAAGATGTCCAAAGCTGAATCCATGAAGGCCAAAGTGGATAAAAGCTTGGCCATAGTATCTAGATTTGGACAAACTGACGTCATTCACAGGACAGGACTGTACAGAGGAGATGTTGTGCCTGCCCACCGGCCTTCTGACTCCGCTCCTTGTCAATAGTGCAAAGAAGTAACAGCTCCTGCCTTGAAGAGCTCCAGGTCTCCTCCAGAGACTGTGTTGAAGGACACAAGAGCTGAATGTGGCATAAGTGAGCTTATTGTTGTTGTTCAGTATTGTTCCCACAATAAGGAAAGTGCAGTAGAGAAATAGACAACACTTAACCAGATCATACGTTATTATACACATTAATTATCATGAAGAAAGAATGAAGAAAAAATAAATTACCAATGAACAAATAGTTACGCATAAACACATAACACATACATAAACTAACCGTCCAAGGATCAAAGCTTCTTTTTGACAATAGTACCAACCTTGAGCTTGCAAATTAAGATATAATAATAATCTCCTCCAATATTCAACATCTTGTGAATGTTTTCTCTTGTAATAACCACAAAGCACACAAAACTGACCTTCAAAATGAGAAATACTTGTGCACACGCTGCCAAAAATTATCCTCCATACGTATTTATTACATCAATTAAAAATTATATAGCCATGTCTAAGCATGTAACAGCCTTAGACATAATTGAAGCCCAATTAACCATAGTATTTCACAACTACAACAACATCTATTTAAACATTCAGACAGACAAAAAGCAAAACTACCACTCTGCATCTTAAACACTGCTCCCCTTATTGAGTCGTGTTGTTTAAATTGGTGAAGAATAAGCAATAATGAGCGTACGGTAGTGGATGAATAGACCATCTCCAGCTCGTCTCCAACAGGCACATTGTAATCCCATTAAATCTGGCTCTCTGCTCAGACAAATGAAATCATCTACACTGCTGGACTCAGGCCAAGTTTACATAAATACATTAAAACACACCACCCTCTGTGCCTGCACCTGGATTCTAGAGTATCGTTTAGTGATAAGGGTCGCTAAATAAATTGCACTGGTACTATATTGGATTGTAATTCCTCCTTTAGCCCTCACAATGCGTTATGTTTTGGACACTGTATTATCCACCCTTCATTGGCTTCTCATTAGATTTCAAATTGAATTCAAATTCGTCCTGTTTATTTGTGAGGTTCTAATGCTCTTGTTCACATTGTGCAGCTTTATAGCAGTTTGTACAGACTCCCAAACCAGAACATAAATACAGGACTTCAGATTTCTAGCATCTCTTGTGAGATCAGACCCTAGACAAAATCCAAGAGGCAGAGCTGCAGCTTTCACACAGAACCCGGTGCTTTTATTTGGGATAAACTGTGCAGTTATAGGGTATCCTCTGGTGGGATGGCGGGCTTACACAGCCGGAGACTATAAACTTTTCTCAGTTCTTACTTACAACCACTTTGTTCACTATGTTGTTCATTTTAGTCAACTTTCTTACATACTGTAGTTGTAATACTAGTTTCTTCTGTGTACAGTACTGGTATAGACACTGTTTGGTGGTTGATTGAATTAACAGAATAAAAACAGAATAAAAAGAAGTCAGGTGAATAGAGAGATTGTTCGATGGCAATTATTTAAAGGTGCAGTATGTAACTTTCTGGAGGTGGCACATTACCAACATGTCTCTATGTAAATAAAAAAGTTGAAATCTTAAAGGCAAAGTAACGTTATTTTACAATCTGGCCTTCTTTCGGTAATAAAACAAGTCGTTTTACTCACCCATAGCATTTTTCTGTCAATTGGAGCAGTATCGCAGAACTTATGTTGAGCCGTTCTGTTCTAGTAATGATCCCGTATCCTTAACATGGTGCTGTATCATTTGCTCGGGGCATTACTTTGCGGTCTCCAAATAACACAAACTTTAGCACTTTTCAAATCATAGAAGCCCGATGTCTTAATGAAAAATTTCGTTTGAAGCAAAAGTGGCCTGTAATCCGAGATTTAGCCATAGTTTCGAGTAGATGAGGATGCCAGTGCGCATGCGCGGACTGCTCCCGGGACCCAAACAGGAAAACGCAAAGCTGAAAACTATGGATAAACCTCGGATTACAGGCCACTTTTGCTTCAAACGAAATTTTTCATTAAGACATCGGGCTTCTATGATTTGAAAAGTGCTAAAGTTTGTGTTATTTGGAGACCGCAAAGTAATGCCCCGAATACAAATGCTAACAAATGCTAACAGAAACGCCACAACATAACTTTCTTCAAACAGCTCCAAATGACACGAACGTGATATGGGTGAGTCAAACGACTTGTTTTATTACCGAAAGAAGGCTCAGATTATAAAATAACGTTACTTTTCCTTTAAGCAGATAGGTATGTTTATGCTTATATATTTCCATGGAAACAAGCAGGAAAGTCAAGTTATGTTTATGGAGATGTAAGCCCACTTACAGTAAGGACACGTTTTTAAATGCAATAAAATAAACAATAAATGAAACAGCATGCTTTTATTTTAGTTTTGAATTTGAGGCTTTAACGGACTTGACTATGTTGTTTCCTCATCAAAAACATATCCAGAATTGCCAATCTTTTGGTAGCTGTTAACTCAAAGATCACTTGAATATGAATGATACAGAACACAACTCCAGGTATGATAATATTCTAACATGACTTAACGCTCACAAGAGTCAATTTAGCATAATATAGGACCTTTAATAATTGCAGTGCAAATCCCATGTCAACATATTACTGTAGCAGATTTTTTTTTTTATTGCATATAGGTTTGATATCAAGTACAAGCAGCTATGCCCCGACCTCTCCTAATAAACAAACCTTACAGGAGAAAGCATAGTTGAAAACATTTGTAGTTAGACCCTTACTCCATCATGTATTCGCACTGATTATCAAAGACCCAGTCCATGGCCCTGTCTAAGGTGTAATGAGCTTGTGCTGTGGGCGATGCTGGGGTGCTCTCTTAGTGTGGATGGATGGGCCTGTTTGATCGCTTGTTATCCAGGTGTGTCCTTCCAAGGTCGAAGCATTATTGCATCTCACCTAATTATGTAAAGTCAAAAGCAAAGTCTTTCCACATCTGAATTCATTATGCCTTGGCAAAGACCCCATCCCCACTGCCTGGTGCTGTACAACTGAGTGTGCATTAAAGCTGTCGATTTCTTAACTAACTAGGTCCTGTCTCCTATCGGTTGGTTCAAAGGCCCCTCGCTGTTGCAAATGTCTCTTAATAGTGGGGTGTCCAACCTACAGGAAGGGAATTCATGGTAGGTTTTTATGTAACTTCAAATGACAAGCTGCTGGATATATTTACGGCACGTGTGTAAGGGAGTGTAGATACACAGTAGCGTTTGTTTCAGAAAATAGTTTAATTTCTTCAATAGGGTGAGATGAATGAATGCAATTTTAATTTAATTTCCCTCACCAAAAATCCGGAAGAGAATAGCGAGGCAAACATTTCATTATCCGGGCCCTGAAGAAATTAAATCATGAATTAAAAACAGGAATTGAAATGAGGGCTTCACTGACACTAAGAATTCCCATTAGTGACCAAGAAAATGAAAGATCTTTCATCAAAGCCCTGGATGACAGTGGTGTATCACTCACTTCAGGCAGCTCAGTGTGGCTTTTCTTTAACAACAAAAGCAGATCAAGATTTATCTATTCTTTTACCCAATAATACTGCAATTTTATCTGCTTTATATATGATTATTGTGAATGATTGTCTTAGGATAATAGAAAACTAATGTCAAATAGAATAAATAAAACACTCCAGAAAAATACAAGGAAATGTATTGTTAAAAGGTCTTTATTTAAATGGCCAAAGCCAACATATTTCAATTATACCTGGTCTTTATCTGGGCTCAGTTAGAATTATGAACAACAGAGTAAATGCCATGTTTATAACTTAACTTAGCTAAGGATTCTTTGTATGTTTTAATACAATCAGTTTCATCACAACAGAAATCTAGCTTTATTTCCACTGTTCTAACCAAATTACAAAAATTTTGCTATTTTGCCAAAATTACTTAAAGGCACTAACCTGCCATCTGGAGGTGTCCATAGAGATGTTATTGTTTTTGCTTGGAATTTATTCATCTCCATGGAGACAAGCAGATACCACCATCAGGGTAATCAGGCTGATCTGTGGAGTACAAATCTAACTAACTGTAAGCATGCATGTTTTTTTAAAAGAATGAAACATCTAAATCAATAAATTGCAAGACTGCAAACCCAAGCAAAGCAATTGCATCTTAATGGAGACAAGGAGGTGACAGACTCTCCACTAGAAATGTTTCATAGTGCACCTTTAAAAATGGACTGATAATTCTATGTGTAGTATTAATGGTGTTATTACAAGGGATACTTAAATTTAGTTCATCAAGCAGTACAAAGGAAGTGATCATTCTAATAGCTTCATTTAATGGCGATCCAAGAGACGCCAGCACAGCAGAAACCAGCCTTTTACAGAGCACTGCTAGAGAACATAAGCACCGGACACACTGTGCATTGTGATTGTGCAGCCAATTTAACTCAAGAGCAAGTGGAGTTTAGTGACGTTTGTAAGGAGCCTTAGCCAGAGGAAAAGAGAAGAAAGCATCATTATTTTCAATTCAAGCTACGTATAGGGTTAGAATCTAAACTGTAGCAGATTTACAGTCGAAGCTGGCCAGGTCAAATTAAGAGCGAGTATCCAGTTTGGCAGGTTTTCTGTTAGCAACATTTTAACGTTTTTGTTTACATTAGTTGATGTATTAATTATAGGTGAACTATGTAACTTTCTGGTGAAGGATCCGCCACCTGCTTGTTTTTATGGATATGTCATTGCTCTGCCTAGACATTAGACTTTATTAAATTGCAGGTGGCTTTATAGCTCAAAAATACTAAAAACAGGCACAGAGCTGTCCTGTAACTTGGTCTGGTCTCCATGAAGATAGAAAGGTTTAATGCCATCCTGTGAAACATTCCAAACAAAGCAATAACATTTGACAAACCCTCCACTGAAAAGTTACACAATGCACCTGACAAGATACATTTTATAATCATGAGAAAAGATTAAATATTGTATTGTTTAAGGAATTAAAAAGGGGTTTGTGGCACCGCTATAGGAGCATTTATCCCAAGTGAATTCTATGATGAAGTAGTAATGTCTAGTAGGTATTTATTTATCATTGTGAGACACAGAGTTTTTTTCTGCTCTTTTGCTAAAATTGAATTCTTCACATGGGGTTACTTCTACAAGAGTTTGGCCCTTCAAGGTCAGTGTACTTGCTGTGTTGGACTCTGCAAAGCAAGACAAAATCAGCAGAGGTGGATGAAGAAGCCAAAAAATGTTACTTTAAATCATTTTACTCATGTCTAAAAAGTAAACATCCAAAAACAGGATTTAGACTTAGACTTAGACAAACTATTGATCCACAAGGGAGATTGTCCAAACTGTGATGTGATTAGAAAATGCTATATCATGTCACAATAAATAAGTCTGCTTCCTCATTCTATTACTCAGCATAAAAGTTAATCAAAAATTCCACTCAAGAATAGTTTAATGTAACAGGGCATAAACCAGCTGCAGATTTCTTATATTACAAAAGCTTTGTGCCTTATATTATAAATGTATACAATCATATGATCCCCTCCAGAGTTCCACCTCTCCTTCTCTTGCCTGACAGTCCTTTGTCCACCAGCCCACCCATAATGATATGTGATGGGTCAGCTGGATTGGGCAGGTGAGACGGATGTCATTTTGACATAAGGACAATGGGAGCAGAGCCTGTGTTGTTGCCTCGAAAAATGGATTGAGGGGCCAATCTTTGCGACACTGAACACCAGTGTAAGGATCATCCTATTTGCACTGTAATGATGTTTCACAGGTGATGGATGGCTTCAGACAAACAGCTGTGTGCAACTATGTGCAGTATGCATCTTTGCCTCCAGGGGGCCAATGTCACAAAAACAGGAACATCTGGTACCACTGTGCAACAACTACATCTTAATTAGTCTTAAGAAAGCATGAATAAAAGATTCATTAATAGTGAACTTAATCAATTGTTAAGTAAGAATAATTCTGTCTTAAAAAATAGGTGTAGGAGTTTGGGTATTGCTTGTGTAACTTTTCTGGTGGAGGGTCCATCACATTTTTTTCTGTGTGGAGCTGTTATTGCTACATCTGGAAAGTTTCACAGTATGGCATTAAACCTTTATATATTCATGGAGACCAAACCAGACCAAGTTACAGGTCAGATCTGTGGAGAGGCAACCCCACTCATAGTCAGAATGCCTGAGATCTGTGTTTCAGCCTCACAGCAAGAAGGTTGTGGGTTAAAATTCCAGACATGTGGAACCTTTCTTTGTGGGAGGGATTCTTCACACTTTCTTTGTGGAGTTTCTTCTAGGGGCCAGAGCTGCGTCTTCAAAGCTCAGCAAGACTAACCAACTAAAACTCTAAACCCTGAAATGTATTATAATTTTTTATGCTTTTATCTCTTCTTTTCCATTGCTATTTCAACTGCACTTTGATTACAGTATGTTGTAAGCTACATAGACTTCAACACAACAAAGAGAATGTAGACTAATTTAACTTAGCCCATAACCCACTAAAGTACCAACCCTTAGGAGAATGAATAAATAGCTCTTTCTTCTTTTTTGGTTTAACCGTAACAAACAATGAAGCAGGTTCTTGGAGGCAATCCATCCTCAAAGAAGTGCTAACAAAAAATAAATAAAAACTTTAAGCTGCTCTCAAGGCTACGCACCACTTTTTCAACTAAAATGAACAACTTGCAGTGTATGTCAACCATTGATTTTGTAGAAACCTTGGAATATAGTACCAGAAAAGTTGGGTGAAAGTTAAAAATCTTTGATCACTGGTCTTCGAAACAACCTGCTCTCACCTCCAACTGCGAGGAGCTTGACAATGGCTATGAAAACATTTGTAGACATCACTGAAAACAATTACGGTTGCCATAGCTGCAGAGAGTAAGGAAGCCTGGGTGCTATTTTCCAACTCCATCATTTCACAGAGATTCAAATCACTACCAACAATTATGCTACCCTTTTGAGATTGCCTTGATCTTGGCAGCGTACTAAAACATGATAAATGGTGTTGCAATGATGTAAATGAATTACTGTGAATGTTGAAATAGTATAACACTGGATAGATGCAGGTGGGAGCAGGAGAGCTGTGTCCTTGAGGTATGTGATGCAGGAAGAAGAATTCACACAGGATTAAAACAAACTGCAATCTCAAATATCTGTGTGGGGCAGATCTGAAGCCGTCTAGTAATGGGTTTGGAGATCTGCACTGGCTTCTGTATTTCATCAAAGTCTGCTATATTGAGTTTACTATGTAACTAGCTTGAGTGAAATTTCAAATCTGTCTTGTGCATCTTTTACTACATGCAGAAATCACCCCTCTGTCTCTCTAGCATCATTATAATTACTATACCTCATGTGTACATCTATTTATATCTTTTGTTCTTTTACTCATCGATAATGTAACTAAACAAAATTGATGGTGTCACAATTATAAGAGTCCTGGAAATGTATCCATGGGTTTCAGAATGATGACAAATTAGAACTGTTGTCATAGCAATTGACAATTTTAAATATATTTTCTGAATGGTTAACTGTTCTCAAAATGTTGCTTATAACAGGATGCTGAAATCCATGAATAAGATTCATTATAGTATCAAACCCCAGTGTGCTTTATTGGTTGTAGTTTATATATATAGAAGTAGAACACATGTATTGATTAGATGGACAATGGCTTTTGCCTTATCTATGTACTCCAAGATAATAAGATAATTGAAATCATATTATTTTATTTGTCATTCAGTCAAATTAACTTGTTCCATGATGTTAATGCACTACACAGCAGGTCAATAAGCAAAAAGGAATAAAATGTATATTCAGTGCCATTTGTTTGAACCAAGTGGAACAAGTGCTACGTAGTGGTGTGCAAGTAGCGGGTATAACACAGATAATGCCATACAAACTCAGGTAGTCACCCTCTTACAATCACTGAATAATGGCAATGAAAATTCTTCATTTCTACCGCATATCTGCTCATTCATTCAAATTCCTATTATAGTGTTATATAATAAAACTATATGAACTTTTTTATAGTGTCTAATAGTGTGTGTTCGGTTTTGTGTTACAACCCTTGTACTAGTAGGCTACGGAAATTCATTTTACTGACTGACAATAAATCTCTCTGGTGTGTAGCTCAAACTAAGCATTTTATGGCAGCTGTTAGATTAAAATAAGGTAATGATGGAAGACAGAGGAGTCCATCCAGGTTTAACTAAAATGTGAAGTACAGAGTCTATATAATCCTTCTGTACAAATCTTCTCCAAGATATACTATGTCTAGCAATACAATCATCTCAAATTCATTCAAGCTCAGTGAATAGGTGCTTATGTCCCTGAATTACACCTCAGCCCTTCTCCTATGATGTCTCAGTCACGAACAGAACAGCAACAGTGGCAAAATACATTGCCTGGAAAACACCCACTGGCATGCATAGATACTCCCACACAAAAGAGGCTCACAAGCAAGCCCAAATAAACAGGCTCAGCAAAAGTAAACAGTCTTTGGCTGTGAAGGATATCCACGAGCACACACAAACAACTGACAAGTCCCTCTCAGCGGATACCTGACGAGAAGACAGCTCCCGATGCCATGTCACTGGCTTGATGTGCATTGCGACGGTAGCCTTTCAGCAAAATGGACAGGGGCAGTGAAGGGAGCATCTCAAGGTCTATCTAAAGAGGTTGTATAAATATATATTTATATATATCTTCAAATAGACTCAAATGGGTAGGTACTGCATAAACTGTATCAAGTGAGCAGACCTGTCATGCATGGTGAATCTAAATCACCCCTTTGCCCCGCTGTCCAGAAAGAACCACAGCTCATGTTTACATTGGCAGACCGGGAGACAGTACACATCTACCATAGATGCACCATGTGAGGAGGCTTTTCAATTTATTTATTTAGATTGCCAGATTTAATGGTGGTGGTCGTCTGGTTATGTTTCTGAGACAACTTTGAGACATACGGGCCATTCTCAACACCTATATGACGTACAGCTACTGAGATGCAAACTTAAAGCTACCTGTTGTGTAATTAACTGAAGATATACTACAATGATTATAGCATCTTAGATTGAGACTCCAAAGCTGTTATTGACTTGCTGTTGGTAACTATATCTTTTCAGCACCACGGACAGCGACAGAAGCTTCTAAAGATTTATTTAAGTAGCCTCTTTTTTTGTTTGTTTGTTTGTTTGTTTGTTTGTTTGTTTTTTGCTATAGTTCAAATAAACATAAGCGCCTGTAGGGAAGGCTCCTGCCCCAAACACTAACAGATGGGAAATGTGAACAAATGCAAAATATATCATTCCCTGTGTGTGATTCTGGAGTCTTGGAGCGCTATCTATTGACTGTAATATAGTCAATAAATAGCACTCCAATGCTGAATGTTGTCCATTTGCTACTTCCTCTTGAATGAGTTCTTTACTAGTTAAATGGGTGGAATAAAAACAGTACCTTACACATTACACAAAGAGGCTGCTTGCAGCGCTGAAGACTTCATGCTATTTGTGAGTGTGTAGTCTTTTAGTACCATAGACAGAGACCATGCAGGGAGCATCTCAAGGTCCATTCAGGGAGATGGTATATTTCTGCAAAAAGGCTGCAAATGGGTGGTTTATTGGATACATAGAGAGTGGTGAGGGGATGTCACTCATGGTCCAGTGAGCCAAGTGTCTCTGCACTTAAGGTCACTAAGCTTTGGGTAACTTTTCTTTCTCCTTCCCCTAAATCCGTTAAATTCAGAAGAGCACTTTTTCAGTTCATCTGATCTTTACTAAAGCAACACTGAAATGGATTTGACACTGTCCTACTCAATAAATTATGCCGTAGGATCATCTTTTGGTGCATAAAACTAACTTGAATATGTATAACACGTATTGCTGTGTATGTATAAACATAACTAAACCATTTAGCTAAATTTATTGTTAAATAAAGCTTCTTTTTGTGAATTTTAAATGAATTTCTGTGTACAGTGGTACCTCACCTTACGAAATTAATTCATTCCAGAAGTGGTTTCATAACGTGAATTTTTCGTAAGTTGAGTAGCTATTTCAATGGAAAAAGCCTGATTCATTCCAAGGCCCCGATCCAAGTTTTTTTTTTATAGTGTAACATTTTTTTATAGTGTAACATTGTGTTCTGCATAGAGACTGTAGACTCAGGACTAAACGTGGACTATACCAGGTCTAGACCAAGGTCTAAACCTGTACTGGACCAGGTGGATTAAAGCGCCGCGTGCGGGTCTATTTCCTGGTTTCGTTTCGAGTCACGGCTGAGGCGAGCAGCGAGGGGGACCGCGCGCAGTCTGAGCGCATGAACGAATGCATGCAAGAGCCGCGGTGGTCTAGACCTGGTCTAATGTTGTTTCTTCATCGCAAACAGATCTGGTCTAGACCAGGTCTAGAGGAGGCACGGTTTGAGCATGGGTCTCGTTCATGCGCTCAGACTGCGTGCGGTCCCCCTCGCTGCTCGCCTCAGCCGTGACTCGAAACGAAACCAGGAAATAGACCCGCACGCGGGGCTTTAATCCACCTGGTCTAGTCCTGGTTTAGTCCAGGTTTAGTCCTGGTCCAGTCCTGGTTTAGTCCAGGTCTAGACCTGCTCGCAGCCCCGCGCCGGGTCATGCTGCGCTATCACACACGTGTCCGCGCGCAGTCTTCTCCCCCCTCCCCCTTCCCCCCCACACTTCACTATTAATACATTTTGTTGAAAATCTATGAAAGTTTGAGTGTTTAAATGAGAGAGAAATGTGAGAAAAGTTTAATTCCAGTCTGAGCGCATAATGTGTGTGGCTGAGCGCGCATTATTTGAATTTTTGAGATTTTGCTTTTCGTAACTTGAATTTTCTTTCGTATCTAGAGACAAAAATTTAACGTGAAGGCGTTTCGTAACTTGAAATTTTCATTTGTTGGGTCTTTCGTAAGGTGAGGTACCACTGTATTTTCTATCATACACATTATAAGTCAAGAATGAAACAAACCCCTGCTACTGCAGAAAATAAGGCCAATATAGTACCTGTTCTATACATTGCTTGAAAATGGGTGTGTTGAGGTTTTGATGTCTAATTTGCCATAGTTTGTGTGACATGACAATTTGTTGTTTTGTTTTTGTATATGTTAAATGTATTGTCATCTTTTAAGACTTTTAATATAACTGGATTAGAGGTGTGGATTATCAGAATTATACAATAATACTATGATAAATGAAGGTTAAAAACATATTTAATGTACACACATCTTGGCAGGCTGTATGTCGGCAATTACACAGTCACTGTTGGTTTGTATGAATATACAGTATATCTGTTAGCTATATGATGAACTACACAGCCTTCTCCTCCTCAAAGGACACGCCCATATCTGGGGAGAGAAAGTTGCAATAAAACCAAAGTAAATCCCTGTGATAGCATTTGGCAGACTGTTCCTTGATATACTGTACCTCAGGCTGGATATTAAAAACCTCGGATGGGCTGTCCAACTGACAACGTAATCCCTTTAGAGACAGTGAGTGCGCAGCAGGAGGCAGAGGGGGTCAGGATACATAAAGGTCCTGCTTCTCTCACACAACAAACAGCAATTTGTTTATCTGCAGTAATCTTTGAAGAGTTATAGAGAAACACAATCATCCAACTCAGAGATTATCAAGATCAAAAGCTCACCAAGCCATTATATCACACCAGGAGGAAATGTGTCTGCCAGAAATTTACAGTGAATGTTTTCTCTGAAATATATGCTGTACTGCAATGTTGTTCATAATTTTACAGTTAAATTCTGACAACTACAACTACAAGTAAACTCGTGTTTTACTTTACAATTCGGCATGTTTTGTAATGATGTTTTTTAAGATTGTATATGTCATTGTTATGGTTGAAACACCTGTTGCAATGTATGTTTTCTTTTTTTCTATTGTAGTGTAAAAGCAATAGCAATATTATTACCACTGATGGTATTTTCTTTTATAGCTTCTTAGTAACTACTTACTTGAGGAGTTGGGATAAAAGTTAGGGTTATACACTATGCCTGAAACTATTTGTTCATTTTGAATGAAGACTTTCTTCATCCTTTATTAGGGTTAATTAAATGCAGTATTTATAAAGTGTTACATCTTCCATACCAAAATTAGCACTATAGAGGACACTGGTGTTAGAGTATGTGAAATCCTTGAAGTGGGTATAGGGTAGACAAAGTGACCTTTTTAAACTAGAGCAGTTCAGTATGTTAATTAACAGGCCATGTGTGATGGTTGCTACATGTTGTCTTGGGGCAGGAGCTGAGTGACTTTCTGTACTTTCACCAGAGACTGCAGTTGACGTTAGATCCAGCGCTACAGGTTCAGTGTAAGAGATGTTATCTGCTTGCAAAGAGCACAAACAGACATGCCAAAGTTATGATAAACAGGGTTGAGTGAGTGAGATAATGCCTGGCGATGGTCCACAGCCAGAGGAATAGAGATGCAACAGCATTGGCATCCTGACAGTTCCCAGGGTTTTACAGTTGAGCAGTTGCTCTGGCACAGTTTGACTTGATAATGAAAAGATGTCCTATTCTTCAGTGAACTAAACAGTCAATTTAAGTGTTAATATATTCATCACGCAACCCTTGCAAAGATTTAAAAAAAAAAAAAAAACAATTCCATAGAAGTTGTACTCATTGTACTCATAAGACTTAAGGTGTAGGTGTAGTTTGTAAGGCGTAGGTGTAGTAGTAAGGTGTAGTTATTACAAAGTAGTACTGAAATATTATCTATCAAAACGTATGGAAGGATTTGAATGACTTGAATTATAGTGGCAGGTATCGCCTCAGTCCTGTTGATTATCCTATACTTGTGACCTTCAGATTGAATGAATATATTTGTGTGCACGGTGGAAGAGGTTAGTACTTTTGACTCCTAGCAGGGTTGGAGGATTGGTTCTTCCCTGATTGCTTACACTGAAACTACTCCAATTTAATTACAGGGAGAGCAAATGGATATCTTTGTGCCAGCTCTGCAACTAAGTGACCATTGTAAAGAGCATATCTAGCCTATGATCTGGGATAGTTGGTTTAGGGCTCTAGCTGTTTTAATTCACTTGTTGTATTGTTATTGATAATGGTGTAAAAGTTGATAATAATGTTAACAGATTCATTTTAACTTGTGCTTTACAAGTCTTCGAGTGCATTATCTATTCACTGCTCTGTCACGCTCGATTAAGGTACTTATAGCAAGGGTGAAAAGTAATCGCATAACTTTATATTAAGAAACTAATCTAAAATGCTGCTTTGTGTAAAAAAGTAGGCCTAAGTAATACTTTAAATACTATTTCCATGCACATATTACATTCATAATTTATCAATTTGGATATTTTACACAGAAATTCAGAATTATTCATTATGGGCTAGTTGAAACCAGGTATAAGCATTTTTGTCTCCTATTCTATTTGTTTACGCACTGTAAACAAAGCCACTGGCCATTTTCCAAACACTGACTTTGTATAAGGAACAATTGTGTTTATTTTGAAACATTTAAACCTCTGTGGCTCTTTGCAGGTGAGATTCAATGTTGTTTTCCCCCAATATGAGCCCTAAATACTTTTTCAAAACTTAAGTCTGTAACAAATACTACTGTAAAATTCACTCCAAATATTAGGTTATTCATTCTCTTAATATGTGTCTAGTATCCGCATTAGAGCCTTGAACGTTTTCTATATAATTAGGATGAAACTTTTTTGTTGAATAGGGTGCAAAGGCGTTGTAGAAATCCCACCGAAATTACTTCATGAGTCATTTATTTTACGATGCTGCTGTTTCCATTCATTGCGTGAAAAGAGTGAGTGAATACTACATTAAAAGCTGACACGCGCTGAATTTCAACTAGATTTAAATAGTGGGATTTATCAAAACACTGCTCCCTTAAGACTGTGTGCATGAATGAATAAAATGCTTTCTTGTTTAAGCCAAATACAGACGGAAAGAACACTTTACATCGCAGGGGCCAAATTATTGCGACAAAACAGTGAATCATTCGTCAGTCCATTATAAAAGATGGGCAGATTCACTGATCAGCTGGCAGTGTCTGGGCGCAGCCGCACAGCACATCGCCAAAGTTTGTTGACTTTATTCTGTCTCGTTTGCTTGATTTTTCCACGCTTATCAAACACCAAACTCCACAGACAAACAGTTGGTGCCGTAAGCTCGCGATGACTCATGCATTGACACAGGAATTTACTGTGAATTTATTTAAGATGTTTGGAAATATCAGCGACGACAGGTGTCATCCAGCACGACTTCTTCTTACGCAGTCCTTCGAAGAGAAGAGAGAGATGGGGGGGTCTGGATTCTCAAACAGTGGCGCATTTTCATTTTTC
The DNA here is from genome assembly GCA_036785185.1 of Paratrypauchen microcephalus. Classification (NCBI taxonomy): domain Eukaryota; kingdom Metazoa; phylum Chordata; class Actinopteri; order Gobiiformes; family Gobiidae; genus Paratrypauchen; species Paratrypauchen microcephalus. Next base: position 3,389,810 of record JAVJIX010000071.1, read on the forward strand.
TGTCTACTGTGTCTGGCTCCATGCACGTGAGTGGTTCAACAATGCCATCTGCTGGACACTGTATCTGAAGTCCTATAATAAACTAAATGATGCAACTAATTAGAATAATGGACCTCAAAAGTGCCCCACTGAGAAATTTCAATCTTCTTCTTCCCACTCCTTTTCGAGAAATGTGCTTTTCTGTTGTTTACAACGTATACAGCTCTGGAAAAAAATAAGAGACCACTGCAAAATTATCCGTTTTTCTGATTTTACTACTTATAGATAGGCCTATGTGTTTGGGCAAAAGGAACATTTTTGTTTGAGTCTATCAACTACTGACAACATTTCCGCCCAGAATATTATCGATTAGAGCATTGATTTGCAGAAAATGACAAATGGTCAAAATAACAAAAAAAGATACACTGCCTGACAAAAGTATTAGGACGATTGTGTATTTCTGAACTTTCATAATGATAACAAGACGTTGGTAATGACAACAAATCAATTTATTGATATATTAAAGCAAATTTCATCATGTGTAAAGGCATATTATTGCAAAAAATGTAACAATATCAAGTTAAATAGCTTTTTCATCAAAATATCCACCTTTGGCCTTAATCACAGCTTTACAAATTCGAGGCATTCTGTCCACCAATTTTTCAAGATATCCATCCTCTATAGTTTTCCACTCATCCTGAAGACATTTCCACAGGTGTTTAACATTAGTCGGATTCCTGGAGCGCACTTTAATATCCAAATAATCCCACACTTTTTTGATGGGTGACAGGTCAGGAGACTGGGGCGGTCATGTCATAACCTGCAGTTGATGACGCTGTTCAAACGTCTCCATTTATTTATTTTTTATTTAACCTTTATTTATCCAGGTAAACCAATTGAGAACCAGTTCTCATTTACAATGGTGACCTGGCCAAAATGACCCTTACACAGTTTGGATGAGTGCTTTGGGTCATTATCTTGTTGGAACCAGAAGTTTCGTCCAGAGTTCAGAAATACACAATTGTCCTAATACTTTTGTCAGGCAGTGTACATCTTTTCAGACCGCAAACAATGCAAAGAAACAAGATCAAATTCATTTTAAAACAAAATACTAAGAAATCAATATTTGGTGCAATAACCCTTATTTTTAATCACAGCTTTCATGCATCTTGGCATGCTCTCCACAAGTCTTTCACATTGTTCTTGGGTGACTTTATTCCACTCCTGGTGCAAGAACTGAAGTAGCTCAGCTTTGTGTTTGTGTTGGAATTCAACAGACGCTGGAATGGAATGGCTGTAATACATGTAGAGATGCTGATTTCAGAAAAAAATGCAGTGATCTCTTATTTTTTTCCAGAGCTGTATATAATATGTATATGATTATTGTTTCTCTCTTGGCACAAACTCGAAATAAATACGAATCAATCAATCAGTGTTGGTGTTCCTTTTACGCCACTGTTTTAGACAGCTGTAAATGGAGGAGCCTAGTAGCCCAAAAGAGGAAGACACAAATAACCAGGAATGCAGCATCAAAATTAAAGATAACTGGAAAAAATGGCATTAAAAACACATACACTCACTGCATTGTCCATAATCCTCTCCTTCCACATTTTGGGCTAATTCCACATTTTCAGAATAAAGCGACATATGTCAGCAGTCCAGTTCTTATCACTCAAACACAGGTATGCTCATGTCCCACAGTAGGCACAGGTTGAGTGGCCTGATTTACCATTTAACCATTTAAAGGATAAGGGCAGTCCCATAGAGCATGCATTAAAGTACCTGTGACATTTTGACATTACCAGGATAATATGCTGGAAATGGCTCTATAAAAAGGGTATTGACATAAATTATATTATAATTTATGTATAAATTATATTATAATTTAAGTCAATACAATATAGAGCTTTGGGGCTTCCCTAATGAATCTCCCATTAAATGCAACAATTGAGTCCCATGTGTCATCTTCTAATGTACAGTTGAGATCCCACTTACTAATGTTTTTGTTGGCAATTTTAATAGAAAAGTTACATTTTCTAGACTAAATGCATCAACATGTAATGCCTAGTTTATTTAATAGTGTGTTATGCTTTTGATTTTTAGTTATTTTTTAAATATAAATTATAACTCTAAATTGTCTCTTGCCTAGTGTGACAGTTCTTTCCTTCAGCTTCTAGTTAGTTCATTCTATGTAATAGTAGCTATTAATGTGAAACCATTAAGGCAACTAAAAAGGTTGTATTCACATGTATGTATAACATAACCACCCACTAATGGTCTATGTAGGAAACTCTCAGAATGTGAGTTGCTGATTCAGTATTTTTCAAGACAAAAAATGTTTTCATTCATATTCATTGCTAGTTTTACTAGATAGAGTCAGTCTTAAAATAAACATTAAACCAATGAAACTGTAATTTTACAAAAGAAAATAACATGGGTTTAATGTGTGTGTGGCATTTATGGGACTTTCAAAGGAATAAACATTAGCTTGGAGACACAGGAAACTACAGAGGACTTTTTAGCATCTCTGCATTTTTAAAATGTTGCCCATCAGGTATTGTTTTTTTGTTTGTTTTTTTGTTTGTTTGTTTGAAACACACAAACCTTCAGTATGTTTTGAACCAAAAGTAAGTGCATACAGTCCAATGAGTCATGCATCTGCATAGTTTACTTGTTTATCTTTATAGAATTTAGGTAAGTCATTTTCTTTAAAAGCAATGTATTTACTTCTTCCACTTATGTTTTGCAATGTCATAGCAGTGATGCACATAATGTGGCAAAAGTTGAAACCTATAACAAATTCAGGAAATAGGACTTTTCAGACTCACGGATTGGACTAAACTGATGTGGCCACCTTCAGGAATCAAAGACAATATCAAGTCTGGAGGACAACAAATAATTCTCTCTGAAGCTCCACTCTGGGTCCAAAACCAGCTGCAAAAAGTAGAACAACAGTATTAATAATTTGTTTTGAACGGCTTGTGGTGGTCTCTACAAAATCCTGGATGTGTCAGTAAAGGTTCTGCAATAGTCCAGAAACTGAATACAATAACATGAAGAATGCTGCATTTTAAATAGTTTTCAATGACCCCATTAGACAAAATAAGCTATTTAGAGCTGTACTATTTGTAAGCTTTTATTCTAGAGGTTATGGACTGACATAATTTTACCTGAAACACGCCCTTCAACAGTCTAACTGAGTGGCAGAACTATGGGCAGTATAACAGACAAAATGTTTTTCTTTGACCTTTGTCCTTAGAGCATTTCTTTTAGCTCAAATTAGCTTTAAACATTTCTTTCTTGTTGTGAATGGGTTCTGTCATTATAGTTCGAGACTTGCCTTTATTGTGCTTTCATTAATTGCTTGAGACCCCTTGGTACTGATCTAATTACTGAGGTAAATTCTTGAGAAGTGACTGGAAACTAATTGTTTATTATGGATGATACATACCACTGAATATGGCCAGTATTGTTTGATTAGTTGATTGATTGATTCATATTTATTTCGAGTTTGTGCCAAGACAGAAACAACAATCATATACATATTATATATATACATTGTAAACAACAGAAAAGCACATTTCTCGAAAAGGAGTGGGAAGAAGAAAAACTTATATTAACCCGCTCCTCTTCTTTACATAGTTTCAAAATGATGTTGCTTATGTACATTGATCACATCTTTACAAATATCTACATATTATACTTAATATCATTTTTGCCCACGTCTTTTTTTTTATCACCCAGTGCTGTCACTCACCCTTATACCACAAAAGCAAAAACTCTTTATAATTTCTTTTGAAGCTGTGAATATTTGGGCACTGCTTCAGGTTTTCTCCCAACCCATTCCACAGACTGACCCCACACACAGATACACACATGCTTTTCCTGGCGGTTCTCACCTTCTTTGTTTTAAATTTACCCCTTCCCCTTAATTCAGAGTATACTTTTTGTGTACTGAACAGTTTTTGGATATTCAATGGTAGTATATTTTTGTTTGCTTTATACAAAAGCAAACCAGTGTAGAATTTTACGAAATCAAACATTTTTAATAATTTCGATTTGAAAAACAAGTCATTTGTATGGTCCAGGAAACCAACCTTATGTATTATTCTCACAGCACATTTTTGCAGTTTGAAAAGGGGTAAAGTTTGGTAATTGTTGCCCCAAATCTCAATACAATATGTCAAATATGGAAGTATGAGTGATTGTGTGTATCTGTTGTGTGGTTTCCAGCTTAGCTTTTAGTCTATCACTACACCTAAAAATGTATTATCAGAAACCCACTCGATTTTAACACCATCAATATAAACTGAAACTTCAGAATTTATTTTATAATTACCAAAAAATAGCCTTTTAAATTTAGGGATAACTTATTACAGTCCATCCATAATTTGATTTTACTTAATTCCCTATTCATAGTTGTAATAAGTTGATTATAATTGTCATTGGAATAAAATATATTGGTGTCATCTGCAAATAAAATCATTTTTACTACACAGCAAATTTGCCAGTGTTAAATTAACTCTGACAGTGTTAATTTTAACACTTTAAAAGTGTGTATATGTATCGAGTTAAGTGTTAAATTTTCAGTGTTAAATTTACACTTTTGAAAGTGTAAAATATTTAACACTGACCTAGTGTTTCTTTTTAACACTCATGGTGTAAAAAAACAACACTCACTAGTGTACCTATATATCTACACTGGTGTTTAGTGTCACTAAATTAACACTGATGAGAGCTGAAGGATTTTACACTAGAGTTAGTGTTACATAATTAACACTGTAATACTTACACCAAACTGCTAGAAATTTGCACTCACAAGTGTAATGCAATTACACTCATAGTGTAAAATTAAAGTAAAACCTATACCTCTCCATAACCGTACCCCATGAACCTGCAAAAACAACACAAAATGCATAATAACAACAACACAGAGCATTTATTTTTCCTTAAATTGTTCAACTGGTACACCAATACATTTTGAACATTTTAGCATGGGACTACAACACTATAAGGCACAATGTAGATCTGTTCGGAGTTGTGGGCAAACTGGCGATCATATGGTCTGTAGTACACAAGATCATCTACATTAACCAGGGTGAAATCATTACAGTTTTCCTCGATGGCAAAAGCATTTAGGTAGTCATCAAAATACAATGTTGAGACTTTGCATATGAGAAGATGGGCACAACTAGTGTGGTGTACCTTGCAAATGTAACACTGGTATGCAGGCATGTTTCAATGACGAGGTCCTTAAAGTTCACTATGAAGAAGTTTAGCTCTGATGTCTTTGACTCGGGGACTCTCCTTGACGTTGCCGCTGTCGATGCCGTACACTGTGGTCTGGATGAATGTAAAGAAGTTGTGCAGAGCCTCCTCATACGACACAGCAAACACAAAGTGGGCTTTGAAGAGCTCGTCGAATGCAGCAACTCCAGTCTGCGTTGAACAGGGAATAACTTTTTGATCCAGGGCAATGTAGAAATTTTGCAAGCAGTTTCTTCTCTCCCCAACACACAAAAGAAAGGGCTGTACAGGTCCAGTGTCCTTAAGCAAGGTCTCCATGCTTTGGCCCACCTGAAAAATAAAAGATGTACAAAACTGAAAGGAAACTACTAAAATATTAAAATCTTTTGAGCTTTAAAAAGGAATTGTAAGTAAGAATTTGATTTTAAATTCCATAAACTTGACCACAAAACATTGGATATACACAAGAAACTATAACTGGACATCCGGTCCAATCAAAAAGCAGGAGTCTTGTAGGAACCGATAACATGGTAATGGCCAATAATTAATAATGTTCAAAGCGTAATATTTTTGGCCAATTTTAAATGTAATAAGGCCATAATATAACAGCTAGAGTGAGCTAATAATGTAAAACCTTGCCAATAATGGAACACTTATTTACATTATTGGCTCAACAAGGGAATACATACCATAATGTAGTAACTGCAGACAACAATGTAATACTTCAAAATTATTGGTTTTTAACCTTTTGCTTGTTTATTTCTGTGTGGGGGAGGGGGCACTATCCTTATCCAACAGATGTCCGTTGCTTGCCGCTTAATGTTATAGTATTACATTTTCGGCAAGGTGTTATTACTTTATTGGCTCAGTCACTTGGCCAGTTATAATATCGTGACCTTAATACATTTAAAATTGGCCAAAATATTATTGGGTGTTATTATGTTATGGTTTACTGTAAGCCTCTCATGAGTCTCTCATTTGGGTTGTCAGTTTCAATGCTAAAACTCAGTTGGTTTAAACCTAAATGAACTCTGATATAAAACCTTGCTACTCAAACCCTAGCCAATCGTTATACAACAGCAGCATATGTTGTGCACATACTGAAAATGAGAAATAAAATTTTTGCGCCTATATGCAGGTTAAGGCATTGGCAACCCAGGTTCAGTTGTGATTGGGTTACCCTTCTGAAAATACGTAAGAGCACAGGCTAAATACAGTTCCTTTAATACTAAATATTTTACTTGGTCACATACCTTTAGAAACTTTACCAGGAGATTAACAGCATCAGAGGTACTCCTCATTAATGTTTTACGACCTTTAGATGTTGGAGGCAAAAGGTGAAGCAGCAGGAGGAGAGCAGCTACCTCGGAGTCCCAAACTATAGGTGAATAGACAGAAAATACTTTTGGTTAAAGGACGAGGTTGATTTTCAGATTAAAATTATAGTGTCTATTTTATACCTACCACCATCAGAATCCTGTGCAGACAAAAGTAGCTCGTTGACCTTTGCACTTTCAGGGAGATTTTTGCACACTGCAAGGACTCTTGGTTTGAAGAAGGATGGCCACTTTTTACAGACACTTCTTCACCAAAGAGCATTGCAAAATCCTGATGAATCTAAAAAGAAAATGTCAACAAAGAAATATAAAAGTGTGTGTAATATATATATATATATATATATACACATATACATACATACACACACCTTACCAGACCAGGGGTGTCTAGGAATCGTGAGAAAAGGTCAAGGACATTGACGGCAGTGGATGGGTCCTGAACCACATTTTGTCTGTGCTGAAACGTTGTCATCATTTTCTCTTTGACCACCTTCATGTCCGCAGAATGCCTCATCATGGACATGGCCTCTGCAGTCATCACCAGATAGCTGCTGCACAACTGAACACATTTGACGAGGAGTCTTGGGGCTCTCTAGAAAAGAGGTCTTTGCTCTCTTGTGGTCTTCTTTAGAGCTGCGTTGAACAGTTTTTAACCGCCATGCCAAGTAGCCAGAACCACTCTGGTGATCATGGAAATGTTCCTGTTAAGAAAAGGACAACAAATTACAACACTATTAAACACTAAAAGCAAGTCGCTTATTAAAAAGGTTGTAGCCTGCTGCTGCTAAAATAACAGCACACAGTGTATACAAATTCATAAAATTATCAATGATGAAAATACAAATCTTTTTGAGAAGAAAAATCATAATTTACTGTTAAAAACACAAGAGCATGGGTTTGGAAATTGGTATTTGCAATACTTACATAACCATTTTTTGAATCTGGGTCCTTCAAGTTGGGGAACAAAGTTGTTATGCCAAGAGCATACAGTATGCGAACCTTTACTGGAGGGATCCTCCTGTTAAAAAATATATCCAGATGGTTTAAACCTAAAAGGACACTAATATGAATCCTCAATCCTCAGTGGCACAGCTTGCTCCCGTACATGTTGTTCTTATATAGCGTAAAACAATGTTTTCTATACCTGTTAGGCCACTGGCAGTCTCTTTTAAAACTGTAAGAGTGCAGGCTACATACAATTTCTTTAAATAAATCCCTTTTTGCTTACCCATGAATCTCAACCATGTCTGCGACCAGGATGTTAACCATTTTCCTTCTCGAAGCATCAGACAAACATTTCTTTACATCATATTCTTTCAAAATTAGATCACCATCTGGCTTTGATAGAAGAGCTGCCTTGACAGTCTAAAATTAAAACAAAAAAATTGTCAATATTCATGCTAAAAAAAATCAGAAAATCTGATACTAATCAATACTTCAGCTAGTATCAAGCTTTAGAATGATCTTGAGCTGTATCAGAACAAGAAGAGCACATTCTATAGTCTAAATAGAGAGTTTTTATTATTGTGCTTTAAAAAAAAAATCAGTACTGGATATTGAGTTTATTCCTGAGTATCAATTTTTTTTTTTTAATTTTAGTATAATGTAATGTTAATATATAAAACACAATTACATGTCTGGCAGTTGAGCTGTCTGGGTGTCCTTCAGCCAGCCGTCTCTTCCGGGCTTTGGTGGATTCTAATATTATTGTTGAGTGAACTGGTTGAGGATGATGCAGAGGCACATGATGGAGACCACTCTGTGTATGAGGCATCTGACAATGAAGCATCTGAAAATGAATCTTCAATATTGTAACCTAGGAATAAAAAACAGAAATATGATTTAAGTATAAATAACTTAAGCAGCATTGACCAAATGATTACATTTCCTTACCACAGTATTGATCAGTTATAGCTTGAAATGAAACCTGGGCTGTTTTTAGTAGTTCGTCAAATATATCCTGGTTAACTTCAACTCCTGCATTGTCTCTAAGTGCCAATGGTGTAGACCCGGGTAAACTAAATTTTTTCAGCACTATCAACAAATAAATTACATTGTCATTTATGGATAAGAGCTGCTCACAATACACCAACACAAAACTCTAAAGAATTAATGAAAATAAATGAACTGTTGGTCTATCTTGTCAAGAACTGATTGACAGTAGGCCTGTCTCAATACAAGGACAATTTCTCCACTAATATATTAGTGAAGAAATTGTTGAGAAATAATAATACTGAAACTGCCACAATAGCCCTAAAGCAAAATTACACCCAAAAAACATTCTAAATGTGCAATATGGTTAAAAAACATGAGCTGAAATAAATAAATAGCAAAATTATACACTTTAGTAATTAGTGTGTATAATGAGTCATACATGTTAATTTTCATACAATTCAACCCTCTACTGCTCAAATCTTAGTGCTGAAATCCAGCATCCATGTTCCCAAAAGTACAAAGAAAAAAGTACCCATGATAAATAATGACCCCCAAAAATGATTGTTTCATCTGTCAACTATTGAACGATAACTTGATATAGTAATTATCAAAACAGACCTAACTGGCAGTATTACTATTTGAGCAGGCTAATAAGAGACAAATACACACTTTACCTTGCAGTCACTTTACCTTCTTGTACAAATTCTGTGTAACTGTAGGTGTCATCGTTCTTTGGCACCTTGACCCATTTGCTTAACCCCTTGTGATTCACAGGAACCAGCATTTCGATGCCTACAACAAGAAATATATGTTGCACATACAGCAGTTTGGAAATTTTACATTGAACTGTGCTTTTATTGAGAAATACTGATAACAAATGTGATCAAATTTGAACTAAAACTGTTAAATAAAAGGCTTTTGTTGATCAAGATTTTCTGCGTTACAAAATAAATATTGCATAAACTAATTTGTGCTACGCATAATATTAAAAAAAAACACACGCACACACAATCTCAAATTAATTGTGGTATAATTTCTGCCTAAACTTTGCCTAAAATGCAACCCGTTTTTAGCAAGTAATAATAACAACAGTATTACAAGCTTGATAGAACAAGGTGGGGCACTTTTTTCTTTCATACCAGTACTTTAAAATACCTGAATAGTTTATTATTTTTATGTATATTTATTTTACATGTATATATAATATTTTCAATCTTTTAATTGTGTTATAACCATCTTAATTCATATTTTAGGCCACTATGTTCAGATTTGATAACCCAAAACAAATGCAGACAAATTAGCCACACCTGATCCTTCCCTCCATATCTTTATATCAAAAAAGATATTTTGATAAATTGAGAATTACATGGACAGAGGAGGAGGATTAAGGTGACTCGTTTGGCTTCATCTTTATGCAGACATGTGCTGAACATTGGATTCAACAGCACTTATATGGGAATTATCTTGCGCTTTTACTAGGATGGAGGGACGGATTGGTTCATCCATCTGTTTGGCTTCAACAGTACAGGGACACCGGCAGACTATGATGTGGATATTATCATGCACAACAATTTGACTTTAAGAGGCGCTTTTCGGGTGTTTACGTTAGCTCTTCTGTTTTACTGGTAAGATAACGCCGCGGTTTGGTTGGGCACACCTAGGACTATATTATAACGTAGCAGCAATAACGTATTGTAACGCAGCAGCATTTACTATCCGGTGGTGTAAGGCGGCGCTGTATTAATCCGTATATTCGTATACCTACATTTACGATCATAGTAGCAACACAGTCTCGCGCTAGCGGTAACCGGCTAAATATGACACACTGAAGTCAACATTACGTGGCAAGAACGATTTTGTCCTCCCGTGTGCTCTGTTGTAGTTCTATTCAACCCGGCGGCCCACTGTCCCAGTTCAAATCCGGTCCGGTCCGCTCCGAGATGAGCGCTCAACACGGAGCCGCTACACCTGCCTCCTCCTCCGCCTGAGGCGAGCTAACGGCGGCGGGCCAGGAGCTACCCCGGCTGACCCCGACTCAATAAAATATACCGACGAAACCAAATGAAAAATAAATGTGTCTAGCCAGTAGGCAGTGCAGTTAGCCTCCCGCAATGCCGACGAATTACACATATAATCATATAACATATTTTGGTGGAGTGACTAGATTTGCCTTGCCTGGAAATCCAAAAGGATATCTCTCTGTATTAGTTATACTGATCCATATCTGCCGCTCGTACGGCGATGAGTCTGGATTTATCCAAGCAAAGACTTACCTATCTCCTCCCCGGCCTTAGGCGCAAATATGGCGCTTCTGCCACAGCCTGTCCGCTCCGCAATGTGCTTGAGCTCAACTGAAAATTAAAACATGTAACATGTATGTGCTGAACAACAAATATAGCTTACTATAGCAATTACAAACATTATATGTATTCAAATTTGCCTAAAAATGAAAATTTGACCAAATTTGTCTTACCGTCACGATCAGGGAAAATGGCGGCCAGAGAAAAATTCTCCCGCACAAGGCACGTTTTTGACGCAAATGAAGGGCGTGGTCAAGTTTAGCACTCCTAGAGCTACTTTAGCACTAGGAGTGCTAAACAGTATTTAACAATCAAAATCTACACCAACACTAACTCTATTAGTGTAACCATTAATGAGTTCGGTGTTATATTAACAAGCTGTGGTGTAAAATACATGTTACACTGGAAAATTAACACTGGCAGATTTGCTGTGTATATCAGATGTTTTAAAAATGCCATTTATATACATTGTCAAATAGAAGAAGAAAAAAATATTACGGTTGAACCATTTAGGCAAAAACTTGTTCCAGATGATGCATTTATGAGCTGAGAAATTGTGTTTATAGCAGATTTTCCAGGCAAGTAAGGCTTGCTGGAAAATCAAAACTCAGTTTTAGAGGTAATTTCGTGACGCTATAATTACATTTTAAGAGAAATTGTAGGCCGCCGACTTCACCAGAGTGCACCCCCATATTTCAAGAAACATTCTTCCAGGAATCACTTAAGCGAATGAAAACATATGAGCGGAGAGTTTAGTATCGGCTAGTGTCGGCTTTATTTGTAAACTGTAGCTGTTAATGAACGTAAACAATGAATCTACTGTATGTAATCTGCAGTCATGTTCATTTCTCATAGATTTAAACCCTGACTTTAAATAGATTATAGAGTCTTCTTTGACACGTGTTGAGTTGCCAAGTGAACGCGGTGGCTGCGGTTGCCAGGAAACCATTTCATCTCGTGTCCTCTGAATAGACAGCGCATAGACAGCCTACACACAGAGCTAGAGCCTCACACAGGACACAAAACTTTGTGTAATAGCCTAGAGACACTGGATATATGGATATATGCAAAAATCAATATATTTTTTCAAGGGAAGACAATTTCATAAGTCGTCAGTGCATTATTGCCTATTGGAAAAATAAATACAATTGCCGAGATTAAAATGTATTATATGTATTAATTTGTATTAATATTATATGTATTAATTTTAATTGTGACATGCATCGGGAATATGTACCGACTTTACCGTGAGAGCGCTCAAGTGAGTCACTGATCCACGGTTCAACACTTACGCGGTTAAAAAAAAACACGACGTTTGTGATGACGTTTATTTTAAGGGACGAGCGGAGGGCGGTTCAAATAAAATTCAAACATTACAAATGCCAAGTAATATTGAAAAACTAGCGAGAAAGCAAAATCAAAGAGGCGTATAAATTACTAATAGTATTAGAAATAGTATTCTAGATGTAGAAGATGTGCGTCTTGCGGATGTTCGGTCTTTCTTTCTATTTTAAATGTTACCAATACTTCGCTAAGAAAGCTTAGCTAGTCAGCTAGCTGTCAGCTTTAGATCACCTGCGTTCTCGCTTTTTTTCGCTTACATCCGGCTTTTCATTTGAATCAACGCGTTCCTAACTACATCTAATGATGGCGAGTGTGCATGAGAGTTTGTATTTCAATCCGATGATGACAAACGGAGTAGTACATGCTAATGTGTTCGGCATTAAAGACTGGGTAACGCCGTACAAAATCTCAGTTTTAGCACTGCTTTATGAGATGACAGCCTCTAAAGTCAGTCTGCCGAAGAGGAGGAGACTAAACGAACTCATCCTACCGCTGCAGCAGGTGTGTTTGTACTGTACCGTGAGTGTCTGATTTGGTCAGGCTTTAATATGTTAAATTATGTTATGTCTTCTTCTTAGGGTCCTGACTTGCCTTTTGGACAGTTCGTGAGGACAGTCGAGGAATGCTGTCCACAGACCGCATCTGCAGTCGTACTCAGGTGTGCGCCGTGTCTTTTATATCATACATACATCTTATTTTCATCACTTATGTCATGCACTTGGTGCTTAGTTGCTTTTGTCTTGACTTTGAATTCAATGGCGGTATTAGGTCTAAAATGATTCAGATACTTTTTTGTATTGGCGTCTCCTTCAGGCTTCATGAAATGGCAGATGGAGAACTAAGAGACATGGAACAGTTCTTTTCTACTCTTCCATTTACAGCTTTCGACACTGAGGCCTATAAAACGAGTGTTGTTGGTAAGTAGGGGCTATAGATACAAACGAATCAATTTAATTTACATATCACCATTTATTTATTCTACACATGTCATACCAAATTACATGTGTCACTGTTAATGAATCTTTATGACATGATACAGACACAGGTTGCTGAATTATAGATACTTTAAAGATAAATTTAAAAAATATGAAAAATTAATATCTTCAATTTTGACAAAACAATGGATATTTTAAAACATTCTTAAAGATCAGTGATTTGCAATTAGCTAATATCTCCTCATGATTATTGAAATCCTGCTATTTTCTTGCTGTGGTAGGGCTGTTTATGAGGCACATGCTCTTGGCCTACAACAAGCTATCGTTCAGCCAGGTGTACAAGCTGTACAAGTCTCTGCAGCAATACTACCACAGTCACTACACCAAACCCTCTGACGAGGTGACTCTATCTGCCCTGAACTTTGATGGATCAGACATGGACCTCACAAGCACAGAGGACACTGTAGGAGACAAAATGGACAAAGATGAGCTGGATACCCCACTGCATGAGACAGAACTCAGGTTTGTAGTACTTTTCTAACAATCAGACATAAATTACATCAATAAAATCAGCTGTTACTTAATAGATTGAGATATCCAATTGTTAATCAAATAACTTCAGGTGGTACGGTAGATTCTGATAAAGGGTATAATTACATAAACTAATTACATAAGGTACTAATCCATGAATACATTTATCCAAATCAAATAAGCCGTTCTTTCATCATGTACAATGATATTTATATGTGCGTTTGCAGTAAGTGGCTCTATGAGTTGGTCTGTCACTACAAAAACATTAATATGCAGTTGATGCAGTTAATCAAAACCATTTGTAGCATTGGTTTACATGTTTTTTTATTACGTTAAGCTGGAAGCCTTTACTTCAATGTTTAGTTGGTGGCTTCATTAATTACAAAACCACTTAAACTTTTGTTTGTTTCAGAATTGATAATGCTCCTAGTAAAGGTCCCTTGTCACAAAAACAAGCTGAGTACTTCTTGGCAAGACAAGTAAGTTTGAAAACTGTATCTTAGTTAAATAAATTCTGAAATGATTAATTAAAATTTTTATGCTGCTGTTTTTGTTTTAATGTGTTCATTTTGAGATAAAAGCAGACAAACGGCTACCCACACCAGCTGACAAGGTTGTGCTTTAAATATCTTTTTCCTCAGGCGTACCTACTGAAGAATGATGAGAACAAAGCTCTGAAACCTGCTGCCCTCCAAGAGGAGCTTAACAACATGCTAAAGTTTAACCCAGACTTTGCTGAAGCAGTGAGTACTTGTTTGCCCACGCTTTTTAGATGTAGTTGAAGATGAATTGTTATAATTTCTTTTCTTTTTTACTTTTTTATTCAGCATTACCTGAACTACCTGAATAGTATGAGGGTGCAGGACATATTTCTTTCTGCTCACAGCCTCTTGCACTATTTTGATCGTCTGATTTTGTCTGGAAGTGAAGGGAAAAGCAATGGTGATGAGGGCTATGGCCGAAGCCTGCGTTACGCTGCTCTAAACCTGGCAAGCCTTCACTGCCGCTTCGGACACTAGTGAATATATTGTTCTCATTTAGGATGGATCAATAGCATAGATGTATAAAATATTACACACTCAGCTGTTTTTCTTCCCCTTTGCCCTCAGTCAGCAGGCCGATCTAGCTCTACAGGAAGCAATCCGTATTGCTCAGGAGTCCAATGATCACGTCTGCTTACAACACTGCTTGGTAATTAACCACTGGTGTAATTATCATATATTAACATGAATCTATATTCCATTGATCAGTAACTATATCCAAATGTAAGCCTTTCTCATTGGTGCTTCTGCTCTCCATGTGTTCTTTGTTAGAGTTGGCTGTACACTCTGGAGCAGATGAAAGGATCTGACAGCACCATATTGACAGAGGATTCTGTCAAAATGGCTGCCCATTTCTGCTTGAGAGTAAGCAAGTTTCAAAGTTGCTGTGTTTTGTGAATTTGGAGACAATAAGAAATTCTTATAAAATGTTCTGTGCCCCATATTTTATTTTATTTTATTTTTTTTGATGTTCTTTTGTGCATCATTTTAACCGTGATCATCATTTTTTTTTTCTGCTTTAGTACTTGGCATCTCTGGGCATTCAGTCTTTGGTCCAGCAGGGGGCAACACAGGGTAAGACAGCGCACAAACTGATGGATGCGCTGAAGGACACAGACATACTGCACTGGAAGCACAGTCTCTCAGAGCTCATCGAGATCAGCCTGGCTCAGACTACTTCCATATGGAGGATGTATGGCAAGAGGTCAGGCCAAGTCCTCTCGTGCAAACACCACACTCTGAAAACAGTTTTGTTACAGCCATCTGTATGCCAAAGAGGCTGTATGCTGAATCTGTGTCCCCTGATTTATGGTATATTACAGCACCATGTCAGCACAGCAAGCACAGCTACTCCTCAACATGAGCAGCCTGGAGCCGGTCAATTTTGGGGTCCATCAGAACAATACCGAGGCTTTCGCTGTGGCTCTGTGCCACCTGGCCACACTGCATGCTGAGCAGGTTACATATCTCATTTGATTGCGTCTCTTTGCTTTCCGTCTTGTAGCTGCATATCCATTAGTCAAATGGCCAAGCAATGCAGGAAAGTAATAAGCATTGATCAGCTCTGCTTCTGGGCAGCGCTAAATATATCACTCTTGTTCCCATGTGCCTGTTTTAGGGCTTGTACAGTGCTGTTTCAGAGATTCTTCAGCATTTGAAGGCACAGTTTCCTCCACACACGCAGCATGCCAAGGTTTATTCACACACATTTATAGTTACTGACTGACATGGATAAAATAATACTTTTTTGTTAAATTATTGGTGGTGCAATACAAATGTAACGTCTTTTTTTTTTGTAGTTATGGATGTTTTGTGATCTAAAAATCCAATTTGAGAAACATATGAATGAAGGAAAATACCATTTGGCAGAACCGCTACTTGTTGCTATGTCAGCTTTGAATAAAACCGAGGGCCTTTACAGGTAAAGCTTAAATAAACAATGTTCAACTTAAACTCAAAACTTGTTGAACTCTAGGTACACATATTTTTCCTTACAGGAAAGCCCTTGTTCTAAAGGCACTTAATCGCTCGACTGAGGCATACAATGTCCTGGAAAGACTGCAAGTTCACTGTGATAAGACAAAATCCACAGAGCTGGCCATCAGGTAAATATACAAGTTATAGCTCATAAAGCTCTGCAAATTATACAGTTGTATTTTCTACATGTAAAAAATTAAGATAATCAATTGTCTTGTTTTTGGTTTATATTCTGGTTTATATCCGAACCAGTTTTTGAAGGATAAGACTAAAGCACTTTATCCCTTTTTAGAGCAACTTTTGTTATTACAGTGTAGTTTTGTTTTGGGTGAATGGATGTCTTTCGATCCTCGAAATATGTTTTCGTCCTTCCATTACTACAAACATTTCAGTTTGCAAATTGAAGCGTGTACATCTTCTCCAGACTGTACAGATTGTAGACTATACAGACTTTTGTGCCATTTTGTATTCCGTAGCCAAAACCAGTGTCCTGACTCAAGATTTTTGTTTTTGACAGAGTGATTCTGTCCACTGCTGAGCTCCACTGGGAGTCATCTGGCTTCTCCACAGCGCTGCCTCTCCTCCTGCAGGCACTGGCTTTGGCTCGACAACACCACTTGCAGTCTCTCGCCTCAGAGACAATCCTTCATTTGGCCTTCACTCAGGTCTGACAACACAGAGGATTTGTGTAAACACTGCTGCTGTTTTCCTGAATGCAAACTGTTTCTCAAGGCTTCAGTGTAGGCAGAAGTGGAAGGTGAAATTATACATATTTGTGTTCAAGAAAGTATTTATAATCTAACATTACAATTTAGACCAAACAACTATTTTCAAATAGTGGACATTTAATATCAAAGACTTCTATGGAGTTTTTTTTTTTTTTTTTAAGGGGTGAAGTTTGTGTGACCTCAGGTCCCAAAAATGATAATTATTAAACTAAACCCAAAAATTATAATTATTAAAATGTTTAGAGTTGCACATCTTTAGTCAATAAAAAATATCAGGACAGAGCGAGACCAGTCTGAGGAAGACTATGTCATGCAGTGTTTCAATGCAAGTACCAAAAAAGGGTTTCTTGTCTTTGCAGTTAATGCTGGGCGTTCCTGAGCAGGCTCTGAACATTCTGCATGAGGTTATTGAGCCTGTTTTAGCTCATGGATCAGTGATGGACAAAGGCCGTGCCCTGCTGCTCATGGCCCGCTGTCAGATGGAGGTGGCTGGGTTTAAGCCAAACAGACAAGGGCAAACTGGTAAAGGTCCGGCATACAGATTTTTTCTGCCAGTACTGATTTTGTTTGCTCAGTTTGTGCTTTATTTTCCTCCCAACAGATCTAAACACACTTGCACTTACACTTGCAGTGGATACGCTAGATGATGCTACAACTTATTTCTCAAAGTTAAACTGTGCTGATCGTCTACGGGAGATTCACTACCTCCAGGCTCAGCTCTATCACACTTTGGGAAAACACAGTCAGTGCAACAAAAGTGCAATGCTTTTTCGTCTTTTGGATCAAGAGTTACACACTCCTGCTCCACCTGTTTCCATGAGGCTATAAATACCATGCATTTTTTTACATTGTGCAAAGACTACCGGTTTCCACTAGATGGCAATAGAGATCTGTCTTTACACGATAAGACAAGTACAGGTGCCGCTTACTCAATAAAAGCAAGAGAGAAAAGTACATTAATATCAATAGTTCGATTTTAAAGTGAAACAAAAAAAATAGATTTCATTTAGATTACTTACTATTGCTTTTCGTCATCCTATTTGTCGAGGCCTTTGTTTGTTCTGGCTGGTTAGCTCAACTGGTAAGTCACTGACTTTCCCCCCGGGGGTTGTGGGTTCAAATCCCCCCCGGGCAATGAGCTAACCAGTGTGGGTCCTTGGGCAAGACCCTTCACGGTACTGCGCGGAAAAAGATGGCTGCTCACTGCTCCTGAAAAGGATGGGTCAAATGCAGAAGTCAAATTTCTCCTGTGTGTCATTGTGTGTGAGACCAATAAAGGCTTAATCTTAATCTTGTTTTGCCATGCTACAGCAGCTTAAATATATGCTTGAAATATTGGGATCTCATTAAAACATGCCATCTTGTGGTCTAAATTACTAAAAATATAATTTTTTTCCCCAAAAATATTCATTGCTTTTATAGGAATGCATGTTTGATCTACAAAACGATTGCCTAATAGCTTTGACCACAGTTATTGTGAGGCTTTCATGTTAGAAAGTGGGACTACGAGCAAAGTGTATCAGGAAATGTCATGGCGGAGCTGATTTACCTCTCCTCTTTGATAAATGAGGGTAATCTCACTGTTAGGTACAAGACAAATGTGTTCCAGTGCTCCACATGATTCCTATATGCTTCCAGAATACAGATGAGGCTTGTGCCTAAAAGAAAAGCCCTACAGTCACGTAACGTAATAAACCAACTATATAACAATGTTGCCAACCGTTGCCTGATACATTTGTCAAAAACACTTCCATTTAAAGACCCTCACAGGAATGCTGTTCACTATGCCAATCTGAAATAAAAAAAAAATACAATACATTTAAATTGGTTTTGCTTTCTGAGTGAATATGTATAATCCAAAAGTGGCCACTGCCTCATAGTAAAAGCCAGACTGTCCTGTTTTTATCTACAGTAGGTCACTGTGCCGTGTCATTCTCTAAGTCTAAAGCTTGAGACAGGCAAAAGTCCAAATGGGTTGAAATCTTTTAGAGATAAATATAGTAAATGGGACACAATGTTCACAACAGGACCATAACAGAGAGCTGAGATTATGTATGTAACTGTTTATACCTTATAAAAGATATGTTGCTAAACATTCACAAAAAAAGTTCTTTTAATAACCAGCATGGCAACAGACATGGAGTGTCAACAATGGATATTTAGAAAATTATAATTATAATTGATATATATTTCTCTCTCAGCTTATTTTATACATTCATGTAACTCCTACTTGATATTAAACATTTTACAAATAAAGCAGTTCGTTGTTATATACACATACATGTTTTACACATGTAGGTTGATTTGACAACCTAAGGTGGAAGTAGTACTTTAAAATGATATATTATTAAAGTTTTTTTTCTGAACTATAAACAGGAAAAAGGAATTCTGTCAGTCTTTGAGCAGCTCATTTCCATTATTCTCTAAGGAATACTGTTGTAACTTTACATTGTACAGCCGCTTGTTTTAGTATGGTTGTTTTTAGATCTTGTCTTCACAATGTGTAGGTCACAGATTGAGTTAAGTACAAACAGTAAATACATGTTGGGCCCATGGTTTGCTGATACATCTTCAGCAATTATTAAACTACCCACTGATGTCAACAGGGATCTCTGAACAGGTCAAACATGGTTGTGGCTTGAGCCACGTCACAACATGGTTCAAAGAAATTAAGTCAACTGAAAAGGTCAGTCAATTTCTGTCTTTAATGTCTTAATGTAGTGCCTTAATTCAAAAGAGTCTGAAGTGTAAACATCACAGATGTCTCTATGTGCGAGTCTGTGTGAGGGTTTCTCAGCTTGTATTGGACTGTGAGAGGCTCAGTCCTGTCTCAGTAGCCTGCAGGATAACCTCCTTTCCTGGGGTCAGACTCTGCACATAGACGCTCCCCCTGTCGCACCACGGCCTGCACCACTGAGTCTGGGGTCTCCAGCATCTCTGTCACATGGTTCTTCTGGGCCAGACCCTCCAGGACACTCTGACAGTATGGTATTTTACATAAATATATTAGAGTCACACGGTTGTTTTGTTGTTTTTAAACTGCAATTCCAAACAATATCTAAATGCATTGTACCAGTACTTACCTCCTCAAAGCCCTCCTCTACCACTGTCATATTTGGATTGAGCTGATTGTGAACTCTTGGCTCTGTCACTGCTTTTTTTAGGTCGTAGTTGAAGAATAAGGAATTTAGGATAACCTGGTATGGGAAAGAACTGTTTTATAAGGCTATGTCTATAGAGTATGACTACACAAAGATACAGAACTCACTAAGGCTGTGGCTGTGGTGATTTTTGTACCGCCTGAAGCTCCTACAACCATTTTCACTCTGTTGTCTTTGTCAAAGATAATTGTAGGACACATGGAAGAGAGTGGTCGTTTGCCTGGAATAGAACACTGGGTTATGACTGACCAAAGACAAATCATAAATCATAATGACAAAGCCACACCTGGTTGGATGAAGTTGTTGGGGGACGGGGGAATTCCAAAGCCATTTGTCATATAAGGTGAGCTGAAGTCATCCATTTCATCATTAAAAATGATTCCTGTCGATCGAGACATTACTTTGGATCCAAAGCTGAAGACAGAAATAAGTACAAATTAAAAATAATATGTATTTACATTTTATATAACATTAATTATAGTATAAATGACTGGCGCTCACTATAAGTTAATAGTGCTAGTAGCAGCCACAGCACTCCCATCTTCTGCTATGACTGAAAGATGGGCTGTCCCATGGTTGTCCGGGACAAAGTAGTCTGGCTCATAATAACTGTCTGGGTGTGTGGTGTCATCTGATATTTTACTCCTGATGCCGTCTGCAAAGTAGTCTGAGGTCATGTTCTGGATGAGCTAAAAGAAGCAGATACGCTTAGTTGTTTGTCAAGTGTGTCTCAAAATAATCATTTTTTTAAGTATCATCATCATATACATAGCTTACATCTGTAATGTTCAGATAACGGGGATCCCCGAGCCTGCTCCTCTTTGCATAAGCAAAACGAAAAGCTTCCACTATTCGGTGGTATGTCAGGGTCTTTTGTTCGGCTGTGGAGACACTTGTGTCTGTAAAGTTATACCCTGAAACAGAAAATGTTAGTATAAATACTCAGGCTATGTAATTTCAGACCACACTCGACACTAACTATTAAGTGTAAGAATATGCATTGCAGCCAGTATAAGATGTTCTCATGTTCTGACCTAAATAAAAGATGACTACTGACTACAGTAGGCGAGCAGATGGCCTGAACGTAGATGGTGTATTCAGTGGCACAAAGCCTGGTGCTCTGCTTTGTGTTTTCAAAAGCAGAGAGTTCACTCTGATGGAGTAACCTGGAGAGACCTGACCTCTCTCTTCTGGTTGAGTGTATTGGCCCTGTGCTGCTCACCGTCCACTATGTTGAGGATCAGCCCAAGGACGGGCCCGCTGGAGGGGGCGTCTGGGACATGCATGGTGTACTCTCCCACATGCAGACGAAGAGGGTTCTCATTCAGGACAGGCTGGTACTCCAATAAGTCATCCAAGGTAATAATGCCACCTGCAATAAGCATGTAAGCATCACATGGCAGTCCCAACAGATAAATAACTAATTTTGTGTAGAGATAATTTAGTTGAATGAATGTGAGACCTGCCGCTTGAATATCCTCCACGATGCTCTGTGCCATAGACCCATTGTAAAACACATCTGGACCCTCCTCTGCTATTCTTTGGTATGTTTCTGCCAGCTTTGGAAACCGAACAATATCATTTTCTTTCAGGATGTTTCTTTCCGAATCACAAAATACTTCACTGCAAACAAAGGAGAAGGGGAAAGAGAAATGACTGGATATAAGAAGTTAAACCCAGTAAACAGTTCATCTTAGAAGTGCCATCGGAAAGGTCACTGTCAAAAACATCTTTGTACATACAAACACCCATCCATTAAAAAAAAGCATCCTCATATTTAGCCTTTAGTTATCCAACTTGAATAGCAAGCAACAGATTTACTAAACCTGAAGAGAAAAAAAAACAGGCATTTATTTATGTGGATGTATGAAGTCTATTTGGGATCATGGCTTACAACCAAAGAATGTTTTGCATTTTTGTGAGACCTTGACCCAAAATGAATAAAAAGTAAATTTGTAATAAACAAATAGAACATCACATCTCAGCCTTCTCTATCAAAGGACTTTGTATTTACTTATTTTATTGACTTATTTTATTACCAATATATATTTTTTAAACTAGCGATGTTTTAGAAAAATATTTTCCTCACCACATGTTGTCATCCCCTTGAATTGAGTCTTTGCTTTTAAACAGGGCATGGGCCAAGGCTTTCCCAATCGGAAATCCATCCCGAGCCAAAGCGATGCTGGGCTCAAACAGCTCCTTCCAGGGCAGCCTGCCATGTCTCCTGTGGGCCAGTTCATAACCACGGATCTCTCCAGGAATGGCTATAGACAGCCCTCCTAGATCAGGTAAAAACAGAGACACATGTACAGTATGTTGATATTAATAAAGTCTCTATATCTCCCTCTCTCTCTCTATCTCTTTATCTCTTGCTATCTCTCTGTCGCTCTATCGTTCTCTTTGTCTCCACTTTTCTGAATGAGAGATTATCACCTGCTTGTCTCATGGTCATGATATTGGTTTTCTTCTTTCCATCTTGTATTTGTTCACACATACACATGTACACATGTATGCGTGCACGCACACACACACACACACACACACACACCTTACATACCTCATAAAAACAAAATATTTTATCTGTAATTTTCCCTTTATTTTAATACACTGGCTGTATATCCATTTTGTGTTGTTGTATGATTGCAAAATCTGAATCTCCAACAGTAATTTTAATTTTTAACTTCAAATGATGAAACATGAGCTGAATACATTCACTAATCCCAGCTTTGAGGCAGCATTAGAATACGAAATAGCGGGGAGGGAGGGATCTCTGGAGAGACTTGCTCAAATGCCTTTACCTGTACGGGAGAGCTTTGTATTGTTTCCAAACATGTCTTCAGTGGCATTCATGGGAGCGGTCTCTCTGGCATCAATGGTTTCTACTTTACCTGAAAAATAGAATATGACACAAAATGGTAGTTTTAGGACATTACAAATGTTTTATTTAAATCAAACTGAGTTACATTTATATAATGTATAGTATTTGTTGTATACATTTCTAATATACAATATGTCTTGAATCAAACCCAGCAGACAGTGGTTATTGTGACATGCTTCATCAGTGTTTATGCAAAGGAAAATCATGTTTTGTTGCATTCAAACATGTATCAAACTGCAGAAGTAATAGAAGTAATATTGCAACTGACCAGTTGTAGCATTGTAGATGACAAAGAAGAGTCCTCCTCCAATTCCCATACTGTGAGCATTTAACAGTCCTACGCACAACAAGGCAGCAATAGAAGCATCCACAGCCGAACCATTTTTCTTCAAGATATCTCTAGAAAACAAAATGCAAAAATATATATTCAATGTTTCTCACAGGTTTATACTTTATGGTGGTACAAGCAATCCACATTTGTTGAAGTTGTTGAAAAAGGTTAATATACAGCTTTGAAAAAAAATAAGAGAACACTGCTTTTTTTTCCTGAAATCAGAATCTCTACATGTATTACGGCCATTCCATTCCAGCGTCTGTTGAATTCCAACACAAACACAAAGCTGAGCTACTTCAGTTCTTGCACCAGGAGTGGAATAAAGTCACCCAAGAACAATGTGAAAGACTTGTGGAGAGCATGCCAAGACGCATGAAAGCTGTGATTAAAAATAAGGGTTATTGCACCAAATATTGATTTCTGAACTCTTCTTAAGTGTAAACATTAGTATTATTTTGTTTTAAAATTAATTTGATCTTGTTTCTTTGCATTGTTTGAGGTCTGAAAACATGTATCTTTTTGTTATTTTGACCATTTGTCATTTGCTGCAAATAAATGCTCTAAACGATTATATTTTTATCTGGAATATGGGGGAAATGTTGTCCGTAGTTTATAGACTCAAACAAAAATGTTCCTTTTGCCCAAACACATACCTATAAGTAGTAAAATCAGAAAAACTGATAATGATAATTTTGCAGTGGTCTCTTATTTTTTTACTTCGATATGTCTATAACATATGCTGTTTTTTTATGTATATATAATATAAAAAATGGCAAGTTAAAACAAGAATGCAATATTTGAAAAGGAGTAGGTAGAAGTGAACCACTGGCAAAACCACTGTTTAATTACAAGATACTTAAACAGTGGCTGAAATTAAACAGCAATGTTAAGCATTTATAAAAAAAATTCAATACGTTGCCATTGTCAATAAGGACTCCTTTTTCACCAAAATGTATCATGTTCTTCAACAGATTCATCCATGCTTTATTTAAATCTTTTTATTCATTTTTTTTTTTTTTACCTTCCCACTTCAGAGCACTTCCCAGCGTCTGCGGCCACAGCTGCCTTGTAGTAGAAGTGGTCAGTCTGTGCAGGTGGATTCCTTTTTCCCAGTCCCATAATCACTCCCAAAAACAGGCTCACTGCAGCTGCCAGGACCACCACACCAGCAATCAGGGACTTCCCAACCATTTTCCTAGACAAGAAACCCATCACATCCTTCAGTGAGTGGGTATCCTCTTCACACTGCGAAAGGTCTTGTATGGCCAATGGTATCAGTGACGTCACTAGTAGGTAAACATGGTATTAAAATGAGTCAAGTCACACTTAGTCAGCTACTGTTTGGTAATAGTTGTGTGTAATCTTGTAGTCAAACATACTACAGTAAATGTGAGACTGAATTAGACAACATTTTCACTGAAGAAGAGGTTAAACAGAAAGACTTAATAGGGATACAGCAGAGATTAACGAAGACAGATCTGGAACTAAACCATGTCTAAACAAGATTGTATCTTGGTTCAATGAAATCACTAAACAGCAAAAACATTTATATCATATTCATATTTAGTGTAATGTATTTTGTGTACAGGGGGCTCAAAATAAGCAGTGTGCTACTTCATTTGTATGAGCCACTGCTCTCAGCATAATAAGCATACACTTCATGCCCATTTGAAGGTACCAAGCAGACTGAGTGGGCAGAGACAGAGACAAAAGGACACTGAGGACATTGGTAACTCAACTTTTTCATTATTAATGTGACAGTATGGGGTCAAAAACTCAAAGATGTAAAATATTTTGTATGACTTTCTCCAGCTAAACAGAAAAGCAAATACTTAACACAACATACTGATCAGGGGTGAGACTTGCCTAAAGCCCATAGTTGCTTCATAACTCCAGAAATCCACATCAAGGCTAGTATCTGAACAAGTAGCTGCAGTAGCAATAGTGGAAGTTTTAATGTAGTCGTGATTGTAGAAGCACTGGGATTTGTAGCAGTGGTGATAAAGTCTAAAGTAGTTTCTTTGTACAGTACTGTACTTTCCTAGAGTTCTGCTTGATAAATTAGTTTTACGTCTGCATGTCACTTATTTTTGCAAATCCGATTCCGCTGATCTTGTGTATGATATATGCATCTTTCCCCCACTGCTTTATAACTATTTTGCTGTCCATCTTGGAGGCCTTCTAGAATACAGGAGAAAGTGCTCCGTTTACTGATTCAGGCCACATCCAGCCAGGCCTTGGGGTGGTGTGATTGGCTCAGCCCGAAGCGTTGCCATGCTCTAATACTGCCATACTCTATTTGGATTATATTCGGCACCCTCCTTTGCACCAGTTGAAATGCCCCAGCCTTCACCGCTGCTGTAGAGATCCAGGCTGGCAACATCAGTGATGACAAATACTGGAGTGTGTTACCTCAACTAAATCTGCATGCTACACTAGACTGGGATGCACTGATAAAGCTGCCTATGTGTCCTCCCACTGCTACTTTGTTCAGATCTGATCACAATCACAGGATAATATATAAATATATGAATTGAGCCAGTTGCCAGACATAATAATAATGCATTATTCTTATACAGTGCTTTTCAGACACTTAAAACCACATTAGAGTTTTGTGCATTGTTTATTCACTCGGTGGTGGTAAGTTACTGTTGTAGCCACAGCTGCCCTGGGGCAGACTGACTAAAGCAAGGCTGCTGATCTGCACCACTGACCCCTCTGACCACCACCAACATCCACACACACCACATTCATACTAGGCAATAAGGGTGAAGTGTCTTGCCTATGGACACAATGACAGTTTCGGCACTGGTATCCCACTGTGGCACCTGATATTTCTGGTGGTCTCCCATCCAAGTACTAACCAGGCCCTAACCAGACTATCTTAGTTTCTAAGATCTGATGAGATCAGTGTTTGACCAGGAGTTTTGCACACATCTCCATATACAACAAAGTATGTGCTCTGACAACTTACTAACACTGATTTCTAAGGAATATTCTTGAATGCCCCTAGTTTGAGCCAGGGGGCAGATCAGAATGTTACAGTGAATTTGCTGTTTAACTATAAGATTGTAAATAGGTTTGTAGATCATCTCTGTAATTAATGGGCCTATTCATGTAATACAAAAATAACAATAGCAATAGCTTCAGAAAGTTGTGCTATTATTTAACCTCAAATAGGCAAAATGACATTAATAATCAAATAAAATACTCCATAATAATCTCATCATAAAATAATTATCTTTTTTACTTTATATGTCAGTGGTCATAATATGATACATGCTATATCCTTAGTCATAACAAATATGAAAATGCTCCTAAGGATAGAGCCCCAACCAGTGCCTCTTTCACACACAGTATAAATGCAGCCAGGCCAACAAATCAAATCAGGCTAAGCGATAGGTCTAACCCAGCTTTATGTGAGAGGCCGAGAAGGAATGTTATCATAACAGAAGGTAGGTCAATTTTTTATTTATCCCGGTATTTCCGGGTGTAGGAGTTTTATGCAACAACAACATCTGTAAAAAGCCTTAAAACAAAAGCAAAAACAATATCAGGGGTAATTTTTTTCTATGCTCCAAAAAGATGCAGATCAAATGAATATGTTTTAGAAGTAATTTGGGTTGTTCCATTCAAATTATTTGCACTGTGAAAATAAAGCATGGGGTCATATTTAAAGGTGCACTATGTAACATTTCTAGTGGAGGGTCTACCACCCGCTCGTCTCTATGGAGATGTTACTGCATTGCCATTGGTCTTTTTTTTATTTCAGACAAAGCAATTAAGCCTTTAAAGCCTATTAGTGTATCTATCTCGATCCACTGCTGAATGGACTCGAACTTGTTTTTTTTGTTTGTTTTTTGTTATCATAGATGGACAATGTAGCCACATACAAATAAAAGTTCAAGTGCTGTAGTTGAAGCCATTAGTGCCCCCTAAGGGTCCCGGGAAAGTCACTGCAGGGACACAGAACTCAGGACACCCCTCAAGACTGACGCAGTTTTGACAGATGACTTGACCACTTGTGCAAAGGCTGATGACCCACAACAAGTTTGCCCACAGAAAAAAATATATATATTTATAAGAAGCCAGGAGGATTTGTACGAATTTAGAGACGATCAAAATGCGACTTCTGGCAAGTATCTGGCACAGCAAATGCAGAATTTTAGACATATTTTGGCATGTTTGTTTGCAAGTGTTTTTTTGTTTTTGTGTGTTCAAGTGTTTTTTGTGTGTTCAAGTGTTTTTTGTGTGTGCAAGTCTTTTTTATGTGTGCAAGTGTTTTGTTTTTTTTGTTGTTGTTGAAGATCTGACGTTTGGGGGAGCCACGTCCGCGCGTTGGAGCAGCGGGCGCACGGATTGGCTGGACGCTCCACGTTGCACGGGTCTAAACAGCAGCGTAAAGCGGAGACACGCAGGGAGGATGGAAGGAGCCAGAGCATCCTCGATATACGGAGACAGGCGCAGGTACTTCATTTATTTTATACGTCAAAACTGGGAGAAGAGTCTTTCTGCGCTGAAACACGGCGATTTGTTTTGGGGACGATAAACCAGAAAGTGGAGAATGAAAGTGGAGACATCGACGTAGCCACGCCAGACAAAACGGTGCTTCTCATCACTATCCCGGACATCTGGTCATATGGATCTGTCCTTTTGGCAATATTACCATCGATAGCTTCACAAAAAATACTACTACTACTGCTGCTGCTATCATGGGCTCGAGACTGACCAGACAGAGCAGCTTGGACAATGAGAATTTCTCCAAGAAACGTCGCAAGCTTCAGGATGGCACTGGGGAGATGGACAGGGGCAATAATAAGGGCGGAGGGGACTTTCTGTTTGCCTTGATGGTCAAATCTGACAAACTGCCCGGGATGCTGCGGAGGACCAACCATAGCCCGTATATGAGGCGAGTGGCCTGGATCAAAGAGATCCAGAAACTGCTGCGTGAACGGAAGATAGAGCAGGCAACCGACGTGCTCAAATTACTAAGAAAGGCAAGTATGCGTGTTTACAAGTGCATTGTGATTTGTGATTGCTGCTAACCATGCACAGCCTTGAATGCAACAGATGGAGGATGGATTGGATACGTGCGTCCTAACTAACTGAAGGAACCCTCCTCTTTGACCTTAACTTGAAACATTTCACCTCAATCACTTTCCCACTTGTTATGATACACATTATGCTTTACTCTGTGCTTGTTTTAAAAGTAGGCCATTGGCAGTGGAGCTGTCACGCGTTATTTCTGAGTCACTAAGCTGTCCTTGTCATTTGATTTGAATGAGTAACTCAAAATAACCACACATGGGTATGATCTTATTTCCAAATATAGTTCACTCCTTTAGCCCCAGTCCTCTCTCTTTGTACCCTGCTCCAAATGTTTCTATCATGACCCCAGCCCCAATATTGGACAAACCTGTTATGTTCTATGAATTCATTGTAAAAATTAAACCCCCTTTAGCCCTGCTATCAAAGCTGTTGGAGGTGACCTATTTGTGGATATACCATGCTGCTCATACCTGTGTCTGGAGACATCCCATCTCAACATTAACATATCCCATCAAATGGGCTATTTTTGGTGTTTCTATCTTCAGAGAGAATGTGGAACTGTGCAAATGACTGAATATGCATATACCCTACCAGAACATCTGTATTTTGAATATAACAATAGAGGCAAAGTCAGTGTAGTATTTCATTCCAACTGAATGTTCCCTTTCACTAAATAAAAAAATCAGTTTGTTTTTTTGGCTTTGGGACATGCAGTGATTTCAGTTTGGCTATAGGAAGAAGGAGCAGTTTCCCTAATGTACTTCTGCTGTTAGCGTTTTAAATGGATTTGGAATTATTTCAACTATGTATGGATTTTTTTCAGTAGTTGCTATATCCTACGCTTTTGTATAAGCTCTATGTACAGACATACAGATTACCCCAGTGAGAATCAGAATAGTAATTGGCTTTAAAATATCTTTAGGATATACATTTCTCTGTCTTGAGTGGTGAATTTGAGTGTCTGTTTCAGTCTGTTCCACATTCTTCTTGACATTTAACTGTGATCCGTTCATGCACAACCATAGTTACACATGTAGCATTGGAAATAAGAGAACAGTCAGAACTCATTTATATTGTCACCCTTAACCCTTTTGCTGTTTCTTGGCAGTCGGTGATCCACTGGTAATTACTGTGAAGTCTTGACACGAGGGAGTGAGAGAGTTGGACCTCCTTAATCAAACCAAGCACATAAGCTAGGTAGCTCCATGACAGCTACATCACAGGGGACACAGACAAGCTCCCTCTAAATGAGCAGCACTTTTAATAAAAACCTCTTTTTTTAATCTAAAACCAGAGATATTAAAGAGACGCGATATCTGAAAGATCTGAGTGAGATTCTTTTCACTGAATTTTAAACAGGAGCGTAATTGGTGTCCTAGATAGGAATAAGTCTTGGATATGCAAATAGTTAATGCAAGTGATTCTCAATATCATGACACCAAGTACCATACCAGAAGATATTTGTTTTTTGCTTTTTAATAGGAGCATTATTACTTAAAGATTTAATTGTTTAATTAGTACCATCATACTTTATTGATATCCTTGAATTAATATTCTGCGTTTGACCCATCTTTTGGATCCTACTGGGGCAGTGGGGCTTATTGTGCATGTGTTAGGTTTATTTTGAAAGCCTAAGTGACTATGAAGTAACCCAATAGAATACAGAAAAAAACGTGTAAACTCCTGATAACATAAATGGACTATTCCTAAAACAGGCAAAAGGTATTGGTATAAAGGTACTGAATACAAGTGTCCCTAAGTCTAACAACCATATCACACTGTGAGAACTTGGTGTTGTGCATTTGAATTGATGGAAGAAGATATTTTTACTCTTCTTTCGGATGGGTTGAAGCTGTCGCCCCCGCCTTGGGTTCACACCATGTTTTTCGTTACCCCTGTTGAACGGGGAGCCAGTAATGTGCAGCCTCCCACTCAGGCTGTCTATTACAATCAATCCTGATGGTGGTTGGGAGATGGCCTTCTATGTGTGGGGGGAGGGGGTCGATCCAGCTTTTTCAATTCTGATACCAATTTTGATAGTACAGCTTTAAGAATCAGCCAATATCCAATATTAACAGATAACAGTACAAAGAAGATAGCAAAAATAAAATGAGATGAAACTGATCCAAATGCGTGTGGCTGTTTTGTCCTTCAAGCTCTGTATAAATAATTCCGATTATTATGAGACTTTCTGGGACAACTACAACAGAAAATCCTCTCATTACATCAATGTTTATATCTAACCAGGATATCAGCAGAAACAATATTTTGAAGACGATCTGATCCAACAAATCTTACAGGATCAACACCATTATCAGAAGAAGAAGAAGTGACTTTATTGATCTCACAATGGAGAAATTCTTCTCTGCATTTAACCCATCCTGTTATTAGGAGCAGTGGGCAGCACATTACTGCGCCCGGGGACCATCTCCATGATCTTCTTGCTTTGGTTTGATCAGGACCTCAGCTGGAGGATTTTACCTGGAGCATGTTTTGGGTTGATGGGGGAAACTGGAGTGCCCGGAGAAAACCCACCCAGACATGGGGAGAACATGTAAACTCCACACAGAAAGGCTCGGGCGACCCGGGGATCAAACCCAGACCATGCATGCAAACTCCACACAGAACACACACAGAAAGGCCTGGGCAACCCGGGGATTGAACCCAGAACCTTCTTGCTGTGAAGCATGAGTGCTAGCCACTCAGCCACCGTGCTGCCAAAGATATAGATATATGTATCAAATCAGTGCATCCCTACTTATAGTATTTCTATAAGTAGGGATCTCAAGGTCTAAAAATGCAGCCAGATTTGAATTTTTCCCATTCATTCAGTGGTACACAGGATTAAAAATTACTAACCAAACTGTATATGATAACACTAATGTTTGCCTTTCTCATACTATCACTTCTGAATGGTGATACTTCTGAATGGTCTCTGCTCATCTTTTAAACTTATATGGGGTTTAATCAGTCTCTTGTCATTCCAGTTTACTTCGTTAGTGGAGGATGTGTTGATGAGCTTGTGGAGTACAGCTGTGGCGTTCACTGTCAGACTCTAATCAGTCTCAAAAGGTCACACATCTCTCTTGACTCTCTCTGCTTCATTTGCCTTCACTGCACTCTGGTCTTGAGCAATTGTCAGCCCAAATGTAGCATTCAATTTGTCTCTTAGGTTCCTATTGTAAATGAGGGTGGGAGCAGTGGAGCAGAGGATGGTACCTTTGAAGGCTTTCATCTTCAATCAAAACTGGATATTCAAAATGTCTTACAGTTCTTTCTTGTTGTTACAGTACAATCTCCTCAATTACCATCAATTTTATGATCATCAAATCTGGAACGGACAGAAGCTGAATTAATACATTTTGAACCATGATTTTACTCCAGATTAGGCTCTTGCTGGTAGAAAATATTGCATTTTAAGGGCAGAGGGGCAATTCTCAAAGCACAACACAGCACTCCTCTGGCTCCCTCAGGTCTGACTTCCCTGCTGCAGATGAAAGCTGCAATCTCCACTAATGAATATTTAAAACCAAACATCTCTTTTATCTTTCCATTTTGAGTCACATCATCTAAGACACTGCTGGGACATCTTCCTCCCCAGCAGTAATGCATTTTCCCCCCAAAAGTCAAAATCGCTATGGGTTTCAAATATACGTGCTATTAATAACTTGATTAACTTAACTTGAGTATGTTGTTTTGTGTGTGTTGCAGGATCTAGGGCTAGAGGGAACATCTTTGAATGACATCTTGTATAAAAATGCTGCTTTTCTCAATCTTGTGGATCCTATCTCCCATGAACTGCTGCTAAGTCTGGCACGAGAGATGCAATGCCCTAAAAAGGTCAGACACATTCAAGCCATCTTAAAATGATGTTAAATAGATGTGCAATATGATACACAATACTGAGTTTATCTTGACCTGTAATCATCTAAATTAGTCAAAATCTAAACTTGATGGGCAGGCAAAATTGGATTTGGTCTATCCCAGTTTTTGTTGTCACTCGGGTCGAGTCTCTAAAATAAATGATGAGATTTGCATTTGTGAATTTGCCTTTTGAAATATATTTAGATAACGAACAGAGGAAACTGATTCACCATCTGGGAGTGGGACATCATCACAAGAATATGAAAACACTCATTCTCACACAGCAAGTACATCAGGCATAATATTAGGACAGTAGCTTTCATTTATCAATATTTCTTACTTTTATCATGTGAGATTTTAAAACAAATTCATCACTTCCAGATAACCCATTTCACTAACAGGAACAAAAATGAAGAAATCGTTTTACTAATAATTTGATGAATAAAGCAGGACGATATTTTTAACTAACCCATGCCTATCTGTCTTTGTTATACCTGACAGCCATCAGGAACAAGAAAATCCAAGGTAGTGGAGCAGAAAATAGAAAGTGTGTTGTGTTGTGCACATTGCATATGAAAGTCACTGCCTACCAGAGCCACCACATAACAAGCAACTAATGAACAGATATGGCTATTGTTTACCGGCAAAGGCTGAATCTCCCCGGTGCACTTCCTGTGTTTTCCTCACCAATGAGCACTGCATGTGATTAGATTTTCTTGCTCCAGTAAGACATTGAAATTGTGTTTTGTTCAGGAGGAGTGCACAAAGCATAGGAAGTAATAACTACAGTACTAAAAAATCCACAATAGATTTCAAACGGTTTCACTATTTTTAAGCTTGATTCTCACCTGTGCTTAAGTAAGATTTTGTAGGTGTGAAATTTGATGTATATTTTGATAAAAAAATAATTTGAATTGTGCAATGGAGCAACAAATATATTTTTAAGATTATGCAGAAGGGATTTTCACCAACACCAGACTGAAAGTTCCTTTGAGATGGTATACAGTTGCACATAGATACACTATTGTTATACATTTGTCAGTCTCCATTTTACTTAGATGAAAATAATTATTTCCTAACAAGCTTGACATTTCAAGATATGAGATATATTTTTATGCCCTCATTATTTGCAAATTATTAAATATCCATGATCAACTGTACCATCTCAGTTTTAACATCAGATTCACTGTGTTTTTTCTTTTCTCCTGCTTTTATATCAAATCATGTTTTGTTAAATCCGATTGCTACTTTCCCGTTTGAAACTTTTCTAATCTCTTACTCCAGGACGCAGACACAATAAAGTCATCGGATAAGATCTGCCGACAGCTGATCTACCACCTGACCCCTCACTCCAAGTGGCTGCGGCAGAGCATGTCCCGACGGAAATCCCAGGCATGGTAAGCCCTTGTGCCCAGACCTCCAATCACTAATATAATAATCACAAATCTGGGGCTCTGGACTGGCTCCAGACTGGACATGGAGAAAGGGAGAGGTCTTCATCTTTGTAGTTGACATTGTACCAGGACAGAGCTGGCCACAGGCTGACCTGACCACAGCAGCCAATCAGATCTCTTAAAAGCTGGATGCTTGGATGCCTTTACCAGTTATGATTATTATTATTTTTTAGCTTTTTAGCTCTTTTTGCTTTTTTAGATTTTAGACTTAGACAAACTTTATTGATCCACGAGGGAAATTACTTACACAGTAGCTCACACATTACAATATATTATGATAACAAAAGAGAAATAGTAATTATAAATTCTAATAAAAAATAAGTAGCAAAATAGCAAGAGACTGGTGTCAAATAAGGCATAATTGTATAAATGTCTATGTACAAATAGAATAAAATACAGAAATAAAGTAATAAAAATATATCTCCTATATACAAGAGGTGGTAAACAATGCAAAGATGATATGATGATGACAGGACAGGACATAGGGTTATGTTTTACATAAGGGTGAGTTGTTGTACAGTTGTATGGAGTATGGTATGAATGTAGTAGCTCTCACTATTTAAGCTCAACTATAGGAGCCTGTTGTAGAATCTTCTCTCTCCCTCTATAGTCTGATGCAGTAAAGAGCTACAATACAGTTAAAAGTTATAATTTAATAGTTACATGCTAGTGCAGCAGTGACACCCTCTTTCCAAGCTTCTACGTGTTGTGCCCATTGGATTCAACCCACACTCTAGACACAATATATATCTAATTACATCAGGAAGGCTATTCAGTTCCTGCCAAAAAACATTGTGTATCTAGATGCTGTGATGACAAAGGGATCATTATTTAATTCCACAAAATGTTATTATTTTATAGGCAATGGGTATTGCTGCTGTCTCAACTTTTTATCAACTTTTTAGAATTTAATTGTTCAGTTTATTAACCAAAGCTTAGAAGAATCGTACTAATTTACAACCATGTCCCCTGCTTAATCCTTTGTGTCAAAAGATTTCCCAGAGATTGAAAGAGTGAATACCGTATTAGCTCTGTGTGCAATTACTAATCCTCCTCATGAAAAGAGGCAGGCTATCGTCTCTCTCAGTTTTTATGCAATTGCTTCTTCCACAGATGGCTAGATGCTGAGAATAATGCATTCAGTTTTGCAAGATGAAAATAATCTCATAGTCAAGGAGACACAAAGAGACACAGTGAGATGGGACAGATTCATTATGAGTCAGCTAAAGGTATCAGCGCAGAAAATCGGAGGGAAGGGAAGACGCGTACAAGGGGAGTTGTCATGGAGTTACATTGACATATATTAGTTTATACTTCCATACTAGGAAGTAGTACTACCACTATCAGTGCTTAAAGGTGGACTATGTAACTTTTCTGGTCACCTGCTTGGCTCCATGAAGATGTTACTGCTTTGGCTGGAATTTTCAATTGTAATTTGTATAGATTGTAGAGATTAGTGGTAGAAGCAATGAGTATTATGTGCAGGTTAGTACCATAGACCGTATAAAGAAATGGACTAAGAGAGTGTGACGTCACCCATAGCCGTCACGCTTCACACTTCATATCATTTACCTTTCACAAAATGAAACATCACCAAGCTTTCTATTATATATTAGTGGTAGTTGAAGTCATAATAAACTCGTGGCCATAGGCTAGTCATACTCAATGCACTGTTATTGGCTAAAAACTATACCCTCAACTTTTGCTGGGTTACTAGTGCCGTCTCTATGTGAGGACATGGTGTTCTGCTCTCAGTATACATGGAAAACACTGACCTCATTTCAGTTCAGTTCAGAACCTCCAGAATGCAGTCATTGAGCTGTAACTACTGAAGGTGGTTCTTGCAGTATTCAGATTATTTGCAACTGGTTTTAATTGTAGAATATGGCAACTCAAAATGTGAGGCTCATTCTGATTTGAATCGGCTTCAGAACCAAAATAATAAAGCAAAAATAAACATTAGATTGCTCATGATTATTAAATATTATAGGCAAATCCTACCTACCCAGTCATTAGGTAAAACTCCCATTTATTTAACTGATGTCACAAGTAAACATTGTTAATCCAGCTTTTTTAAGAAAAGTACAGACAAACCATACAAAAGCGTTTTCTATGTTAATAATGTTCCTCTATAATGTCCATCAAAACCAGTGCAAGTTATTTAATGAGGAAAAAGTCCTGCATTTTATTAGGTCTGTGGATGTCTGTCTCTTCTGTGGTTGAAGAACAAACTCATAATAAAGAGTTAAGAGCAGGGCTGGAGTGTAAATGACTGTGCAGAAAATAATGGTGAAAATAATGAGCATTGGAGTAATGACCTCAGGGGGAGGTGAGGACAGCTCAGGCTAAATTAACAGATGGATAAGAGTGTCCAGTATATAGAGGGGCCACTGTTTAATGTAGCTGGGCCATATTGCAATTTCAAATACTCAACTCACAAAGCATATATTTTGACTCATATCTATTATCTGCTGTGTTGTTTTTAGTGTTTATTATAAATCACACTCTCTCATGTCCAAACAAAATTTCTCTCCTGAAGAGACAATAAAGGCTTATCTTATCTTATCTTATCTTATCTTATCTTGAAATAAAATGTACTTTGGATCACAAAAGAGACTATGTAAGCATGAAACCTTTGTCAGATCAATGCAAATCAATGACTGAACCACATTTTTCAGAATCCAATTACACATACACTTGGAATCAATGAAAAGTTACCTGTCAATTTTAACACATTTCACGTTACAATTTACTCAGCAGCCTGTCTTAATGCAAAAAAGTGCGTCTAGCATTTAAAGTTGATTTTAATAGATGACTTTATTATGTAATTATGTAATATTAATGGCTGTGTGATAGATTATGTGAATGCAAATGTGCCATTAAAGCTGTAGATGCAGTCTTTCTGATTACAACGACCTTGACTGTTACTGATATATAAATGTGATACTTAAACTTCCTGAGAATGTCTTCAAATAAAGTTAGCTACATTTTGATATGCATAAAACTCTCTGCCACGTTTGTTTTGGAATGTTCCACAGTATGGCATTGCATTTTTCTATCTTAGTAGTTATGAGCAAGTTTTTCAATATTCTTTTAGCAATAAAAACTTTAATCTAATTAGAATAATAAATAAGATAGATCATTTAAGAAGGTTCGCTTATAAGGTCCAAATGCCTCTTCTTTCAGAGACTAAAATATTCTCCCATTTGAAAATGAATTTTGTTTTTGCCCTCTGCGCTGTCCTTTCATCCATTAGATGTTCTTTAAACCATTTTTGTCTTGATATATATGGTTGTCCTTCTGACACTATCAGATTAATGTTACAGAAATAGAGTTTGGTTCATCTTTGAATGCCTTTTTCATGCCTGGATTCAGCCGCCTGAGCTAAGCTGAAGAGCAGCGAGTTGTGTGATCAGAATCCATTTTCACCTCATGAGGAGGGTTGGCAAGTTGGAGCCATTACTGGACGAGTGATTATTAGTCTTACACAAGGCTCTAAGGTCAATAAGAGCAGAGAGGTGGATGAAGACACAGGCAGCTAATGTAATCGCACTTTAGCGTACATTACTACATTAATATTTTGATTAGTCATGTTTTGGAAAAGCAAAACACATGCACTATAGACCACAGACGCAACTGAATAACTTGGTATAGGGTGGTAAATAAAGTCATAGTACCATACTTTAACAATTGTTGAGAATCTGAAATTGAATATTAAATCACTGAATACAAAAAGTAAAATAAATAATGAACAATAGCAACAAAGTATTTGTTTATTTATTTAAGTTCTTCCACATGTGCTAAATTTCAGGCTTCATCTTCCCACAACAAGGATAAATACATGTATATACTGATGTACAGTACTGCATTAGAATGTAAACCACTGCAGGTGAGAAGGCAGCTTGAGAAAGTGCGCCAGAACAAGTCTCCAGGACCTGACAAAATCAACCCCCGTGTGCTAAGAACTTGTGCAGCACAGCTCACTGGGGTCCTGCACTTTCTCTTCGCACTGAGTCTGAAGCTTGAAAGGGTACCGGTGGTTTGGAAGACCTCCTGCATTGTGCCAGTGCCCAAGAAGCCTATCCTATCTGGACTCAATGACTTCAGACCAGTTGCTTTGACATCTCATGTCATGAAAGTGTTTGAGAGACTTGTTCTGGCTCAGCTCAGACCCCTGGTGGCACCATCCTTGGACCCTCTCCAATTTGCATATCAGGCCCACATGAGTGTGGAGGACCCGATAATCTATCTTCTGCGGCGGGCTCACTCACACCTGGATAGTGTTAAAGGCTCTGTGAGGATATTGTTCTTTGATTTCTCCAGTGCCTTTAACACAATCCCGCCCTCTCTGATGGGTGGCAAACTGTCATCTCCTCCACTGTCTCCTGGATTACTGACTACCTGTCAGGCAGGCCTCAGTACGTGCGACTGGGAACCAAGGAACTGGTAATTGACTTCAGGAGGATGAGGTCACCTGTGGAGCCTATTAACATCAAGGGTCACGAGGTGGAGATCGTGGACTGCTACAAGTACCTGGGCGTTCATGTGAACAACAGGCTGGACTGGAGAGACAACTGTAATGGTGTGTACAAGAAGGCCATGAGCAGACTCTACTTCCCCAAGGAAGCTCAGGTCTTTCAATGTGTGCAGTAAGTTACTGAAGATCTTCTACCAGTCTGTGGTTGCCAGCGCCCTGTACTCTGCTGTAGTCTGCACCAGTAAAAGAGACATCGGATGGATTGACAAACTGATCCACAAAGCTGGGCACGTGATTGGCTGTGAGCTGGAGACATTTGTCCAATCCAATCCAATCCAACTTTATTTCTATAGCACATTTTATAAACAGAGACAGTTTCCAAAGTGCTGCACATAAAATCAATAGAACTTAATAATAACATTACTAAAATAGCAATAAATAAAGTGCTAATAATACAATCACTAAAAACAAAAGCAATTATAAAAACATTACTAAAAAAAAGCAATAAATAAACTGATAATAATAAAATAACTAAAAACAATAAAAACACAGAGGACCACACAACTCATGCGGGATTAAAAGCCAGAGAATAAAAGTGGGTCTTAAGACGAGACTTAAAACACTCCACAGTGGGAGCTGTTTTGATGTGAGGAGGCAGAGCGTTCCACAGCTTTGGTCCAGCCACAGAAAAGGCTCTGTCTCCTCTGGTTTTAAGTCTCGTCTTAGGAACCACGAGTTGGAGCTGGCCCTCGGACCTCAGAGCGCGGGCGGGGGTGTAAATCTGGATGAGGTCCGAGATGTAATCCGGGGCCAGTCCATTCAAAGCTTTAAAAACAAACAATAAAATTTTTAAAATCAACTCTAAAACGAACGGGGAGCCAGTGCAAAGATGCTAAAATCGGAGTTATGTGCTCTCGTTTTTTGGTACCGGTTAAAAGGCGCGCAGCAGAGTTTTGGACTAGCTGTAGACGAGAAAGTGCATGGTGGCTAATGCCAGAGAAAAGTGCATTACAGTAGTCTAAACGAGAAGAGATAAAAGCGTGCACGACTTGTTCGAAAGATTTAAAAGATAAAAAGGATTTGATTTTGGATAAAAGCCTTAAATGATAAAAGCCAGATTTGACGACCGCATTCACGTGCTTATCAAGCTTAAAATCATTGTCAATAGTGACGCCAAGGTTGGTAACAGAAGATTTCACTTGCTGTTTAAGTGGGCCCAAGTCTAAGAGGGGGTCAATTTTGCCAAACAACACAACTTCAGTTTTACCCTCATTAAGACTTAAGAAATTGTGGGCCAGCCAAGCCTTGACGTCACTCAGACAAGCAAGGAGAGGTGTCAGGGGACCGGAAGAGCATTTTTTGAGTGGCAGGTAAATTTGGCAGTCATCTGCATAAAAGTGATATTGAATATTGTGTTTTTTAAAAATTTCACTCAGTGGGAGGAGGTACAAAGCAAACAGAATAGGCGCGAGAATGGAACCCTGGGGGACTCCACAGTTAAGAGGAGCAGTGGACGAGGTGGAGTCCCCCAGTCTGACTGAGCAGCATCTCCCACTGAGGAAGGACCTGAACCACTCAAGTGCAGTCCCCCTGACACCAACATAGTTGTCCAGCCGATTTAAAAGAGTTGCATGGTCCACTGTGTCAAAGGCAGCAGTCAAGTCTAAAAGCACTAAAATGGCAGAATCACCAGAATCAGTCACTAAAAACAGGTCATTAAAAACCTTTAAAAGTGCAGACTCTGTGCTGTGCAATGCCTTATAGCCTGATTGGAAGATGTCAAAAGTGCCATGTGCTTCTAGAAAAGACTGGAGCTGCAGGAGGACACATTTCTCCAGAATTTTGGCCACAAAAGGAAGCTTGGAGATAGGTCTATAATTGGAGACCACTGACATGTCAAGACTGGGTTTTTTTAAGAGGGGAACAACCACAGCTTCTTTACAGAATGTGGGCACAACACCAGAAACAAGGCTGCTGTTAATAATTTTTAAAACACTGCAGCCAACAGTTGTCCAAGCTTCCTTATAAAGATGTGACGGGATAGGGTCAGTTGGGCAGGAAGAAGGCTTAAGCTTACTGACCACATTCGAAATACAGTCCATGGATACGGGCTCAAAGTGCAATAGTGTGTTAGAGCAAACTTTGTTTGAACATAGGTGAGCAGATTTAGTCACAATATTGGCCCTAATGTGAGCAACTTTTCCAATGAAAAATTTAAGAAATTTTTCACAGGCCTCAGATGAGGACTCTACAGTAGTGGACTGGATGGGGTTAAGAACATCCCCAATGGTTTTAAAAAGAGCTCTCGGATTTTTTAAGTTTCTTGACACCAGGTCAGAAAGATATTTAGTTTTCTCACATTTTACAGCTTTCTGATAATTGTGCCAGCAGTCCTGAAGAATTTGATAGGAAACATGGAGCCCGTCTTGTTTCCATTTGCGCTCCGCTCTTCTACACACGCGCCTAGCTTCGCGCGTAGTGTCATTCAGCCAGGGTTCGAGTTTGGCTCTAGGGCGCACGGCTTTGCGCGGAGCCACATTTGTCACAGTGAGGGACAGGAGGACACTGGACAAACTGCTCTCCATCATGGACACTGCTGTGCACCCACTGTACCAGTCCATAGAGGGACAGAGGAGCTCATTCTCCAACAGGCTCCTACAGCTCCGCTCAAACAGTGAGAGATACAGGACTACATTCATACCATACTCCATACAACTGTACAACAACTCACCCTTATGTAACAGATAATACTCCCTACAACTGTATACAGCTGGTACTGTACATCATATTTGATACTGTATTTTGTATTTGACTACTACTTTTCTATTTAAATCTGATTGTACATATATATTTATTACCATTATCTTATGTATATAATTGTGTCTCATCTGACACAGATCTATTGCTCTTTGGTTGCTACTCCATCTATTTTTCTTTTTGTTCTTTTACCCTCTGTTTTATATTGTATATTATATTTGATGAGTGAGCTACCGTACCCAAAGAAATTTCCCTTGTGGATCAATAAAGTTTGTCTAAGTTTAAGTCTAAAAGCAATATGCATCTTCCTATAGGGCTGTCTGGATGGATACAATTATAATCTTAAATTACTTTATCTGTAATTGAAACCATAATTATTCAAGTGATTATTTGCAAAGAGATCATGGCACATCACTGTGCTTATAACTAAGAATACAGAAGATGAACAAGTCATATAGAAATAAAAATTGAAATAGGTGATTTATAGTATACTGGATACATTCCACAGCATTCAGGTCTACTTAAAAATATTTGACTTAATAATTTACTTTTCCACATTAAAAGTTGCACTATGTCACTTTTCTGGTAGAGGGTCCATCAAATGCTTTTCTCCTTGGAGATGTCATTGCTGTTCCACTATGACATTAAACAGCTCTACCTTCAAAAATACCTAGAAAAACAAGCAATCTGACTGTGAGCGGGGTTGCCTCTCCACAGATCTGACCTGTAACGTGTTCTGGTTTGGTCTCCATGAAGATAGAAAGGTTTAACACCATACTCATGCTGTGAAACATACCAAACAAAGCAATAAGATTTCCATGGAGAAAAGCATTTGATGGACCCTGCAATCCTCCATCAGAAAAGTTACACATTTCACCTTTAACCTATGGTCTGGATGTGCATCTGTTGATGAGCAGCAGCTTCTTCTTGAAACAAACAGTCCAATACATGATGCCTTCACTCTATTTTAAATGGTAGCAGTAAAACACAGCTCTGGGCTATATCAGAAGAGCTCTCACCATTTCCAGCATGACCCTAAAAACACATTAAAGTGCACCACTGACAGGTATGCAGCAGATAAGTCACCATGCACCCGGGGATATTTTAATTTACCCTGACAATGAAGCAACACTATGATGGGACACTTTAGTTGTACTAGAATGACAGGATACAAAAGGCCAAGGTTTAACTGTAAATAATGGATAAAGACTGTAGACTGTTGTAGAGAACAAAGTGGCCATATGTTATACAGTGTCTGCAATTCATACTGATTTTAATTTATGGTGAACTTATAGTGATTGCATGGAGTTATGTATTTAAAAACATTTTACAATAAAATAAAAATCACATTTTTTTTTAATGTACAAAGGTTTAAATGTGCATTATTTACTTTTGTGGTAGGGTCAATCAAATTATTTTCTGACTGCCATTCAAGACTAAGCACACTAGCCTTGAATGGCAACCGCTTAACCATAGCCATACTCAAAGACCTCACTGAAATGGTGAAAGATCCCAAGAAGTTTTCCAGTTTAGCTTGGATCGATCTGGGCAATAATGTGGACATTTTTACCATGCCACAACCTCTGCTGGTGGCACTACGTCGGCGATGCAGTCTCAAAAGTAGCCTGCCCACTATTTACGAATACACAGAGGGCCAAACTTACTGCTATCACTTGGAAACATCTATAGAGGAACCTAGTCATTATGAGGAAGAGGAGGAGGAGGAGGAAGCTGAACAGGACGAAGATATGGAGAATAAAGATGAGCTCGAGCCATGGGGGTTAGGTGAAAAACGGCTATCAAAAAAATTCACCCTACACTATTGTGAAAGGTGATTGGTCAGATGTCTCATGTCCATGTTATCCAGTGGCACTCTAGTTATATCTATATTTGCCCACTCAAAAACAAGTCACCTTCAGAGCACGCTCAAA
Organism: Paratrypauchen microcephalus; assembly: GCA_036785185.1. NCBI lineage: Eukaryota > Metazoa > Chordata > Actinopteri > Gobiiformes > Gobiidae > Paratrypauchen > Paratrypauchen microcephalus. The sequence goes on from JAVJIX010000071.1 coordinate 3,432,573, forward strand.
CAACCAGTGCTCGTATGTATACCTTGTTAAAATCCAAAATGGCTGATCCAAGCTCTACATCTATGACACATATAACATGACAGAAGGAGGACTCACTGTGTTGGTGGATGGTGCTCTTGGAAACACAGTTGGGTTTCATTGGATGGGGGCAAGATGAGTAAAATAACCTGGCCTGCTCAGGTATGCAGCAGATAAGTCACCATGCACCCGGGGATATTTTAATTTACCCTGACAATGAAGCAACACTATGATGGGACACTTTAGTTGTACTAGAATGACAGGATACAAAAGGCCAAGGTTTAACTGTAAATAATGGATGAAGACTGTAGACTGTTGTAGAGAACAAAGTGGCCATGTGTTATACAGTGTCTGCAATTCATACTGATTTTAATTTATGGTGAACTTATAGTGGCTGCTTGTTTCTTTGGATATGTCATTACTCTGCCTGGAATGTTCCACAGTATGACATTAAACAGCTCTGCCTTACATTTATTAAATTACAGGTGTTTTTATAGCTCGAATAATCTAGAAACCTAGAAAAACAGGCATTCTGACTGAAAGTGGGGTTGCATCTTCACAGATATGACCTGTAACTTGCCCTGATTCTCCATGAAGATAGAAAGGCTTAATACCATACTGTTTAACTTTTCAGAGAAATAACATCTCCACGGAGAAAATAATTTGATTGACCCTACCACAAAAGTAAATAATGCACCTTTAAACCTTTGTACATTTAAAAAGAAATGTGATTTTTATTTTATTGTAAAATGTTTTTAAATACATAACTCCATGCAATCACTCAAGCTAGCTTTCTCTTTCTCTCTACATAAATAAATCTCCAATTTGGAATTCCTTCTTGGGGATCTACCCTTATAGATTTTCTACTAATACTGATAGACAACATACCAGTCTTACAACTCCTAATCTCCTAACCAAGCAAGGTATATCATGCAAAATGTTTTGAGAAAGGCATTGCAGAGTGTGATGATTAAGATTAAGTTGTGCTGAGTCATTTTCAGCAGAATTTCAACCAATATAAAAATATTTAAAAATACCTGAATAATGATGATCTCTAAATACAAAAACAGTAGCCTAAAAGTGAGCATAATCATTATTCAAAGTAAAGCCCCAAAAAGTCTCAAATTGAAAAGCTATCCACAAATAGTCTCTATTTCACTGCATTTTCTAATGCAGACTCTCTCATGACAGACCTTGGGACTATTTGATCTCACCAGTACCATTCAATAAAAGACCGTAATGCATTAGCTGAAATGAAAATCTGAAAACGAGTCAGACGGGTACATGCATAGTTTGAGCCATTTCAGATCTGGTCTCATGTCCCTTCCAGCTCTAAGCCCAAGCTGCTGCCTCATTCGGATGTTTTGGCTCCTCTGTTTACACTGGCAAATCCCCTGCCTGGGTTTCTACTTTGTCAGCCTTCCGCTCCAAGTTAGCCCCGTCACGCCCGCTTTCATAATCACACCATGCACACAAAACACTTAACCAAGTCTCACTGAAAGATTATTGATTAAACTGAATCAGTTCAATAAATAAGAATGGGATAATACAATGTTAATTTATCCATAAAGGTTTCTTCTATGGAAAGAAAAATGTTGAGCGTGCAAGAGAGGATTAATACTTAATGCTAACTATATATGGCTTATAATTTTGTGGAAATATTAGTTAATATTAATAGAAATATTAATTAATAAGTTAAAGGTTAAGAAATTCAATAGCTATTTTCAATGTGCATGTTATTAGATGAAAACAATGAAATGATAAAGTTGCATCTATGCAATCATCTTTTTAAATTAAAATTTTAATAAAAAGGCAAATTGTTAACATTTACAACCCAAATTAAATAGTTTTCACCTAGATAACGGCTGACAATACAGTAGATCAGAATTGCATCTCTTTTTCTTGTGTGTTACAGCCTGAAGACGACCCTACAGAAGAAACTGTCCAGTGACACGGTTGACCTGTCTGGGATCCCCCTGTCCACTCGGGATGTCCGCCAGGTTGCCTTCTACCTCCAAAACAACAGAGACAGTGTTGTAGCTGTGGACATAAGCTTCACTGAACTCCATGATGATAATTTAAGGTTTCTGCTTCCACTTCTCGCTTTGATGCCCAGACTAAGCACCCTAGCCTTGAATGGCAACCGCTTAACCATAGCCATACTCAAAGACCTCACTGAAATGGTGAAAGATCCCAAGAAGTTTTCCAGTTTAGCTTGGATCGATCTGGGCAATAATGTGGACATTTTTACCATGCCACAACCTCTGCTGGTGGCACTACGTCGGCGATGCAGTCTCAAAAGTAGCCTGCCCACTATTTACGAATACACAGAGGGCCAAACTTACTGCTATCACTTGGAAACATCTATAGAGGAACCTAGTCATTATGAGGAAGAGGAGGAGGAGGAAGCTGAACAGGACGAAGATATGGAGAATAAAGATGAGCTCGAGCCATGGGGGTTAGGTGAAAAACGGCTATCAAAAAAATTCACCCTACACTATTGTGAAAGGTGATTGGTCACATGTCTCATGTCCATGTTATCCAGTGGCACTCTAGTTATATCTATATTTGCCCACTCAAAAACAAGTCACCTTCAGAGCACGCTCAAACAACCAGTGCTCGTATGTATACCTTGTTAAAATCCAAAATGGCTGATCCAAGCTCTACATCTATGACACATATAACATGACAGAAGGAGGACTCACTGTGTTGGTGGATGGTGTTCTTGGAAACACAGTTGGGTTTCATTGGATGGGGGCAAGATGAGTAAAATAACCTGGCCTGCTCTCTCTCTCTCTCTCTCTCTCTCTCTCTCTCTCTCCACTGCTTGCTTACTTATCTTCAAAGACTCTCAATCAATGATGATGAAGAGTAGAGATGTTTTCGATCAAATGGTCACCAAGGTCAGGAAGAGTAGCATCCCGGCAGCGGTGGAAAAGCTGAAGTGAACCAGGTTTTTTGGGAGTCTATACCAGGACTGGAACCAATGTTGGCAGCTTGGGCCTAGCTCCACATTGTGTGCTCTATGTTAATCTCCCAACAAAAGCTATGACACAAGTTCAACAGACCCTACGGCCGACTAGTCACGTGATGTGGGCAAAACTGCTAGGTCAAGACTTTTTGGCGTGCTGCCCCCCTTTCCAAAATGTCCACTTGTGAATACCCTCGTGGCCCTTGTGTTGATGTAAATGAGGACACAAAACATGGCTGTTGTTCAGATTTTGTGCACTTTAGGTGAACAAAGCAATCTTCGAAGACAACAGGTAGGACGCAACAATGGGTAATGTCACTGGTCAGTTTTGTATTTAAATGCCTAAATGCTGATATACATCTGTAATTATTCAATCTTGTAGTCATCAAAGTATACTTCAATACTTTTTTTTGTTTTTGTTTTTTACCACAAAAACTACCTAATAGAGTCTTAAAAGTGGAAATTATAATTTTACTAATGTATTTGATTTTTACAAGAAATTGCATTTGTATCATTCTGAGTAAACTTAGATTAGTAAAAAAATATTGTTGGGATTAAATTAGGCTATTTGTTTACAATATTGCTCTTAATTGATCAAATTGTCCCGAGTCTGTAAGAAAATCTCTTTATTGGGTATGTTAGACTTAGACTTGTCTAAGTCTATGTTTGTTTTCGCATACAGTCTGTCTGCCTATCACGGGTTCAGCAGTGAAAGTAGTACATTTTGCCATATGAAAACTATTTCACATCAAGTTTAACATAATACATATTTTTTGCTTCAACTTAAATAATAATTATAATATTTAGGTAAAATTATGCACATTTCCACCTCTGAGTCTCACTCGTGCTCTTCCTACTGCCGATTTCTTCATTGACATCAATAATGCTGTAATTTGGTAGTCAGGGTTACTTCTGACACAGCCATGACTGTTAATTTCTTGGTTCCATTTCTGTAGCACTTATAATAAATAAACAAATATGTTACACTGACCGATACACTGCAATGCACTTTAAGGCACTGTTATTTTTTATATATTATTTTCCATGTTTACTCAATATATTTTCTGTCAAAATCAATAACGTAAGCTTAAATGGACATACCTCTTGATAGTAAGTTACCAAATGGTTGAATGTTAGACACTGACCCTCTTTATCAGATATATTATATAGTACATGTTGAAATGTCTCTACTATGTTTGTAAGTGTTAAATGTCCACATGTAATGATTTGTACTTTGCTGTTGTCTTTGATTCTTCTCTGTAATTGTAATCTAATAATTAACTGCTGATTCATGAGGAATGTGGCTAATGTGATTATGCATAAACATGTCTAGTATATAGGGCATTTTGAATCTGGCAGTCTGGCTTCAGAAAGTGTGTGAGACTTTCCTGTCATAAACATGTCAGCGTACATCCCTGGTTCAACCTGTTCCATGTTTTCTCCTTCCTCTACTGTGTGTTACTGTCTTTAACTGTCAAACTGCCAATAAACTATTGTACTGAAGTGAAGAGGGAATGTTTTATGAGCTCATTTTGGGACAGGCTTTATTCTAGGATAATGGGTTATCATCAAGTCACAACCTGTACACCTGTCTGCTGAAGGGTATAACACAAAGGTCAATCTTTCACAATACAGTTTTAGACTCGTCAACTTGACTTCTAGCATTAAAAAAACCTGACAAATGAAATTATGAACATACAAATAACATTTACAATTGGCTACACTGTCTAAAATATATGAAATATTAAAACAGTAGTAGTAGTAATACAGAGATTTCATAATATGTAAAACATTATATTATTTATATTTTGTGTCAAAACCATTACAAACTGGCCACCAGCAGTCAAAGTGAGCTAGGAAAATTAATTTTGAATGAGGTTTACCAGGGATGCTACTAGGGATGTCCCAATCAGGTTTTTTTGCCCTCCGATCCGATTCCGATCATTTGATTTTGAGTATCTGCTGATACCGAGTCCCGATCCGATACTTACATAATACATAAAAAAGTACACTTCTTCTTATTATTAGTAGTAGTAGTAGTAGTAGTACACTAATAATGATGATAATAATAATAATAATAATAATAATAATAATAATAATAATAATAATAATAATAATAATAATAATAATAACAAAAGTACACTTATTACTTATTATTTATCTTTCTGGGTGTCACGGATGAACTCCAGATGTCTGTGGTGAACGAAGCATGGGGTACATCTGATGACAGGACATGTAGTTTGTCAGAAATCTTATAAAGAGCTGCAGAGCTTTCTCGGTGAAATAGTGGCGAGATGGCACTTCAAATCGAGGTTCGATGTGCTCCATAAGAATAAGAAATCCAGGGTTCTCTACAAAGGCGAATGGTAGGTCACTCATTGTGATCATTTGTGCTATCTTGGCTGTGGTCTCCTGTGCCTTCGTGCTGTCAAGGGGCATTTTTCTCTCCTTTTCAAACTCCTGCAGCGTGAGCTGACTTGTCTTTGAGTATTTGTTTTTGAGGTGCTGTATCGGTTTGTTGTGTTAAATGTTGCCCTGTCCTTTCCACCCATTGCAATCCCAAGTTTACATATCCCACAATTTGCTATGGCAATGTTGTTGTCATCAACTTTATAGTATTTCCAGACCGCAGACATACTTGCCAAACATTATAGCGTTCTTATAGCGCTCTTCTTATCTCCTCTCTGTACTCGCGCTTTGCGACGTATCTGCTTCACCTTTTGAACCTTTACCATTAGAACCCTGGAACATACAGTTCCTTTAAGTGTTAAGCAATTTATGATGGTCTCTACATTTTAATCTGTCATGATGACCCAAGAGACCATTAATTCTAATGAACATCTGGAGATGGTTAACCAAATGTATAGAAGTGGTCAGATTTCAGGGGATGTCAGGCAGAAAGCTATAAATGTGGGTGAAACCTTTTGTTCGGGGGATTCCAGATTGGCTAGGTAATCTTCCAGAATGTATGTCTGTAATTGGCTTATACTCTGTTTTGTAATAAATAGTATTATACTAGGGGCGGCAGTAGCTCAGTTGGTAGAGCATATGTCTCGTGATCCAGGGGTTGGTGGTTCGAATCCCGCTCTTGACGGGTTGACCGCATATGATCCCAGCTCCCACAGATGAGCGCTGCCGTTGTGTCCTTGGGCAAGACACTTAACCCCACCTTGCCCCCAGTGTCTGTGGACACTGGTAGCCCCCATGGCAGAAGATACATCAGGGCCTGTTGTGACGTGAGCCGTCCTCCTGTGGACCCACCACCTGCGGAAGGATTCATGGGGGCTGGTGCATTGTGTTCTGGGCAGCAGAACACTGCTTGGACTGCTGCCCCCGCGACCCAGAAAATGGAAAAAGCGGAAGAAAATGAATGAATGAATGAGTATTATACTATCAGAGTGTTCGTCTTTTGAGTAATTCTCCAACACCTTCCCTCAGCTCAAGAACTGTGTAGCAGGTGAGAAAGCTGCTTGTTATTATAAACTACACCTGCTTCTGTGTATTTAACCAAAAGCATGTCATACCGCATGTGCTGATGTTTCTGTGTGGAGTCTCACTCTGTGCCACCACATAACTAGTCTGGTTAACACCTGACCATATCACAAGTGAGATATGGGTCTGGAAACTCGCTTCGAAAAATCCCGTAGCGGAGGTGTGGTTAGCGATTGCCAACGGCCGTTTATTGGGCGTTATGAATGTCTATCATTGAGCGTATACGTAAGTCCATAGCCAATCATGTCAGTTGTCAGTTCAAACTACAAGCTTCCGTTTGTCATGTGGTACGCGTCACCGTCTTGCCACACCTCCCCCGCTCTCTGATTGGGGCCCTAAATCTGGGACTCTCGCTTGGACCATAGAGATAACCATAGAGCTCATCAATGTTTTTTTTAACATAACCAATCCTGATCGGGAGGTAACGTCCGATTCTGATTCCGATCCGATCTGAAACCACGTGATCAGGGCCGATTTCCGATCACGTTATCGGATCGGGACATCCCTAGATGCTACCCTCAAACGTCAAATTTGATTATGAGACCGTCCTAAAATATCAAAGTGTCAATCTATAATGCCCCCTGAAGTGCAAATATCATAGGGCAGGGCAGTAAAAACTACTGTAAGTCACCTGGGATTGATTGTATGCTTCTATACATCTTCATGAAAGTGATCCATCTTCATATGACCACTCTGAGTCCAGAGATGCATGTGTGTAAAAAAAAAAAACTGCATGAGCTCCACTACAGCTGCACTTGCATTATACCCAAGGTATAATATGGCGTTGTTTGGGTTACACAGATCAACATACTTTTGGTTTAACCTTCTTTGCCAAAAAACAAATGCTTTCTGTTTGTTCCACTGGTTGGATACCTATGGTAACCAGATTTGTTTGTAGAAAAACTCATTACTTCCTGTTTATGAGTCATTCCTTGATGTGATTATTTTTGCTTCATCTGCATGCTCCAGTAGAAATCGGGAGTAAAACACAGATCACAATGACTCATCACACTACAGTATAGTGCATGTTAGATTAGGTTAGGTTTAATACTATACTAATAATACTAAATTATAATCCTATTACTTCATACTATATTACCCCAAGAATTTACTTAATTGCAGTAACATAAGTATTTGTAGGTATTTTTGAGTACTTTCCATCTCTGCATAAAACATATGTGAAGATTTAAAGTTTTCTTTTATACACTGATGAGAAGGCCAAAGATTTTCATATCAAAGTGCATTATAACAATTTACATCATATTCATTCAATTATACAGAAGTTGCAGATTGAATAACATTTCCATTTGAATTAATCACTTTGTGGGTCATGGGAAATGCTGCTTCAAAATAATGAAAATGGGAAACAATGATCATATGACACTGTAAGTGTCCTTAAAATGCTTTATGCAGAAAACAGGTTCATTTTGGTTTAGAAATGATATAAAGTTAAAATTATTTTTGATAAAAATTCTTATAATTCATATGGGAAAAATATGTTATTTTGCATAGGATTCCATAATAAGTTGTATTAGAGCTGTATATATATATATATATATATATATTATTGTACCGCTATTATCACAAGATTTATTTATGAGAACTTGAGAGAATATTGGGCCACCACAATTTCAGCAGCTGAACAGCTGTATGAGGTAAATTTGTATTGTATATATTTGTAATGATTGTAATTGTAAAATGTATGTCCTAATAGTGCAGTATGTATGCTGTGCGCAGATAGAAAATGCATTGATCGGTTTTCCTTTTGCCTAAAGACCTCCGATGTGACAGGGACCATGAGGTAGCTAATTTTATTAGTTCTTGTCTTTAATATGTTTTATTTGTCCTGTAGTTTTCATGGAGTTTCATGGCATTTGTTAAGGTCAATAAATGCGCCAGTACTCGAGAACCGTGTGCAGTATTGTCATTGAGGAGCTACACATACCACTAAACAAGTCTGTACTGATGGCTGTCAGAAGAATTAGCCATGTCTGTCTCGGAGGTGAGAAATGAAAGGCCTCAGGCAGGTTGTCCTGCGGATGTGCGAATTCTTGTTCAAACTGTTTTTGCAGTTCACTTTAATAACTCCACGAAGTGTTCGTTACAACCTTGAGTCTTTCACAATAATCAAGTTCTTTATTAAAGTCAGTATCCAGCTGCTTTTCCCATTTTCCTGGCATCAGACACCGCACAGATACAGTCACCATCCTTCTCCACAGCATTTACCACATTAAATAACCTTACATTTTGTGGATCATATTTGTGTCCAAAGGCAATTAAGCCTTTAATTACTTTCTGGGAACAAAAAAAAAAAAAGACAACATTAATGGAGGGTTTTGTCTCTTATTCAGCTGCAGAATAGACTAAAGAGAGAAAAATATAATGCTACATCATCTTGGCTTGAAACAGTCCCAAAGAAAACACAATAGATGGTTTGGCAAAGCAAACTTTGCCAAACAGGGTCAAGGTGACTACTACACTGCTGTGGTTATTAGTATTAGTATTAGTATTAGTATAGTATTAGCACCATATACCCTTGCGACAAATATGTCTTCTTATAAATTTTAAATAAAGCATATTTCACCTACACGATACATTATAAAAAAGGGAAAAAAAAAGAATTACCTGATCAAATTCTCCCTCAAATATGGGTTGATTAGCAGAGTTGACAAAAACCACCGGAGATGCTATTGCATCTTTGAGGCTCTTTCCAAACCATAGTCGATTCATGAGTGTCTAAATAAAAAGTGATTACACTAGTGGTTACACAATGGTCTTATGGACATGATATCGGACATTTGTGGAGACAGCCTTTTCTACACGACACTGGGGGGCATTAGTAATTTGCCTTCATAGCACTTAGAGTGACTGGCACTGTGGATACGCACCGAGGCTATACCAGTCACGATCATGCTCCCTCCGGACGCACCAATCACCAGCGTCCTTGATTGGGACTTGAGCACAGCGGGTGAGGCGGAGGAGGGGGGGCGCTCTCCTGACAATGCAACAAAGCCATGACTGACAACGCATGATTAAAATAAACATAGAGCACAGAAGAAAATGTCTAAAATTGCAATCAGAGGGAGATTCTGAATAGCACAAACCAAAAAAATAAAAATAAAAAACGTAGACAACGCTACACAAAGTAGAAGCAAATTCCATAGAAGCGAATTTCAAAATAGACTATTCACAGTTTTAACAACATTTATGACAAAGTGCCTTACCTGCATGGATTTCTTCAGTTTTTCCACAGAAATCTGCAATCTGATTATTGAGAATGATTCCAGTTTTTGTAGAGAGGATTTGTGAGCCAAATCTGGAAGAGAGCATTTTAAAAATTGTGCTAAACCGTTTTTATTGTCTTATTTTTCCACAGATCTGACTTGTAACTTGGCCTGGTGGTGTCCCCTGCTTGCCACCATGGAAATAGCTCATTGCCATACTGTAGAACAAACCAAAGTATTAACATTTCCATGGAGACAACCTTGTGGTGCACCTGTCAGCCAAAAGTTACATAGTGCACCTTGTAACTCATCATACGAGTCATAATATGAGCAAGCTTTTGTTTAAGATCTCTGTAATTACTGGGTATAACCACATGGACCACACATAATGTTCAATCAGACTGCCTGCAGATTGTAATGATTACCTTGGGCCTTTTTAATTGGTCTGGTCTGACTACCAGCCAATCATGTAATTTAGAGTGAAGAATGAATTGTATTTTCATTCTCAAATGATATCAGCAAAATATTTTTTTTGCAATGGCCTCCAGTAGTGCGATATGTGATATGGCAGGGTCCATTTTGGATGTTCCTCTCAAACACTGTGTTGCCAGATTTGATGGCTTTTGCAGCAAATAATTCCTATAAGGTCAGACACTTTATGAATCGATGTTCCCTGAGATGCAAATAGAATCTGACGGACCTCTTTACTGTATAGCTATGTGGTGCCCTATATATGACTCTGATCCATCTTCATGGATTTCCGTGAATGTGACAACACTGTGACCACTGTTCAGAGAAGTAAATTCATTGATTCTCTCTTCAGCTACACCTATTAGTGGGTGGTATAGGAATGTACTACTGATGTGAACCAGAGGAAAAGTAAAGGATTGAGGTTCTCTGTCAGAGCAGGTATAAATATTATCAGTTGAATATTAAATAAATATTAAGGCATTTGGTAGATTTTCAAATGAATATCCCATAACATAAAACCTACACTTTCTGTTAGTATTAAAATAATAATAACTTTCTAAAACTAAAACAAACCATAGCAATAATATATTTTTAATGAATACAAATTATTGAAGGTACTGACATGAGGTTGATGGTGCTTGTGACAGAGGCCGCAGACCCATCCTCAGCCAGGACGGATATGTGTGTAGTCCCCATAGAGTCCAGATAGGAGGTCAAGTTGTAATATTGGTCTTCATGGGTCCTGTCACTGATCAAAGTCCTGATGTGATCCGCAAAACTGTCCTGGATAAATGTTCTGGCAATCTGTTGTAAGCAAGTGAGAGACTCTTATCAAAAGACTATTATGCAAGCTATTGTTAAAAGGTACACAGTGTAACTTTTAGGTTGTGGGTCCGTCACCTGCTTGTTTCTATGGATATGCTATTGCTCTGCCTGGAATGTTCCAGACTATGACAATAAACAGCTCTACCTTACATTTAATCAATTACTAGTGGTTTATAGCTCAAAAATGCCTAGAAAAACAGGCATTTTGACTGTGTGAGTGTGGCTGCCTTTCCGGAGATCTTGACCTGCAGCTTGGTCTTGTTTGGTCTTGGGATTTAATACCATACTGCGAAACATTCCAGACAAAGCAATAGCATCTCCCCCACCAGAAAAGTTACATAAGGCAACATTCATAGCACAAATATTAGTCCTTTTTATAAATCCCAACTCATATTAGAGTGATTCAAAACAGAAGAAAATATTCTTGTACTACAGGACAGGACAATGGTGTCAGTGGCCTAAAATCTATGAATTTCTGCCAAAGTTCTACCACAACAACAACACTAAAGGGGTATTTATGCAGCATCACTGAACATGTCCAGGCTTATCCTGAATTCCTGGAAGACAAAACTAGCAAGTTAAACATCATTCAGGCTTGATGTTTAAGATGCACTTCTCAGAAAGACAGATTCACCTGGAAGCCTCAATTTCTGGGATTATCACTTACACTACAAAACATAAGCCTATATTATTTGTGTTAAAACATTTTAAATGAATACAGTTCATTCCAAAGAGCAGTTAAATGTTTGAGTGTATGATATTAAGTAAAGTGCATGCTTGAAATCAATAATGCTATAGGCAATTATTTTAGGCCCTTTTGTGCTCATTTGATGTTTGCTGTATCATTATAATCCTAAAATATTATAACGTGTGGGAGTACACAACAAACCATGAAAAGTTTTAAACAATCAAAAAACTTGGATCAAACCTGGATTGTCAAAAATAAGTACTAAGCTTTGCTTCACGGAATACCACCAAGGGGTGCCAATAATAGTGGGGGGCACTGTTAATCTGTATAACATACTTTGTCTGAAGTGTTAGGGTCTTGAATGTGTTTTTTAAGTCCATTGACAAACTTAAAAGCCTCAATATATCGGTGATAGGCCAACGTCTTTTCTTCTAGCTTAAAGGATTTGGCATCCCAGTTATAACCTGTAAAACAAACATAATTCTTCCTTTAAACAAACACAACAATGTTATGTAACCTATCTTTTTATATATGAAGTTCAAACATTGGCTGACAGACTGACACCATGCGCAGCTTCGTTGTGCACTTGGGTGAGCTGAGCAGTGAAGTATAAACAGTTCATGTATACAAGTGAAGGCATCAAGTTTTAATGAGGCTCTAACTCAATGTAACTGAAGCCATGTTCACATTATTCTGAGAAAGTGTTGATGCGAACCTTTCAGGATGTTGAGGACCAGGGCGAGGATAGCGCCCCCAGCAGGTGGTGGTGGGATGTACACTTCAAACTCTTGAAAAGGGAAAACCAACGGATCACTTTGTGAAGCCCTAAATGATGCTAAATCCTGTAGCGTCAATGTTCCCCCTAAGTTTAAGAAGACAATAAGTTCTCAGCAAAAGCAACTGAAAACACTGTGTTCACAACATCGTTCATTAGTGAATTATTGATATTAAACTCTAAACTATGATGAGTTCCTTTTGCTTTTACAATGAAACTGTAAAGCTCTACTCTTAATTATTATTATAAATGTGAACTGCGTAAAAATGACATTATTGTAGTATGATTGTTACATCTGTTCATGGCCTTTGCTCAATCACACATTATAAACGAACAGTTCACCAGATTAGTGCATAACTGAATTGTTAGATATGCCACAGGCATCAAATAGAAAGGTGCCAGTACCTGCCTCCTGTATGTCGCTGATTAGATCCTGCGCGATCTTCCCAGAGTAAAAGGCTTCTGGACCCTGGTTAGCGATCACCTCTAAAGTATCAGCCAGTTTCTCAAATTTCACGATGTCTCCAGTTTTCAGTGGATTTCCATTTGCATCAGAAAACAGTTTACTAGAAAACATAAAAGAGATAAGAAATTAAACACCTTTTAAGCGTGGTGGGACACATACTGTATATGCGGACAACAAATCTCACTGTAACTGTACTGTGCAATCATAGCACCAAATTTATTGAGAGGTTCATCCCATTGTATGAAAGGGCTTAATGTTAATAATGGTTATTTCTTCGAGTTGGCAGCACTTGAAGGGTGCAAAATAGTTGTTCCCTTTGATTATTTTTTTTACCAAACAGTTGTAAGAAACAAGACAAAAGATAAATGTCATACTATAGTGAAAATGTCTTGTTGATGGCTCGGATGTATTTTTCTGTCACTGGGTTTAGCTGCAGCCCTTCCCTGGCGAGTTTGATTGCTGGCTGGAACAGTGTGGCCCATGGCAACTTCCCATACAGTCTGTGAGCCAGTTCATAACCCCGGATTTCCCCCGGGACCCCAATAAATTCAGGACCTAAGAAAAAAGAAGTCATATGTAAATTTTAATGGCTTTCATGGACTTCTAACATGCCCACACATCCTTACCCCACCCCCATGCCACCCTCACATTTATACACAGAAAAGGTGGTTCAAGTTTCACAGAGTATTGCATTGCATTATACCTGATAGGAATATTAATTTCTTAGGGCAAGTTTTTAGTAAGTCCGGTTTGAGCATCTTTGGAACACTTTCCCTGGAGGAGATGATTTTCACATTACCTACCAAAGGAGGAGAAAAAGTATCAAATACTTTCACTACGGGGGAAAATAGCACAAAACTTACTTGAGCTGTCCATCACGGTGAATATGGCCCCTCCTCCGATGCCCATGCTCTGCGGGTTGACGAGGGAGGTGCAGAGAAGCGCAGCAATGGCGCCATCTACAGCCGATCCGCCTTTCTGCAGCATGTCTCTAGTACAGTATTTAACACAACTTAAGACTGGCTGCGGCAATAGGCAAACTATAGTCCTACTAAGTTTTTGTTCCGTGTTACACACACATGCACATGCGCTTCTATTTTCTATTTTACTTTCGCTTCTATTTTGTATGTGAAAAATACTCCAGTGCGTTTCATTGCAAAATATTAAGCTTATAGCGTGAAGCAAATACAGCAGCCAATTATAATATTGACATTTTAATCGATATGTCCCGTGTGTATCTCACAAATAGTAAATGCACTTTGTTGAATGTATAACACACATCTATATACTACTGTTCCAACAGAGATTTATTTCTCCAGGGAAGGCAGGAACATTTTCTTATATTTCAAGCATGTTTCATTTAGTCAGAGAGAATTATCTTCTTTCACCACTAAACTGAGCATTCACTGAAAACCTCACCTTCCAATTTGTGAGCATATCGCTGAGTCTGCGGCAACTGCTGCTTTGGAAAAGCTTCCGTGTGGACACCTGGACCTCGAAGCAAACACACTGATGCATACAACGACCCCGAGGACGCACAGGAGCATCAGCGCGTACACGTACACTCGGGTCTTGGGGTTCGGACAGGCCATGATGCAGGCTTCTCACTCCACGCATCAACTTCGTGTGACTTTGACGTTGTACACACACTCACTTTTAACGAGTGATGACTTTTCTTAAAGTTTTGTCAGGTATGAGCCAACCAGCTGTCTGACTCCGCCCATCAAGCCTGTGGAAAACTTAGACTTAGACAACCTTTATTGATCCACAAGGGAAATTATTTGGACACAGTTCAATTAAATAAAGTTCAATGAATAAAGTTGCAATCCCAATCAAAGTTTTTTTTAATTATTATTCTAATTTGAGTAAATTTGAGTTAAAGAAAAGAGAGAAAATGATAATTAAATTTTCAAATTAAGAAGATGAAATAAAATTATTTTCATTTACTAATCTGTTGTGTCACGTTCTACTTTTGGAGAAGTATCAATACGTATGAGTGAGGGGGTACTTGAGGTATGACAAAAAGGCTAGACAAGACAAAAAAAAAGTTTAGGAAACACTGCCATAATAGATAAATTGCAAAGTAGCAAGAATACCTGGTGCTGCTTGTGTCATTAAGGACTTTTCCAGTTTCCACACAAGAAGAGTTTTATACTTAAATTTTGCAAAAGATTTAGAATGATTGAACATGAATATACTACCCTTTGCTACGCATTGCATTCGTTTTTGATTTCATGAGGTTCTGCTGGACCTGCGCTGTCTTCGGAAGCCATCCCCACACCACCCAGGCTCTTCTTTAATGTCTAGGATGTAAGCTATTGTGTAATCAAGATACACTATATTACCAAAAGTATTCGCTCACCCATTCAAATGATCAGAATCAGGTGTCCTAATCACTTGGCCCCTTAGTTCCAGTGAAAGGAACTTTGAATGCTTCAGGATACCAAAACATTTTGGACAATTCCATGCTCCCAACCTTGTGGGAACAGTTTGGAGCGGGCCCCTTCCTCTTCCAACATGACTGTGCACCAGTGCACAAAGCAAGGTCCATAAAGACATGGATGACGGAGTCTGGTGTGGATGAACTTGACTGGCCTGCACAGAGTCCTGACCTGAACCCGATAGAACACCTTTGGGATGAATTAGAGTGGAGACTGAGAGCCAGGCCTTCTCGACCAACATCAGTGTGTGACCTCACCAATGCGCTTTTGGAAGAATGGTCAAAAATTCCTATAAACACTCTCCTCTACCTTGTGGACAGTCTTCCCAGAAGAGTTGAAGCTGTAATAGCTGCAAAAGGTGGACCGACATCATATTGAACTCTATGGGTTAGGAATGGGATGGCACTTCAGTTCATAGTATGAGTCAAGGCAGGTGAGCGAATACTTTTGGTAATATAGTGTAAGTTATAAATAAAGACTCCCCTGTGTATGCCATAATCAAACACAGTAGCTTACTCTTTAGGAGAAAAGGTCAAAAAGCAACATGTTCATTCTTATACACCCATGCTTGGGAGTAACTAGAGCGAGTCAGATATGTGCACTATATCCACATGTCAACGCCAACACCAGCAAGTCCCCTCAGGCCTCCTCGTTACAGCCCAGCCCCCTCAGGCCAAGCACATGCAATGCAACTGATGACTGGGACATACTCTTAAGTGTGTCATTAATGGTTGGTATTAAAAAAAAAAGAAAGAAAGAAACATGATTCATAAAAATAGAATATTTTCCCAGAAAATCAGAAACTGTAGGCCTACTCATAAAAATCGAAAATCTTTAGTGTAAAGACAGAATTTTTTTTTCAAGTGAATAAAATTATTTCTAAAGTAAATAATGCATGAATAGCCTAGTTCTTTTCCAGTTTCCAGTTTTCCCTGATGTTTATGTTTTTTTAAATGGATGAATTCAAGCCTATGATCCACATAAAATCTTATGTGAGAAAAGCAAATAGGAAAAGTGAAACTTAGTTGACAGAACTTAAACTGTAATTGCAATCACTCACTCAAGACTTCGACTAACTTCTGTACTGTTTAAATAAATTAATCATAATGGACTGACACTTTTCTTCTGTGGAGGCAGAAAATTCAACATTGTTGATTTTAAATGTAAAAAATGTTAAAGTACCAGACTCCCCTACTGAACACAGTCCTGTGTCCTGTGTTCACAGTCCTGTGTTCAGTAGGGGAGACTGGGGATGGCTGGCACACTTTTTACTTAAATGTAATTTCTGCTAAAACAGTGTTTGGAAAGAAAACCATTTCTATACATGTTTAATGCTTTAATGCTTTTCAAATGATATGGGGTGTCAAAGGCACCTTGTACAGATTGTGACAACCAATCCCATAGTGGGGAAGGTTGTCATATCCTAAGGGGTTGGTTGTCCCTATGTTATTCGAACGGGGAAAAAATGAAAAAATTGAGACGTTTTTTAAAAATGATACAATATTTTTTTTTATTTTCAACGAAATATAAAAGTAAACATATCTCATGTACTTAAAGGAAAAGTAACATTTTTTTTTTTTACAATTTGAGCCTTATTTTGGTAATAAAACAAGTTGTTTTACTCACCCATAGCACTTTGTTGTCATATGGAGCACTTCCAGAGATGTTTTAAGATTTGCGGTTAGCCTAGCGCGACTTCTAGCCATAGCTCGGGGCATATAATATATTCCCCGAGCATGTAATATGCCCCGTGCGGGCTCCAAATAACACAAACTTTAGCACTTTTCAAATCATAGAAGCCCGATGTCTTAATCTACGATTTCGTTTGAATCAAAAGTGGCCTGTAATCCGAGATTTATCCATAGTTTACAGCTTTGCGTTTCATGTTTGGGTCCTGGGAGCTGAGAGCACAGTCCGCACATGCGCACTGGCGTCCTCATCTATTCGAAACTATGGCTAAATCTCAGATTACAGGCCACTTTTGACCACACAAAACCGTAGGCTAAGACATCGGGCTTCTATGATTTGAAAAGTGCTAAAGTTTGTGTTATTTGGAGACCGCAAACATGTGCCCCGAGAACTCACATGATGGAGATCGCAAATCTAAAACATCTCCGGAAGTGCTCCATATGACACCAAATTACTATGGGTGAGTAAAACAACTTGTTTTATTACCGAAATAAGGCTCAGATTGTACAAAACGTTACTTTTCCTTTAAGATGCGTGAAGAGTACCTCAGTCGTCCAGGTAGAATCCATGATAAAAGAAGAAGTTCAATTTGTCAACAGGACAAAGTTTGTTTGGTCGAAAACGTTTCGCCGCTCATCCGAGAGGAGTCAACAAAACCAAGAGAGACAAGGGCAAGAAACAAGATAACAGAGAATCCAAACCCAGGAGGAAAGGGGTAGCGATTCCTTACCTGGCCGGCGTGTCGGAAAAACTACAGAGGATTTTCAGACAATATGAAATCCCAGTTTATTTCAAACCCACAAACACTTTAAGACAAAAACGTCGTCCACCCAAAGGACAAAACACCGAGCCACAAACAAAGCAATGTGGTCTACTCCATTCAGTGTAGTGAAGACTGCAGTGAGCGCTATATTGGGGAAACAAAACAGACACTTCACAAGAGGATGTACCAACACAGACGGGCGGGCCAGAGTGGACCGTCATCTGCCGTACATCTTCACCTTGAAGCCTCGGGCCATTCATTTGAGGACAGTGAGGTTCAGATCTGAGATCAGAGTTAAAGAGGCTTTTTTGTCAAAAAAGAGAATCCTTCTTTAAACAGAAATGGTGGAGTCAGACATAATTTGTCTCCCATATAATTCCATTCTTAAACCTAAATCAAAACAAACAAAAGAAACAATAGGGCTAGCCAGGTCAGGGCCAGAGGTGTGAAAAACAGTCATGTAGGGATGAATAGGTATGCTAAACTAGACGCCAGAGAAACAAAAGCCAGAAACAAATAGGCGAGATATTTTCAGAAAAACTGCAGTATAGTTAGCTCCTCCCTGCAGCGAGATATAAGCAGTGTCTTACCAGCATTCTAACCAGAACTGACGAAGCCTCTCGGATGAGCGGCGAAACGTTTTCGACCAAACAAACTTTGTCCAGTTGACAAATTGAATTTCTTCTTTTATCATATCTCATGTGAATAAAATCATCAAATAAGTTCCATTAGTTCCTTTTTAGACTCTATAGACTGAAAATGTAAATGTAATGCACTTTAAACACCACATGAATATAAAACACCACAGGCCTAAGGCTAATTTTTATTTTCAATGAAATATAAAACTAACACATCTCATCAAATAGCCTACGTTTAATAGGTTACTTTTATGTAAATGTAAAATGCATACATGTAAAACACCACAGTTGCCTTCACCTCCACTATAAACTTAGATGACCTTTTGAAACATTCTGAACATTTGTGTGTCGACGATTTGATCAGCGCCCTATAGTGGCTGAGATATGATGACTGTGATAACCAACCCCGCTCTCCCCTAGTAAGTGTAACAGGGCCCTGACATTTGATTTAGAGAAGAATATTACTGCTGATTTCAGGAGGTTGTTGAAAATGTCTGACGGGGTTGACGAAAAGATGGGACACTACTTTGACAAGCTGATTTCTTAGGTCATTATTTTCCACAAATGCAGACTATGGGTCTCTCATGGGTTGCCAATTTCAATGCTGAAATCCAGTTGGTTAAAGTCTGAATCCCTACAACCTAAACCTGCAGCCAACCATTAATGCCTCTCCTGAAAACTTGTGCGTGTACTGTGTGTCCAGGTTAAGGCACCAGCAGCCCAGGCTGAGTTGTGACTGTAGGAGCCTCCCTCTTTAAACTGTAAACGCACAGGCTACATGCAGTTCCTTTAATTAGCCCCATCCACCGACCAGTGAGCTTCCAGCCGTCTGCTGAAGACGCACATGCTTTTACAGTGCAAAGCATGGTGGGAAAACCATTCCTGAGTGAGTGTGGATCATACATCCACACGGAAGAACGGCGCATGAGTTTGCAAAGTTTGTCTATTGAGTACACTTTAATACCGGATAAACACTTTCACAATAAAATGACCATGTAGGCGTATAGGCCATTTTCTAGGGGCAGTAAGGTTGGCTATAGTTTTCTGGGACAATCAATCTTTTTGTTATTTACCACAATCAGCTTTTGAGTAGTTAATTCAGTTTTGATCTTGTGAAAGTGGCTGAATAAAATAAGTTTTCAACAGCCCTTGAATCAGCAATAGAAGAAGAAGAAGAAGTGACTTTATTGATCTCACACTGGAGAAATTCTTCTCTGCATTTTAACCCATCCTATATATATAGGACCTAAGCTGGAGGATTTACCTATGGTGCATGTTTTGGGTTGGTGGGGGAAACCGGAGTGCCCAGAGGAAACCCACCCAGACACAGGGAGAACATGCAAACTCCACACAGAAAGGCTCGGGCGACCCGGGGATCGAACCCAGACCATGCATGCAAACTCCACACAGAACACACACAGAAAGGCCTGGGCGACCCGGGGATCGAACCCGGAACCTTCTTGCTGTGAAGCATGAGCGCTAACCACTCAGCTACCGTGCCGCCAATAGTTCAGTCCGGTGTTTCTATTATTGTCAACTAAATATTGTTAATGATAAAAGGAGAAGTTCAATTTGTCAACTGGACAAAGTATGTTTGGTTGAAAACGTCCTCCTGTGGACCCACTCACCTGCGGAAGGCTTCATCAGGGCTGGTGCATTGTGTTCCTTTTATCATGGATTCTACCTGGACGACTGAGGGACTTTTCATGCATCTTAAGTAAATATTGTTAACTAACTTTTATGTTATGTTCTTGGACAAGACATCTGTGTATGTTCCTATGATTTATGCGATCTGTGTGTCATGTGATTAACTCAATAAAAGCTGAAGCGGCATTCCCATTGTTGGGAGACATTGGTGAACTGACTCAAAGGTGCTGTCAGTCTCTGTTCCCCCCTTGCCGACAAGTAAAACTTCAACCTGGTGTCACTGGTTGTTCTTTTAGTAATACTGTGGCAGTATTGAATCTGTGATTTAACTCTGACAACCATGTTGCCCATGTTTGAATGTGGTGTGTGAGTTATTATTGGTGGCGACTGGAGGGGCTGCACTGCCTAACCCAAGGGCCCACATGTGAGACATGAAAGAAGGCCTAGTCATTACAACATTCTACAATATAAACAGATATTCCATGGTGGAATTTGTTGTTGTAATATATCATTGCACATGTATTTACATGTTTTGGTTAAAACTCTGTAACTACTGGGCTTATCCACATGAAATAAAAAATCTCAGAGTTCAATGCCTTAGCCTATCTATCAGCATAAATGAGCAATTATAACAATTTTACAAACCAAAAGTGAAAAGGTTACCTGGCCGGCCAAAACCACACACTTTGACAAAACTTAGTAGAAAAGACTGGCTGGTCTGGCAATTTGGAAAAGATTTTACGCCATAAACAACACAGCAGATTTGTGGATTTGTGGACATAGCCTAGTTATCCTCAAAGACATCATTGTTTTCAGTTGGAAAGAAACATAAAAGGCCACATCTTTAAGCAATAATAATAATAATAATAATAATAATAATAATAATAATAATAATAATAATAATAATAATAATAATAATAATAATAATAATAATAATAATATAGCTAGTGATTTTGGCTGTTTTTTAAACACACACAATCTCCCTTAGAGTTAGGCCGCTGCCCTTATAGCTAGCGCATATCTGAAATGCATATGAATCTTAAAAATGCTGTAGGCTATAGCCAAACATAGACCTATCCGTTTTTAGTTCTTTCTACTTGACAAAACATGTTAATAACATGTTAAGACTAAAATCAAACCTTTATTTTGAAATGTGTGTGAATGTTCTTGTGTGTTGTTTCATTAACTTGACGCGGGGTTTCCTCTGGTGAAGACTATTTACACCTATATTTTCGGGAGCCTTTCTGCCGCCACACAAAGGCACGGAGAGAAACGCTCGGTATATCGGCGTCCCAACACTTATAAATATCCAACAAATATACAATGACTGTCTAAACCGGCTGAGCTGCTTTTGATTTTGGAAACGCCGTATAATGTTGCGGGATATCCGCCTGCTCCCGTGTGCACTGCAGTGGTGCGCAGCTTCGTCTGGAGGAACACCTGTGAGTCTCTCCTGGCCACAGCCATGAATGTTGAGTAGGTATGGACACAAAAAGCCACTAACTAATGCACCACACACACACTCACACACACTGGCTATTTAACACAATGCCTTTAAAAGAACGCGGTAGTGGATCATTGCTGTAGAGGGAGCTCATCAGAAGGCTACTTCACCCACTCGCTGCATCTGTGGCTCTTTTGAGAATCTCTAATCATGGTTAAGATCCACATAGACAGTGTTGTGAATACATTGCGCACCGTTCTGAATGGCTGTGATAGCAATATTCGGGTCTAATAGTCAGTGGGTCCTAAAAGCAGCGATGGAGTGAGGGTGTGGGGGCGTCTTGACGCTGTCAGACAGGATGTAGGGGAGGATCTCTTGGAGCAGGATTACCCGACCATTTTTGGAGAGCGGGAACCATGGAGTTCTCATCACATTGACGCATTGCACTCCCTGCGCCCTACATCCATTAGCATTATATAATCATTCTCGTATTATGTCTGTTTCTCTGGACAGCATATGATCACTGAATAGCTACATCTCCCCCCTCCCACCCGTTTACATCCCCTGAGGATCCGTATGCAGCTCTGCTGAGCAACCTATGAATGCCAGTTATTATTGTGGGATGTATCACTGTTTACATAATTCAGCCAAAGCTGTGTGCAGCAATAAGAAGAGGGAACAAATGTATAAAATGCAGTTATGTCTCATGACTCATGATTTCAGTAGTGCAAGGAGAGACGGTATGTGTAAAAATCTGAACAAGCTTGTGTACACTAAATTGTCAAATGTGAAACTGATGTGTCCAAATCTTCTTCAGTTGATTGTCATGGTGCATGAATGCACTGTCAGTGACCGCAGCATCTTTCTGTTTCAGATAACCCCGAGGTGCAGTGTCTGTCTGCATTTATCTGAAAGAACAACAGTACAAATGTTGCACAGCCAAACATCGGGCAAGAAGCCTTCCCTGGTCACAGAGTGCTGAAATGTTTGCAGTGAAGACACAAAGTGCCAGATCAAATCAGCTGACTGTTTATTGGAGGTGGGGAAAGAGGAGCTCTCTAATACCCTGCATATGGTTCAAGGCCTGGCTTCTTTACAACCAAGAAAAGACGTGTTAACTGATCCCTCATCAGCACTTTGTGTTTCTGTCACGTTCAGCACTTCCACAAAGCAGAGAGATGGAGTGGTCACTGGAGAATGTGAGGGAGATGGTGGCTGGAGGGATGCAGTCTATAAGGGAGTGTGAGATTTGTGCTTTCGCCATAGGCATTTGTGTGCTGCTGCTCTTCATGTGGTACTGTTACAGAGTGGGCCGAGAGCACAGTTCCAGTCCCCTCCGAGGCCGCTACCTGAGTGGGTCCAGCCACATTGGGGGAGTGGTGGGAGGCTTCAGGAGTAAAGGAAGGCACTCCCTGCTGGAGGAGCAGAATGGCTTTGCCTTCTGTCAGTCATCTGAGTGTTTCCGCTGCACCAGTGCAGGGGAGAGCCTAAACCAGAGGCTGTACCACAGTCTGCAGGACTACGCCAAACGCTACACCTGGTCTGGTATGGGCCGAGTGCACAAAGGGGTGCGGGACCAGGGCAGGTATCTCAATAGCAGACCAACCATCCAGAGGCCAGAGGTGTTCTTCCTCCCTGACCTACCCTCAGCTCCTTTCTTCTCTAGAGAAGTGCAAAGACATGATGTGGAGCTGCTGGAGCAGAGCTTCCCCGCTCTTTTGGCTGAGTTTGAGAGCATCTATCACCAGCCGCCAGCTCGCAGTGGCTCGTCACTCCCTCCAGGATGGAAAGCAAACAATACTCCACGAGGTCAATGGTGGACCTATTATCTGGTGAACCAAGGCACGCCTCTGGTCCTCAATGTTAGAAGGTGCCCTAAAGCATGGAGAGTCCTGGGCCAGCTGCGCACCTTCATTGCTAACAATGTGTTTGGAAATGCCTGTTTTTCTGTACTCACACCTGGGGCTCTCATCACTGAGCATTATGGTCCAACAAATGTCCGATTGCGCTGCCACCTGGGTAAGACCCATCGCTTTGTGACTGCAGTTAATGCATTCACATCATCTTTGTAGCATTTGTGTATATACCAACGGTAGTAAGCTAAAGTCATGGTGCACCAAAAGATGAACAAATGTAGCACTTTAAAACTCCAACCATATATAACAGAATTATCATGGAAAGACTGAGTAAGTGGATTAGATAAGTTGTCTTTTGATAGGTTGTAATTGGCAGAACATTTTGTCAGGAGCAGGGAGAATGTGCTGCTGTTGTCCAAGGAAGGCACAGTGTAGTGGTAACAGAAAAATATACATAGACACTGATGTCAACATAAGCCTTAAGATTGATGGTTATGCTGATTGGTTTATTCATGCTTCCTTATTAATTGGCAACAGGCACCAAAAGTTCAGAAATTAATGTAGTAATGAAGGGAATAAAGATCTTCATAATGTGAATTTTGCATTTAGATTTTTGATCTACTTTCAGGTCTGAAAGTTCCCCCATCATGTGAGCTTGTTGTTGGTGGAGAACCTCAGTGCTGGTCTGAGGGCAGCTGTCTCCTGTTTGATGACTCCTTCCTCCACAGGGCTTTTCATGAGGGTGAGAATACAAAAAAATCACTCCAATATGTATTGATGATTTCCAAACATGAATTATTATTAAAAAAATATATTTTTTATTTATGAAGGGAACCCAGAAGACGGCCCACGTGTGGTTTTTATGGTGGACCTGTGGCACCCAAATGTGGCTGCTGCTGAGAGACAAGCCCTGGACTACATTTTCACCCCAGGACGTTTGGAGGACAGAGAGGGGAAATGAGTGAACCATGTCCAGGCCAGATACAGGGCATTTGAGGAAGTGTTTGTATGATTAGGGAGCAACTCTTTTTGTGTCCAGACCAGCTCTTGCATTCACTGTGTACATATGTTTTGGCCCATATTCAACATAACTCCCCATTACAGCTGACAAAACATTGGGCCTTGTTTATCTCCACCCTGAGCACTAAAAAGCCAATATCATACACATTTTATATTTGACCAAGTACAGTCATATTAGTATTAATAGCCATTAATCTGCAATCCCCTTTCTATTATTCTGTGTTGAAAGAGTGCAAGGTACATTTCAAATAATTGAATCTCACACTTTTGATGTTTAACATTTGTATTGGAGTATTGTATTGGATGTTGCCACCAATAACCAAGTCATTTTACCACCATAGTTAAGAACTGCTGCTGCTGACCAAATAGTAGCCTTACTTGGTCAAAATATGTTGAGATGCAGGTAGAGAACAATGATAACAATTACTAAAAGCTTTATGGCTTTAAGCTTTATGTTGGTATAGTATGTTATTATTGTGTAAAAATGATGACGCAGCTATGGGGAAGGGGGGGCATCTTCAGTGGCCTGTTATAGCACTTTGTACAAAGGGGGTGGTACAG
Organism: Paratrypauchen microcephalus; assembly: GCA_036785185.1. Taxonomy (NCBI): domain Eukaryota; kingdom Metazoa; phylum Chordata; class Actinopteri; order Gobiiformes; family Gobiidae; genus Paratrypauchen; species Paratrypauchen microcephalus. The sequence goes on from JAVJIX010000071.1 coordinate 3,457,562, forward strand.
TAATGCTTTTTGAGGAGACAGCTGTGCTGTGAATGTGGTTTAGCTCGTATACATACTACTTTACATTTAATATCATGATCTTTGTTTTGCACTTATCCTTTTAAAAACTACATTTTAAGGGCTAAAATCCAGCTACTTGTTTTTAATCTAATTTGCAATGGTGACGTGTCTAGGGACAAGCCCATATTGAACATAATCATCCGTGTGTTTTTGATAAACTAGGTCCAATGTCCACTTTGAATTCATGAATGTTTACAGACACTGCTAATGTCGCTAACTCCTGCTAGGGTGGTAGACAGTCTTAGGTGAATGGTTAGAAAAGCACATATCAAGGTCACACTGTAATTCGGCCTGTGCTGTAACGTCAGAAAGCCTTTACCAGGTTACTCATGTGATTCGAGTGTGTTTGATATCTGGTTTGTTTTTTTGTACATATGGTGGAGGTCTTTTGTGAATGTTATATTTGGAAATGATTGTCTCGTTGCTCTAACTATTGTGTTGTCTTGATTTTTCAGGTGAAGTGAATGCTTTTCATTATCCATTGCGACAGAGCCATCTTTGAAAGTCATTCTGTAAAATGTACTATCCCTGTTGTTCTGTGAGGTTTTCTGTTCGAACATTGTATTTCTGCATAGCTATATTAATTACACAGCCACAATACTTAAATCAGCAGCACCTTATGAATATCTGTGCACAAAGGATCAAATTGTTGCAAGTGGATAGTCATTATAGCTTTACTGGTCCATTGCAATTCAACTAATGATCACTTATTAATGTTTACAAAAGTATTATAATCACAAGCTGTTTACATGATTGGACGACTAAGGCACTCACATTGAGCTGTCCATAATTGGGTTGGAATTCTTGAATGCTGTTTTAAAAGGTCATTCCCGAAGCACTCGCTTTACATTTACATGGTGAGCAAGCATTCGGGTTACATTGAAAGTTAACATGTTCTTGTGCAAATTTTGAACAGCATTTCTGTACATTTAATAAATGGTCAACTTATTTAATCAGCTGAGTGAGTCTTTTACTCTTATAACACCATGAAAATAACAGTGATGTTTTCTCTTCTCTTGTAAGTCTTAACGGATTAAACCAGAATAATCCATGCCAAAAGAAAAGCAAAAAATTATGAACTGTTAGTGGCAGTTTCATAAATAAAAGCAAAGTAGAAGTCATGTTAATGGTCAGGGTCTGTACTATACGTAGATCTGATTTTATGTCATGATTATATTTGCTCAGTTTGTTCACGTTGTTTATGTTACGGTTTAAGTTATACGCTAAATACTGTTTTACACTTGACCCAGTTTTAGAAAAGGCAAGAACATTGATTGGTCAGACTGCATGTGGAAAGGTTTGAGAGACACTGACAGCTCTTTTCACTCCTTCATATTCACCAATTCTGCAATAGAACCAAATTATCTTGCCAAATAATTTTGATATAGAAAACAAGTGATAGGAGAACAGATTCTACCGCAATGTAAAAGATAAAATAGGTTATAAAAGGAAAGGGCCCAGATACGGATATTGATCATTTCTGGGAGCCTCACTAAAAAATTGATTTACCAAGTTTTCTTTTTTAAGATGCAGTTTTCTATGTCTGTCACTTGGAGGCGTGGGTACACAAGATATTGTCACAGTTGATCCAGTCTCTTGGCTTTATAACGTTACCATTTATGAAGCTTTGGTCAGACAAATAAGACACGTAATTTACTTATCCTACAGGTGCACGGAAAATATCGGATTATTGACATGATTTAGACTAACTTAATTGACTGAAATTGTTTGGACACATGCAGTTTAATCCCCTGTCTAGTCAGATTGTCTGCTGTCTGCTCTCCAGTCAATAATCACATGACGTCTAACAGAAATAATCCATCTTCGTGTTTTGTTTTGTTTTTTGAGTTGGTCAGCCATCCGCGTAATGGTGGCAGAATTGGTTTCCAAACTGCATGTTTATGCTTTTATTGTGGGGTGAAAGAGAAAAGCACAATGGCATGACATACATTATTTATTTTTTATTTAATTTATATTTTTATTGATTATTTATTTGTTTAGCCTACTTATTGATGCATGTTTGTTATTTTTTATTTATGTTTTTATTTATTTATTTACTTATGTATTTATTTTATTTTTATTTTTATTATTATTATTATTATTATTATTATTATTTATTTATTTATTTATTTATTTTTATTTTTTTTCTCATAGTGCAGCTATAAACTAGTCTATGTATCTCAAAACACTTCAAAGATAAACTGGTTAACTCAATGTCCACTATAAAGAACACAAATGGGTCTCAGGAGGATATAGATTAAGCTAACCAATGGAAGAAACAACCCCACAGCATTAGGATACAAAATTTTAAATGTGCATACTTGTAGTCGAAATTGTATGGAGAAGATGATAAATATTGATTTAAGCAAATTATTCAAAAACTAAATGGGCGTTTTGTCAGGCTTGGTCTGGTCTAAGTGTAAACAAATAGCCTAGGCAAAAACATTCATTTGCAACAATCTAAAAATAGCTAAAGCATTGTGAAGGGATATTTTTGGTTGCAGTTTTTTCCTGGAACAAAGTTGGACGGGGCTAGATCTTACTATGGCTCGCACCCACGTCACTGTCTTGCTGCCAGAATTCTCATCAATGAAAAAAGGTGACGTGCGAGCCGCGGAGATCAGGTGGTGAGATGTAGCCCGAACTTAACGCAGGGAGGACAGGGGATGGCAATGGGAGTGGAAGCGCGGGTGATGTCGACGATCGCGCCACAGAGGTAGAGGAAAAACCGCAACAATGAGCTCAGCTTTCCCTAAATCTGATTCCACCACATCACTGCTCAAAGCATCCACAACGAAGAGAGCGACACACATCCCGTCGGAGAACCGCAGAAGTCTGCCTCAGCATCCGCGCCACGACAGCCACCGTCCCGCCGCGCTCCAAGGCGGCAATCCAACCGAGCAGGAGTCCCGCTGGCCCGCAGAAGGGGCTGCTCGGAGACCCCTTTGTCACCCCTCGGTTTCTGATAGTCGGGACAACCACGTACAAAACAGGTCCCGCCACAACCACGCTTCGGACATGCAGGAGCCCACGGGTGGCGAGTCTGACGTAAAGGAGCGCTCCAGGTCTCACCGTCACCACAATCACCATCATCATCACCATCACCGGAGGAAGCACCACATAGCACCCCTGGATGACCCACCTCATCCCGCATCACCTGAACAACAACAGCCCGCACCCTCGCGCCGCTGTCACACGCACGCCCCACGCCATGTGCCCCGAGAGCTCTCACTGTCCGACTGCCACGACGACAGGGCTCCCCTTTTTGAGCCCGCAGACCGTAAAAGAAACACTGTGATGATGAATGGAGCCCGGGGAGGAGGGCACCGGGTCAGCAGTTCCTCCCCGTCCTCGTGTTCTCCGGTTCCACTGTCCAGTAGGTCATCCCGTCGCTCCCGGAGATCCAGCGGTGCCTCCTTAGTGTCTGACTGCCAATTACGCACCATCCTGAGCTCACTCTTTGGACAGGTAAATATTGGTTTAAGCATAAAATATATTCACATAGTCATAAGGGAGCAGTTTTCAAGGCTAGGTGGGCTATATTACATTTGGGACAAGCATCATAACAAAATCACTCCTACATTTGGCATCACCAGCATAGCCATATGTGACAAAATAGGCAATCTATAGACATATTGTTACATGCCCTTTTATATTTTTTCCTATACAGAACAAGTCAAGTCAAGATTGGCTCAATATATGTAGCTGTTACCTACTTTCTGAGCTATTTGCAGTGCCTGTGGGTCAAGTCAATAGCTTTTCTAGATTAGAGCATTGCATTGTCTACCTGTGGGCATTTTATGTAAAACTGTTCCAGTTATAGCCACTTTTGGGTATGTTGGAATTGCATTTGCAGGAAATAATGTGCTTCTCATGTATTTGTGAGCACAAAGAAAGTGGTATTTTTGTTTAGAATCAATAAGATCAATTTTTGCTAATATGGTCCATAATGCAGTCTGCTACATTGCCATTACCCATTGATGTAAGCTTTTTCTTGTGTAATTTGAATAGACTAGGATACACAGTGATGCCTTAAACAGATCTCAGCCAGGGAGTAGTGTCTATTGGAGCGGACAGGTGTGGCAGATGAAACAGTTTTAGTACAAAGAGGTGGCAATCATTGATGTTGTTTAATGAAGGGAGGTAATGTTATGCATCTTCCAGTGAAGTCTGAGAATTATATTTTGCTGGAAATAGATAAACAGACTGTTGTGAACCACAAATGTATTTGTGATTTCCTGGTTGGCAGTCATTGCTCTTAATTTGCACAATTTATACAAATATTAGCTTGTGTAGTTGTGGCGTAAAATCTTAGTGCTTCATTGCGTTATTAAAATATTGGTGTGTAGATAACATATAGTGCTTTTTTACACAGGAAGACAGGATGAGTAAATATTGTCCTTGACCAAAGACAGGTTTCTATAGAGCCAAAGCGGTCATCCAGGGACTTGTATAATAAAACATGTCATAGTGTGTTAGACTGGAAATACACACATCGTTGAAAGAAATCATGGAGGTGGAGTAAGATCAATGTCAAAAGCTTTAACTCTGGTCTCAGTTAAAAGTGGAAAACAGGTGTACGCTGTCACAGGTTGTGCTATGAAAGAAATGTTATGAGTTGGTGTTCCAAAACAATCAAATTAAAGCAAATTGTGTTCTTTGCCATTATGGCTGAATGTGATGGGAAATCAATGTGCATTTAGCATTGATTTACCATTATATTTGTCGATTCAAAAATGTCAAAAGGATAACAACGTCTGGAACAAACTGGCCAAAATAATGTAGGAATGAATGAGCAGAATTATTTAGAAGGTGATTTGGATGGATAAATAATGAGTGTTAAAGCGTTTAGTTTAATGGAGCTATGTAATATCAATAAATTCAGGATATTGTATTGAAGCCATTTTGATTTGCTTTTTACACTGAACTGTTGTGTTTGCCATTGCTTTCTACGGTGGAAACTACAGAATGTTTTTATAAGGAAATTACTGCAATTACAGCGGCTGGGGATTTCTCCTTTTTCAATGACAGTGCCTTCTTGTCTCCAAACACAACGCTGGTTGATTGAAGCAGTGATTGCCTCCCCTGTTGTTGCGCTGCTGTGATGCTGCTGGAGGTCAGACTGACCTTGTGTGAGCCTCAGAGGGCAGAAGGAAGAAACCAGCACATGCATTAGTCACATACATGGGGAATATGAATAGGCTGTCAATTCAAATAAATTACATTAGCGAGCTGAGTGTAAAGGCAATAGGGCACTGCACAACCCTCTCTCTCTAAATTAACAAACGTCACATGCTTTGTGTTTGGCCCTGAACCATATGAAGCTGTTTTTGCATTTGTATTTGGGGGCTATGATAATGTCTTTATTGTCATTACTACCAAATTACTATGTCTAATAAAAAAAAAGACATTTAGAGCCAAGATAAAATCAAAGACAACCATTTTTCTTCAGTAGTAATATTCATGTAGACTTTTTTTTAACCCAGTTTTGTGAAAATAGTTTGGCCACAACAGATTTTACTACCTCCAAGACTATTTGGGCCTAGAACTGGCACAAAATGTACTGTCTTGTAACCCATGGAGCTAGTATGACTTGTTTGGACCAGCAATACTGATTCTTATGAGAATACAAACTCACAAAATTCCATTTGTTCATGTTCACATTGACTTGAAGTGTGGGCAGATTTCAAGTCAAGAAGATATTCCCATTTGAAGTGAAAATCTGCATTTCATTGTCAAAGCAAGAACAATTAAGATCCTAAACATGACAGTAAGTCTGTGTTGTTCAGACATTGACAGATTATATCGGAGGCTGGGAATCATATTTTCCTTTAATAGGCATAAATCTCTCTCTGTTGTCTAAGTCTAGTCTTTCTCTCTATCTCTCTCTCTCTCTCTTGTAAATCCTCGCTCACTCATCTCTCTCTCTTTCCTGATCATTAGTACTACGACATTCTCTCTCCATTCAGGTCAGTCTGTCTAGAACAAACTTTTACTCCGTTGAAATCTAGCTTAGCTGCCGTTCTACATGGGTCTTGCTGCCACCAGAGTCCGGTCTCCTTTCAAAATGCGGGCTACGGTTTTGACAGAAAAAAATTCCTCATGGTCCATTTTAGTGCCTATTTTTTCTTTTGGTATGGGGAACTGTTTACATTCACCTCTTCAGACGGTAAGACATGAGTGCACTTAGCATAAAGTTACACTTATCACATAAACTATTACAGGGAAAAATCTATAAGAATGTGTTTGGAGTGGAGGAATTAGAAGTAGATTCTTCAAACATACAGAATATGCACCAGACAAAATGCAGTTAGAACTTACTTAAACTATTTACCTTTGCTCCAAATTTCAACCAAAATATATTATATGTTTTAGTTGTTGAATATTGAACAACTAAATTCAAAACAGCATGTCTTGTTTAAAATGGTTGGAGGAACCGAAATAATCTTAATTGAAAAATGAAAAAGAGACAAAAAAGAGACCAAATTTAGCATGTGCATTACATCAACAACATGCTTCTTGTAGATGATAAACATCACATTTGCTTGCAGTAGTTTAATTTTATTATATCGTTTTACTGTATTTGCATATAGATTTTACAAATGAAACAGTGGCAACATTTTTGGGGCTGTTGTCATTTGCTGTCTGTGTCTTTGTCTGCCTGTGTGTTTACAGTTCTGGTGACAGTGTATAGGTGTGAGATGCCAGTCTTTGCAATGTGCCGAGTAAACTGTTATGAGCAATGAGCGGAAAGTTGGCAGCCGGCTGTTTTATTTGATGCCTTTGCTGTTTTTTCAACATTTTCATGCTTCAAATACTCAACACAACCACCAGAATCACTTGCATAATAGTTTCACTGAAAAGCGTTGGCTTTTTGAGTTTATGTAACAAAAGCTCTTGAAAAACTGTAGCATCCTTGTAGTTAACCTCAAAATAGATTGGAAATTTTGGTGAATGTAGTTCTACGTTAAGGGGTGATCCTTATGTCCCTATGAGGGAAAAATGCATTTTCAGATAATAGCCTTTGATGTTACAATGTCACATACACATCTATAGAGGTGACTTGACTAAATTAAATATTAAAAGTGGAGTGGACAGTTCTGTTGTTTCCACATGAAAGCTTGTACGCTAAGAGACCAAACTGACCCAAAATATATATATATTTCTATTTGTAGAAAAGACTAACCTCTTTCAAAATATAGTATATATGACAGTAAGTAACACCAACAATCTGTATTTGGTGAAAAGGTCATGAATACATTTCTTGGAACGTAAAAGTCTGTCTTTATAGACTATGCAGCATGGTGAACAGAAGACAGTGCATGCTATAGTAAAACATATCTGGACAAATAAACATTCTTGAGAAGTAACAGTCCCTGGCATTGTTCCAAAGCGTGCCTATTATTGTATCTTACAAAGACTATAAAATGGCAGTATTTTTGATTTCATAAAATCCAACTGTTTAAAGTAGTTAATGGTTGCCACTCCGCTGGGTCAATTTTTCATGAGCAGTGGGCAGCTGCCATAGTGCTTGCTAATACTTAGCTAGGCTTAGTGAGGACCTTCTAATTTGGGGGATTTTGCTGTGGATGTTTTAGTTTGATGGGTGAGAACAAGGTGCCAGGAAGATGCAAACTCCACGCACACAGGTCAGGCCACGACCTTATGGCTGTGCCGCGAGGAGGCTACTCAGTCATCATAACATACTCCATACAACTTTACAACAACTCACCCTTATGTAATAGATAATCCTATGTCCTGTCAATCATCATATCATCTTTGCACTGTTTTCCTTACGACCTATTTATATATAGCTGAAATAATTTTATCACTTATTTTTATTTTATTTTTACTTGTACATAATGATATCTTATAGATAAAGATACAAACACTTCTGAACTGGCTGAAGTACGTGTAGGTTTGTCACGGTGTTGATTGCCCTTGCCTCATGTATTTTATGTTTTTCATGTTATGAGTTCCGGTCAGACAGTTTTGGGTCCAACCTGACGTCACTATTCTTGTTATGTTTAGACTTTGCTGTGCTCCTGCTGTTAACCCTTAAGGCTCCTGGGATGTGTCTGTATCTTGTCCTGTCCTTTAAAGGTTGTGTTCATTGTAAGTACGTTGCAGAAAAGATACACAGCCACATTCTTCTGTGAACTTCAAGGTTAAAATTTCCAGCAATCATTCATAGGGACTGTCCTATTTCCTCAAACTGGTTTGATCATCTCAATGCAAGATACAGCCAACCCTAACCCTATTTCTATTTGGTTAAAGAGTGGATTGTTTTGAAGGTTTCTTTTTACTCTGTTTTGACCACTGAGCTGATGGGGGTATGTTTTATAGGTCTATAGACTTGAATACTTTCCAGAGACACACAAAGTCATAAATATTGTAGTAACTTGTGCCTCAATGTTTACAGGACAGAGAGCTGAGGCCAGAAGAAGTGGAGGGTAAGTGTATCTGTATATCTTTCTATATTGTGATATCAAATAATAATAAGATACTATGCATATCTAATATTTGTGTTTGGCCATGACAGAGTTGAGAGATGCTTTTAAAGAGTTTGACAAAGATAAAGATGGATTTATCAGCTGTAAAGACCTGGGCAACTGCATGAGGACCATGGGATACATGCCCACAGAAATGGAACTCATCGAACTGAGCCAACAAATAAACATGAACTGTATGTTTTTTTGTTTCTTCTAGTGTTGCTTGTTTATATGTTATTAGACAGCATGTTTAATATCACCCTCTTACTACAAATGAATACATGTAAGGGTATAGTAAATATCAGATTGGTTATGGTCACACATCTTTATATAGAGCTTTTCCACCTTCAAGGCACCCAAAGCGCTTTACAACAAGGAACCACTCACCCATTCACACACACATTCACACACCGGTGTACGCAGACACTGGGGGCAAGGTGGGTTGCCCAAGGACACAACGGCAGCATTCATCTGTGGAAGCTGGAATCGTACCAACCAACCTGTGGGTCAGTCTGATCGCTCAACCACTGATGTTTCTTATGTCTTAAGAGTGGGATTTGAACCGCCAACCTTTGGACAAACGCTCTACCAACTGAGCTACCATATAGGATATATAGATACAGTATCTATTGTTAGGCTGATAGGTGTTGAATCCAAGTTCCAATGTATTTAACCACTCCTGTACCAAATGCTGTTTTCAAGTTATCTGGTACAGTTATCTGGTCACAGTTTTGGGGGTGAAAGGAGAAAGAGAGAACTTGGTGAGAAATTGATTAGAATCAGATTTTGGTGTGCATAACATAGCCAGCCTGTTAGAAACATGAATTAGACATGTGCAACAAAAATGTGCAGTGTCCAAAAGACAATGGTTTTGTGAAAAAGGCCTGTAAAACTATTTCACTCCTTGGACTTTCAAATTATTACATTAACACATACAGAGAAACAAAATACCAATACAAAATGTATAATAACTAGTTAGTTTGTGAGATTCAGACAACTCTATAAACTATAATGCATACACATTTGTGTTTCTCATACAGTCTTATGTGTTTATCATATAGTCTGGGGTTAAAATGAAACAGTATAAAAATACATTTTACTATAATGTTTTGTTTCAAACCGTAAGTTAAAGGGCCCATATCACACTATTTTCTGATCTATGTTATAATCATCACAAACATATCTTGAGTTGTGTTTTGTTTCATTCACACTATTTTTTTATTATTTTATTATTTAGTTTTATTTATGAGACAGAGACAGTGCACAATATACATTAACCTTAACAGGAGAGATACATTGTGCCAGGTTGTAGCACTAGAGCAAATTTCCACCTGTACGTAGTCCCTGGTGCATGCTTAACATACAAATTCTGCATATTTAGGCTTCTTCTTTCAGACAAAAAACACTCCCAGCTTGTGATGTCATGTGGTAATACAGGAAGTGCTCTACTGTCTTTTTAAACTCCACACACCTTCACTGTAATTATTTGGATGATTTCAGCCCTGGAATTGCCAATCTCTACTCAACTAAGGTAAAAGGTAGCTGTTGAATTGAAAACTATCACTAGATGACATCACAAGGTGAAACAGAGCATTGTGAGCCTGGGAGATGTAGACAGATTAATAATAAAGATTATCCAAACATGTGTGAAACAAAACAACTCATGTTATATTTTTGAGGAGGTACCAACATTCTTACATGGCGTAAACCTCACAAGTGTCAATTTTGCATAATATAAGACCTTTAATCATCCTGAATATTTCATTGTTTGTCTTCAGTGGGAGGTCATGTTGATTTTGAAGATTTTGTTGAACTGATGGGTCCTAAACTCCTTGCCGAAACAGCAGATATGATTGGAATAAAAGAATTAAAAGATGCCTTCAGAGAGGTAAGTGTGAAGATGGTTAGTTTGATTATACAGAGCTCTCCCAAAGTTAACTGTGTTTTTTTTTTCACGCAAGTTTGACACAAATGGAGATGGTGCTATAAGCCCTGCTGAGCTCCGCGATGCAATGAAAAAACTTTTAGGGCAGCAGGTAGGACATAGATGGAACATTTAAAAGTACTGCCTGAAATTAGAGGTGCCCCAATAGCCTGTATATATCTTTCTAGGTTGGCCTAAAAGAGGCTGAAGATATTCTAAAAGACGTGGATTTAAATGGTGATGGACTTGTGGATTTTGAAGGTAAAGTTCATAGATGTGTTAAAGTATACATACCCTAGTTCATCTGTAGCTGTTTTTTATTTGTATTTATTTTAGTTTTTTATTTAGTACTTTTTTTTGTATTTGAAGATCATTAGCTATTATTTAAAGTTTCATATATAATTACTTGTAATATAATGTGTATCAGCTAAAAATGCCCCTGGACATTATAATATAACTTATAATATTTCAAAGTAGTTACATTTTATTATCAGTTAGTCCTATGTAAACTTTAACTCGGCCTAATTAATTCTTCTTTTGCATTCACAGAGTTTGTCCGAATGATGTCGCGCTAGCATCACAAAGACACTAGGGGTTCTGAATTTGATGCTAACTACACTTGACAAGGACCAACAGAGAACCTTGTCAAGTCTGAGCCAATCAAGTAACACTGGAAATGAATTCTCACGGTTTTATAGAGCAAGAAATCACCTCACTCAAAAAAAGTGTTCTTCCTGAAAAAAATTGAGTTCAGCCAAAGTTGAACTTGCTGTAGCCAATGATTGTCCATCTTATGTTTTTTGCACTTTATTCCCCACGTAATTACTTCCTGTTGGGTAGGTTGTTGGTCAGTGTCACTGTCACTCTAACACAAGTAGAACTGTCAGAAACTGAATGTATATTTGTGTAGATAAAACAAGTGCACTGTTATACATTTGACAAAGGAGTCACACAGTAGTTTATTATCTGCATGTTTTTGTGTTGCTGTATTGGTGCTCCACTGAAAACCATGAGATAAATGTGTGTCCATTTGTGAGACTTCACTGTGCAAGTCTTGTCTATGATGTAGTCACTGTGTGGTACATCTGTGGGGATTCCCAGTCATCCAGGTCACAAGACTGTCTCTAATTAATGAGCAAACCTAATGAAATCTTAATGAAAAAGCTTAAATTAAGAACGAAAATGTTATATTCCACAGGGCACACATTTCTGAAGGATAGTTTTATGTGCATAGAGGTTTTCAAACTTTTCACATTACCAATTGTGGGTAACTGGCTTTTCACATAAAAATTTGTCTTCAAACCAAGTTTTGAAAGGTGATAGGGCCTACAACTAATGAGTCTGAGAAACACTGTCAATTGCCCAATATCCTGAAGCCATCAGGGTTGATTAGTTTGAGGTTTGATCTGCTGTTTGATTTTGAAACACAAAGTGAATGTAAAGTCTCTGTTGTTTGCGTGAAAAAGCAGGAAAAATGTACATTTCTTACAACATATGTTTTATGGTATATGTAGACCTATGTTTGTTTATTGTCAGTGATTGTAGTGGTTATATGCCACTCTTGTCTTGTCAAAGCAATTATTATGCATGCCAAAGAGATACTTTTACCAAGTTGTATGCACATTTTCATTTCATAAGTATTTGCCAAGAGGACTGTAGAAGATTAAAATATGTTTACATGCCACCACTTTCTATAGTGGTGAAAAATATAATAAACAGTAAATAACGATGATAAAAGCTGTTTCCATTCTAGTCAATATTATGATGCAAACCTGAAGAAGAAAAGAACAATTCACTGTGAATCTCTCATAATATATTTATACAGCACTACATTCCATTGATCTGAATGCAAGCTTGGGACACAGTGTTTGCAGCCACTGCTTCTTTGCTATGTCCTCACATTGTCATCAAGACGCAAAAGGAGAAATTCAATTTGTCAACTGGACAAAAGTTTATTTGGTTGAATACGTTTGCAGCTCATCCAAGCTGCTTCTTCAGTTCTGGTTAGAGTGCTGGTGGACACTGCCTATTATCTGCCTCAAGGGAGGAGCTAACTACAATGAAATTACTCTAACACGCTTAGACTAACATGCCTGTTTAACCAGAACTGGTTTGAGAGGGGAGTTAAAAAAAAAAAAATTTGTCAAGAAAGAAAATCCTTCCTTGAACAGAAATGGAGGTCTCGGACATTATTTGTCTCACATCTATAACTCTATCCTTGCCTGGAAAAATCCAGACTCATCCCTGTATCTGTATAATACAGAGAAATATCCTTCTGGATTTCCAGGTAAACTCTATCCTCAAACCTAAATCAAAACAAACAAAGAAACAATAGGGCTAGCCAGGTCAGGTCCAGAGGTGTGAAAACACCCATTATGGCCCTGAATGGCTATGCTAACAATGGCTATGCTAACAAGACCCAACACTCCACTCCCACTGTATATCTAAAAGGCCTTACCTAACTAACAGAAACTGTAAACAAATAGGTATGGCAGTTTCAGAGTAATTTCATTGTAGTTAGCTCCTCCCTTCAGGGAGATATAGGCAGTGTCCACCAGCACTCTGACCAGAACTTAAGAAGCAGCTTGGATGAGCTGCAAAACGACCAAATTTCGACCAAATACACTTTTGTCCAGTTGACAAATTGAATTTCTCCTTTTGCCATAGATTCTACCTGGACGACTGATGGATTTTACACACAGTGTGATCAAGAGATACAGACTATTTGATGTTCCGTTTTAAAAATGTAAAAATGTAAATATAGCTAGCTACTCTTTAGGGCCTAAGTTTCGATGAAAGAGGTAAGAGGTATCCAGAAACACCTGTCCTCCACTGAGATAATGCTGTTACCATGGAAACTATCTCCATTCATCTCGTACAGTCAGCCTCCGAGCGAGCTGCGTTGGACTTTTCTGATTGGACAAGACTACCCGGACTGCACCATGTGTGTAGGGGTGGTACATGGTGCAGGCATCTATACATATAATAAATATATACATTTAAGTGCAGTGGATAATTTCAAATTGTAGCTTTTACTGGCAAGATCGATACACTTAATTCACCATTTAGTTTGTTAAGCAGCATCTCTCTATAAAATCATTCAATGCATAGCGTTAATTGTATGTATTATCACACTTGACTAAAATACTTGACTAAAACAGATGTTAAATATGTTTTAAATAGTGCCCTTCTCACCTAACTTAATTTTTTAAAACACCCAATTTTAGAGGCAATATAAACCGTAACCATATTACCCGCACTGTAGAATATGAATCATTTTGTGTATAATATAAAGTTGAAGTAAATCAGACTCATCCTGTCTGATTGGTCATAGTTTCTGTCCATCACCTGCCAGTACAAACTGAAGTTAGGTATCCCTCTTCCGCCTCCTGCTCCACTCACTGTAGCTTAGCCGCACAGTAGTGGCTGCACATTGAATGAAAGTCAGCACAGCAGCTGCTCACCACAGATACAGAGGGATATTTCCACGCTGTCACCGTTTTTTTTTATGTTTTTATAATCATCTTTTTGTACGGCAGCATTATATTAAGTGTACTTATAAAGCGTGATCAAAAAACGCTGACGATATTTGTGGGGTAAGGTGAGTATTTGCTGAACCAAGAATTTCTGGTTAGACAGGTATGTTAGCAAAATTTGGACAATGATACTCTATTCAATTTCCATACAGTGCTTTAAATTTTATTAAGAACTATTAAGATATGCGTTAATGTAATCGTACACACCTAGTCTGAAGCTGGTATTGCTTTAAAATGTCTTTTAGCTTTAATCTTTCCAATCTCTGAGCTATTGCGCTAATGCTACTACCGGTGTCACGTTAGCCATGTAGCTATTTTGGAGTAATTACGTGTCTTAAATGTTTTCGTTTTACGTACTTTATTTTCTCGATGTGTTTCTCGACGTGTTTTAATTATTGCATTGTACTTTGAACATTTGCTATATTGAATAACATTGCACTGGCTCTAAATGCAGCTCATTTTCAGTCAGACATGCATCTTGGAGATATCATGTTGCAGGATTGAGAAGACTGCTAGCTTTCCCTGTGAAGTGACCATATGTGGCGATTATTTCACGTAAACGGAGAACTGTCCTTAAAATATAATGTTCCTGACATGTCAAACACTTGATCTTTGTTGATCGTTATGGCGTTGTAGTATTTTTTTAAGCATCACAGAGTGAGCCTCAAGAGCTGGGGGGAACCCACTAGAATCTGCAATTGTTTCATAATAACACTCATACTGCCAGAGATTTCAGCAAGGTCTTCGAAGTTGTTATTTTGAATTTTCTGAAAGGATTTCATTTGCTCTCTTCTTTAAGTTTGTTTTATAATGATTATTAGTTTTATTGAGTTATTTTTGTACTACTTGCAATGGCAAGGCATAAGGATTATTTATTATAAAAATGTAAATGACTTGATAAATTGTGTACGGAATCATTACAACAGAGTTGTAAAATTAATTCATATTTAACAGATTAAATTGTTTCTAATTGACAATAAAAAAGGTTTTTAATTGAGCTGTAAATGAATCAATCCTGTCACAGAAAGCAAAGTTTGATGCAAACTTTCAGTTTATTTTAAAATTATGTCTCTATGTTCATGAACCTTATTACTAAAAAAAAAAAAAGTTTGTCATATTGCCCTTCCTTATTTTACAATGAATAATCAGTTACACATTTTTATAACTGCATTAGGCCATGTCATTTAGTATAAATAACTACAACTTGCTAAGAATGGTCTCCTCTGTCCAGGACCAGGCTGTGTGTGTGGACATGAAGTGGGACACGGCTCGACTGGTCACTGGGCTCCTTGCTGCAGTACTGTTGCTGTTGGCAGAGCAGTGCTGGGCAGACGGTGGTGGCCCCAGTCTCGCCGAACGGGTGATTTGGGCTGTAAACTCCGGTGGTGAGGCCCATTTGGATGTGCATGGCATCCATTTCAAAAAGGACCCTTTAGAAGGAAAGGTTGGTAAAGGTAAGTTATTGTGGAGATATGTTCTTAACCTTCCTTTATAGCATCTTATATTTATAAGACCTTTTCTGGTTACTTTTTATTCTATCTGAAGATTAACTGAACCTTAGCTGTCTGGTATTTACTTAATACTTAACAAACATAAAGACTTGCTTCTATAAAATAATACTTCTTAACCTTTTTTCACGTGTAAAATATAGTGTAAAAGAAGTCATTTTTGAAGTTTTAAAGGATAGTGTTTCCTTTATAGCATCTTATAAATACCTTTCCTGGTTACTTTTTATTCAATCTGAAGATTAACTGAACCTTAGCTGTCTGGTGTTTACTTAATACTTAACAAACATAAAGCCTTGCTTCCATATAATAATACTCTGAAAGACTGATATTGATCTGTTACGTGTGTTTGTATGTTTGAAGTAAATCAACAACCTCTCTTCAAGTTGAAATGGTATTGACGCAGTCAGACAGTTGACTTAAATTACTTCTTCAGCATTTCACAGTGAAGGCTTGACTCACAAGTACATTTTATGAGTAAATCTTGCTACAATGTAGCTTCCTCCTGTAGTTTCAGACTAAGTAGGAGTCAGCAAAGAGAGCCACAGCTCCGCCCTCTTTGCTCAAAGGGGAAGAAGGTGGTGATCAAATCTACCGTGACATTTTGGCTGTAATGTATGATACTATTGTACTGCATGGTGCTACCTTGGCAGTAAAGTATTTATATAAATAATGACAGAACTGCTTATTATGCAGACATTATACATTGCAGACCATATCTTAAATGTAGATACAAAATTGTGTTTTTATGGACGACTCACACATGGCAACGTTTTGGTAGCATTTGAGGACAGTAATTTTGAAAATGTTTAATTCATCTACATCTGATGCATTTTTCTGTCAGCATCTGATTATGGGGTGCGTCTGCCGATCCTCCGGTCAAGTCCAGAAGACCAGATTTTGTATCAAACAGAACGCTACAATGAGGACACATTTGGATATGAGGTCCCCATTCGAGACGAAGGAGACTATATATTAGTTCTGAAGTTTGCAGAGGTTTACTTTGCACAGTCACAACAAAAGGTAACCTCAGTGTTTAATAACAAAACTAACTACTCCCTATTTATCTTTTTTTTCCAGTGTTCACTCTTTTGTGAACACTTATATATATATATATATATATATATATATATATATATATATATATAATTTTTTTTTATTTTTTTTTTATTATATTATATTATAATTATTATAATTATATTATATATAATTATATTATATTATATATACACACACACACGTGTTGTTATTATATGTTTGTCATAATGCGTGTTGTACCTTGTCATAATGGTATGCTTTACTAACATGGTATAATTGTTATTGCAGGTTTTTGATGTTCGTGTAAATGGGCACATAGTTGTAAAAGACCTGGATATCTTTGATCGAGTAGGCCACAGCACTGCGCATGATGAAATAGTTTCCTTTTCTATACGACGAGGAAAGCTCAGTGTCAAAGGAGAGGTGTCCACTTTCAATGGCAAGCTCAATGTGGAGTTTGTCAAGGTAAATTTGAATAACGTCATGGTTATACGTTTTTTACCAAACTAATAAAATAATGTTTGGGTTGTTTGTAAAGAAACACATACAGTGGTACTTCACCTTACGAATGACCCAACAAACGAAAATTTCAAGTTACGAAACGCCTTCACGTCAAATTTTGGTCTCTAGATACGAATGAAATTTCAAGTTACGAAACGCGAAATCTCCAATACAATCCAACTTTATTTATAAAGCACTTTAAAAACAACAAATCTCAAAAATTCAATTAATGCGCGCTCAGATGCACGCCCCGAAACGTAAATACACTTTATCAACACACACGAGGTTAGGTTCCAGAGGTGGCCCGCGGTGGGAGAGGTCCACGAGGTAGGACAACTTTGTATTTGGCAATTGTTCTACATGTTTTAGGGCTGTAAATGCCTCACCACACACATTCTACAGTTTCTTCTCGCATTTCTCTCTCGTTTAAACACTCGAACTTTCATAGATTTTCAATGGAATGTGTTGGGGGGGGCACGGCTCAATATAGTGCCGCCGAACGTGCGATGGGAACGGAGACACAACAACACAGTAGGGTAAAACTCACCTGTCTCACGACGGTCTAAACCCCGCTCACGTTCCCTTAGTGAGTGAACAATCCAACCCTTGGTGAATTCTGCTTCACAATGATGGGAAGAGTCGACATCGAAGGATCAAAACGTCCATACGGCACAAGGCCGCGCTACACCGGGGCTGCGGGATTGAGCTGCGGCGCCGCGTGCCTCCTCCTCGCCCGGCTCACAGCTCACAGTGCTCTGGAAGTCAGATAGAACCAGAGCCCACCCCGAGCGAGACCCCGCGGTCTTGCCCGCCGATAGAGCGGCCTGTTAGCTCACAGTGTCAGCCCCCCGGCTCTGGAGGTCAGATAGAAGCAGAGCCCGCCCTGCCCCGCTCTTATTCCCGCTGAAAGAGCATCTTTCTCGGCCTCTTAAAGGTGCGCAGACACGAGCAACGCGCTCCTCCAACGGCACTGCCATGTTATAATAATAACAGGTCCAATCCAGGTTTAGTTCTGGCCAGACCTGGTTTATTCCACGTTCTTTTAGTCCTGGTCTAGTCTCTTAGCCCGTCAACACAACGTTACACTATAAAAAAAAATGTTACACTATAAAAAAAAAAACTTGGAACGGATCGGGCTTTTTCCATTGAAATAGCTACTCAACTTACGAATTTTTCACGTTACGAAACCACTTCTGGAACAAATTAATTTCGTAAGGTGAGGTACCACTGTATTAGAAATACTATTGAAACATCCAACATTCACATGATAAACCACATGCTTAAGGAAGAGGTATGACCAGTGTGAAGCCCATACAAATTACTTGGCAACATTGCCACATCTGTGAAGCCATTATATCATCTGCCACATGATTAGTCTTAGTCTTGCTTTTATATTTTTAGATTTGTGCTCTTGGTAATACTGTGAGATTAAGCCATGAGGATGTAACTCTGCGCTATGTGTTTGGATGCATTGTCATATTATATGAATATGAAATATTACATTAATTGTTGATATAAATAATATAATAAGACAAGCCTGTGTGTTTTAACCCCATTTGATTTAACTTATGTTTTTGTTCCTTTAGGGATATTATGACAACCCAAAAGTGTGTGCTCTCTATGTTATGAAAGGAACACTAGATGGTAAGTTTCAATATTTTCCTGTAAATGTAATATTGTGCATTCATATGCAGGTTGAAATTTGAAAGCACAACAAACTTGACAAAGGTGATAAAACAATAATATATTATATTTTGTAACACAGATGTACCAAAACTTCAGCCTCACCCAGGCCTGGAGAAGCCTGAGGAGGAGGATGAAGAGGAAGAGGAAACAGAGGGAGGAGAGGAAGGGGGAAAGAAGAAGGTTCCCCCAGGCTCTAAGACCAGGGTCCAGTCCGGGCCTCGAACACCAAACCCATATGCAGCTGACAACAGCAGCCTAATGTTTCCAATTCTGGTGGCTTTTGGGGTTTTCATCCCCACATTGTTCTGCCTATGTCGGCTGTAAGAGACTTGAAAACAGACTAAAACAGAAGGGAGCAGGGGGCAAAGATGGCAACACAGGTAAAGCATACACACAGGACAAGACGGCAAAACATGAGAGGACAATATCTTATTTGGAAAGCCACTGCAAGATGATTCAGACTCTGCTATCAAAGCTGAATAGTGGAGAGTGTTGGCCACGCTTCTTGTGATTGTGTTTTGCATCCACCTATGCTGACCCTTTCTGAACGATCTTAGTCATTTTTCACTCTTGACTTGGCAGGGTTTACTCCTGCCCTGTCATTTTCTGCAGCTCGTGGGTGCTCAGGAGTGACTTGTCTGGGCCTAAACAAAAGCATTGGGTTTTTGTTTTTTGTTTATTTTTTGGATTGAGTGTAGCGAGAAATTGCACTTGGATCAACACTCTTGCTCAACATCTGGTCGACACCAAAAAAACAAAAACAAAATTGGATTGACAAAAGCGCTGCTAAGAAAAGATAGGAAACCAAGCAGTAAGTGAACATACGGTTTGAGTTCTAAGGGGCTTTCTCTGTTTGTTGAATCTGTTTTTCTGAGTTAATTTGTCATGATATCTTAAGAAGGTATACCATACTGAAGTTAAACCAGCCCTTTACCTGACAGTCTTATCTGTCAGATGTCATCTTGCCTTTATCTTTGCATTTGTTGTGTCTTGCTTGTTTAAATGTATTTTAATGTAATTTGTTTCACCAAATACTGATTTAGGGCTGTTGCTCATGCAGCCTTGATTTGTTTTCCCCTTTGAAAGATGTTGATGAATGCATTTAGTGAGAGGCAAAGTTAATGTGTCATTAGGCCTTTTGGACACAGCTCCTATTTCATTAATTGCTTGTTTTTTTCTGTGATTCTTTTCTTTTGCCTGCCTTTTTTTTATTAACAAAATTTCTATATCACAATTGTTTACTTTTACAAATGCTGGGTAAAAAGTATCTTCCTATTTTGCCTTTTTAAAAATGTCAGTGAATTGAAATTTAAACTATTATTTTTCACTGACAAGGAATTGTACTTGACCTCTTAGCCAAACATTTATGTAACTTTGTGGAAGAAATACACTATATGAAGTAGTTAGAAATATCCCTTATTTAAAAAAAAAAAAATCTTAATGTGCCATGATTTCAGCCATATTATGTTTATTTATACTTAATGATGAAATGATTTACAAAATAGGTGCTAATTGGTCCTACACTGGCCCCACCTTCAAAAAGCACAAAAAAATGTTTACTGGGGGGAGACTTCAGTTATCATTTGTCTCCATAATTTTAATTTTCAGTTGTTTGTGTGCTCTGCAAAAGTCTTGGTCAGGTTTTTAGAAGGCTATGTTATGAATTTTGACTTGTTCATATAATATATCCTCTGCTAAGGGACTGATCTCTGACTGGAAAAGACAACTCTTTAAATGTATGTCTTTATACAGTTTTCTTTAGTGATAAATTTAATAAAATGTTTGTATGAAAGGAGAGCTAATCCTATGATTTCTTAGTGAGTGTACTAAAAGCATAGACCTCAAGGTTACACAAATCATTACTGGGTAAAACTTTTGCAAAGCCTGATGTGTTTATATTCTATGGTGAAATCATTTGCCCGTCTTGCTTGGTGCAAGTGCTGCCTTTGGACAATGATATCCTTATTTTAGGACTGAAAGTATCTTTACTCTCATTATTTCCAGAGCTGTGTTGTGGACCCTCCTATTTATGTCTCTAATTACCTTCTCCTAATGCCTTGTTCTGGTCCAAAGACGCTGTTGTAACTTTGCCTGTTTCACTAATGCGACTTAAATGTCCCCCAAGACTCTCTCCTGCCTTTTGAGTATTGCTGTATCCCAAATGCAGTACCTGAGAAATGGCTATGGACCTCTCTTTTACTACACTCAACAAAAATATAAATGCAACACTTTTGTTTTTGCTCCCATTTTTCATGAGATGGACTTAAAGATCTAAAATTCATTCCAGATACACAATATTACCATTTCTCTCAAACACTGTTCACAAATCTGTCTAAATGTGTGATAGTGAGCACTTCTGCTTTGCTGAGATAATCCATCCCACCTCACAGGTGTGCCACATCAAGATGCTGATCTGACATCATGATTAGTGCACAGGTGTGCCTTAGACTGCCCACAATAAAAGGCCACCCTGAAATGTGCATCCTTGCAACATGGGGCCATGCATCATCTTGCTGAAACATGAGGTGATGTTCATGGATGTATGGCACAACAATGGGCCTCAGGATCTCATCACGGTATCTCTGTGCATTCAAAATGCCATCAATAAAATGCACCTGTGTTCTTCGTCCATAACAGATGCCTGCCCATACCATAACCCCACCACCACCATGGGCCACTCGATCCACAACATTGACATCAGCAAAGCGCTCACCCACACGACGCCACACACGCTGTCTGCCATCTGCCCTGAACAATGTAAACCGAGATTCATCCGTGAAGAGAACACCTCTCCAACGTGCCAGACGCCATCGAATGTGAGCATTTGCCCACTCAAGTCTGTTACGGCGACGATCTGGAGTCAGGTTAAGACCCCGATGAGGACGACGAGCATGCAGTTGAGCTTCCCTGAGACGGTTTCTGACAGTTTGTGCAGAAATTGTTTGGTTATGCAAACCAATTGTTTCAGCAGCTGTCCAAGTGGCTGGTCTCAGACGATCTTGGAGGTGAACCTGCTGGATGTGGAGGTCCTGGGCTGGTGTGGTTACACGTGGTCTGCGGTTGTGACGCCAGTTGGATGTACTGCCATATTCTCTGAAACGCCTTTGGAGACGGCTTATGGTGGAGAAATGAACATTCAGATCTGGTTGACATTCCTGCTGTCAGCATGCCAATTGCACGCTCCCTCAATGCTTGTGACATCTGTGGCATTTTGCTGTGAAACAAAACTGCACATTTCAGACTGGCCTTTTATTGTGGGCAGTCTAAGGCACACCTGTGCACTAATCATGATGTCAGATCAGCATCTTGATGTGGCACACCTGTGAGGTGGGATGGATTATCAGCAAAGCAGAAGTGCTCACTATCACACATTTAGACAGATTTGTGAACAATGTTTGAGAGAAATGGTAATATTGTGTATCTGGAATGAATTTTAGACCTTTAAGTCCATCTCATGAAAAATGGGAGCAAAAACAAAAGTGTTGCGTTTATATTTTTGTTGAGTGTACCTTGTGCAAAAAGATGGTGCCAGAAAGTATGTATATTAGGATTAGTTTTAAATTCAGCACCAAAGTCACCATGATTTCTCGGTTTAAACGATGCTACACAGCTGCGTGTGTATATAAGGTACATGCTCACACTGATACTGTGTGACAAAGATGGCGATCACTTTTATTTTGTAGTTTTGGGTAATTATACTAATTTTGAGGCCTTTATTTTGAAAAGGAACGGTTGTTGGTATAAAAATGAAGAGGTTGCAATAAAATTAACTGTCAAAGAACATTTAAATTAGATTAATTCTGAATATATGGGATCTTCCATTCTATTATAGTATATAATTTAAATGAATGGGGCTGGTCTGGAGATATTTTATGATCCACTTGATTTGTATGTTTGAGTTTTCTGCCTCAGGATCTTATTTGATTTTTTTAAAAACTTGATATTTTATTAGTGTGTTTTTTGCACTGCCTCATGTTTTTTTTTTTTTTTTTTTAATGTCATTTTTGTGTTTCTATGTTGCCTTGAATTATTGAATACATGACTTTTCCATCACTCGGCTTGAGGTCACTCTTCTGTTGGATTGTATCAAAATGTCCTTATTCCTTCTCCACAGTAAAATGTCCAAGGATAGACTTTAATTGTCGAGGCTCCCCTTGTTTCAGAGTAACAGCAGTCTTCCCCTTTTTGATTGTAAGAAAGAAAAAACACTATTTTGATCAAACCTCTCAATATATGGGCAACTCTAGAGTGAATAACTTGTCTCAAATTGTTTAGAAAAAAAAAATTATACTCCCCCTTTGGAGTGTAATCCACACCACACATTTTTGTTGATCTGATTTTTTTTTTCTTCTGTTTTGAGTAATTCAGATACAGTACCTGACTAGAAATTTTGAAGTTTTGAGTTTGCAAACCAAACCTAATGGCCTGTACCATCACAGTGTTGTAGTTAATTTGAGCATTATATGAAAAGTAATAAGGAAATGTATAAAATGTGTTCTTGAGGGCTACACCTGCAGCAAGAGAACAGAGACATGTATTCAACACTGAACTTTCTCAGATGTGACATATATCTGCAAAATGGCAAATTCTGATAAATGCTGTCTCTTTTTAATAAATGTGCTATTTTATCAGAATTAATGGTGGGTGTTTGAATGCAGCATTGCTCACATTTGTATACCCCAACTATACATTGTGATAATCTAATTTAGAGCAAAATTTACACATTTTGAACCTGTCTGCTGCCGTGTGCCTCCAATTATCTTAGGAAAAGGTTTACTAACTTTAAGAATAAATACATTCATCCTTTTCTTTTTTTTTACAAATTGAAGGAAACCAACAACTTTGATGGCTAGATTCTGTACTGTGCATTTTGAGGCCTTACTGACTAAAATCCCAAAACTTCCTTGCAATTTTAAATGAGATCGCAAATCGCCAAATAACTTGTAGGACAATTATAGGGCATTTTGTGCAGTTACTGTGTACTAAAAAGTATAGACTAATGTACAAAATTGTTGACAGGTTATTGTCATAAACGCAATACATTAGGAGAAGTGTCTTTGAAATTCTCATTTATAGAGCTACTTGTAACCATTTTTAGAACTCATTTGAGGCTTCAAATGCAGAAAAATCGCAGTAATTCTGAATAAGTCATACATTGTAAATACTGTTTGGACTATGTTTAGCAGATTTGAAGCAAATGCAAGGGTCATTGTTTGTCCAGGTGCCGTTTTCTCTACCTTTTTGTACCAACTGTGAAAACCATGTCTCAAAATAGCAGCTCATATCGTGTCTGTAACACACAGCTGAACAAAGTGGACAGCATCTATTGATAGAAGTCACAACTCTGCATTTTTGCCCCCATTTATGTATTCTTTTAAAATTAAATGAAGCATCAAACTCACAGTATATCACAATTTATACAATAATATATATTTTACAAAACATTACATTTATAAATTAATAAAAGTCAAAAAGTGCATGTATTTTTCCTCATTTGTGCTTCCATTGGTTGTATTCCAGTCATTATTTGTAATAGAGGACTATGAATGGCGCATGTAAGATGTGGACATTGTTGGACTTGCATGATATACCACAGTCCAAAACTAAACCCAAATCTAGGTCCCCCGCTGAACCATCACTGACTATATCACGGCCTTTATGTGGTCTTTCTTCACTCCGCATGTTCAGCAGGCTCAGTTCAGGAGAAGCAGTGCCTCCAGCTACGTCCTGTAAAGCTTTTATGATAAAGTGTAGGTCAACTCTCATCTCCGTCACGTCTTCTCGTGTTGAAGAACTGTACCTATAAAAGAAATCCGTGTTACAAATGTGTTTCATTCATGTGTTGAATGGTTTGTGAACTGAGCAGTTACCTTGTTGGGCTACTGCGTTTTGCCAGTGGTGGAAGCACAGGTCGAATAGAAGCATGGTGTGGGTTGGAGAGCTGCAGGTGAAGCTCAGCCCTTGTAACAGTCAGTGAAGAAATCTCTTTCAACAAGAGAAACTCCACATCTGCCTCTGAAAAGAATAAGGAGGAAGATGAGTGGAGAAAGGATACTTCCTTTTGAATGTCAAAGATCCTTCAATACAAGAGATACTAAAGCTTAAGAACATCCTCTGACTTCCAGAGCTCCTAATCTGTCAGCAGGACATCTAACTGCTCTCAGGACATAAGCCAGCTAAGACTCATTTGTATGCAGATATCTTGTGCCTATGCAGCTGCAAAATCAAGCCATTGTTATGTCCCAATTGCCTTTACACCAAACTACATTTAAATCCAACAATATAACCCATAGTACGGCCTGCAGTGCCTCATCCTGCACAAGGTGCAGAAAGTACATGTCATGACTATGTTTTGCTTAGTTGTCACAAAAGTAGTAGAAAAAATGAACATGCAAATGGAAATGATATCATAGTTTAGTGGTTGTATACTTTGGCTTACCTCCTCGGAGTCGGCCTTGAATCCCTTTGACGCTTCGGCAATGGACTTTTTGTTGACAGCAGTGATAAACTCTGCGCACAAAACTGAAAAGGGATTTTCCCGGGAATACTGATCCATGCGAGACTCCGGGTGCAAAGGGCCGCACTCGCAGCGGTATCGGGATTGCCTCACCCTGAGGTACTTCTGTGTTTTCCAGCCAAGGTGCTGTGAGCTCCGCACAGCGCTCCCGATGCGCGTTCGTGATTCCACGTCTCCACCGCTTCAACACATTCGCGCGTAAAGACGCACGCTCGTCATATTCCACTGTAGTCCTGAGTGACAGCACTCGGCCATACACCCCGATGTCACTAGTGATGACAGGAACGAGAAATAAAACAATCCATGTGTGCGCAGACATGACGATGGCTCCCCAATAGTTGATGCTCTGTACTCGTCCGTGTGCCAACTCTTCATGTGCGCTCTCTGGCCGCGTATATAAGCTCAGCCACAATGGCACGTCTTCCCACTTAGAATTTGAATCCTGACCCTGCCCCTCTTTTGTGTCCGTGCCCCTAACCACCAATTTGCCCCCCGCTACTGACTTTAAAATGCGCTTGCATAATGAGGCACCCCAAAGAGCCATGGGCTCCTCTATTCACATTCACCTACTACTAATGACTGTAATTACTTCATGTTTGGACCATCAAGGGCGATTCTATTTACAAATGTGACCTAAAAACAAATTACTATAATGTGAAAAATAAGATATTACAATAATGTGTTTTCAAACGGACACGCTCCAGTCTACAGTGATCTAAAGGGAAGCACGAGGCCTCATGGGAAGCAGGTCCATAAAGGTGCAGGCGGTATGTTTAAGACTGATTTACAAAAGAAACACAAACCATGTCCAGTATGAACTTATTTAATCACCGTACGATATAAGGTACCAATGCTACAGTATATCCTAAACACAGTCATATATACTTAGAAATAAACAAAGCACTAGCTTATTGACTCTAAAATAAAACATTTTATAAGCAATAAATAAGACAATACTTGAGAATAATGAGTATTTAACACAAGGTTTTAAATATGTTGTTTCTAAGTTTGCTATCTCCAAGTCTAAGTTGTATGTACATTACATTCATTGAATAGACTGACCACAAAGACATCCAGATGTGCATATTAATGTATACACCATTAGCATTTGTAATAATGTTCTTATGAGATGTACAAATGCATTGGACACTAAAAAAACATGCATATTCAAAGTTGGAATAAAAAATATATTTTTACGTTGTTGTTTTTTTAAAAATTATTATTATTATTTTAACCAGACTATAAAGCTAAACTAAATGTAAACCGCTTTTACAGTAAATCATTTTGCACATTAAACGGTATGAGCTGTTTCACATACTGTCCACATTAGAGTGCATAGCCTTGTGCCATTAGAGCAGGTTGACCCCGTGCTTGAGCAGTCTGTGGCGGGCCTTGGTGGGCAGAGAGAAGGCACTGTCCTGGTGGTTTGGGATGCCCGAGTTTCTCATTGATCCACCATGTTGAAAGAAATATGTCTCTTGTGCAACACTGCGGGTTCCATACACAGCAGCACCTGCGTTCCTAAACACAAAAGAACCTCTCTTTAATCTTTCAGAAAAAACATACTCCTGATTATGTCATTAAGTGTATTATTAAATACTAATATGAGCAGCACCCTAATTACATTGCAAGTGCATTTTTTTTTCAAAAGATTATAAAAAGTATAAAAAGTATAACTATGTTTTTAAGCTGCGGGCAGTGAGCCCAAGACAAATTTCCCCTCGGGGACAATAAAGTTTATTTTATCTTATCTTATCTTAAAAATGAAGAACTAAAAAGGAGTATGGACATTATTGAGAGAGTTTATAAAATAAGTTCCTGTAGTACTGTGTGTTTCTTTTGTCATGCAGAGATGTTGGCAAAGGTGTGCAGGCATGTGCAGCTTGTCACATATTGGGTACACCCCCCACACCCCAGGTCCCTACCCCCGATATTTATATTGAAAACCCCCATCTGCTCTGCCTGTTCCACCACCTCCACTATCCCGCTGCTGGACTGACCTGATAATAGCCTCCTGCAGAGTTTCAGTGTTACAGAAATGCGAGTGAAGGAGTGAAGTGGCCCTCACAAAGGGACGCTCATGGGCTGCTCCAGGACGACCAGACAAATTGGCTACAGAGAAACAGGTAGTTTAGCACATGGACAGACATACACCAAATACTGTACTTATTTGAATAACAGACTTTTATATGGACTGGGTAGATTATTATATGACAGCAGTTTGCCATTTGGCCTTTGTTTGCACAAGTCAAACATACTGTCAATTGTACAATGTATATACTGTATATGGGTATGAAAGGGACCTGGTTCTTTGCATTGAACCACTCAGTCCTCTGCAATTGTAAGCACTGTAGCATATTGTGAACTGTAGCAATATCATATTATTTAAATTAGTTCATGTACAGGTGTGCACATTTCTATTCATTTTTTACTACAGTGAAGAGTTATAATATGTATTGGCCCATGCCTCCAGCCCTCCAAAGTAAATACTTGTTTGAGCAGAAAAGTGAAAGTTGAGCAAATGAAAGATCAAGTCATCAAAAGAATTTGAAAACTATACCAAGCAAAGAGAAAGATAGGTGAGTATTATGAGGGCTTTACATGTCAGCGTGCTTTGAATGGAGTCAGAATGAGCAAAAATGTAGGGTCCCTGAGCGCCTGGGGGTCCTGGGGTGACGCTCCTCAAATGAGCCTCGAGTCCATTGAGCGCAGCCAAGCTGCTGTGATACTGGATACAAACCACAAAGGCACACATTAACATCACAAAGATAAATTAGTGCACTCATGTAGTTATAAAGTGGAAGGGCTGGCTTAAATTAATACCAACAGTGTTTGAAGCTTGGTTCACGCTTAAGCTTAAAGACTAAATCAGATTCAAATTGTAATGAGTTAGTGGATTACACAGGGAGATATTGTGATGTATGACATTAACAGAACCATAAAACCACTTTGTGTTAAAACTTTGGCAAAAAGAGAGAAAACAGAGTACCACAAAAATGAAAACACACTTTTTTAATTGAAAAAATAATTAATAATTTGTAAAGCTGACAACAAAATTTTATCATCATTTTTTATCATCACCAGTTTGAGTTCATCTACATGCTGCCTTGATGTGTTACTCACTAGATTTCTAAAGTCTGTCCTCAACAGTTTGCTTTCACCACTCGCTCACATAGTTAACATGTCACTTCAATCTGGAGAATTCACAAGAGCTTTGAAAGCTGTTATCATTAAGTCTCTCCTAAAGAAATGCAGTCTTGTTACCACAGTACTGAACAATTTCTGACCCATCTCAAATCATTTCAGACATTTTTTGGCAAAGTCCTTGAAAAAGCTGTTTACCAACTGGTTCAAGTCATATCCTGAAGACAGGAAGCACTTAGTTGAAATTGGAAACTGTCTGGGTGCCCCACCTGTCAATCCTGGCCCCCCCTTTTGTCTAATCTTCAAATGCTGCCATTAGGCCAGATAATATGCAGCAATAACGTGTCCTACCACAACTATCCAGACGACACTCAGCTCTATATCTCACTGGCAGCAGGTGACTATGGACCAGTGGACTCACTTTGCCACTGCATCCAACAACTTTCTCCAGCTAAACTCAGACAAGACAGAAGTCATAGTATTTGGCCCACAGAAACAAAGAGACAGTGTTTGCAGCCACCTCCAGTCTCTCGCTCTAAAAGTCTCCGGGTCGCCCAGGCCTTTCTGTGTGGAGTTTGCATGCATGGTCTGGGTTCGATCCCCGGGTCAACCGGGCCTTTCTGTGTAGAGTTTGCATGTTCTCCCCGTGTCTGGATGGGTCTCCTCCGGGCACTCCAGTTTCCCCCATCAACCTAAAACATGCTCCAGGTAAAATCCTCCATCTTAGGTCCTGACAAAGCCTAGCAATAAGATCATGGAGATGGGTCCCCGGGCGCCTGAAAGACGAGCTGCCCACTGCTCCTGAAGGATGGGTCAAATGCAGAGAAATAATTTCCCTATGGGGATGAATAAAGCATGTCTTCTTCTTCTAATAATGGACTCAAACTTGAACTTTAACAGCCACATCAAATCAATAACATCTGCAGCCTATTACCATCCAAAAAACATAGCAAAAATCAAAAGTAAACTGTCAAAGCAGACTTGGAGAGAAGTATCCATGCATTTGTCTCCAGTAGATTAGACTATTGTAACGGTCTGCTCACTGGCCTCTCCAAAACGAGCTGTAAGACAGCTGCAGTACAACTCGGGTCCTGACTTGAACCAGGAAGTACGAGCATGTCCTGTCCTCAGGTCTCTGCACTGCCCCCCGTGGCTCAGAGAACAGACTTTAAAGGTCCCATGGCATAAAATTTTCACTTTCTGAGGTTTTTGAACGTTAATGTGAGCTCCCCTACCCTGTTTAGGGCCCCCCAATGGCTAAAAGTTGCGTAATGTCTAAACTGAGCATTTGCGATCCTTTTCTGCGTTTGAAAAAAAAACAGCTCAAATGGGCGATTCTGGACAAGGCACCTTATTGACGTCAGATCGAAAAAAGAAATGCAAATTCAGTTCCACCACCGTCTGGATCTCCCCCCCCCTGTCTCTGGAAATCACGCCCAGAGAGTTTGGACTGCGGAGGAGCTACGCAATGCGAAATGCGTTTTTTTATTTGCCTGGAGGCACGTGCGAGTATTTCTAGGCTCGGAAGTCCTTAACCCAACCCTCTGGACATCTGAAACAGCAGTGGTTTAATTTTATTTTCTGTAAAAATGTGTTTTTTTTCATTGAAAAGGCTGTCCTTTCCTCCTTTGCGCTTACACACGCGGAAGTGGGGCCAGGCACAGCACACCGCTAAAACAAGGAACCAGCGGCGCATTTGCCACCCCCCCTCTCCCCCCTCTAACCAATCTGTCTCCTTCTCATTTGCATTCAAGCAACAAGGCCCAGAATGAGTTGTTCAGACAGAGAGATTATGACTCTGACTTTGTACATGTGTCTTTCTTATGCACTAAGTGTTGATTTTGAAGAAGGATTCATTTACAGTATTAGGGAACCATTAAGGAGCCATATAAAAGCATCAAGAAGTACCATGTCATGGGATCTTTAAAGGGATATGCCACCCCCAGGTCAAACTTGGGCATCTCCCCACAGTCCAGAGACTAAAATAAGTGGTGGAAAGCTGAAGCACAGAGCACGCTGCCAGGGGAATCCCTGTTACGCACCAGGAAGGGAGTTCCCCTGTTGCGCAGCGTGCTCTGTGCTTCGGCTTTCTTTTTCCACACTGAAAAATAGTTCCCACCCAAAATGACCAAGTAAAGCTCTCCGTGTTGATTTGCACATTTATTTGCACTCGATATGAATGCGCACTACACAGAAAGTAATTGGGAAACGCATCAAGCAAATTAATTCCTTTTGGCCGAAATCTTTCTCTGGCGCCGTTAGACTCCAGTCTAACGCGGAGTAGCTGCAGATACCGCGGCGGTCAGTGCTGACAGACTCGGACAATGGCTGGGTGACCAGGAAAACGCTTTCCACCACTTATTTTAGTCTCTGGACTGTGGGAAGATGCCCAAGTTTGACCTGGGGGTGGCATATCCCTTTAAAGCGGCTCTGCTTGTGTACAAGTCTCTCCATGGCCCAGCACCAAAGTAGATCTCTGACATGTTAGTGCCATAAGAACCATCTGCAATCTGAGGATCTCAGGGACCGGCCTCCTGCTGGTGCCCAGAGTCCGGACTAAACAGGAGGAGTCAATGTTCCAGTTTTACGCAGCTAAAACATGGAACAGTCTTCCTGAACATGTGAGACAGGCCTCTACTTTGACTGTTTAAATCCAGGTTCAAAACAGATCTGTTTAGCTGTGCATACGACTGAAAGATGTTCATTCTGCACTCATCATCTGCACTCTCATTTTCTCGTTTATTTTTATAGTGATTTTAATGTATTTCTTATTCTGTAAATCAAACCTGCCTTACCTAGGTTGACAGAGGCAACTGGGACACCTGAAGGAATCCCACCCAAACACAATATTTTTTTTTAAATTCCTTACATATGGCTATATTATTGTCAAACAATGTACTCACCACTTCCTCCATAGAAGCAGAGTCATTTAGGAAGTGCTTCTCCACCAGCAGGGCCAATACAAGCCCTTTGACCCGGTGAAGGTACAGCATCAAGGGGACCAGGGAGTCATCATGCTGGCTGTCAGGCGCTCTCGTACCACTAGAGAGCAACATGTGACCACTGTTCCTCCTCAGCCCCACATCACGTGAGTCTTGTTCTCCACCAGCTCCTTTGAAATCCAACAGTGTCCTGCAGTGTGCTCCTGTTCCTCCTTTTATGCAGTCTGCTTCTAGCCCCAGACTGTTCATACTATTATCATTAATATCACCATTGGTATGAAAACTGTGGTAAAAAGAGTTTTCGTCTTCCTCGAGTTTGCCATTTGGGAGTGGAGAATTCGAGGATAGAAGGTCAGCATTGCCAGGACTAAACGCATTATCAGACCTACAAGGACTGCAGGGTGTTTTTAAAGGGGACTGAGAGGATCCCGGGTCAGATGGTTCGGAGTCAGTTGAGAGGGTATCTGATAAAGTTCGTGACAAACGTGGCTTCCTTGGTTGGGAATCTTTGTATGGAGTGGAGTGGGCTCTGGAAAGACAATACGTACCATCATATGAGATTAAAGTGAAGACTATTTCAGTTATTTTATTTTGTTGTCTTGGCAATAAAACTTACTTGCTATACTGCAATAAGAGATTTTTCCTCAACTTAAAATATATACCTCTTATTTAGTTGGATGTTAAAAGGTGCATTATGTAATTTTTCGGTTGGGGATCCGTCATCTTCTTGTTTCTATCAATAGACCATCAATAGGTAATTGATCTGCTTCGAATATGGCATTAAAGAGATTTATTTTATATTTATTCAATTATAGGTGGCTTTATTGCTCAAAAATACCTAGAAAAACAAGCATTCCAGAGATCTTACCTGTAACTGGCCTGGTTTGGTGTTCACGATGATAGAAAGGTTTCTGACAAAGAAATAACATCTCCATGGAGAAAAGCAAGTTGCGGACCTTTCTCAAGAAAAATTACACAGTGCACCTTTAATGTTTTATATTGAGACTGACTAATTTTGTATTTGTAAATAAAGGAACTGCTTTGTTATACAGTTCTCAAAATGCATTATTGTTTCATATTGTGTCTAGTTTTTGTGTGTAAAAGTTCTGTACTTGATTTCCTTGTCAACTGGAGCAGACTGTAGATAATGCAGCTCTGAGGTGGTCAGAAACACTGGGACGGAGCTCATAGATTCACCCAATGAACTAGAGCCACTTGTACCACTGAGTCTTTGGGACTGAAATAAAATGGAATAGAGAATAAAGAGTTTGTTATGCTTTTTGTTAAAATAATTGGTAAATATCCCACAGTCTGAACATGAACATGAGCAATAGTATTGCATGGATGTTTGAAATCAAAGTACATGTAACTGTTAATTAAAATGATATATGTATGTCAGAGCAAAATATTTTATTCACAGATGCCAAGCCGTACCTTGATAAAATTTTCACTCTCATGAACCATGACCTTCATTGTGAGTGCTGGTGTCATCTGAGTGCTAACAACTCTGCAAAAATACAATACATTTAGTATATCATTTCCAAAGAATCTCTTCAAAGTCTTTAGTGCAAGTGTCAAATAATAACCCTACCTGCCCCTGAAGAGGATACAGCCTCCCAACACAAGAGGGCACCGTTGGCAAGCTTGAAGAATGAGAGCTGCTTTTAAGAGTAGGAGTGGGTCAACCTGAAAAAGAAGATACTTTTACTTTACTTTTTCTTTAGTTGTAAATATCAGATGTGTTGTGCAACCTTTTCATAACTGGGACAGTAAAGGGCTGTAAATAGGTTATTTGAAATAGCTATGCAATTCTTCCATCATAAGATGGCTTTGAATCAAAAAATTAACCTTTTCTTTTTAACCTTTTCTCAAACCTGAGACAAATGCATATACACAACAGCTTCTTTTGTAGATTAACTTTTAACTGCAACAGAAGCCATTGTATGTATGCAAATAAACTGTAATAATACCTTGTATATTGAGCATGCTCGAGCTACGGCGCGGCGTACTAGCTGGTTGCAACGCGCTCCGTTATTTTCCAACTTTTTTTCTGCTCTTACCTGCTTGTTCGTTTGCACACTTTGAAGATTATGTGTATAAGGATAAGTGCTTCAGAAACACGATGTTTCTGCTCCATTTCAACCTCTATTTTCTCTGGATTTTAACTTTTTCACCGTTGCTATGTGCGTTGCTATGTGCGCTGCGCGGCGCAGTTGTGCGCCGGAGGAGCTACTACGAAGGACGCGCAGAAGCGGACGTTACTGTTTTGTGCTGTGCAACACTGGAATTTCCCCACTGAGGGACTAATAAAGGCATATCTTATCTTATCTTAACCACACATTTGCACAGTACCACAATGACAGAGGTGTATCCTGTTTGTAAATACACTGATGCAGGCAACTATTTGACACATACATTTGTTGAATCAATGGTTTTCATGCAGCTGAAGATGTGGTGAAGATCAGTGGATCCTTGTTGATGGTGTGAGAGATACTGTGCCCATCGAGCAGCCAAGGTCTCTCGTCTGTGCAGCTACATAAAACAAACAAGACTCGTTAAGTGGCCTGTTAAGTCACATTGACAATAATTGCATCTATATTTTGTTTAAATTATGAAAATATTGAAACATCTACTCTCACGGTGATATCTAATCATTTACTGACATTTTACTGTTAAATGTCAGTAAATAACATCTGCTTTACAAAGAAAGATTACAGATGTTACCTGGTAGCTTTGCCAAACAGAACCATTGTAGAAACAAAACAGGCTAATTAAGTGATCCAGGAGTTCACAGATACTAACAGTGGGAACATCCACTGAGCAGCCCAAAGCCTAAAGCAGGTAGGAAAACGGCATTTAGTATAGTCAATATAAAATTCTTATTATAGTATGAAAGTAGCATAATGTGCCTACCCAAAAGAAATCATCCTTCATGCGAATTGCAAACTTGTTCTTGTGTAGCCTAAGCACATGGACAGGTGAAGAGGACAGTTCAGACACACAGCGTCCTGCTCCAGCCAACTGTCCACACAGTAACTCCTGTTTGTCTATGGGAGTCTAACAAAAAACATCCATAAAGTCAGATATTCTCCCCCTACTGAAAAAAATAAAGCTTTGTTATATGCAAACCTCCTCAGGGTAAAAATAACAAATTCCTTTTCTTGTGAGATCCGCTTCTTCTCTCACTTTTGATCCATCATATAGGAAAAAGAAACTGCATCTACAAGAAGACACAGTGAATGTAAACAAATATTTGTAGATATGATTCATGCATCGAATACACGCACACGCACACGCACACGCACACACACACACACACACACACACACACACACACACACACACACACACATACAACTAAAACACAGGCTTTAATCTTACCTTCTGAAGTCTGATGGTGGAAGCTCTGCCATGACTGACTGTGAAAGCGAAAACTATCTCGTATCCATTTGTTTTAAATCCCAAACAACTGGCAGTCGAGTGAAAAACTTTAATTTAGACAACACTCTTCTAAAGTTACTAACAAGAAGCAAAATGTTGGACAATTTACAAGCTTGACCGCGCTCCAAAAAGCTTAGACGCTCTTTCCAGCCCTCGTACTAAATAAACATAGTTGTGTTTGACAGGGACAGAGCCGCTGGAGGAATTCGGATCACACGAACTAAAGTCATGTGAAGGTACGGCGAGGGAGGCGGGACAAACTTCATCAATCCCACGGCGCAAAAAAACAAACTCACAAGTAGCAATAGCGAAATAACTATAATAATAATCCCTTTTGCTTTACAATAAATACATTATCTCATATTGATTACTTTATAGCACTTACTGACATTTGTATACAGTCTATGGATACAATACAGTTTTGGCCATTCATAGTATTTCGTATACTATGAATGGCCAAAATAACAAGACCCGGCCCAATCATTTGTGTCCTTTATAGTGGACATTGAGTTAACCAGTCTGTCTTTTAAGTGTTTTGAGATAGACTCTGCATTATGATTAAAAAATAAATACTTAAATAAATATAACAATAAATAAGTAAATCAAATGTAAATCAAATAAAAAGTAAAAAAAAAAAAAAAAGTTTAATTTTTTTTTTAAAAAATACAATAAAATGAAGTAAAAAAAATAAAAAAGTAAATAAAACAATAAATAAATAAATAAATACAAATTAGAAATTAAAAGGGAGTCTAAAAAAATGTTTTTGAGGCGACTGTAGAAGCTTGTCAGAAATGTTGGTCATAAAAAAAATGTTTTTGTTAGGTTGTTAATTTCACGTGGATTTAACACTATTACAGTCCATTACAGAGGACATGTTGCAACATAAATAAAATAAAATAAAAAATAAAATTAACAAAATGTAAATGCTAAGGTGTTCATTTACCTCCAAATAGAAAATCACAAAAAAAACAAAACAAAAAAACACTTTTTTTTCTTCGGGTCCCAGGAGGATATACCAATAGAGGGAGAATCAAATAAATAAATAAACAAACCTAGAGAAAAAAAAATCGAACGTAATATCTGTTCCCGATTGGTGATGCCTGGACCTTTGTGAACGCGCTCCAGTCGCCTCAGGGCTCAACCCTTACGGTCTGTGGCTCAAACTCGGACAGATCGCTTCTTTGCCTCCATACCGAGGAGAAACTGGGATGCCGCGTCTCGTATTTCTTATGACAACATTAAATATTAAGATTGTGTTCTGACGGTATCCGTATAACATGTGACTACCTGAAAAAATGCAGCATGTTGCAAAGTTCGTGGACATATTTCTGAATCTACAAGTCTGCACATGCATGCTGAGTTTAGCCTATGTGCAATCAAAGTACCTTGTGCATTCAAAATAAAACTGCCCATTTACTAAAGTATAATTTATTGTAAAATTCTCCAGATTGGAAAAATAAACAAGCTCTCAATGATTTTCTACAGAGGCTTCGCAGAAATATGCAGAGTACACAAAAGTAATAATCAACATTGTGCGAACTTGGAAAGGTCTGCATCTTCCTTTAAATATATTGTAAGTAGACTTACTGTATTTACATTTATCATATATTCATATATTACTATGTGACCATCATGTGATCATATAGTCTGGATCAAACCCATTTTTCCTTTTATGTCTTTCGCTGTGCCCCTCAGTGCTTTAGGGCAGCCCATAGTGCAACAATGCAGTAGGTATGCAGTATGGATGATCAGTATGGATGATCAGTATGCATCAGATGATCAGTATGGATGATAGTGCAGTATGCAGTATGGGTATGCAGTACAGTTTTAATGGCCATTCAAAAACAAAAGTCTCCTGTTTTTTACTTTTATGTTTCTCATGTTAAATGTCATAACGAAAATGCATTTGCACACCATTTATATTCCATTATCCATCATAAAATAAATGGTGTACAGTAGTTCCAATGTATTATTGTAGAATGAATCAAACTTGTAAAACAGAATATATATTGTCATGCTAACTGTTTATCTAATAATAAAATTTCTTTCTCCAGCTTCTTCATTTTTAGTGCTCGATAAGCCATCAGCTGTTCCCGATTCTCAATTTCCTTTTTGAGATATGTGCAATAAAGAGATCTTAAATCATCCTTCTGCACCTGCTAAATCAAAATGATATATACAAATATTATTATACCTTTTTTTTTTAGAATAGTAATTGAGTTCATAATCTCCATCTCACCTCAACACTCCTATTATTGGAGTCATTTTTATTACCAACAGAAATAACTTCTTGCATGCTGCTGTTGTGCACATCAAGCTAAAAAGAACAGACAAAAAATGTTAATTGCATGTTTTGCATTCTGTATTGAGCCACAATATACACTTACACCTTCATAATGTGTGTCACTGACGTCTGTCTCATCACTGCTCACGCTTTCTGGTTCAGTCTTTGTTACAGGCATCAGGATAACTGGATGGCCTGATACTGTTTGAACAAAATATCAAATGTAGTACAGCATAGATTACAGCAATGTCTGCCTGTCAGATAGGAGTAACCCCTGTGTCAATGTGCATCCCCAAATATTAGGATATTTTACTTTATTTGAAACAACCCTTAAACGTTATTGAAATATTAATAGAAGCACTGAGGTTTCACATACATTAAAGAGTTTATTTTCCTAAAAATACTATTTTTAATATTCATATTAATAGTCACACTGGATCAAATATCCACTAGGGTTAAAGGAACTTACCATTAATATATGCATTAGATGCTTCAGTGTCACTTAGTGGCTCAATACATTCAGCTGATGGTAAGACTTCTACTCGGAGTTTGTCTCTCTGTGGTATGACGTCTGTGGGGGACAGAGGGGGTATAAATCCATTCTTCAACATCTCTGCTCTTCGTCGTCTGGCTGTAATGACAGCAAACAATTATTGCTTTAATATTTTGTAGAGTGGTGATTCAGTGGTTGATCTTAGGCCATATATTCCCTTTAGTTTGATAAACACACACAAACATATATACACACATGTACTATAGAAAGGGGGAGGGGGGCGGTCAACTACCTGATTGTATTATGTTTTTATGTTTAATTTTTACTTGTTGCCAACTTCTTTTGTAGCCACTGTCTGAAGTCCTGAAATGCAATTACACACCCATTACAATGAATAATATGAAAGATTTAATGGTCATTGATAATTTATTCTTACGCATTGATTTTGTCAGCTATTCTCTGCCACGCTTCCTCTCTTAACCTAGAGGCACTTGAGGTGTTAGATTTAGCCGTTAATATATCCTTTTCTTCTTCATACAATTTCAATATTAGTTCTTGCTCTTTGGTGCTGAAGAAATGTGCTCTTTCCTGTTTTCTCATCATTTGAAGCTCTGTAAAAAAACAAAACAAAACAAAAAACATTTTAATTATAGTTGTAATGAACGTTGACATTCTGAAGCTGTATCGTTGGCACATTTATATTTACCTCGCTCTGCTTCTATGAGTGCTGCGATCGACAATTGATTGCTCTCGCCTTCCACTGCAGCCTGGACGGACGCAGTTATCCGAGATGTTTCAAGGCTGGATTTACTTATCAAATCGTACAGCTCCGCCATTGTGACAGCAAAAAGTCAAGTTTAAGCTACTCTTCTTCTTGTCGTCCCACGCTCTGCCGCTTCAGTTACCAACAAAGCACCGAAATCGGGTCCCGAAGGAAGCTACCACTGAGGCGAGGAACATCCACAGGCTTTGTTAACCCTGGATTTTTAAATTCGGCTTAAAGCGCGTTCCCGTGAAAAGGCGGAGAGAGGCTTAACTCGGTGACGCACCAGGGGGCGTGTGCGGATAGGATTAATTAAGTTTAAAAAAAAATAAATAAATAAAAATCAGTATTCAATACTGCATGATGTTAAGATATGTATGACACAGCCTTTAGTTTGTGTTATTGTGATTATTCAAATATACATTGTTTTCAGTGACGGACTGCCATGTAGACTACAAAATGTCAAGTTCGAAAGAAACATTTCATGAGATGTTTCTATCCAAATACTAGTATATGTTCCTGCATTGAACATATCTAATGACTACTGTATGTCCATCCATTTTCTTCCGCTTATCCGGGGCCGGGTCGCGGGGGCAACAGTCTAAGCAGGGACGCCCAGACCTCCTTCACCCCGGACACTTCCTCCAGCTCCTGCAGGGGGACCCCAAGGCGTTCCCAGGCCAGCCGGGACACATAGTCCCTCCAGCACGTCCTGGGTCTTCCCCGGGGCCTCCTCCTGGTGGGACATGCCCGGAACACCTCCTGAGGGAGGCGTCCAGGAGGCATCCGGAACAGATTCCCGAGCCACCTCAGCTGGCTCCTCTCGACGTGGAGAAGCAGCGGCTCTACTCCGAGCTCCTCCCGTGTGACTGAGCTCCTCACCCTATCTCTAAGGGAGCACCCAGCCACTCTGCGGAGGAAACTCATTTCGGCTGCTTGTATCCGCGATCTCGCCCTTTCGGTCATTACACTACTGTATGTAGTAATCGAAAACCCACTTTGCTCTATTGTATTTTAGATAACGGAAGACAAACATAAAAACCCCACTCACCCAGAAAATATATAGACCTTCCATACACACATTCCAATCTCCATAAAGTAAGTTATTGTTACAATAATTGCGTTGGTCAAGCTCTGAATTCTAAATTGGCCCCTGGGGAAAAAAATGTCTATCCGAGTCTTGACACAGCATATTGGTTGGACTTGGCAGCAAGGGTTCTGCTCAAAACAGGTCTGTCCTGTGTCCAGTACAAGGGCTATGGTGTCAGCACAGTCTCAGTGAACACTAGGACACAGTCACCAGCATAGGGACAGTATTACCCTAGAACTGGTGCCTGAACAGAGCGGTCTATGTTCCAACCCCCCCCGCGGCAATCAAGTGTGACTTCACATCTTCCTACAATGAAAACACAAGACAGAGTTAAGTTTATTGATGTTTAATTTAAACAGAATGTTTTGTCATATGACCCAGGTAAGAACAAACTGTAACTGTGGGTGCTTAATACAACAAGCACATTGGTAAACAACAGAAAAAAAGTAAACTGTAGTTCAGAATATGGTCCAGAAAAGAGCGGAGTGAGGACTGGTCCCAAGCCAGTTATGAGGTTTCTTAGAGGAAGGATCTAGTCATCATGGCCCTCGTAACCATCAGGAAGAGGATTCACATGGGAATTGTGGAAAAGTGAATGATTCCCATCACCCCAAGGGAATTTCTGCAAGCCAAACAAAGTAAAAAAAAAAAAAACAACTCAAGTAAGTTTACAGTATCACTCTCGGCAGATACTTATTTACAAGAATAAAAAATTCACCTTAGAACGAATTCGGAGATGTGGATATGATACAAACTCTGGCTGGTCATGCTCGTGGTGTTGTTCCTTCAGAAATGTGTTGAGCATGCACACAGCAACGCCAGGAAGGGCAACCACGAAAGACAGGATCTTCCAAGTTTTTGCTGGAAAACATAAGAGCGAATTACTTTGGTTAGATGAACGAAGTGGACGCGAGGTCACTGAAGCAAATCATGATTCATGAGCAAAATGTCACTGCACAACCAATGTACTTGGTCATCGGCAGCAGCAAAAAAGCAGCAGGCTATGGGTGTATTACTATATATTTAGGTAATGTGGAAAGTGTTTAGTTTGATATTTGTGACAGGATGTTGTTTTCGCTACCAGAAGCTAATGCTAGCAAGGTCACTCTCAAACCGCAGAGACAAAATGATTATTACACATTTCGCATATGCTTATAGAAAAGTTAGAGTACCTGCTTGTTCGCCGTGGCCTCCCGCAACAGCAGAAAGCTGCCGCCGGTTCTGGGCCAAACTGGACCTGAACAGAGCCAGAGAAACGCGTCCGAGAGCCGACATTTTCCGTTTCAGTCTAAAACTGGGACCGGAAGTTGTTTGAAGAAAAGGTCACGTGAGGTGAAAGTGCTCAGCGCCCTCTAGCGGCTACTGAGGGTTGGTTCAAAAACACGATTGTACTAATACTACTAACTGATATTTTATTTTTCATCCCAGATATCTATATTATGTCTGATGTTTCAAAGGATTTGTTCCCATCTGTTTGAACATCTTTTCCACAGTCATAATCCTTTTTAATTACAGAGTCAGTCTCCGCTGCTGATCTTTGAATAAAGAGTAAGAGCTGTCTAGAAATTATTGCATACATATTTGTTTGACTTTAGGGGAGATGTGTCATGTTTTCGACGGGGCTTTAATTTATTTTCTTTTTGTTTTGTTTTCTTTTATTCAACTTTTTTTGCAGTATCGGCAAGTTTATATTATTCTTCAACATAAATAAGACAATTCTCTGAAATGTCTGCAATGTTTGATGTAGGTCATCAATTTGTCTCTCTGGGAAGGCGTGAATTTTCTGATCTCATGGTCAGAGTCCAACCATGAAAGTATAAAAAAAACATTGTTAGTTCTGAGTCCAACAGCTGTATGGTCCAACAATACATTTTAATACAGAGGCTCCCTTTGTCAATAAGGTAAGTTCAACACTTTCATTTCAGCTGGCATTTCGTATTTGCCAAAAAATATTATAGGCTACATCCATAGACCGCATGAACAAGTCTATGGTTACATCTTAAAACAAAATCTTTAAAATCATGTTTTTATTAGCAGCCAATAATGGAAATTCAGTATGATCAGTTTCGCTCAGGGTCCACTGAGAACACCAGTGACTTGACAAAGAGGTATATCAAAAGGATTGCAGTTTTATTTAGTTTACTCTAAACAAAGAAAAAAACAACTTTCTTTTAGGAAAAGTAAAATCATTTTGTACATCCTATATGCTGTCATGTTCCTTCTGCTGTTTATTGTGCTGTTGATGACCAGAGTTAAATGTATGTATTTTTTCTTCAAGCAAAGCTACAGAAATTAACACGTAAAACAAGTAAATGTCATTCCTTGTAAATTTTCTAACCAGTTTCTCAAATTAGCAGTGATGTTAATGAAATAAAAATAAAACTTTCACATGCAGCCAACAATGTGCCTTTTATTGGTAAGTTTTTGTTTTCTTTGTTTTACTTAAACGTGCATTGTGCAACTTTTCTTTTGGAAGTTCCGTCAAATGCTTTTCTCAGTGGAGATGTTATTGCTTTGTCTGGAGTATTTCACAGTATGATATTAAACCTTTCTATCTTCATGAAAACCAAACCAGACCAAGTTTCAGGAGAGGCAACCCTGCTCACTGTCAGAATGTCTGTTTTTCTAGGTATTTTTGAGCTATAAAATCACCTGTAATCGAATAAATGTAATTTAGAGCTGTTTAATGTCATACTGTGGAACATTCCAGGGAAGCAATGACATATCCATGGAAACAAGCAAGTGACGGACCCCCAACAAACAGTTACACACCTTACCTTTAAGTTAACAACATAGACACACAATGGAAACAAATAGCAACTTAAACATCACTTTATTTATTTTGTTGACAGCTCATTTTGATGTTCACAGTGAGTCTGAGAGAATTATAAAGCAGGTTTATCTTGATGAAATTACTCCAGTTAGAGGTGAGCACTGGTTGAATTACAATTGCAAATTCACTTTCCCTTTCAATTGTACAACTACTACTATCATTTATTTATCTATCATAACCCATTTTGTTTTTGATGTCAATAAGGAAAATGTCAAGAAGGATGGGTGTCTTATGAAAAAGCCTGTTATTTTCTGTCAACTGCTCCAGAACCAGTCAGACACAAACGTAAACTGTGGAATGATGCAGACTGTAGCATTGCGTACTATAATGAATGGTTTTGGTAACAGTGACTTTCCCTGTTCACCTCCAGGTTTAGTCTGGCAAAATTTATGAAATTTATTTTACATTATGAACTAAAGTCATTTGGTTTAAATTTAAATCCAATTTATGATTTATTTTGATTTAGTAATGATTTAAATTTCTGCAATACAAAATACAATATTATATTTTCAAGGACAATTATAAGGATGGACCTTCCCTCATTAAGAATCAATGTGTAATTGTAGACATTCAAGAGCTGTTGTAGTAGTATAGTCACCCCGTTCTTGTGAAATGTTATTATACGCCAAGAAAAATAAAAACATTAAGAACAGCAGGTGCATTAACTATGTGTATGGCAGTTATTTGCAGCGGTCACTGGGGAGATGTGCGTTCTCTTCGTTGTATCCGGCTCCAGCAAAACATATGGCTGCCTGCCTGTCACACTCACAGATGAACTGCTGACATTGCGTGTTTTTTTCTGTTAAAAAAAAAAAAAGTGATAGAAACAGTGATAAATAATAGACATCAGGGCTGGAGACCTGAGAGGTCCAGCACAGCTACTGCAGTTCAATCCTGTAGCATTAAAGTGCAAATAGCATAACAGAAAAATATGGTTTGTTAGGATGATTCATTACCAAAGGATTTAGTCACTGTCCCCATAAAACAAGAACAACTGAACAAAACCCAGTTGGAGGTAGTTGCAACACCAGAGGCAGAGCAATGGACTCTGTCTCATTTCTGTGACCCAATTCATACAAAGCTCTTGGATCATTCCCAAGCACTATCCCGAGCCCCTGATTTAGGTATGTGGGTGAGATCCAGGAAATTGAGGCTTTCACAGAGAATGCTGCTGTGGACTTCAAGTTCAGCCATGACATGAGAATCACCTGGGTACAGGTTTTGGTCTGTGTGAAGGAGAATCTGCAGAAAGGTCTTAGAATAAACAAACCCTTACTCAAACAGGTGACAGTCTTAGTGGCTTCATTGCAACTGTAGTGGTAGACTTCGGTGTAGGGGTTGTCCAAAATGGGCCAGCAGTCGTCGTGCTGCATGGCGTCACTGTAGCATTGATCGTGAACTTGGCAGCACCTAAAGAAAGAAGTAAAGCATAGTAAAAAAAAAAAAAAAAGATTCATAAGTATCCAATATTTTAATTTATGGCTAATGTTGGGAATTTAAAATGTTTGTTAAAACTTTATAATATTGATACATTAACTGATGATTGTGTTTAGACGCTATTAAAAAATCTGCATCATCACTACTACATCAGTCTACCCCCAGGGAAATGCGACTACAGAACTATTTGACTACAGCTGAGTGTGTAGTGAATAAATAATGCAATGTAAGGCACTTTGAGTATCTGGGAAATGCACCAAATAAA
Source organism: Paratrypauchen microcephalus (assembly GCA_036785185.1). NCBI lineage: Eukaryota > Metazoa > Chordata > Actinopteri > Gobiiformes > Gobiidae > Paratrypauchen > Paratrypauchen microcephalus. The sequence goes on from JAVJIX010000071.1 coordinate 3,501,513, forward strand.
CCCCAAACTAAAGAACATAGTGGTTATAGCAAAATGTTTTGTAGATTTTTATTTGCACTTACCTGTCCAGTTCATCCACTGGTTCTCCTGAGCCCCCGAGGCCACAGTAGCAGCCATAGTCTGTGTAGTCCAGAATGGGCGAACTGTCAGGCATGGTGCACAGGATCATGGCCCTGAACTGCCACACAGCTTTGTATCCAAGCACTGCAGGAGACAAGAGAGACACATGTGATACAAAGTTCATGTACCTGACCAAGCTCAAGATCTGGAGATGGGTCCCTGAGCAGTGTACTTTGGCACATGCACTGCTCCTGTGACTTCTTTATACATGAGTAACACTGTACACGTCCATATAACTATATGAACTGAAACATTTAATTTGAAATTCATAACAGTCAACAGTTTTGCAGTCAATTATGGTTTCAAAGTTGTCATTATTTATCTTTTCCTGTGATAGTCTTGTAATGTGCAGGTTACTTACAGGCTGGAAGGCAGAGAAGCAGGATGGACAAGGTCTGAGACAGGTACATCTTGTAAACTGTGATGAAGACTGACATAGGCGCATTATATAACCTTCAAACCTCGTGAAGAAGTCATCTTTGGCCAATTGCCTGGTGTCAGCCTATCTTCAACATGTACGATATACAATCTTGAGGTACATTGCATAAGACAATTTAATTGTACAAATCCATAAATCAAAAATATAGAGAAATAATTAAACTCTCACTAAATAATAACTCATTTAATAGCTTAACATCATGGTCAAAACACATGTTACAGCATTTGTATTTGTTTTGTTAGCTTTATATTTAATCTATGCTAGCCAAAGTACATTCAGTGCAAAACCATGAGAACTTAGGCAAGTGGCTGGCTGTTTGCTCAGCTGCGTGCTGGGAAGTTGCTTTAAATTCAACAAATGTTAAATTGGGAGGCCCCAAGGAGGACAAGTGTACACTGAAGAACAGCAAGGGCCTTTCAAACGGGAACTCTCAAAACAAGGGTAAATGTGGGGCAATTGATGGATTTTCAGATCAGACAGTTACAAAATTTGTATTGATTACATAAAATATTAAACATGTGTATGAAAGAAGGCTTTTCACAGCACCCACCCCATGGTTCCCTTATCTCCCTTTTACCTGCTCAGGTATAAAAAGCCACTTACACCAGCAGTCACTTTCTCGAGACAGCAACCATGTACCGGACTACTCTCCTGACCCTCCTTGTTACTGGTAGGTAATGGGAAAATGCTGGACTCTCTGTGTAATAGATTTGGTAAAGTTTCGATATTTGATTATTTGATTGTGTTCACACTTGTGAGCCAAAAAGGGTCATAATTTTTGCCCAGTTTGAGTCCAAATGTAATCTTGGTTTAGTTTAGTTTTATTGGTTTCGTCTTGATCCAGCCCAAATTTAGATCTGAAGATTTTTTTATGAACTTTTTAATGAACTTGTAACTGTAGTACCTAGTTACATTGTACTGTGTTTTTGGGTTTGTTGGCAGTTTGTGTGATCAATGCTGCCACTTTGCCTAAAGCCTTATGGCAATTTGGAAACATGATCCAGTGCGCTCAGCCCGGAGTCAATCCTTTCATCTTCAATGAATACGGCTGCTGGTGTGGCTTTGGAGGAAAAGGGACCCCTGTGGATGAGCTGGACGAGTAAAAACATATGAATTACATAAAAATAGTTTGAGTCTCGTTGCTAAAGCATATTTAAGTCTAAATATCTTGACAGGTGCTGTAAAGTGCATGACAATTGCTATGCAACTGCCAGAAGACTTCCTGGATGCACAGCTATTGCAGATCTCCCGTATGTTCTGGTTTATGATCACACCTGCTCCAATGAGAGAGTCACCTGCTCAGGTAAAACTAAATATCATTAAGTAGCATATTTTAGTAGCATATTAGTCTTCTTGTGTGATTTTCGTGTTGTGCAAAGCCTACGGACATGGAATATCTTTTTGATTATTTTTTACTAATTTGCAAGAATTACCAAACCACAAAAACTATGATCAAAAGGATTTTTAAAAATCTAATGAAAAATCAAGCAATTGCTTTTTTCTCCAAGAATATCACTCAGTAAGTGGTCAAATGAGAATATTTTCTTCAGCATTTCTTTGAGGTGTGTGCGAACAGATTATGTTCATATCAGCAGTTAATCTAATTTCCTATAATATTGCATGATCTCTAAACAAATCAGTGCACAATATTCACTTCACTCTTTCCTCTGTCTGCAGACACCAATGATAAGTGCGAGGCTGCTGTGTGCGAATGTGACCGTGCTGCCGCACACTGTTTTGCTGAGAAACCGTACAACCCTGAAAACAAAAACCTGGATTCCAAATTCTGTGTCTGAGTTAAAAAATAAAACCCATACGACATGCATTCTTCCATTTGATATTTTTTTAATAATTCCCTTGTTATTGTAACAAAAGCAGGTGATGATTTGATTAAAAAAAAAAAAAAAAAGTTTTGTATATAATTGGAATAGTAGAAATTGTAGGTAAATACAGCCAAAGCAATTTCATAATAAGAAAACATGTAAATTATAAACTCAGTTTTTCACAATACAAATCTCAATGCAATCATTATAATAATTGATGAGTACAAAAGCAACTGAATTGGAATGAACAGAATGTACATTACATTACATCTGTGATTTCTGCTTTAAATGGGTTTGTAAAGAAGTGTTGTCACATACTTCTTTTTGTAACGGTGAGTTGCACTGAGAACCATAACTCCATCCTGAAATCACATGAAGAAATACTATTTAGCTTTTTTTTATTCCCCCCAAACTGCCTGTTGTCTGGTCAATAAAGTGTATCTAGTGTATAACACCATTAATAATTCTAATAATTCAAAACCACATTTTTGATTTTGTAGGTTTGACTAAATACATTTTTAAAGCATTATTTCCTGCCAACAGGGATATTTCTAGGATCTGATTCAGTTCAGTTCAGTTGTGTGTCAGCATTTCTGCTTGTGATATATAAAAATAGATGTAAAGGGGGTCTGGGTTGGCCTCCCCCAGAAATTTTAAAAAATGTGTCAGTATTTTTAAAAGACATAATGTGGCACACAAACATCTGATCTTTGTATATTCCAACTATTAACTATTGTTTACAAATGTATTGTCATAATGTATATTGGTGAAGGGTAGTTAAGAGAGTCAGTGTGTTTGAATAATGTATAATTTATCATAAGCAATAAAAAAAAAATCATATGCAATTAAAAGTTAACAGTAGGCAGATAGTTTTTTTGCACTCCTTCAAATAATTGGCATTAGTACATTTTAGCCCTGGGAAATTCGCCTAGCGACACCTACCCAAGTGACATTTACTTACTGCCATTTCATAACTGGCACTTCTTGTGTATGACTCAGTTTAAAACGTTACTTTACAAGGCTGTTCCTTTAAATAATTATTCCTTAAAATACAATAAAAATACATGGTATACACAGAGAGATTATCCATGCGTGTTTATTTCATTTGAGATAATTACCTTTATGGACAGAGCATACAGATGATTGAGCATCACATGGTTTGGCTCCGGAAGCAGTGTTGGGTCACACTAATGAAATACAATTATACAATTCAGATTAAAACTGCAGCAAATTAAAGTTCATGACATATTTAAAAAGTGCATTGTGTAGCTTTTCTGGTGGAGAGTCTATCAAACACTTTTCTCTATGGAGAGGTTATTGCTTTGTCTGGAATATTTTATAGTATGGTATTAAACCTTTCTTCATGAAGACCAAATCAGACGACATTACAGGTTAGATTTGTGGAGAGGCAACCCCGCTCACTGTCAGAATTTTTCAGTTATAAAACCACCTATAATTTAATAAATGAAAGATAGAGCTGTGTAATGTCACACTGTGGAACGTTCCAGGCAGAGCAATGACATATGCATAGAAACAAACAGGTGACGGACCCAAACCAAAAAGTTGCATAGTGCACCTTTATGTCTGGGTTGTGTTGTATTGTACTTACAGAGATGCCTGTGTCTTTGTTGAGCAGCACTTGCAGCAGGTGTGGAGGTAAATAAGGGGGATTTTTCAATTTGTCTTCAGTTTTGATCGAGTAAGAATCCTGGTGGTATGGACCCGGAGGAGAACTGGACAATTCTGACAAGTTTTTTTTGTTAATACATTTACCAATGCATAGAAAGTATTTGTATGCTCTCACATTTGCCTCTCCTTCATATTATTTTATTTACAAATGATGACAATATTACTGCGACCTGCTGCCACTCTCCCAGGTGCTCAGTTCAGAATACATTTATATAATTATACCTTATTTTACACCAGTCTCTTGCCATTATTCTGCTACTTATTTAGAATGTATTACCATTTATATTTTTTCTCTTTGTTATTATATTATATTGTGATGTGTGAGCTACTAAGAAATTTCCCTTGTGGATCAATTAAGTTACTCTAAGTATGAAAAAAGGAGAAATTCAATTTGTCAACTGGACAAAGTTTATTTGGTCGAAAACGTTTCGCAGCTCATCCGCGCTGCTTCGTCAGTTCTGGTTAGCAGCGCGGATGAGCTGCGAAATGTTTTCGACCAAATAAACTTTGCCCGGTTGACAAATTGAATTTCTCCTTTTATCATGGATTCTACCTGGACGACTGAGGGATTCTTCACGTTTCTCTAAGTGTCTAAGTTCAAGTCTATATGAGAATAAACCACAAGTTACCTATAAAATGCATAAAGACTTCATTTGAAATTTAAGTGAATAGTTAGAGTACAATTTACTCATACCCATGGCCTTCTACTTGATCAGCCGACACAAAAACATAAGTTTTTTACCTTCAGCTGAATCCTCAGAATCTATCCGTAGGGCATCAAACACTTCAAAGTCCGTTCTCTTCACCTGGATCACGTTATTCACGGTCCCCGTTTTAGAGGTCACTACAGACTGCGGGATGCAAAGGCGTACATGTTTTCAAATTTGTCCATAAAAACAAAGGTGATTTCACCAACCAAAACTCACCCCAGTTGGGTCTAAAGTCCACTGTCCGTCTACACAGAACTTGTACTGGTGCTCTCCTTCAGGAATATCCACAATAGCTACAAAATTGTTCTGACTAAGATCAAAGCATATGGAAAGGAATGGATATTGATATACTGTATTAATAATGATAATTAATATATGGATAATTCATTATTTTATGTTAATTTGTTTTCTAAGAGTAGAGGTCAGCAACTTTTGTCATTAGGTGGGCTACATTAAACATTCTCTCCCTCATTGAATAAAGGCAATTTCGATTCACAGATTCACCAAATGCAGGCAATGGAAAAAGTATGCAATATCTATGTAACTATAATACCTTTTGTTTAGTGGGATTTTGGAAGCCCAGTTGTTGAATGATCCGGACACAAAGACTTCTTTGGCTGCTCCGGTCCACCTGAACACTGTGGGTCTGGCCTGAGTCGAACCTTTGGTTAATCTCTCAAGGTCTTGCTGCCATTCAAAAAACTCCTGCATCTCTGAATTAGCCTAGACAGAAGAAGAGAAGCGCACAAACATAGTGAACTGCTGCTTCATGCAACAGCTCAATCATTGGGCATTCTTGAATCAGACTGCAGAATGCACAAGTTACAGTTATCAGTACATACAAAAGACTACAAAAGGCACCAATTGAAAAGGTAATTTACATGGATCTATCCACTAGAGATCCAGGTTGTACACTTTGGGCCAGCTAGTCAGGGAGGATTACATGGATCATCATCTGTATAAAATAAATGCAAACCGTAGTGTATATTTTATACATCAAGATTGGAATACAAGGCACTCTGACAGATACTTTAAGGTTTAATGGGGTTTTCCCCAACCTTTGGGTCTTCTCTTTGGAACAGGTCTGCGTCCTCGGTGCTGTCCATCAGTATTTTGGGCCGTGTGTCTTTTCCTCCCTGCTGTCCATCTCGATAAGAGGGGGACCTGTCCCCCTGACCGCCCCGGTCACTGCTGCTGTTCCCCATACCAGACAGACACCACTGGCTGCGGGCAAAGTACGACAGCTGTGAACACAAATACACCCATAATGGATACAGAAATCGCTGTCAGTTTATGGGAAATGTTGGATTAGAAATCGATTGCACTAGTGAGTAACTTACCTGAATCTTCCTTGCCAAATGTGGGCCTTTCTGAAGCGTTTGTTTTGACGTCTTGTTCTCACTTAGTTCCTGCCTTTCATTTCGGAAGAGTTTATTTTTACCGAAAGAACTGTGCCAAACTCAGCCAACGACTTCCCAGATCCATGTTTAGTCTTGTTTTACTAAACCCGCTTTCTGGAAGTTTTCTGAAATAGTTTTCCGCACAAAAACACTCCTCTTCCGCCCGCAGCACGCGCGGGGTTAAACTTTAACCCTATAAGCGCCAAACCTGAACTGGAAACATTCATTTACTAAACTTTATTTACGTGACTCCACTTCTGTTTTGGGTGAAATAGGCACTTATTTTCAGTGCAACATCAGATGTATATATTTTCACTGAGACCCCCAGACACTGTTTCCATTTTTGCTGTTAAAAGCTTCGTGGTGTTAAATGACATTGGCTCTCACAGCTCTCACATGTTGTTATTATTATGACCATCACATAAAAACACACAGTCATCAAGATTTTATTGCTGACTAAATGAAAACCCTCCAGATGCCTAATGGGCTTAGTAAAAGGAAAATCTCAATTATCTATAATTATCCTTTAGCACCACGTAGGTTTCATTTTCAAACACGTGGTGTGAATATGGAAAAAATAACCACATTTTAACTACGGATTTACACAAAAAGTAGACATTAAGTCTTACAAATAATATATTAGATGTGATTCTAGAAATAAAAGCGCACTATTTAACTTGTCACTTATAGGGTCCACCGCTGCTTGTTTCCATGGAGAAAGGATAATTACTTAGTGTACTTTTAATTAGAACCAACCAATCGCCATTTTTTTTTATTTTTGTCAGTGTCTGTATTGGTTCTATGTGAAGGATTTGAGCAAAAAGTTTCGCATTGTCAAATGTCTTCCCAGCACAGAAAAAGGGCCATTTTTTAAATTTATTTAAACATCTATAATTTGATATCACCATTTGAAGCCAAATGGTGATATCAAATTCCCTCCAGATTATGAGATTCAAAGTCCGTACCCCTGAAATTAAAAGATTAATATTTGATTGTCTCTACTTTGGACAGGGCTCTCAAGTCTCACACATTGAGAGTGTGACACACGCAATTCGACGTGTTCACACGCTCACACGCCACACATGGTATTTCTCACGCTGAAATTGTTTAAAGCAATTCAAAACTGTAGCCACTGTTCACAGCGCTTCTGTGCCCAGAAAATCAGTAAGTTAATGCAGGCACCGTGCGTTTTCAGCGAAAAAAAGTCACTCACACACCAGTGCTCGAGTTGAGCGATCAGCTGTGAGGCATGTTCGCCGATCAGCTGATATTTACGCGGCATTTCCAAGACAATAAGAATCCTTAACTTGCTACGTTAATGCTACGTAAGAAGGAACTCTCGCCTCGGGACACGGGATAAGTTCGGGATATGTCCTTTTCTCCGGAGCTCCGGATTATTAAAGACCGTGACACGTGCATACATGGATACGCAAACTTTCGGGAGTGACCGCGTTCTTATGAGTGAGTCATATTATCAGGTTATTTCTGCATCTATTTCGGCACTAAACCAGGACTAAACCAAGACTAAACCAGGACTAAACCAGGTCTAAACCAGGATTAAACTGGGACTAAACCAGGACTAAACCAAGACTAAACCAGGTCTAAATCAAGACTAAGTCAAGACTAAACCAGGTCTAAACCAGGACTAAACCAGGACTAAACCGGGACTAACCCGGCACTAAACCAGGTCTAAACCAGGACTAAGCAAAGACTAAACCAGATTTAAACCGGGTCTAAACCAGAACTAAACTGGGACTAAACCAGGACTAAACCAGGACTAAACCAAAACTAAACCAGGTCTAAACCAAGACTAAGCCAGGACTAAGCCAGGACTAAACCGGGACTAAACCAGGACTAAACCAGGTCTAAACCAGGACAAAACCAGGACTAAACCAGAACTAAACCAGGTCTAAACCAGGTCTAAACCAGGACTAAGCCAAGACTAAACCAGGACTAAACCGGGTCTAAACCAGGATTAAACTGGGACTAAACCAGGACTAAGCCAAGACTAAACCAGGTCTAAAACAGGACTAAAACAGGACTAAACCAGGTCTAAAACAGGACCAAACCAGGACTAACCCGGCACTAAACCGGGATTTAACCAGGTCTAAACCAGGACTAAGCCAAGACTAAACCAGATCTAAACCGGGTCTAAACCAGCACTAAACCAGGACTAAACCAGGTCTAAACGAGGACTAAACCAGGTCTAAACCAGGACAAAGCCAAGACTAAACCATCCCCCCACCCCCCCCCTGCTCCTCAGGAAAAAATGTCACTCGCTCAGTTTATGTAGGCACCGCGCGTTTTCAGCGAAAAAAACTCTCCCCCTCCTCCCCGTCCCGCTCCCCGAAAAAAAATCTGCCAATCAGAAAATAGATTGTTCTGTTGTTGGGCAGACTGTAGAGTGTACTTTCAGCTGCTAAGCGCACACTGCGGTGATGATAAAACAAACTGAGAACCATCAGGTAATAACTTCATTTATATAACTCTCATTAGTTGTAATTTCCGCTCCTCGGAAATTACGCAGTCTCACTCACGACCCCGCTCAAAACTTGAGAGCCCTGGTATAGGCTTGACGGCACTGATATAATTACTTTATGTGTAAATGTCATATGATATTAGAAGAGACTGCAGCAGCTGCTAGAGCCATGCTGTTTCAGTGACATAAGCCCTCACCAACTATTAATATTATAAAGAAACTGTTTTATTTACATGCTTATTTCAACAGTGCACAGACACGTTAACATTACACGAGAATACAACATTTTGCATTAACTTTAAAGTTGGCAAATGCCCAAAACTTAGCAGATAACGGTTTAACTAAAATGGATTGGTTGTCTCAGTAGCAAAAAATAAATAAATAAATAAATAAAAATAAAGATTTTACACAATAAGTTCTTTTAACAATTTGAAATAGCTCTTATCTTCAGCTGGTCAGACCATTTTCTGTAATTAAGAATAAATTATTTAAAATATTAATGTGTGTAGAATCTCTCAGTCGTCCAGGTAGAATCCATGGCAAAAGGAGAAATTCAATTTGTCAACTGGACGAAAGTTTATTTGGTCGAATACCTTTCGCAGCTCATCCAAGCTGCTTCTTCAGTTCTGGCTCGAGTGCTGGTGGACACTGCCCTTCAGGCAAATATAGGCAGTGTCCATCAAAATATTATTCAAAAAAAAAATATATATATATATCACAAATATCCCTTGTACCATTGTAATATGCACAATAATGTAAGCAGTTATAATGGCCAGCCCAATAACCAGAGGTAGAATGCCCAGCTGCAGATCTTTCCTCCTCAAACGCAGAGACCCTCCAAAGTTCTTCTCTTCGTAGCTCTTCTAGGACTGGGACTACTTAAGAGGAACCCGGAAAAAGGAGTGGTAATAGTAGTTAGTAGTGTTTAAAAGACTAGCTATAAATAAACAACCATGTGACTTGTGCGTGAACAGATTTCAAATGATTCACATTCTTGAGATGTAGAGAATTGTCATTGCTTTGATCATCCAGTTACTCACAGCTACAACAGCTGCTGGAGCTTTGATTTCTGCTCCACACCTTTTTAACTTAAGTGACACTGCTCCCTTAGCTTGCCCCAGTATAGTTACTGGATATATCACAAATAAATGTAAAAATGCAGTTTATAACTGAAGGAAATCATTGACATTCCACTACATTAGGATATTAGTTTCCAGCATTGTGTTGCTTTGTACAACTCAGGCACCATTAACTGAACAATTGCTTTTCTTACATCAATCTTTAACTAGGTCAAAATTCAATTTTAGAAACTGACAGAGGAACAAAATAATCCTCATTAATTTGCAAGATAATTAGGAAACAAGTATTCACAAAGATGGCCCATTACAAACTCTCCCTGCACGTGCAAAGTAACTCACCATGACAAAAGACCAGTGCCACAATGTTGATGGGCCATGCGGGGCAGAAGCAGGTGACCGTGGGAGGCACAGGTGGCTCCTCAGAGAGGGAGGACCTCCATGGACCAGACCCTGCGAGCTATGGGCTATCTGCTCTGCCACCTCTGAAGCTCTGAGCTGTTTGACCCGTTCTGACTGGGCTGAAAAGCTCCAGCAGAGCTGAGGCAGGGAGGAGGGTGTGAAAGTGTATTTAACATACAAATAAATCAGTCATTTTTTTTTTTTTATATTTTAAAATAAATATTTTCATGTGACATACTTTTAATGAACGATGTTTAAGTTTTATGCAATAGAATAATAAAAAAAGTCATTCTGGGAAGGGTGAATTATCTTAATTGAGTTAGATTGTTAGCACTGAATAATTCTCAAAGTTTCAAACTGTTCCAAAGGTCTATAACAGAATTGACAGGACACATAAGTGGAATGTTTTAAAATAATTTATTAGGAATTTTAAAAAGTTTTTTGTTCAAAGGAATAAACAACTGGAAATATGAAATCATAAAATGTTACAGTGTTGACAAGATTGCTATTTCTCAGTGAAAACAGGAGTGTAAATTACTGTGGCAGCATCAAAATGTCCTAAATGTATTTCCCAGCACAAGAGGTGCTTTATTCTGAAGCTAACATTTACATGATAGGCCAATGCAACATCTTAGCTCTGAACTTGATTAATTTGGTCTAAAAAGCTGTCACTGTGCTACAGTCGTGACTTCCAGTGGATATGCAGTGAAAGATTGTGGGTCTTGACAAGTAAACATGAGTTAATAAGACTTTATGACACCCACAATGACAGAGTTGTTAATATAATTATTAAAAAAGTCAATTAAAATTTCACATTTGTAACTGAGGTACCATCCCCAAACAAACAGCACATGGCACATTGGACTCCAATGTGAACACCAGCGATACTTCACCAGCTGCAGAGCCGTCACACTGACGACAACAGCTGCAGCCAAGTCCTTCATTCACAATCAACACATATACATCACAGTTAAAACAATATGACAAAGTAAGAAAACAGTTTGTTTTTTTCGCTCCTTACACACCTTCACTCACATAGACCCCCATCCCCTCAAAGTTTGATAAGTAACAGTCGCGGTTTACAATACTTGAGGATTTCAAATTCCTCAAAGTTTCCCAAAACCCCAAAACACAAAAATGTGTATCCCCTCCCTCCCAAATGAATATTTACAATATATTACATAATTGTACAGCGTTCATAGGCTTGTATGTAACCGACTAATGACCTTCCTCTCGGACCATTATTAGTGAATCAAGTTTTGTTAAAAACCTACCAAGATATACATTTTGTGACACATTGTCAAGTAAAGTATTAATAACAAATGGTTGTTAGGATTCAGTATGAACTACTGACAAATATACAGTTTTCAAAACATATTACATCTCCTGACCTCCAAACTTCACATTCAAAGATCAAACAACCCAAAAACGCAGCCAAAACAGAAGAGCATTATAGTAGATGTCACTTAAAATAAAACAGCAAACAAAGAAAAATATGTAGGTACAGAATCAGCATTGACTTGACAAAACGATGGTGCGTTTAGTTCAGTGTCGACCAGTGTAGACACCAGAGTGAGGAGAGAGGGGTACGTAGCCCCCTGTCCCAACCAAAGAGGGGACTGGAGTCAGGGTGGATCAGTATCAACTCCTTCCAGTTCTCAGTCTACTACCCAGCAGACAAAAGACAAAAACTGAATTAAAACTACATTGCAAAAGGTTATAAGGGAAAAACTGCCTGAAACTTACAGACTTACTCTCTCAGTGATATCCATTAGTAAAAGCTGTGGCAATCAAAGGGCCCTGTGGAAACAAACAAAATTAGAATTTACTCTATTATGCTTTAAAAGAACTCTTTACATCAATACATTTGTAGCCACAGTTGTCCCGGGACAAACCCATATGGCCACCACCACTTATATCCAAAGCTACGCAAGGATCATACTGTCAAACATGGACGCACAATTTTGGGACACTGCATCAAAACCCTATTCTACTCATCAAACTCATACACCATGTAATTTCACGTTCATATTAAATGTCCTCTTTTGTCTTCATCAAAAACTATAACCTAACAATTCAACCTCCAGAACTAGCTCTGAGCTGTCCCTCAGAAGCACTCATGCCTAATCTTATCCATCCCCATCATGACCAAATATAAGTCCTAACAGTTAAAAGATCTAATATTTCTAACTAAACACTGACCAAATTGACTGCGGATGCCAATAAAAGTCTAAATGGTTGGAGCTGCTGTACTGACCCCCAAACTGTGGCTGAATCCAGTGCTCGGGGCAGGGCTAGCAGCGCTGAGGTAACTGCTCACAGCGGACTCCTGACTGGCTGTCCCGTACAGCTCTGCCATTGGCCCAGGGCTGCTCGTACCTAAAAACCCAGCAGAACGAGATGGGGTGGAGCCTAGAATGAAATATAACAGTATATGTATATTACCAATACTGTAACAAAAAAGCTTAGGGTTCCACTATATGTGAGCACGGCAATCAAATGCATTTAGGTCATTTTTGCAAGTTTTTCAGTACTGTACCTCTAACTACTGCTGCGGCCGCTGCTGCTGCCATTGGTCCATATGCCGTCAGAGGAATAGCTGGAAGTAGAATAGATGAAAAAGATCAGTAACTAACTAAAATAACAGAAAATATACATTCATTTTGATGTGGGTTTGCATTTTTATCCCCCATTATAAAAACAGTATGGTTGTCCAATCTACAAAATTGAGGAAATCTTTCAGTATATACCGGTAGTTCAAATGTCATATTTAAAACCGAGTTGTCCTTTTGGCACCAATTCTTAACAGACTCTTGCAATTATTTGCTCTTAGTGAACAACCTTTGGTCATTACAAATGTTCAATTTATACATGTGTATGTGTAACTATGGAGTTCAACTTCTGGAACACCCCGGTTCCAGAAGTAAATTTTACATTGTTATGGATATAAGTTACCACATAGCTGTATAGCTTCCGCAATGCCTTCAGAGTTTTAATATTAGAATTTATGAAAAAGTCTATGGGAAAAATGAATGGAAATTTTGTTCTGCAACAAGAAGTGAGCAGGACTCCATTGCTCAAAATGTCACTTGCACCTTTTTGAAACGAAGCTGTCAGTATGTAAAAACTACACTTGTAATAACTACACTCATGAATTAGGATGGGACCTAAGGCAGAATGACACAAACATGCAAACCAAATGTGAGTTCAAATGAAATGGTGATAATGATGGATGCTATGGCGATGTGACATGATGCTGCTTGTAAAGTCCAGAGGAGGGACTGACTGACCTGTGAGCTCAGGGGGGTGGGGTGAAGTCAGAAGGGGGGTCCTCTCTAAGTGGAACTCTAAAACAGAAACATCAGAGTGCTGTAAGACACACAACACCACCACTCTCCAGGGGCACCAAACACACACCGTCAATAACACATGACCACAGGCACAGAGGAGAGAGGGAGGAGAGGGGGCGGTAAGGATGCTAGGGGTCCAGGGGTAGAGAATTCAGATGTTAAATGTTACATAGTACAAATACAGTTTTAAATTATAATAACCACAAAATAATAAGACATATCCACTCCCTGATGTTTACAAGCAGCCTTTACAGTGTCATGTTACTATACATACTCATTTGATTGTTGTTAATATATTTGACTCTGCATAGTGTCAAGACTAATGTATTCAATGTTTAAACTATATCTTTAATGAATGTGGCGGTATAGGAATTACAATCAGTGTGTCAACCTTGTGACGTGTGGACCAAATGTTGTTCAGTCCTCAAAAGCCAATCATGATTTAGAGTGCATGTTTTGGGCTTGTTAGACTGAAAGTCTATGCACATTATATACATTTCAACAATTGAGCACTGGTGTTGCATGTTTGCATGGCAATTAATGTTGTTAAAGTAGACTATTTTGATTCACACTAAATGGAAATATCAGTACTAAACCTTAGTTCTAGCCATGTTTACTAGAGTATATGTCACAAAAGTAGTAATGATTTTACCAGGAAACTGGTACGTGTATCCGGGTGTGATGCCAGCATAGCTCCGACTGGTGTAAGTGGCTGTCTGGAAACCAGGATAACCTAAAAAGAGGAGTAGAGGTTGAAAAAGTGCATGACAGCTCTGTTAGTTTTATGAACAAAAGCGCCCACTAGTGGTGAACATTTGTATTATGGGAAACGCAGGTGTTTGATATTCTACACCTGGGATCGGGATTTTTGAACTGTTAGCTTCTTTGTCTTCACTCTCAGAATTAATCACTTCAAAGAAAAAGAAAAAATAACTTTGCAACTGCACTGTACATTCTTGACTAATCACAAAAAAGAGTGACTAAGGCAAAGTTTTTGGAGGATAATGATATATGTAAATGATGTATCCTTAACATTTATTACTATTGCGCATGTCATTGCATGACTGAATGCGTTGTACTTTTGTCCTGTAATGCTGCACTTCCGCCTTTGAACAGTAGGTGGTGCCACGACAATACATTATGTAACAGGTTTCCTGTGGAGCTTATACTTATTTTTAGGTTATTTTAAAATTAACACAATTAACGTGATCAATTGTAGGTTTCTAATTCCTATTATTGATCTATGCATGTCTACCTATTGCGCTCTTATTGTTTAGTATAATCTAGATTTGATTTTTTTAATATTCTATTATATTGTTATAATGTTTTGAAGATTTTTATGTCATCACAATAAGCTGAAACTAAACATTTCTTCAATGTGGGGATCTATATCTGACCATATGTAATATTAGAGAAATTGCAACATGATTAACTACATGTTACACATGTGTTATAACTTGCAGCCAGGCTAAATGGTCAGCCTTTTCCCCATGCTGTCTATGTGACATTTAGAGCAGCTGGGGCATTAGTGCAGTTATTATCAGATCCAGGTAAAACACAGTTGCACACTTCCTGTCCTGATCAATATTTACTTACCAAGCATACCAATCCCCAGCATGAAGGCGTCCATTCCATAAGGCATCACCCGAGAGCGCCCCCTAGCAGAGCCGGTGGGGGACATCACCTCCTTGGGCTGAGCCTTCTTACACTCCACCTGTTGCAAGACAGAAAATTGATTATAACACATATTTTTTGAATAGTTAACGCTTTAATAAACATTTACCAACAGTTGACCAGGAAAATAAAGTCTAGTTTTATTGCTACTTGTGTAAAGGTCAGTGGTCCCACTAAAGAAAATATTTATCAGTTCCATTATTTCAGTTCATTTTAAAGATGAAAATGAGCCAAAATCTGATAAAACCTAAAATGTGGCAATTAGGACTAAACTAACCCAGGACTATACCAGAACTAACTTTTCAGGAATTGAGCTAGTAAAATATATTCAATAAAAAAAAATAAAAAGAAAATATATATATATATATATTGTCGATGGTGTGTTCTGTTCAGGTAGTTTTTATGTATTAACTTTCAATCTCACCATTTTATTGTTGATTTCATGGAAATGTATCTCGCAGACTTTCTCCACCACATCTTCATTCTCAAATGTCACAAAACCAAAACCTGCATAAAAAGGTACATGAAAAATGTTTTAATGGTTCAATGGTTTACTTTACAAAGCCTTAAAGGTGCATTGTGTAACTTTTCTAGAGGGGGTCCACAACCTTTCTCTCCATGGAAATGTTAATGCTTTGGTTTAAACTGTCCACAGTATGTTAGTAAACTCATGTGTCTTCCATTTATTCAACAACAGGTGTTATTTATTGCTCAAAATATCTTAAAAACATTCATTCTTACTGTGAGTGGGGTAAACTCTAACCTGTAATTTGGCTTATAAGTCTGCATGGCCATACTGTGAAACATTCTAGACACATCTCCATGGAGACAAGCAGGTTACGGACCCTCCACCGGACAAGTTACAGAGTGTACCTTTAAGACAGTAAAACCTTGGTACAGTATGCACTTGTTCAGCCAAAAGTCTCCAGTAATCAGCACTGTAATAGCGTCTTAACAGGTTTTGCCCTCCCCCCTTCTGAAACAAGTTCTCGTCCCGGACCAGAAGGCCGGGGCAAACCCTGCAGCCTGTCATAATCGATCAGTCCCAGGACGCAAAGGAGGTGCTTAAGGAGGCTTTATTCTGATCCCGATTAACGGACTGGCTAATTAGACTAGCCCTGTTCTTCTGCTGTAGCTCAGCCCACAGGAAGGAGCCCTGTGGGGTGAGGGAGGGAGGAACAGTGGGCTGGATCAATGGGATACAGGAAGGAGCTGGAGAACATTCAGATGGAGGTCCAAAAGTGTTAAATAAAACATGGTGAGGGGGCACACGTGTACATACTGGAAATAATTTTTAAGTAAAAAATATGTATTATATATTGGGGAAGGGACAATAAACAATCGTGATAAAAACGGTCACCAATTTTATTACCAGAATGTGCAGAAAAAAGATACTTATTCATCATGGTCTCTTCTAGATCAATATTGTTTTCGCTTATAAACAAACTGCAACACTATAACAGTTGTTTAAATATGGAACTTATTTATAAAATTGCAATTATATTCAGAACTTTTTAACTGTCAGCAACTTTAATAATGATAGTGATATAATCTTTAATAGCAGTTATTTTAGCCGTGATAATCGTGACATCAAATTTCAAAATCGTCCCATGCCTATTATGGACGTTTTGAATGTGAGGACTAGTAGCAAATTTAGATACAGGTTCAAATTTGTGAAAGGAAATTTGCGAGAAAATACTGTTTTCTAAAATAGGTAAGTTAGACTGACCTTTCCTATGACTTGTTTGTATATGTTTATCTTTATCCCTTTGTTTTACACTTGTATTGATTTTTAATTGTCTATAACATCTGGTTGATAATTTGGCTGCCTCTCTTAATATGTATTTCACTTCAATATAACTTTGGTTTTCTTAAGACATACAGAATATACTTGTATTCTACTTTTGCACTGCTTTGATCCAACAACAATTTTATTTGTTTTGATTGTTTTTATTGTAAGTAGGTTATAAGTTTGGGCAAAAATAAAATAAAGTGAACAGCACAAGCAAAGTACTCTGTTGCCTCACCTCTGTGTCTGTTAGTGGTCTTGTCGAACATGAGCATGGCATCGTCCACCTAAAATGGAGACAAATAAAAGTGCTTTAGGCGCTGATATCTCTCTGGCCACGCGGCATATTGCCTGACCTCAGCCCTTCTCAAGTTCTGCAGGAGGCTCAGCAACAGATGGACATGAGAGGGGGAAAGGGGGGAGCGCAGGAGACTTGTGACAGTTTTTTCTTTTTTTTTTTATAAGAAAATAAGGGGCCAGTGACTTGAAAGAGTTGAATACTGTACTCAATGACAGTGATTGTTAGTCTTTACATACATTGTACCACTACTTTTATATAGGACTAAATTTGGAATATGCCTGGTTTGAACTGGGTATAAAAGTGATCTGAACTAAACTGAAACTTGTAAATTTGAAGCAATACAGTAAAAGCATGATTTTCTAAACCATGAACTAAACCATTTAAGTCATAACTGGAATTTCACCATGACAAAGCCAGATCAAATTCTAAACTTAATGGAATGGTCAAACACTTCAGTACCACTTCATGCACCTGCATCACAGTTGGAGAACAACTGGCCGATCATAAGTGGTTGCACTCAGTGAGTGTTGAGACTGTAAGTTGCCACCAAAATGCTCAAAATCTTTCTCACAGCGAGCACATACACCCTCCCCTTCTCTCTGTCCCAGTCCAAAGTTTGACATTCCCATGGCAACACTACAAAAAGTCCCTCTTACAACCAACAGGCCTGGGCCAACATCAAATATGGTTTATGAATAGTGAGAGAGTGAATGGGACAAAGCCTACACACTGCATAAGAAGAAAAGAGTGAGTGAGGGAGGGAGAAAGAAAGTAGCCAGTCATATCTGAGAAAGGTGAATCCACCGCAGGTGGAAACTCGATGAGAGGAGGAACTGATATCGAGAGAAATAGCGACAGGTGGATTGGTGAATGAGAGCACTCAAAGTCCTGTAAGTAACAGCAAGAAGAGGCAGGAGTACTGGGTCAAAGTGGAGAGGGAGGAGAGCAAGAGACAAAAGGCCCAGGCAGAACAAAGGAGGCCTGCAGGCTTTGTTTGTTGGCACAGTCGGCCATAATTCCTCCTCCTCTTCTCCATTTGACCTCTCTCTCTTTCTCTCCCTCTTTCCACAGCTTGGCCTTTTCTCTTTATGGAGCATTAACACAGGTGTCTATCTGGCTGTGTCCATGTGAGAGTTACATGATATTAGGAAAACAGTGATATAATATGTGCAAGTTTGAAGCAATTTGAAACGTAAAAATAAAGTGCTATTGGTGAGACCCCATACAAAGTGCGAACAACCTCAAAAGTACTATCTAACTTAATAACAATAAATTCTAATAACAATCATTTTAAAATACACATTTTTTCCAGTTGTGTGAGCAATATTTAAATACAAGAATGTGTACAGACAGAGGAAATTATAATTATAAGATTATTTTGATCTACTTGGATCATGGAAGTTCCAGGGACCAGGACTGATTTGAGACTATACCAGTACTCATCTAGAGCTAACCTATGGCCAAGAAGATGTTGTTCTGTCTGTTATCTGTCTATTACTGTACCATAATTTAAGTACAATATAGTTTCATTTAAAAATTGACCTTCTCATTCACCCCACTTTGCTGCTCACACATTTATACTGCATGTGTCTAGGGTCCAGATAAACATTTGGTAAATTAATCTGTCCTATCTGGGTCTATAATAAGTTTACTGGCAGCCGTGGTGGGTATGCTCCACTGAATAATTTGTCATAGTCCCACAGAGAGGGGTGCATTTGCGTGTGTGAGCGGACCCCCAAGGGCAGTTTGCCTACAGAAAGGTCAAAGGTTATTCAAGAGTGTCAGTCTGTGAAAGAGGACCTGAAGTCACCAGCTCCTCATAGCCTGACACATGCACATCGCTGGCCAACTGCTCTACTTTAGTATGTTATTATTTATAAGCAGCAAACACTTGAGATCTAAGGTCAAACAACAACAGAAAACAAGAGTGGTTCATCGCAGTATGATCTAAGATAATAGAGAATTTCTGGGGGGCATGCTACAAATCTCAAACTTTACACTTGGAAAATCTAGTATAGTAACAATAATAGTAGCAGAAATTGTAAAAGTAGTTCAAGCAGGAGAAATAATTGTAGTAATTCTTGCGATAAATGTGGCAGTAGCAGTGGTAGTTATAGAAGTAGTTTTAGTTTTGGTAATAGCATTAAACTGCTATATTAAGTGCTTCATAAATAGCTGGTAATAAGTAAGTAGATACAGTAGTAGCACTAGTTATAATAGTAATATAAAAACAGAGAGAAATTCAACTTTTAATAGAGTAATAATAATTTAGTGCCATTTTTCAAGTAAAGAATTTATATTTTTAAGATGCACAGCACAAAAGTTTAACACATGGAAATATGGAATCTCTTTTTGTAGTCTATAGCAGTAACAATAACAGTAGCAGAAATGGTAAAAGCTGTTCTAGTAAGTGTCGTAATAGTAGTTATAGTTACATATAAAGTACGTAGACGTACATATAAAGTAGTTTTAAATTTGGCATTAGCATTAGACCACTTTATAATGTGCTTGTTAAATTGTTATTTTTAAAAATAAATGGTATTACTCAGGTAGATACAAGAGTAGCACTAATTGTAATAGTAATTGTCATGAAATACTTCAGAAATAACTTGGTTCATAACTCTTAATTCCATCTTTCAAGTGGGGAATTGTACCTCACCTCCTGTGTTATTATCATCCTACTTCCAGCAAACAAGATGTAGCACGTTAACCACACACCTTCAATACAATGGATTCTATGTGATCAAAAAACAGTTGAACAATGCCCACTGTAAACATTAAACACATGTACAACAGCCTTAATTGCACTTCACTACTCCATATTTCAAAGGTTGAGAGTTTTAATGTCGCTCGGCAGGACAATATTCCCTCTTATCCTTTCTTTTCCAGCTCTCATCTTCCCTGTTATGCTGGGCCCATCCCTCTCCGCGCCCTTTGTTCGCACCACGGCGGGGCACAAAAGATCCAGTGAGGCAGTCTAATCAGGAACTTCCATGGATGGTTGGAGCCCACATTTCACCAACTATCCCTCGATATCTCTCTTGGCAAAACTCATCTAGATGTTATGATTGAGCAGGGAGCAAAGGGGAAGCTTAAGGCCCAAACTATATAGCCACTGAAAATGTATAATGTGAGCCAGAAAAAGCTGCATTTACAGCAGGACTCCCATGTGCGAAAATAAAACAGCTTATAAAGGCAACAGAAAAGGCTACCTGTTGAAATGTTCAATAAGTTTCGACAGAAATTGCTTAATGTTCAGTATTGTTCAACACAACATCTTCTCAATTTATACAAAAAGAAGTAGCACAAGAACACAAACTGAACACAAACTTAGCTTCTAACTTTGAAAACTTTCTGTTCAAACTTCAACTTAAAACTACCAATTGAAACCTTTGCTATATGTTTTGGCCTAAATCTAAGTTGAACAGATACTAGATTTCTGTCTTCAAAGCAGCGGACATTTCCACCAATAAATAGTGGCCAAACTAACTAAACATTTGCCAAGCTTTGTACAGAAGCATAATGGTCCCCCACACCCCATCTTTGCCCCACTTCTCTCGCCCCTCTCCCTCTCTCTCCTGTCGATTCTTTTGTGGATCCGTCATCTATTCGTTGGCCTCTTCAAACTCAGCTGCTAATGAGAACTTTGGCAAACTTTTGTGCTTTGCTCGACACAATTAAAAACCATTCAACTTGTGACAAAATTTCCACTATGTTTTTGTATTTTTGGTTTATTTTTGCGAACAACCTCAATAGTTATTTAGGTTAAGTTAGATGCTAAGAAGCTGAGAACATTGCCAAAGTTTGTAAGGAAGTTATTATTTAAAATGGTGAAGGAGTAGTAGTGGTAGAAGAAGGAAATATTTATTATTCACAAAATCTAAGCCACTCAGAAACTGACCCCGTCCTAAACACAAAGTTGTATTTAAAAGTATGTAATCTTAAGTCTAAACTGTAAGGGACTGTAGTTGTAGCTACTACTTCATCTCACAACAAAGTTTTGTTTTTGGTTGATTTTTTAAGTTGATGCTACACTCCTGAAGTGACCCCCACACACACAAAGGCGCATGCAAACGCCCCGGGAGCAGTAGGCATCCCTCCTCCTGGAGAACAAAACCCTTTTCCCGCAGAATTACTCCGGGACAATGGGCAGGCCAGGTCGTCACGGTAACGGGTCCAGGGGGTGTAAGAGGGGTGCAGGAGGGGGGCCGTGGGTCGGAGCAGCTGTTACATCAGATTAATTCAGATTCTGATAATCCCTCCTCCTTCCTCAAACCATCACCACACAAAACTTTTCAACCCCCCTTTTTCCTCCTCCTACTCCTCATTCTACACAGGATGGTCCCCTCTCAGTCCCCTCTCAGTCCCCCCTTCATCATGCCTGCTGCTTCTGCTGGCTGTGCTGCTCTGGTCAGGACCTCCTACAGCCTCAGCCTCAGTATTCTTCCCTTCTTTTCAACTCTTTTCTCTCTCAGGTCTCAAAAGCACCACACTTCCTTAAAAGTGTTAGAGGTTTATCTCCTTAAAACACATGTGTTCCTCTGTGATCTACCTGTTGTGTGTAGTTCATATTTGGCAACAGTCAAAATTAGTTAGAGATGTAATGAGATAAATGCTTTTGAACAAAATTAAGTTTTTGGCATTCAAAACAAAATTTCTTAAAATATTTTTAAGCAGCAATGCAAAGTCACTAGGAGACATGGGAAAATTATTCAAATCAAATAAAGGTTGGGCCAGCTTCCTGAACCAACTACTTTGCAGGTGCAGTCTGTAGTTTCGTAGAGATGGATACGATTTTA
Organism: Paratrypauchen microcephalus; assembly: GCA_036785185.1. NCBI lineage: Eukaryota > Metazoa > Chordata > Actinopteri > Gobiiformes > Gobiidae > Paratrypauchen > Paratrypauchen microcephalus. The sequence continues at coordinate 3,523,564 of JAVJIX010000071.1, forward strand.
CATAGTATGCAAAATCTTACCTATGCATGAGATAAAGCAATGAAGGGAGTGATTCTGAATGTCTTTCAAGTACTAGTTTAAATCAGACTTTGGGATAACATGATAACATAACATCTTATTTCTCTAGTTGTGAATAGTCGAAAAAATAGGAATGTTTTAAATTACTCTTACCTTCCCAAACTGGTCAAAGTACTGCTTGACATCTTCTATGGTAGTATTCACAGACAATCCACCCACAAAAATCTTCTTGGTTCGAGTCACTAACTAAAAACAAAATACAACATGAGATCAAGTCTTAAGCAACACTTTCTCAATATAATTTATCAGAATAATATATGTGTACATTAGAAAGTTTGTATGTACAATATATAATTTAAGTTAACAGTTCTCCTGTTCTCTGATACTTAGCAGGTGATGGTTACTTGGCCTACTTGAGTACTCTTCTTCATAATTTTTTATGTTTTTATATTGTGCAACTGGTTTTCCCATGCTTTTAGAAAGAGACACAAACCGATCTCAACTCTGGACAATGCATTCCTGAAATATGACACCTGCATTTTCATTGAGGTTCAACAATACCAGAAACCCCTAAAGTTGTGAGTTTTTGTTTGACCAATGATCACATAACAGTAGCGTGATGCCAGTTTAGCTCAGATTCATCAGATTACGAGGTATTAGCCCAGATAAGGCAGTGAACACTAACAAACACTGTACACAAACAATATAAGAAACTCACCTTAGGCTGTGCTCTGCGAGGGAATGCAACCTTTGGGTCAATCTAGAAGAGGAAATAAAAAGAGAAGATACATGTAATGCACAGTGGCAACCTACTACATACAATTTTACCTTAAAAACCAAAAGATATAGCATGAGACGGAATAGTAAATTAAAAATATTGTTTAATTTTAAAGTATCTGAATAAATCATTTTATTTCTCATTTTATTTATAAGGACAATGTACAGTTACATTAAGCACAAAGGCAGAGATGCTTGTACCAGATTCTAGCTTTACAGCTAATTATCTGAATCAACTGACTTGGACAGCACTGCTGAAGTAACTACATATATTTGAATCCTCAAATTGTAATATATTTGCAGCATGTGGCTTTGTCATCTGGAGAAGGGCGTGCAGTCTTTTCCATTGTAATTTTGAATGTATTTTATGCTACGCTAACAACAGATTCAAGTCATCCAGGCTGGGTACTGGCATAAACAATACATGTCAGTTGTATTGGGATCTTCATTGTAAGATGTACATAGCTTAGTTTATTAAGTTGGACATGTTAACCAATTTGTTATTTTGTGATTCAAAATGTCTTTTTTTGTCATTTTGTACATTATCCTTTGAAATGCCTCCCGGAGTCCATCTATTATTGTAATAACACACAGGTTAAGTGTGTGGCCGTAGTCGCAGGTGGATTGACCGGTAGAATGTCCCGTTCAACCTCTGCCTCCTTCGTCACTACAGTGCGACATGTGATCTGCAGGAATCTCACACAAGCTCTATACAATCACGAACACCGCTCACCTCCGCAACCAGAGCCCATAGAGAAACACAGAGAGAGAGCGAGCAGAGAGGAAGGCAGAAAGGAGCAGAGTTGTCAGTCACACTCAAGCAGCCTCCAGCTTTTTTGTTTGTGATAGCCTTCCCTCCATCCTTCATTAAGTAATGACAATTTTATATACCATTATTTTACTCATTTTGAATTGAAGAAATTCACTCTTAATAAAGTTTTTGCTTTACTAGCATTTCCCTGCTAGCAGCAAAATACATTGACTAGTCCTTTTGATAGATGTTATTTTAGCTTGAGACAAAATCTTTTAAGAAAACAATTTTGGAAAGGCCACAGTGGGAAAGAAGCCATTATTTCTTTTATGTAGCAGAAGTGTAATGCCCCTGTAGATATAGATTAGATATTAGACAATTTAAACAATTATTTAGTTATGTTCCATTCAGTTTGAGTTTTAACAGGTGGTCATTATGTATTGTTCACCAATTATTTTTTATGTGTAGCAAATAGCATGTCAAAACTTCAACTGCCCCGATACATTGTGAAACCATGCAACCTTTTTGTAAGACTTCCCATACCTGTGTTGTGGAGTGTCCTCTGTCTTGTGTCTCCACACAAGAGATTTTTAGAAGTACTAACTAGAACATACTACTAAAAGAAAACTCTCCAAACCCACTATAAGTCCCCAAGATTAAGAGACTGGAGAGAGAGCCACACCATGCCACGAGGATGCAATCAAAGACAGGCTGTAAAATTGTAATTCGAGACCACTATATTAGTCTATACTGATCTAATAGAGCTAGAAAACAACTAGACTACTCCACACTGTACTGCGGTTACACTAACAGATGGTGAGACAGTCCAGCGCTAAGATTAGTCCAAAACCATGAGAGGAACTACTATGAAGATCTACACAGCCTCTATGGTAAACCGCATGCGTTTACCTAGAGCTTCTACTTGAATAAAACCTTTTACATCACTGATGTAAATTTTGTTTTTGAATCATTTGTCGGTCTAGAGAGTAGCAGAGTGAGAAGACTAGGCTAAAGACTTGAGGATCAGATGCAGTTTCTACTTGTTTAGTTTCTAGAATATGGAGCTAAAGTCTACTCTCTGATAGTCACCTCCGGTCACCAACCCGCCTGAGGTCCAACACTCCTGCACATTCGGAAAACAAACAGACACACACACAAACAAACAAGATCAACAGAGGGCGGCACACAGCGCATCCCAGGACAGGGACACATGCACATTAAACATGAGTGAGCAAGAAAAGGGCTGGTATTTTAGCAAAAAAGTTTAACAGAGTCAGAGGTGGGTAGTTAGTGGTTATATTAAGTTACAATACATTTACGTAGAGTTTTTTTTCATTTTTAAAATTATATATGCATTAAAATTGACAGTTTTGTGCGTCTTAATTTAGTGTATTAAAATGCTTTTTATGGACATTACCACTAATCCAACTATACCAATACTAAAACATGAGATTTTATTTACTTACGTAATGCAATTTGTACATACACCAGTACACAATTACAATATGGCCACCCACCTCTAAACCTAGTGTGGGTGGTTACAGGTTAGACAGGCATGTGAGAAGGCCTGTAGCAGTATAAGGCCATCGTGGACGTAATTTCAATAGAGCTTTATGAAATCAGGCCAATCCCCTTTGAGTGCTACATCCACGGTATGCAACAGTTGGCCGAGTGCAATGCCTGTCACTGCCTTGATCACACTTTACTCGACTCAGTTAACTTCTCTAAGAGGCAAATCCAAGCTTGTTGACTGCAATCCTATTAGTTAGGAGTGCCATTCTAATCACAGACAGGGTTAACGGTGCTATGAACAGCCCCCATCGTCCGGACAGGAAGCGGTTAACAAATCCACAAATGCACCATAAGGTCTGATGTTCAGGGTTTCGGTAGAGACCACACTAGCCACTTTGCTGGGTTTAAAATTAAAAAAAGCACTTTATATTGATTGACTCCACTAAATTTAGTAGATCATAACTGAAAAGAAAAATATTTGGATCAATTCAATGAATGACTAAAGGTACAATAATCATCTAATCAAAGGGCTGACAGAGACATACAAATGGACAATCATTCACTCTCACATTCACAGACAATTTGGAAATATGAATCTACCTGGCTAACCACAATGCCACCGTATGACTGCACCATTTGTTGTTTAATTTCACTATCTAAACTGTAGCCAAGGGAACTCTTAAATGGCTGCTAACTTTTAATGTAAGCTTGGAGTGGACGGTGAGCTAATACGTTTATGTCAAGCCCTTATTAAAAAGGTTTGTGTAGTGCACTTCTTCACGGAACACCTTGGAGCTACACTTCAGTGGAAACCTTGTCCCACAAAAAGGTGTATTTTGCATCGGCTGTCACTGGCTTTACAGATAGCAGGAAACCAGGAGGGCTACCCAGAGGGGCAACTAACTAACAGTTCGGCCATTACATAAATCATGGTAAAACCTGCTTTCCTATAGGGGTCAAAAGCACCCCGCATCTGTCCTTCAACACGACAAGTCCCAATAAATTCCACTGTATTTGCTCTCTGGCCACTCGGCTGTGCAAAGCTGTGTTAATTCCACTGCTTCAGTCGGTCACAGCATGGCACATTCTTTCTGTTGCCACTGGAGAACTTTTCTCTCCCTTTTCTAACTGGATAACCTGTCTGCAGAAGTGAGGGGGGAGGTGAGGGAGAGGGTGAGGAGGAGGGGGGGGGTGTAAAAGACCTACTCAACTCACCATCCGAAAGCTCTACATGCCAAAAACACACACACACACACACACACACACACTCAGACACGCCCAGCATCAGGCCACAAGGGGCCCGCCAGTCTGAGCCACTCTGTAGACCTGACACATCCACAAGTTGAGAGGGAAGATTATATATAGTCAGTAAACAATTTCTTAATGTTTTCAAAATTTTGATGGCTATTAATGTGACTAGCCTGACTTATTTCCTTTTCTCCAATCACTGTTTTGGCTCTCATGAATTGTGATATCCAAGAAATTATAGTAACTGATGTGCATTGTCTATCTATTTTTTGTCTTTGTGACAGAGCCATTCTTCAGCTGAGGAGGGGGGGGGTTGCGATGGAAACCAACCCCATGGTGAGTTAGTGGCGTCCAACCATGATGATGCCACTTGTCATAGCTGTTGTGCCTGCAACTGACACTATAACAGTAGGGCACTGGGGAACCGAGGCAAAACACGAAAATACAGTTTGGAGATTTTCTGTGATGTGGCCATTTCCTTGGCAACTACCGTACTTGGTGCATTGTGGTTTAGTGATTCTCAAACTCTTCATGTCAAGCGCCAAGTAAAAAAATATTTCAAAAAGCCATGTGGACTAAATAATTTCAGCTGTTATTGAGCTCATTTGTTATTGTGCGTGTCATATGCTGTTTTGTTAGTCTAGAAATGTTTATCATCTAAGGTTTAGTTTTGATTTAGACCTAGTTCATTCCAGTTTAGTCGTGTTTTGACTGGTTTAGTTAGACCTAGTTACCTGTGAAAAGTTTGAAAATCAAACTGAAAAAAACAACAACAAAAAAACCAATTTCCGGTTGTGGCTCTACTTGATCACTAATCTTCTCCCCAAAAGGTAGAAGGTGCATCGCTCAGAGCACAAAAGCAGGGTAAAAAGAATTAGACTCCCCTTAATTTCAATACAGTGACTTACTCGCAGCCGTCCCACTGAGGAGAGAGGCGGGGGCACTGGTCCCTATGGCTACCAACGTGCAGCATTGTTCCCAGACCAACCCACAATTCATTACTGACAAAAAGACACACACGAGAACACACACACTCGAAATCACAATCTATAACGCCTGACGATTAATAGATTTTTCACTGGCTATTCGCACAGGTGCAACAATCTCCATGTGTTCATTAATTCAATAGAATTTTGGAAGAAAATAAGTTTATTGGTTTCTCTATGACACCTACAGGGTTTCAAGTTGCATGTGTTTGTTCCTGACTGAAACTCCTTTTTGGGTCATTATACCCTTGGGACAAAACTAGACACTGCTAGAAACTATGGCTCACCTTTCCAAGGAGCAAATCAAAGTTGGGCAGTGAACCTGTTTCTAGGGGAAATTTCAGGCTTGTTTGAGAGTAAAAGAAGGGGGCCTTGCTACTGTGGATAGTGCAAGTATCCATTGTGGCATCATACCAAATGCAAGAGCCCTAGTACTAGCGACAAACACGACATGCTTTGAGGAGTAACTCAGCAAAGTGGAAACTTCATAAACATGTAAAAATGTAGCAGCAGCAGTAGTTACCCACATCTCCAAAGGATTAATGTAAAATCCACTAATCAAACACTGCGCAAAGGGATTAGTTGTTGGTGGGAAGTAAATACAGAGAACTCACTGTTTTTGAGTCCAGCTCGTGTCTACTTTGAGCCAAAACTTTATCCACGCCAGCTTGATCAACAAAGGTGACGAATCCAAACCCTCTGTAGACATAGAGAAAACAGTGTAAATTAAAATACTGTGATGTTATAAGTAGATGAACTTTGAGTATAGCAGCGGCTCAGTGTAAGAGTGGCTCACCTCGAGCGCTTAGTAACTGGATCTCGCATCACCATACACTCCTTCACCTCTCCGTACTTGCAAAAGTACTCCTTCAGCCCCTCTGAGTGAGAAAAAGAGAAATAAGTTAATGTATTAGCTATAAATATTTATTCACTTTATAAACAAGGTATTTGATATTTCATAAAACACATGTGGCATTGAGGCTACTGAAGCTTTTTTTGTTATTGCCACAATTTCCACCAACATACTTTAACTACGCTTTTGAAATGTCTAACAAATATTAACACGTTGTCCTTCAAAAACTACTCTGTAAAAATTGTAAGAATAGAAAAGTATTAAGTTTTATCAAGTTTAATTTACTTTTTTTGTTTTTTTTTTTAGACATTTGTAATTCCTTAATGAACTTTTTAGAAACATATCATATATACCTATACAAATAGCCTATTATACAGTTCCCAACTTAATTATGTAACGCAGCAGGAAAAGAAGCTTACTCAATCCCACTTTCAAAATATTCTAAATAAAAAGTTTTAAAATCTTGCGCAAATATTAACAAGTCGTGATTCAAAATTCTTCTATTGGCTCTTTGTAGTCAGTGCCAGGATTTTAAGACGTTGGTATAGTGTCCGTCTATGGGAGGTGGTGGAAAGTCTTACCTTGTGTTGTCTGCCAGCTCAGTCCACCTATGAACATTTTGCTGTGGGAAAAATAAAGAAAACGTCATTTCTATGAAGTCTACCTGAGGTTAAAATGGAAAAATGTGTTTTGAGAGTTGTACGTATCATCTTTGATTCATGAGTGGCTGCCTTATGGAGGTGTGCGCTGCCCTGGCGACAAACCAGAGCCGAGCGCAGAATACCGGCTCTGTTTGTAAGCTCCGTTAAGTGGAGTGCGAAAAAAAGTATGAAAGAAGTGTAAAAGTTAAAAGTTTTGTAGTCACCAGGGGTCGTGAGGTGAGTCCGTGCTGGACAGGCTGCTCTGGCTCCCTTCATTGTCCATGTCGGAGTGCTCGCTGTGTGGGCGCTGCTGTGTCCGGCGGGCCGAGTGGGAGAGCAGGCAGAGACTGACTGGAGTGGGGCGGGTTTGGCCCTGTGCTTTGGCCCGGGGTGACAGAGAGGGGAGCAGAAGGCCAGATACAGCCTGGGACAGACTCCTCCTCCTCCCGCTTCTCTTTCAATCCCCACTGCCGCCGCTGCGCTGCGTCCATCCTGGCGAACCACGCGCGCCCCCTGCGTCAAGACAGCAGCGCGCCTACCAGAGACCGCGCACAACTTCCGCCAAATGAGTTCACATTAAACAGGGCTCACTGGTAAGTCATGGATGCACTATTGTGAAAAAAAAGTTACCGCGTGAAAAAACTTAACTACATACTTAAGCAGAGAAATAAAATGCCATAAACCAACTTCTACTCTGGCTCCATGATTTAGGAAACCATAGGCCAATACCATTTAAGGCTTTGCTTTGCTGTGATTTTGAAACCTAGTTTGCCTATGCATATTTTGAGGGCTTGTCTGGTACGCCTAGGGTACTTTATAGTCTCCATCACTTGCCTCCACTAAAATCCAGCCACACGACACCAGCCATATTGCTGTATTAGTGTATTACAGTGGGTGCGATGACCCTCTGGTTTCTATCTATGCAATCACTTAATATTGCAGTATTCCAGCTTTTATTTTGAAACACACATGGCCTTATTTCCGGTCAAACTCCGATAGAATGGAAAATAAATTTTCCAGAAAAAGTTTCAAAGGTTTACGAGGCAGGAGTTCAAATACAAATTAGAAACAGATATTTAAAGAATTTAAATTATTCCAATAATATAATACAAGATTAAGAGACAGCGACAAATATGTCTTAATATTATGTTTTTCAAAAAACATGTTTGAATAACCTTTCTTTGCATACTTAACTTTCAGTAATAATGCATGTTCCTGATGCTTTGTATTGCTTTTACCATGCTTACACAGCTTTGTAATCTCAAGCATATTTACTTGTAGCCATGTGGACAACAATTCTTTCATCTTTCTTCAAACCTGCTTATATACACGACACTGGGGCACAACACACATTTGTGTGCTGTTCATTCATTGCTTAGTTTTAAGTATTTAATTAGAGCTAAAGCCAGCTCCAGCTAATCTTCTCAACACTGACTCAACATGTGACCAAGTAACCAATGCAAATCAGTGCAGGAGTATTTTAAGACAAAGACAATGGCAGATTTAACATTTAGCTGGTTTAAAATTGTAGTGCTCCAAAGTGCCACATACTCAAAGTTTAAGTAAAATCCTTTTAATGTCCAAGTAAATTATACCATAAAATTGGGAGATTATAGGATTGTTTGAAGAGTAACAGGTGCCCAAACTGAAGTTGCAATGAATGGCTGCTGTTTCTGGTGGAGTTAGTTCTCTAGCTCTCTTAATTAACTTAACATACCATACATTTATTAACAATTAAGATGAAAGGAATGACAGAATATGTTCTCAGTGCATTGGTAGTGAGTAAGATGTTGAATAGATGTTGAAAATATTACTTTTGAGTGACTTTGTTTTTGTCATCAAATACAACTGTTGAAGGTGGTATTCCAGGTTTATTGGCTTTCTTGATACTAACAATCTAAATACATGGTATTTTGGTATTTGGTTTTCTATCAATGAGCAGTGATGGGTTGAGAACAGCAGTGTTCAGCCTTGGTCTCCTCTCTGCAGTGGAACAGGCACAGCTCTGGAAGTGGGACAGGGGGCTATTTGGACAGGAATTAAGGGGTGTGTTAAATTTCTGCATGCATGATCAATGGGGCTGAATGGGGCAATGTATGTGTGCAGAGCGGGGAGGGCACTCGTCCGAGACAGAGACGGAGCCAGGAGTGTGAACTCAGTGATACAAAGTGCCAGCATGGGATCAGCAATGAGAAGTAGCCAGTGTTGGCTGTATCTCAAGCTTAATCGATCTTTGCCATTTGTAAAAGAACTACTGGTACTGACTAAATATTACTCAAGTATTAGTATTAGGTAAAGTTGCCATTTACATATATTGGCTGACTTCTCTTTCTCTGGCTTTTAACAGTGGTGTGGTCATATGTCTATAGTTCATTTGATATTCACTTTTTTTTAATTGTAGAATCCCTCAGTCACCCAGGTAGAATCCATGGCAAATGGAGAAATTCAAACAAGTTTATTACAATATAACTGATAATTCAATATACTGCCAACCTCTAAGTACAATACAGTATTATTTATGAAAGTGGACTGATATGATCTTATTGGTATTAAATATTGAATACTATAGATTAAGTGTCACTTTATTCTCCTGCGTGCAGAACCATACTACACTACTTTCATAAACTTATAATAGTATTAGTATTACTCCTACCACTATAGTGCTACATTAATAGTTTTGCAGGGATGTCTGGAGCATTCAGTTAATTTGATAATCAGGGTTATCCAGGTCACATAGTAACATAATAGGTGGACATTTTAGAAGCAAAATAAGTAATTTAAAATATAAAATATATATCAGTCAATATATATACTCCAAAATAGTCAACCTGGTAAATTTTCTATGTGGTTCTTTATGACACTTTATCACTGAGAAAGTTTGAATGACTTTTATCATTACAATTATTTTACTATTAATAATAATAATAATAATAATAATAATAATAATAATAATAATAATAATAAGTATTATTATTTTAAAGAAACCTTTATTTCAAAATTTACTTTAGCAGAAAAGTTCATGTTATCTTCAAAAATATCTACTTTCTTTAGCCCACAGGCTCCATGTGGTCCCTTTTGATAAAGCCAGCTTGTGTGGTACAGAATTAGTCACAGTCCTAAATGAACTAATGGAAATCCGCACACACATTACACATTGCCCTCTGTCCGTTTTGGTGAGGAGTTTCCCCCTGAACAGTACAATGGGACTTAATTACAGGTCAGTAGCATGTCTCAGGGAGATAGAGGAAGCTCTGTTACCCTTTCCAAATACAGTATAATGCCATCTTCCCAAGGGTGGGGTGGGGTAACAGGAGCCCCACACAAAAAGGTGCTGATAGGCTGAGCCTGAGAATGGTATAAGGTGCTCCCAGTAGAGAAAGTGAGCGTTTTACACTGAAAGAAACACAAAGATAAAGGACTACATTAACTCTCAAAGGTCTCACTTTTTCTTTCCCATGTAGGTACTTCCTACCACCAACTTTTCTTTACTGCCAAATCTGAAAAACAACTTTTTCAACAAAGAGCAAGACCAATAATAGAAATAAACAGAGAGAAGACATTTTGATAAAGCCTGAAAGATTCCATACCCGTGTAACATATATGCAAGAATCAAATAAGTAGAATAGAAATACAATACCTACGAATACAATAAATAAAATGTTTTTTTTGCAATGCATGCCAAACTACTACATTTACTACAGCAACAGTTGCCCTGTTTTTAAGAAAAATGTTGTGCTCCCTTTGCCAGCAAGGACAGATAGACAGAGGATAGTTATTTAATGCGTCAAAGTGACGGACTGCTATTTAATTCAAGTAACATCCCCCAAAGGACATAAAATGTGATGTATCTGTATACAGTTGTGTTTACAATTACATTTTTAAAGACATTGAAACAAGTGACAAATTACAGAAACAAAATATAGCTGTTAGATGTTAGATTAAGACTTGTAGCTTGTTGAATATAATTACAATATTATTTTTTGTAGCTAAAAGTAAACAACCAAGTGGGTCACATCAAGTTGGACCAGGCTGTATGATCGGCTCCAGGTTACACTGTACGGATGGATGACACAGCAGTGCCCTCTTGTGGCATTAACAAAGGGGAAAGGAAGTTGAGTTCCACTTGCACTCTTTCTTTGATCATGTGTGGTCACTGATTGTATCCAGTTGCTCAATATTGCCAGTTCAAGTTTTTCCAAGTTGAAGAAAGTTTTTTGTAGGTAGGAAAAGCAGGTACAAAACAAAACAGTGATAAGCAGTAAATTAGCCCAGGTTTACTTTTTCTGGACTGCAACTTTGAGTAGAAATATAGGTAAGCTTGCCACCTCAGCTGCTAAGTTTGTCATTTATTGTTGTTTAAAATGCACTTTGGTCGCTGCTGGGGCTTGAGAGAGCAGGGACAAAGTTCACCGGGCCTGTGTAAGGAGGGGGGGGGGATGTAGAGGAGGTTCAAACAAGAAAAAATTGACCTTTGAAAAGCAAAACAGCAGGTGGAGAGCTAAAAACTAGGCAGCTCAGGACACATCAAGAGGAAATACTCAAGAAAATTAAAGCATACCATGAAAGTTTAGCTAGAAAAGGGTTACAGGTGTACTGAAGCCAGTGCAGTCTGCTGGGTTGGTTTAGCTGTTTTTGTTTGCAGTAGCGGGACCTATCTTCCTAGCAATGGACGCAGAAGACAGGACAACAAGGAGAAACCAACTGACCGCACTTCAAGAACAGCTAGTCTGGGCCTTGTTGGGATCTGGACTATCCCGGGAGGTCTTGATCCAAGCCATGGGGGAGCTAGAGCGGGACAGGCTGAGCAACAGTGGTGGAGCCGAGAAGGCAGAGAGGGGCGATGGGGAGAGCTCGGAGGAGGGTGAAATGGACTACCCGCCACCTATCTTCAGAGAGCTGGACAAATTAGATCCAGAAGAGGCTGCCAAGCTAAGAGCTGAGGTTGACCGGCTTTTGCAGTAAGTCTTCACTATTAATAGATTCCAAAAATGCCCCAAAACACCCAAAATTTGTTTACAATTATTCAGTTTATATTTTACTATCACAAGAGGTCATGCATACAATTGATAGCAAGACTATACAAAGTGTTAAAAGCACATTGCAATATCCTAGTCCAAAATGTCATGTACAACCCTTGAATTTATATTTTTGTTCTTTTTGCACCAATTAACTAATTACAATCATACCACTTTACCTGACAAAATATCCATACTGTTAACAACATATCCATGCAATTGCTATATATAAACTTGATATTATCCAGTGGTTCTCCAGTCTTCCTTTCTCGCCCTGTCCCTCACTGCAGACTGGCTTCTGAGGCGATTTTTAAAGAGGGTTCCTCCTTTGGCTGGTTACTAATTACCCACCCTCATCATTATTCTGTAACCATTTCTTAATAAATCAGCTATATACGCAAAAGCTCGAGGTGAAGATTAATAGAAAACAACTAACATGTGACGCTGTGTGTTTGCACAAGTCAGTCAGTGCTATTTCAACAATAATTTAATTTAAATATGTGGAAATCCTGGCCTTTCGAGCAGTGAATTGTGATGGTGATAAATGTAATATTGAAATTATGTTTAAAAAAAAAAAAAAAGGTTACATTTATTTTAAGTAATTTTCACAAATGATGTACCCTAGCCCAGACTAGAGAAGCAAGATTTGTACAACTTTGACTCAATTTGTGCATTATTTTCATCTTCTACAGTGTAAGATTATTATGATTTAAAGCTTCTTTGGTTTTCCTTTACCTGATACAAATGAGGGCCAAAGTCCAGCCCTGTGTGCTTTCCCTTATCTCACTTTGTCAATATGCCTCAGTATATCACTTCCTTCTTAAGAGCAAAGTATTCTGCACACTATTTTAGATTTAAAAATTATGTTTTTTTTTATTTATTATTAGTAATTGTCAATTACATAGGAGATGGTTACATTACAAGTTTCATAAATGCTAATGACCTGGACCTCTTAGTGCCTCTGGTTATGTATGAAATGTTCCAGACACCTTTTTAGCATGAAACCTTCAGTATATATTCATATCTGACACATAACAGCATGTTTTCTCTTTTGTCCTTAGAGAGGATCCATGGCATGTTGCAAAAATGGTTAAAAGCTACATGCTGCAGCATAATCTGCCACAGCGAGAGGTGGTGGAATCGACAGGGCTGAACCAGTCCCACCTTTCACAACACCTCAATAAAGGCACACCCATGAAGAACCAAAAGAGGGCTGCACTGTACAGCTGGTATGTCAAGAAGCAGTGCGAGATCAGTCAACGTGAGTATACAAACTGATTTATATATTTAGGGAACTTAAGATATCAGATTAACAATTCAACAGGCAACACTGCAATAGCAGTGATGAGTTAATACTTCATAATTATCACTGCACTTAATTTCTTGCAATGCCATTACATCTTAATTATTCTGCAGCTTTAATTCATATGACAATAAGCACAGAACAAACCACAAAGTATTGCATTTCAGAGTTTACCAATGCCAAACATGGGCTGGCTTCAATGGACGACCAAGGAGAGGACAACAGAAAAGGACGCAGGAACAGGTTCAAATGGGGTCCAGCCTCACTGCAGATCCTGTTTCACGCCTATGAGAGGCAGAAGAACCCCAGCAAAGAGGAGAGAGAGGGCTTAGTGGAGGAATGCAACAGGTAAAAGAAACTGTCGAGGATGGCTCCAGCCAGGGGTGTAGTGCGAGGGTATGCCATCCACCCACTTCTCCCAATAAATAATAACAAATATAAAATAGCCTACAACTTAAGTGTCAAACCGGAGCTATTGGCAATGTTGAAAACAACCTGCATAGGTTTATGATATCTCCAGTACTGTCCTAGTGACCTGCGACATGAGGAGACAAGCAATGACATGACAAATCGCGTACCCCCACTTAAAAAATCCTCATTACACCACTGGTTCCAGCCAATGTTACTTTATGTTGGACATGTTTTTTGACCCATGTATGCACAGAGCAGAGTGCTTACAGAGGGGAGTGTCCCCATCCCAGCTGGCAGGTCTGGGCTCTAACCTGGTCACTGAGGTGCGTGTGTACAACTGGTTTGCAAACCGCCGCAAAGAGGAGGCCTTCCGCCATAAACTGGCACTGGACACGCCCTTCACCAACCCTTCTGTCAACTCTGTAAACACAGCTCTCCCTCCAAGTCCAGAGCACGGTAATATTCTCATAATGTATCACTTGTTTAGGACTTCACAGTTCCCTTTTTACCACGTAAGCTTTATTTGTCAAGCCTTTGTAGTTTATAGTGTAGTGTACTAGTAACTATATGTTTTCCAGTTGAGTGTATTACAAATTTATAATGTAATATGTAATGCACAAGCATTTATTGTTAGACACATTTTTGGAAATAGCTGATACTCATATTCTATTATATGTGAAGTATAAATTATTTCTTATTAGTAAGGTTCACAGGCCAGTTTTGTTGTCCAGGTCTGAAGTACAGCCAGCAGATCTCGTGTGACAATCTGAGCTCAGTGAGAGGTACAGGAGGGGAGCGTGTAGGACAGTTGGTGGTGAGCCCTGTCACACTGGAGCCCAGTCACACTCTAGTCGAAAGCCACAACTCCAAAACGGTGAGAGATTAAGAAGAGAGGTGTTTCCTCTCATGATAATTTTGCCCTCCACTAATATTTGCACATTTGACCAAAACAATGTTGTAATAATACAAACTGTTCCAAAAACCCTCAGATATAAAACCTAGCACATTTATTTTGATTAATCTATTGTTTTAATCATTAATAATAAAATTAGTAAATCCAGCTGGAAAACTGCATTACTATAGATTTTATCAAAAGTGCCAATATTTGCGGAGAGCCCTGTACTACTATGGTATGACCGAACATGCTCTTATCCAGGTATCAAATGGTGGATCACTGCCCCCTGTCAGCACCCTGACGTCACTACACAGCCTGTCCTCCACCTCCTCTCAAGGGCTCATCATGGCCTCTCTGCCCAGTGTCATGAGCCTGGGGGAGTCTTCATTACTTATAGGTAGTTCTATGACTTTGTATTGAAACATAGCATGAATTTCTTCATAGTAGTTCAATAGTAGAAGTGGAGAATTTGATTACACACACTCTACACATGCCTGTTTGATCCCTGCTTCAACAAGTGAATGTTATTGTTTTATCCTTAGAAAATACACTGATAACACTTTGCCTTCAGAATCTTTTACTATCGTTTCTTGTAATGAAATAAAGCTTGCCAAAATCAGTGTACTCCCTGATTATAGTATTATATTTTGCTTCTTGATTTCCAGGTTTAGCTTCCACACAACCACAGACCGTACCTGTGATAAACAACGTGGGGGGTGGCTTTACCACTTTGCAGCCCATCTCATTCCAGCAGCAACTCCATGGCTCCCCACAGCCCAGTCTGTCACAGCAGATCCAGAGTCACATGGGAGCCAGTCAATTCATGGCCACCATGGCACCACTACCCTGCCACAGTAAGCAAAAACATGTATAAACTATATTGCGTGAAAAGTCCCTCAGTCGTCCAGGTAGAATCCATGATAACAGGAGAAGTTCAATTTGTCAACTGGACAAAGTTAGTTTGGTTGAAAACGTTTCGCCGCTCATCCGAGAGGCTTCGTCAGCTCTAATAAGAATACTGGTAAGACACTTGCTTATATCTTGCTGTAGGGAGGAGCTACCTAGCTAACTACTTTCCGGAACTATCTCATTGGTTTCCGTCTTTTGTTTCTCTGGCGTCTAGCTAACGATCTCTATTCATCCCTACACGCCTGTTTTTCACACCTTTGGCCCTGACCTGGCTAGCCCTATTGTATCTTTTGTTTGTTTGATCTAGGTTTAAGAATGGAATTGTAGATGGGATGCAAATTATGTCTGACTCCACCATTTCTGTTCAGAGAAGGATTCTCTTTTTTGACAAAAATAGCCTCTTTAACTCCCCTCTCAAACCAATTCTTTTCCCTGGCTAAGATCTGAACCTCACTGTCCTCAAATGAATGACCCGTGGCTTCTAGGTGAAGATATACGGCAGAAGACGGTCCACTCTGGCACGCCCGTCTGTGTTGGTACATCCTCTTGTGAAGTGGCTGCTTGGTTTCTCCAATATAGCGCTCACTGCAGTCTTCACTACACTGAATGGAGTAGACCACATTGCTTCGTTTGTGGCTCGGTGTTTTGTCCTTTGGGTGGACGAGTTTTTGTCTTAAAGTGTTTGTGGGTTTGAAATAAACTGGGATTTCATATTGTCTGAAAATCCTCTGTAGTTTTTCCGACACGCCGGCCAGGTACGGAATCGCTACCCCTTTCCTCCTGGGTTCGGATTCTCTATTATCCTGTTTCTTGCCCTTGTCTCTCTTGGTTTTGTTAACAGCCCATTTGGGATAACCACAAACAGAGAGGGCTTCCAAAGAAGCCCTCTCTGTTTGTGGTCTACTCCATTCAGTGTAGTGAAGACTGCAGTGAGCGCTATATTGGAGAAACCAAGCACCCACTTCACAAGAGGATGTACCAACACAGACGGGCGTGCCAGAGTGGACCGTCTTCTGCCGTATATCTTCACCTAGAAGCCACGGGTCATTCATTTGAGGACAGTGAGGTTCAGATCTTAGCCAGGGAAAAGAATTGGTTTGAGAGGGGAGTTAAAGAGGCTATTTTTGTCAAAAAAGAGAATCCTTCTCTGAACAGAAATGGTGGAGTCAGACATAATTTGCATCCCATCTACAATTCCATTCTTAAACCTAGATCAAACAAACAAAAGATACAATAGGGCTAGCCAGGTCAGGGCCAGAGGTGTGAAAAACAGGCGTGTAGGGATGAATAGGGATCGTTAGCTAGACGCCAGAGAAACAAAAGACGGAAACCAATGAGATAGTTCCGGAAAGTAGTTAGCTAGGTAGCTCCTCCCTACAGCAAGATATAAGCAAGTGTCTTACCAGTATTCTTATTAGAGCTGACGAAGCCTCTCGGATGAGCGGCGAAACGTTTTCAACCAAACATACTTTGTCCAGTTGACAAATTGAACTTCTCCTGTTATCATATAAACTATATTGTTAAAACACAGCAGCAAAAAAAAATATTATAATTATTATAAATATTAAGTCTAAAGGACCTTTGTCGTTTTCATTCATTTTGTTTCTTGTGTACGTGTTATAGCGTACAACAAATCAGACTCACCCCAGTACCATTCGTCCAGTCTGCTGTCCCAGGCCATGATCATCACTGACAGCAGCAGTCTGGGCACCCTCACCAGCCTTGCAGCTGTCAGACAGGTAGAAGGAAGGCTAGAACTGCAACACAACACTGCAAGATATATAAATAAAAATAGATATAATGTATACAATTTTCTACTTTGATAGATACTTACAGCTGACCCAGACGAAGACACGGACACACCTTTAGAGGAAGAATCATTACATCTCCAGCCTCACACACCTGTACCAGGTAGTATTAACACGCAACAAGAAGTTAACTAATATGAAATTTACATAGCAAAAGAGAAGCATTTGCGTGATACATAGAATCCACTATTACTTTCTTACTTGGAAACATATTATTTTGTGACACAGTGGTTCTCAAAAAATGGATGCATTGTGGTAAACATATATTGTTACAGAGTAAAATGGTTTTATGATTTGATTTTTCATGATTTCTAACAGCCTCTTCGGAAAGCCTAGAATTGTATCCATCCTCTCAGTCCACAGAGAGCCACCAGTCCCACCTCCTGTCACCATCACCTTCAGACATAAGCTCATACATGCCTTCACAACTGGTCTCCACTGCACAGTGACAATGGACCAATATATGGAAGTGTATATGGGCAAGGGCCTGACCATAGCGATGAGAAGGATCACCGGAAGGACATTGGAAATATAATTAAAGATGCACATAGGAAAGGTTTCAGTAAATACAGAAGGTTATATTACCAAAAAGTCAGAAACTTGGCAGCTGTATTGTCACTGCATGTTCATAAAGTATGCCTAGATAGTTTTACAGAGTAACGTTTTCCTTCAAAGTACAACTACACAAGTCAAAAATCCATGTATGGTTCCACCAGAAAATGAATTTTGTGCACAACATGATCATAATTCATGACCCAATCAAATACACTTCTTCTATTTGGACTTTGTGACAAGATGGTGCTAAAATAAATCAGGGAATCTATAGATTTGTGTCTAGTAATGTAAAACAAACAATTATCAAAACATAAGGAAAATTTACGTTTGTTTTTATTTGAAATTAACTTGTAACTTGTGAATGGTATGTTACTTTTTTACACAATGAAAGGTGTATCCTAGAAAACAATTAAAGTCTATTTTCAAAAACGTAACTGTGACAGTGATTATTTTAAACATGGAACTATGCATGAGATGTGTGTCAAAGTTATTTTCAACACTTCTCCAATCTGGGTTTCCTAATGAATCTTTTTGCTCGTTTTCTTCTTTTTCTTCTTCTGTCTTACTGTAGTTTGTGCCTCATGTTGGGTTGTAAGTTCACGTGGATTGTCACAAGTAGATTTTGAGTCCTGTTGATCATTGTCTTCTGGATTTATTTGCTTCTTTTTCTTTTTCTTTTTAATGTTTTCTTTTGTTTCCAAGCTGGGAGTCCCTGGCGTCTCTGAATTGGTCAGGAGATGTAATGTCGATGGTGGTATGAGGTCTTGAATGGAAATGGCGGCCTCCTTTAATCGTGTTTCCATCTCGCTGTCACTGTCACTAACAATATAAAAATGTTGGATTCACATAAACATTTGAATTAACATTGCAAAGCATTTTTGCTCACAGTTAACTAGTTCTAATAATAAAAGTGAATATTAAAGGGGCATTGCATAACTTTTCTAGTGGAAGGTCTGTCACCTGCTTGTCTCCAAGGAGATGTTATTGCTTTGTCTGGAATGTTCCATGGTATGACATTAAACACATCTATCCAGCATTTATTTACAATGGTGTTTCCATTGCTCAAAAATACAAAATTCTCTCTGAATGGAGTTGCATCTCCATAGATCTGACCTGTAAAGTAGCCCATAGTTGTCTCCCTTGAGATAGATGGATTTAATAAAGCAATAGCATCTTCATGAAGACAAGCAGGTGCCAGACCTTCCATCGGAAAGGTTGCACAATGCACCTTTAAATACACCTTTCCAAAGGGCTGAGGGTACATAATATTAGAAGTAAGTTATAATTGATGCTAATTGGAAATATTGTAAGGATGCAAGAGAGATACTGAAGAAACTTAGTATGAACACACATGTATAACAAAGCAAAAACAAAGCTTATCTGAATTTTAAAAGATTACCTTGAGCTGGGAATGCGGCGACGTTTTGGAGGAGAAGGTTCTTCAATTGTTTGTCCTGGGACTGATGTGGTGAACAGACGAAAACCTAGAAAAAGTTTTTTGTTTTTTTTAGAATGTTTTAGTTTATGACAAACATGAATCAGTATTGATACATATTTATTATCAACACCTTTCTATGGTAACTGTATAATATATGGTAACAAGAGAATAGGTTTAAAATTACCTTCATTCTCATCATCCTTATGGTCAGTTGTTTCGGTATTTACAATGAGTTGGGCTGAAGACTGCTTCTCTGATATGAAACTGACAATGACGCCAGGTCAGCAGACAAAACAAACAGATTCTATTCATACAAAACTATTTTTTGTCATACCCACCTATCAAGCAATGCACCTAACTTTTTCGCCACATGCATCTGGAAGCCCTGAGTGACTTGGAGCTCATTACCATCATGATCATGGTCTGCAACAACTAAACTGTTCAAGGAAAAAGTAAGAGTGAAACAAAATAATGCTTTGCAGTCTGCATGCAGCAGAAGTAATACCAGTAATACCTACCGTTTTGAAGGTTTCTTGTTGCTACTCGCATCTGTAACAAATAGAATCAACTAGCTTAAACATCAACGCAATACACTAGCACACTCAAATACAATTAGCCCACAGGCTACATGGATGGAAACACAAGCAGACAAACGTATAGCATATTACAAAAAACAAAAACTAAAGAAAATTCACGTTGTATGTAGGCTACAGTACAATCCAGTTAATAGTTTGTATTGTTGTAGTTGTAGATTTGTTTCGTTTTCGCTTATTTTGAACATGTTCATATTCGTACATCCTACAACAAAGTAGGGGTTGTTTGCCTTTACCTCCAACAGCGGGCCTGTCCCACACAGCCTCCTGACAACGTTTGAGCTGCTCATCATCGCTACTGCTGGAGTTTTCAGCCATGTCTGCGCTACAGGCCGCCATGTTCACCCACGTGCCACAGCTGCTAGTTGTGTTTTGACTTAGGAATTATGGGATGTGTAGTTTTTCCAAACACAGGCGCCTAATAAAAGTATAGCTCTCATTGTGGTCAATGTTTTATTCAGTATTTCCAGAAAAGAATGTTTTATACAAAATCCCCACTTGAATTTTATTCATGCAACAAATCACGTGAGCTTGGTGGAACTCGTTTAGAAAAAGCTACATTTCATGGAAGCACTGTTGTGGATGCATAAAATTGAATTGTATCATTGGTAAACATTGTGATATGTTTGTTCTGTTTAAGCATTAAGGTTGACAAGTCCCTGATGACGTATAAAAGCAAATGTAATTTAGATAATTTATAATTACATGAAGACGTTTTCCCTCTGAGCAAATCAAATAAAACTACAACCATCACAAGATGAACTGAGGTTGAAAAATGACCTTTTCAGGAAAACTACTAAAATTACTCATGAAAAACATCATGAGCCAAAGGCAACACTTGTCTTTGCATGCAGTTTGTAACTACTATTCATGATTATAGCCACGTAAAAAAAAACAAAAAAACAATAAGACTATGCTATGTGATGTTCTATGCACCTAAGAGGTGCAGAGTTTGAGCCTTGTTGTTTGGTCAGAGATACATTAGTGTTAGCCACTATGGGACAAGGCACAGAATTATGTTAATCCAGTCAAAGGTTGGTTTGAACATAAACTAGTTACACACTGACAAAAGAAACATGAATGGTGTCCTAGTTGCACAAAATGAGTAATTATTCTACAATCTACATAGAGTTGGCTAAAAGGAAATGGGACCAAACTGTTGGCAAATCTTTAAATTTAGCACCTGAGCAGTACTTTGAACTCAACATTACATACAACTTTGAGAGTAATGCATTTTAACCAAATAGATAGCTAGGAAGATCAATTCCAACATGAATTTATTAAGCAAAAATCCTATATTATACCCTGTAAAAATGTGTTCTATTTAAATAAAAGTATCCAAATGCTGCACATGATTAATAAAGATTTTAAATAAAGAAACTACTGGTAACATAATGACATATACTTAAAATACTGCAACACATTTACTTCATGTCATTTTTGCAGAACAAAAACAAAACACTCTTTACAAAAGGTAGTTCAAATGAGAAGATCTAAAATTCTGATAGAGGTCTACTGGATTTTCCCATGAAGGTGTGCCACTAAAGTGTCCCTTTCCAGCAGAGACAACAAAATATAAGGCAATAGATTTAAAGCAAAACATGACACCGACTGAGAGAAGAGAAAAATATTTAGGACAGCTGTCCCTTGAGTTCCACAATGTGAGCTCTGTCCTGTGCTGATGAATGAGTTCATATGAAGGCAGATGTGGTTCGCTGGTTTTGGAGATTGTTGCTGTAATTTGTCTTTACTTTGAGAAAATACTTCAGCTCCACCTCAGGGAGCCTCAGGATAGGTTTCATATTGCACACAATTTGTCCCATACAGCATTACAGACCACCATTGTATGCATAATCTGCCTTATTGTGCATGATGAGTTTGTTATCCACAAAGTAGAAACTGTCTGATCTGGTCTCATATGGATGCTCCACCATTTTGCGAACTGGATGTGAGGGGAGTAAGGGTTAATGCGTGTAAATAATACAACACACAACAAATGATGTAAAACTTACTCAGGTCTTCTGGAAGCTGTGGAAACTCATAAATATGTTCACATGTGTTGCGGCTGTTGGGAATGCAAAAGCCAAAGTCAAAGTCAAAGTTCTTGAGAAGACGCCCCTGAAAGTAATGTCTTTCAATCATACGAAAGCTGTTAATTGGTCGATCACCAACTGTAAACTCAACACTGGAATAAGAAATTAAAATGACCATTAGATATTACATGCCAGTCATCAAAAGAAAGTAAAATATATAATTTAACATAGATGGGGAGATTTTGTAACTTACGTTGCACCAACTGTGTGCAGTTTTAGAAAGGCTGGAGTAAACTGATATCTTACAAAACGTCCAGCACTGATGTCTACATCTGCACCCTCTTCTTCACCTTCAATGGGACCTAAAGCAAACATATGAGATTTTTTTCAAATCTTTTTATGTGTGAACAAATGTAATTATATTAATGAGAAACATGACAGGCATAAGTCAAACGTGACTGACAAAAAACAAGTTGTCAAACTCAAAATGCCTCACCAATAATACAATAGATGAAATGTTTTACATTACAAAATAGATCACACTTACCACTGGTAGGAGGTTTAGCTATTTCAAAAAGGACTGTTCCCGTCTCCAAGTCTCGGATTTTAAATCGTGTGAAGTCAATATTGTAAATGTTGTCTTCAGGTTTACACAAGTAATCTGAAAGGCAAAACAATGATGTGTCTGTGTGAACAAATCAAATTATTTTAATCAGAAACATGACAAAACACTTTGAGACCATTGTTTGATAAGGGGAGTCAAGGCCCTAAGGTTTCAAGCTCATGGCACAAGTGAGTAACGATATCGTCAGGAGAAACAGGGATAGTACTACCATTGTTTTTATGGCTAGAAAAAGTCCAAACAAGCCAGACTAAGCTTCTAAATGACAAAGACTGTTCAATAACGAGTACACAGATGTGATTAAATGTTGCTGAAAACCTCACAAGGCAGCAAATAGTCCAGCTCCATTATTGAATGTTGTCAAACCAAACATCAGCAAACTATTGAGAAAACAAACTACATAGCACCATTATCTTCCCACTTTCCCCAATAGAAAGAATCAGTAACTAAAGGCCGCCACACACTATAGGACTTTTTGGTCAAATGATTTTTAAACGTGCAACAAAATGTGCACAATCGCAAAGACTAAAGCAGGATATGACTGCGTACCACAGGCTATAAAATTGTGAGCACAATCGTGTCAGCTGTTTCCTATCTACAGTAAAACTGCTTAAGTGTTCAAAAGATCAGAGCATTGCACTTCTAGTTTAGATACAGGTCAACACTGTGTTATTATTTGTGAAATGTGGTGCAATAATAAAGCATAGAAGCTTGGTGATAAAGTACACAGGAAGTACAGTCACTATCGCTAATCTTTAGCTTCACCTCGATCCATTCGGTGCGTGGATGTAAACAGACACACGTGAGGAACTACTCTTGCCTTTTAACTTTGAAAGAATGCCTCAGACTGGATTAAAAGTATGGTTTTATGGACTGGGTGTCATTATTTGTGGAGAACAATTTCTATGGATAATGTGGATGAGATGCTGCACTTTAAATGTAGCACTTTACGAGAGGTGAGTAATAAAGTCTTCTCATTATTTTGGCTATATCCCGAGCTTGTATCTTGCACCTGTGTCCGTCACTCCTATCCATAGCATTGCTGATGTTTGGTGGTTACGATCTGACAGAAACACCACACACGAGGAGCGCAGCAGCTACAAAATTGCATATAGACAAAAAGTTGGGAAATCCCTCCCCAAACTTGGGGAGAATAAATTGCAGCTAAAATCAGGCAATTCTCCTGAAGTGTGTGGCGGCCTTAAAGGGATATGCCACCCCCAGGTCAAATTTGGGCATCTCCCCACAGTCCAGAGACTAAAATAAGTGGTGGAAAGCGTTTTCCTGCTCACCCAGCCATTGTCCGAGTCTGTCGCCACTGACCGCCGCGGTATCTGGTGCTCCTCCGCCTTAGACTGGAGTCTAACGTCGCCAGAGAAAGATTTCGGCCAAAAGGAATTAATTTGCTCGATGCGTTTCCCAATTACTTTGTGTGTAGTGCGCATTCATATCGAGTGCAAATAAATGTGCAAATCAACACGGAGAGCTTGCCTTGGTCATTTTGGGTGGGAACTATTTTCCAGTGCGTAAGAATACAGCCGTATCACGCAGTACGCTACCAGGGGAATCCCAGTTACGCACCGGGAAGGGAGTTCCCCTGTTGCACAACGTGGTGCGTGATACGACTGTATTCTTACGCACTGGAAAATAGTTCCCACCCAAAATGACCAAGGCAAGCTCTCCGTGTTGATTTGCACATTTATTTGCACTCGATATGAATGCGCACTACACACAAAGTAATTGGGAAACGCATCGAGCAAATTAATTCCTTTTGGCCGAAATCTTTCTCTGGCGACGTTAGACTCCAGTCTAAGGCGGAGGAGCACCAGATACCGCGGCGGTCAGTGGCGACAGACTCGGACAATGGCTGGGTGAGCAGGAAAACGCTTTCCACCACTTATTTTAGTCTCTGGACTGTGGAGAGATGCCCAAATTTGACCTGGGGGTGGCATATCCCTTTAAGGAAACTTAAATAACCTGAGGCCTTGTTTTACTTGATTGGTAATAAATGTACAGTATTTACAGACAACAACCCTCTGAAGCATTTGGGAACAGGAAAACTAGGTGCTGCAGAGCAGAGACGGGCCAATGTCAATGATAGCATTATAGGATGCAGCCAACCTGGGAAATCCCAGGCTGCTTTTGTTCGTTCCGATCTGAAAGACAGCCTGGCGACTATGGCAAGCGAGCTCTCCAGATTCTGGGAGCCAATCAGAGAGCGGGGAGGGGTGGCAAGACGGTGACGCGTACTACGCGACAAACGGAAGCTTGTAGTTTGAACTGACAACTGACATGATTGGCTATGGGCTACGTATACGCCAAATTATAGATATTCGGAACGCCCAATAAATGGCCATTGGCGATCGTAAACCACACCTCCGGTACGAGATATTTCGAAGGTGGCTTCCAGACCATATCTCACTTGTGATATGGTCAGGTGTAAACCAGGCAAGGATGCAGCAGCTTTGTACGATGACCAAAAAAAAAAAAGAATGAAAATCCATCAACTGTGGACATGGTGGGGCCAGATAAACATTAGCTGTTAGGGTATCAATCAAATTTCCTACATTTCTAGCGTAACTGACTTGCTGGCACACTGGGATTAAGTGGTTTACGTACGTCTCTCACACATTCCACAGATGCAAGGCGCCGTTTACTCAACTAACGCAGCGGTTCTTAGCAGCTTTTTCCAACTGTAGCTTCCTCGCAGTTAGCACAAAGTTTGTTGCGATGGCAAACAAGAATCCACTACCAAGAGAAGGGGAAGAGGAGCAAAGCCAAATTAAGGTGATTCTCAGAGATTCCTTCCAACGATGGTGTGCAGTGAAGCAGGGGGTTCAAAGACTGTCGCGTTGGTCGCTAAATTACTTCTGGACAGGAAACTTCTGCTTATCATTTGAAAACATACAGTATAGTTACAGCAGTAACAGTGATTCACACTGGCTATAAACAAGCAGCGTAAGAAGAAGATTGACTTTATTGATCTCACACAGGAGAAACTGTCCTTTGCATTTAACCCATCCTGTTATTAGGAGCAGTGGGCACAGCACATGACTGCGCCCGGGGACCATCTCCATGATCTTACTGCTTAGGCTTGGTCAGGACCTAAGAGCTTTGCAGTCCAAACTAAAGACCCATATGGGCTCAGTCAAAGCATCCCAGCCTCATGAGATCTTGGCCATAGATTTCACTGTGTTGGAGCCACTGACAGATGTGAAAGAAAACGTTTTGGTTATGACAGACGTTTTTTCAAAATATACCCAGACAGTGGCTACTAAAGATCAGCAGGCAAAAAAGCAGAAAAAAGCCGCACTACCCCTTCCCACCCCCAGGGTAATGGTCAATGTAAGCGTTTTAATCGCACCTTACATGACCTGTTGCGAGCCCTTCCCCCTGAGCAGAAACATAGGTGGCCCTGACATTTATCTCAGGTGACTTACGCTTATAACACCACTGCACACCAGTCTACTGACAAGACCCCTTATTTTTTAATAAGGGGTCAGTATTTTGATTACTCCGGCTCTAACAAAAGGGAAGAGTGTCTGACAAGTAAATCCAGATTTCAGTATTTTTATACAAATTCGTATTAAAGTATTGACGAATGTATATGACGTTTGTATTCTGGATCCCAGACAAGAAGAGTGTGGGACTTCAAAGTCAATTAACCTTAAATTAACCTAATGCATATCAACATCCATTTCCTTACATTACAGCTAGCTATAAAAGCCAATTTTATAGAACATACTGCCATCATATTAGCATTAACTAGCAGTACAATCCTAGCTGTATCAGGATACATTATCCTGAACAAATCCTAACCAACTTTCTTCTGATTAATATAATTTTAAACTTAACATGTTACGTTAACATACCCTCGGTAACATCTCGGAGACCTAGGATGTGATCTGGGGAAATCTCTCTTCCCAGAGCCTTAAGCTCATCCTCGGTGACAACAGGCCACTTTTCCGTCTGACTCCGCTTCGATTTGAGCTTCTTCAGCATTCCTCCGACAGTCTTTCGGTCCGGATCAACTTCACCGTGTGTCTTGTTGACTGTAGATGCTGGTTTGCTTCGAGAACTGCTCATGCCGGATTGTGTAACATATAAAAACGAAAAACAGTTGTGCTATTTAATTTAGGTGCTGCTCTAACAAACTAAGGTGTAATTTCAAGATGGCGTCAAAGTGTACAAGTAGAGGAAATGCGAGCTTCCGATTGGCTGAAAGCGATGAGGGTTGTCATGGTTACAAAAGAGCTGTGGAAAGGTTTTAGTGTAAGGATTTGCCATTTTCTCTCTGCACTTCAAAGATCAAAGTCAGATTTATTGTCAGTTCTGCCATATGTGTTCAACATCGTTATTTATCGAAATGTCGTTTCTCTCCGGCCAAGTAGTGCAAAAAGACAGTGTACAAAATACAACATTTAAAAGACAAAACAAAAACTATCCAAGACAAAAAACTAAAAACTGAAATCTAAGATCTAAGCTCTGAAGCAGTGCAACAGAATAAATAAATACCTATTTACAGATGTCCAAAAATGTGCAGTGTGCATCAAATGTGCAATGGCAGATACAGCAGTGAAATGGTAATGTGCAATAGAATGTGCATTGAAAGTAAAGATAAAAAATAAATGTGCAACAGTAGTAGTAGTAGTAGTAGTAACTTCTTAACACAAATCACACAAAACGACTTGTATAGACTTTTTTTTTTTTTAAACTTAATTCACAACTGGCACACAATACACCGCATATAATAAATACAGTGAATTGCAGGATATTTAACATGAGCATTTGCTTAACTGTCACTACAAATCGTGCTGCCTTTGTTGCTAAATTAAACGTACCCCTCCTCCATACCCACCTTGCATTAAAACGTATTGTCCACTATGGGGCGCTAATGAAATTCGGAGAAAGAATACTCTGCAGATGTTTTTGCAGGGAAGAAGCCTGTGTAGCAGCTATGGTCCGAGTGAAGTCGAGGTAAGCGTGCTCGCAGTGTATATTTTGCTCAGTCTGTCAGTTTATTCTTTTGAACACGTCCTTTTTCTATCAGGTATTTACTTTGTGAAGTAAATGTGACGGACCAAAACTTGCTGTTGCTGCTGAATGACCGTGCAGTCACCGCGACAGTGAAGAATGTTGTTCAGCGCATTCACGGTGACTATGGGGCAGCTCTCTGTAGTTTTGGATTTTCTGGTGAGCTACTGTCACTGACTTGCAGTAATAAATACAGGAAAAATGTAGGTTCAGTTACCATCTAAAACAAAATGTCATTAAGTAAGACAACCATCGTGTGGAAGCGAATGTGTCTGCAACTCTCACCCCCTTCCCAATGTGCTTCTCATTCTCTCAGGCCTAATTGTGAGACTTTATGGAGTTGTATCTTTTATATGTTTAACTATGCGAATACAATAATATTGCAGTAATATTTTGTGAAATAAAAACAAAATGGGGTATAATCCTTTTTATCTAAGCATTATCAACAAGATGATAGTAATCTATGTTTTCTCTTATTCCCAGTGAAATACATTAATGCTGTCACCGGAATCATATTCCTACGTTTTCCTAAAAAGTGTTACAAACAACTTTGGTCTGCATTACCTTTTATTACCAGTATTGAAGCAAGCGGGAAGAAAATTCCCTGTTTCCTCAACTGCATCTATGTGGGAGGTAAGAAATGTACATTTAGTTGTAAAATAAGATGCACAACAATGTGAAGCATTTGATATTTGTTGTATTAATATTTTTTGGTAATACTAGGAACAATTAGAACATGCCAAAAGTTTCTGATACGGTATAATGCTCATCAGCTCCGTCGGATGCTCCCAAAATGTAAAAGTGATGGTATGCTTTTTGGTCTTGCATATAACTGTACTACTAAGTGAAAGTAACTGATGATTTTATACTGTGCTCTTTCTTACTTAGACGAAAAACGCAGCATTCAGCAAGCAATTTTGGACTGCTGTCTCACACGAACATGTACAGATGAGACAGAGGATGCACTAGAAAGTGAAGAAGACTGACCTTCAGTAATATTGGACTTGATTGTTTTGGATTTGACAGACTTTAAATTAGCTATTAAACTATCCATTACTACTTATTAGCCATTATTTCCCAGTGTTATGTGTAATTGAGTTGCAAATAGCTTACTTAATTACTGTAATTGGATTACAATTTGAAGTAATACTTAGTCTTACTTGTGCCGTAAGATTACCACCTCAAAAGCAGAGAGAAGCAGTTTGTAGCAGCGTCATGGAGATGTTTCTCATGTCTGTTGTTGGTGTGAAGCTGAGACAGTTTAAACAGTCCATTTGTTAATCTCTATTTGATTGTCTTAAAAATATAAAAGCATGTATTTGATTAACTTATATGATATCAGCTTCCCAGCTTAGGGCTAATGTAGAACATAATTCTATATTGGGAAGTAATGGCTAATAAGGCACTCAAATATACTCAACTAGTAGCCTATGTCTATTAATGATCGTATTCTCTTCTTTTGCACATTTTTGTATTTGTCTTCTGTATTAAATTAAAAGCACTAAACTGATCTGTTTGTGTTTTTGGAAAGAGATTCAGTTTTACACCATATTGCTATAGATAGTAGCATTTCTTTATGCTTTACAGACATTAGGCCTATAGGCCATTTGCACTATATCAACCATGTTAACGCTTCTTGTTTGCACGAGATCAACCATGTTTACACTTCTGTTTGCATTATATCAACCATGTTTACACCCTATTTTTTTTCTGCTGACAGTTGCACATAAAACTAATGTTGCACATTATCTGTAAATATGTACATAGCACCTAGCTTATATTTTTCATAGTGTGTATTTGGTAAAGATTATTTCTATTTGATTATACTTTTTTTTACATGCTTCTCTTTCTTATTTCCATCTATTTTATTTTATTTTTATTTTTTTTGCATGCTCATGGCATCCAGGGCGGGCAGCAAACTAAGAATTTCATTGTACAGGGAAACGTTTCTTCACTGCATATGACAATAAAAGCTTTGAATCTTTGAATCTTTGAATCTTTGAATTAGGCCTATACGTCAGCCGCTATTAATTTGCTGAAACTACACTTCCCATAATTCATAGTTATGCTTCGACCAATCAGAACCCGGCATTAGCTACAAGAAGCATACGGGTCCTTCTGATCTCTGTCTGGCGACCCGTCGCCATTAGTGCAGCCTTATTTTGACCGATATATTTTTTGGCCTAAATATTTAAGACATTGTGTTTGGGGACTTATATTAAGTGCCCAACGCCTTTTTGGAGGCATACAGCGTTGATCTAGTGAGGAAGGAGCGTGTTCTTAGGGGTCTTGGCCCCGCGTGGCGAGCTTTCGTCCTCTCCTCTAAAATCCAGTCTAAGTTGAGACGCCGATATCGTGTCTCTTATTTTTTTCTCGGTTTGTTTTGTTGCAAAGATGTCGCCGTGATGGGGTCTCCGTGTTTGACAGAAATGATTCAGGGCCGTTGCCGCCTGACTCGCACTCACTGCAGCCCATTTTCTGTGTTTTTTCTGTTTGACGCTCGAGAGCTCAGGGGCTCTCAGCTCGGAGCTTGGCCTCTGCTTTGCCCACTGCACGGAGACAAATATGGAGAAAAATCCCAACAACACCAGCAGCAAGGTTCCGCCCCGTTCCAGCTCTACAGGCCCAACAGCGGGCGACTCTAAACCCAAAGCAGGTGAAGGACCGAACACAGTAATCATGTCATGTAAAGGTTCAGGACGCTCACTGGAGGCTTTTAAGGGCCTAGCAGTAACGCAGCTGTTTATCTGGACTTACGTAGCTGTCAAAACATTTGACCCACGAGCTCTCGAATCAGGGCCGCCTTTTACTGCACATTTCTGTTATTATAAGTTAGTAGTGATCTGTACTGATCTGAAAGCCATATTTCTTGTTTTTTGATATTTTGAGTGAATTTGAGAGAAAACATGCCAATAGATGACACCCATGACACTAACTCAACTATAGCTCATACATCTCATTCTGTACTTAATTAGTGTTAAAATTGTTTTATCGTATTAATTACGTGTTGTGTATTGAGCACTGATGGAACCTTGTGATCTTTTGTACATTTGATTAGTTGTACCTTTTGAAGATGATCAAAGGAGAAGTTCAATTTGTCAACTGGACAAAGTTTGTTTGGTTGAAAACGTTTCGCCGCTCATCCGAGAGTCCAGTTGGGATCAGTTGTCCAGTTGTCCAGTTGACAAATTGAACTTCTCCTTTGATCATGGATTCTACCTGGACGACTGAGGGACTTTTCATGTACCTTTTGAACTTAAGTTGTTGGCACCCACCTATTCAACAACTTTTTATTGCAAACATAATCCTACAGGTAAACTGTTGTTGCTTTTTTGTTTTAAGAAAGTAAAAATAATGGAGGCTCAAAGCGGTATAACCGCAAGCGGGAGTCTTCTTTCCCCAAAGCAGACAGTTTCGCTGGTCCACGACACACCAATTCACAGAAAGGCAAAAGTTTTGACAAGAGACCCCCTCAGAGAGGTGGAGGGCGCCAGTATGGAGTTACAGGTGGAGGACGACGTGAGGAGGTGTGCGCCAGTATTTTGATTGGAGAACATTTCTTTTAATTCATTAAATACCATTTCATTTATTTATTTTTTTCACCTTCAGGTAGCAGAGACACGCCGGGCCGAGTTTAGCCCGGCTCAGTTTGCTGGACCTAAGAAAATAAGTTTAAACCACCTGCTGAACTTCACGTTTGAGCCTCGTGGTGGTAATGGTGATGTAGTCCCCTCGTGTTGGGGACGCCGCAATAAATGGGGCCACAAGCACAAGCCCTTTAACAAGGAACTTTTCCTGCAGGCAAAGTAAGGTGTACTTCAAAAATGGTGGTTTCACTTTTAGTGGCTATTAAAAATCATGTTTTCTGTTTATGTTGCAGTTGCCAGTTTGTAGTTGCTGATGACCAGGACTACAAGGCACACTTCACTGATCCAGACACTCTGGTTAATTGGGACTGTGTGCAGCAAGTGGTATGTGCAGTAACAGTGCCGTCCATTTTCACTTTATACAGATCTTAATTAAATTGCATACCTTTTCAGCGCATTTACAGTCATGAGGTGCCATCTTGCCCTATATGTCTCTATCCTCCAGTGGCAGCTCACATCACTCGCTGTGGGCATATTTTCTGCTGGCCCTGCATGCTGCACTACCTTTCTCTTAGTGACAAGAGCTGGTCAAAGTGCCCAATCTGCTATGAGGCAGTCCACACTGGTGATTTGAAAAGGTAGATTAAAACTTTTATGTTATAATGCCTATTTGAAGTTAATTTTAATGATTTGGCATCTTTTGTTAAGTGTTGTTGCAATGGAAACCAGACAGTATATGGTTGGTGATGTCATAACTATGCGCCTGATGCGGAGGGAGAAGGGAGCATTGGTAGCACTGCCCAGCTCACAGTGGGTGAAGGTGGAGGAGCCTGTTCGCTATGGAGGTTAGAATTTATTTATTTTTTTAATTCTGAAAAATAATTGTATCTGCAGCAAGGCTAATCTTTAACTTTGGTCTTTTTCTTTTTTCTTCTGTAGATTCATCTCTCAGCCCCTACTCTAAGCTGCTGCTGATCTCTCCTGAGCAGGCCTTGGAAATGGTGGGAGAGGAAAAAGCAGCGTTGCACTCTCAGCTCAGCCAAGAAGAGGACTCTCAGGGCTGTTTTATCCAGAGTGCTCTTTGTCTTTTAAAGGTAAATGGCATTAAAAAGGTCAAATTCAATGCATCTTCAGCTAGATTTTGACTAGTTCTTATTTATGCCTTCAGGAAAGGGAAGAAGGATTGTTGCAGCAGCAGAAATCAAATGCAGGGGACAATTTTAACTTGTCCTCTCTGACTGTTGAAGAACCACCTCCTCCAATTGAAGAAGTGATTAAGAGTAGCAACAGCACTAAGGTATATAATCCTCTGCCTTCACACATGACACATTAGACATGTCAAGTTAAGAGTTATGCAACTCCCTTTTCAACATATAGCCAGTGCTGGAGTATGCCTCAGCATTTGACGATGAAGTGTTGGAGCTGCCAGAGGATGACTCTCAGCAACCACAGCTCCCTGAAGGCATTTTGGAAACTGTTCTGGAGGACGTCCCAGAGGAGATCCCGAAGGCTGCAGCAGAGACGGAGCTTGAACTGCCCGAGAACCTCACCGAGGATCCCCCAGTGTGGCAGCCTGACACAAGTTGCCCCCCAAATAATGTGGTGCATGGACCCTACTACTATTTCTATCAAGGTGTGTAAACTGACTTGTCAATATATTAGTTCAATTTGTTAATAATTCTGCATATAAAATCATTTGACCCCTTTTCATTTAATTTCTAGAAATTTGGAAATGAAAAGCCCCCCCTCCAACTTTAATATTCCTTTTCTTCCAGCTGACGACTGCCAGCAGATGTTCTTGGATCCAGTGAATGTACGTTGCCTGCTGCGTGAATATGGGAGTTTGGAAGCCAGCCCTGACACAATCACTGCTAAAGTGGTAGAGATAGTAGGACACTCGGTCACTGAGGTAATAACATTTTTTGTGTGTTTTATTTTTTCTCAGCTGATTGTCCAGTCATAAAATGTATGTATGAATATATACATGAATAATTGTACTGAACTTTTCAGGATATCCGTCGCAGACATCGTTATCTGGCCCATCTGCCGCTGACGTGCGAGTTCAGTATCTGTGAATTGGCTTTGCAGCCACCGATAATCTCAAAAGAGACTTTGGACACTTTTGCAGGTTGTAAAATGCGACTTTCAAATGTAGTTTAACTGATTTTTATGTTGACTAATCTAATCTTTGTTTCTAGATGACTTGGAGAAAAGAAAACGTCTGAGACAGAAGAAGGCGAGGGAAGAGAAGCGCCGTGAGAAACGCATTGAAATTGAGGAGAATAAGAAGCAGGGGAAATGTATTACTTTTTCAATTCTTCCAATACTTTAATGAAGGAAAAATGTTTGTTAATTAATGATTGTATTTTCAAAGACCCAGAAGTTCATATTGGACTTGAAAACCCACATCATTTCCCAGCTTTTGGGTCTCCTCTATACAGCCCCCCAGTCCAACCTGACTTCACCTTTGCTCCTCCCTCACCCCTCAGCAGCAGCCCTCCTGCTGGTATGAACACATTTCTTAATCAAAACGATTGAGGATAAATTTTATTTTTGCTATTTTACTGTGTCTTTACTTTGCAACACTGCAATAAGTATTTTTATTTTAGATGGGATGACATTTCCCAGCCTGAATGGTCAAAGCCCTTCTGCACCTGTTGTGGGAAGTGTGGAGGACGACAGCCACTGCGTGTCCTTTGCACAGGTGAGGGTCAGCATAAAAACCTCTTTAAAATAATGATTAATTAACTGTAGTTATTTAGCATAGTTTTCATAATCTTAAAATTGTTTTGTTAAGATGCTTAAAGACGGAAAGGCCAGAGTTGATTCTGGACAAAGGATCTCTTTGAAGAAAGGTAAATTCTGATCATTCTTTCAACCGTTGTTTTGTCACAACAATCATGCATCACAAGATGTATTTGTTGGCAATAAAAAACAATGACATAAGATTACTTGCTAAAATGTACATTGCTTTATGTGAACTGAAGTATGTCAGTGGGAACAACCGTCGGAGAGTGCAGATAATATTACGTGCTTTGTGTCGTTTTTCCTGTTGAACCAGTCTGCTGAATCGGAATCTATTTGAAGCTTTGTAACAGTCGGTAATAATACCCCCCTCCCCCTTTTTTTAGGTGCGCTATTGGCTCCACCTGCCGCAGATAGCGATGGTGAGAGTGACAACTCTGACCGTGTCCCAGTGCCCAGTTTTCAAAACTCTTTTAGCCAGGCTTTTGAGAAGGCACTTCTGGAGCTAGACTCTGTTCCAGTTTCTTCTCCACAACCTCTGGTTGGACAAGGTATGTTTTTTGACAGTCACATTTTTGTTTTTATTCAAACTGAGTTGAGTTGATTTGGTCTTGTCTTTATGTGTTTCAGAAGAGACAGGAGGCAAGAAGAAAAAGAAAAAACAGAAGCTTCTTTTCAGCACATCGATGGTCCATACAAAGTAGACAGTTAATTTACTTAAGTTGCAAAGCTTTTCACTGCCTTTTGTTCATGCAGCCCTTTTCAACTATAAGCTATGGAAGCAGGCTTTGTATAGGTATGCTTCAGCCAGTTTGTTGTCCAATGTATCTTTAAATCAGGCCGGGAATTTATTTTCTGCAAGAAAATCCAAGCTTTGCTGCAGTTGGGTGTACCCCAGTCTGTTCAATAATATATTGCCCATTAGCGAAATGAAGCAAGTACACACACAGCCCACTCTCAAGAGACCGAAACCAGAATTGCATGATTCTGAGATGGTTAGTGTTGCCGCATTTTCTGAAGTCCCAAGTATAACCGACAGATTATCAAAGGGTGTCTTTATGTTTGTAGCAGTCAGCCAACTGCATTATACTATGGCCCTTTGAAAATTTGCCAATGATGCTTGGTGATCTCAAAATGTAACCCTGTGAACAGACTACCTACAGTGTTATTAGGGTAAAAATATGACCAAGAAAATTATGCTTAAAATTAAAACACATTAGTAATGGTAATACTAATTAGCCCACAGTGCATAGAAAGGCTTTAAAAATGGTATTAAGTCTCTGCAGGACTAGCTAACCGACAAACATACACCTTTCTCTTTCACTGATTCACTAGGAGGTTTTAATAACTTGACCATTACTCCTGTTTCAGTTTCTAACTGGGATGTTGGATTAATGCTGAGATAAATGATTGTGGGGGGGAAAAAAAGATTGATTTATTTTGGTTGAAGCTTCTGAATTACATTTATTTTTGATCAAGTATATGGACTGTGTACATTCTAGTCTGTTTAAATAAACATTTATGCATTTATTTGCCTTTAAATGCTTATTTAGCCATTTCAAGACTGTATGGTTGCAAGATTTCTACCACAAGAGGGCAGCCTTCAAAGTGTTCTCAGGTCATACTTAACAAACTGCCTTTTTGTTTTATTGGCATCGCTTACCTTGAGTTTTTATTCCCAACTTTTCTGTGTTCTGTGGTTAGTGTGAGTATTGCATTGCTCCACCTCAGACCGGCGATAATTTACCTTGCAAATACACTTGAATCAGGATTCGTAAATAAACTTGAGTTTCGACAGCACCAAAACATCGTAAAGCAAAGTTGGTGTCCTCAATAATATGAATGAATGTAAATGACCTGAGAAAGAATCAGACATAAGAATACAGTAACGCATGATTGGATGTGTGTGTATATTTATATATAATGCGATAAAAAGTAAATGTCCATCACCAACATTGTGCATTTAATGTATTTAATTTTTTTAAATCGTTATTGGACTGTTTTTTTATTACCATTATTGTGATAGGACGTACCGGAAATCGTGGCCTGTATGCGCGCGCTTCTGACGCTCCTGAAGCACGGCTCCCACAGTCGGACTCGGCGCTGTCTGTCCCTCTGTCAATAACACTGCAACCTGAGACGGGATAGCCACCAGTGAGCTAGCTCATTAAACCAGCTAACTTAGCTACTACGCTAGCGAAATAATAATTCAAGAGTTTGTACTTGGAGATATTTCCTTTGGCAGAGTGAATTTGACGCACTAGCCGTGAGTCGCTTCGAGTGGACTAAAGATGCCTTTCCCGTTTGGTGAGTTGTCTCCACTTTGGATCGCCAGCAGCAGCGAAAGACAGGTTCACTCAGTGTTTCCATTTTGCGAGGTCAGGCTCTTGAGTTGTTAGCTTACAGTTTATGTTGGCAACCTGTTGATTGATTTATAAATATGTTAGATTAAGCTCAGGTTTACTTGTCTACAACTCTTAACCCGCTCGAAATGTATCCTGCGCATTCAACAATTGGTCACAGTTTCTGGTTTTAACGCATCCCTGGCTGTAAGTAGGCCACTTCTCAGAATAAACCCTGAACGATTCAAGGTAAAGGAAGGCAACTTGTTGCATATTTGCATAATAAATCTAGAGAAGTCAAAGAAAAGGAAACAGTTGTATGAGTTCAACAAAACTATAGATGTGTCAACAAAAGCATAGGTTTATTCAATTCCGCCGTAATATAGCTAATGTGTTGCAACTAATATAATCGGTTTATATCAGTGTTTTTTTTTAAATTTCCATTTGATCTATTGTTACAGATGAATGAATAGCAGTATCAGCTAAGTAGCTTATATTATGGCCTTAAGTTCGTCTCATCAACCCACTTATTATGGCTCAGTCTCACAGCTTTGTTAAACATTACTTTAAGATTTCCCTCAGAAATACTATACTCATTCTCTTAACAGATAAGTTCAAGTATTGTATTGTTAGTGCGCAAACTTCCCCTACTATAACTGGCCAAACCAGGTTACTGACGTGAGCCAAAACACAGCCTGCACTATGTCCTGTTTATAAATAATTATATTTTGTATTTGTGTTTTATGTCTACTTAGTTTTGTGACTATTATTTAGGGCCTTAATTCAATCTTAACTCCTTTCCTCATCTTAAGCCCAGTCTTTCACTTTTCACTTAATGTTTTGCATTCTTTTAAACGAAGGCATTTCCTGTCATATGTTCAACTACTATTAATTCATTATAGTGCCGTCTTACCATTACTTACTGTTTATTTTAAGCTATTAACCCCTCTGTATTTAAAACTATATATTTATCAGTAGTACTGCACATATTTTTTTACAGTATGGGTGTTCTGAGTGCATGCAAGCTAGTGCTTGTGCGGAATGCAAATATTAAAACAAGGATGAAAATGTATGGCAGAGTCACATTGCTAATGATTTCCTTGTGTATTTATGTACGGCTCAAACGTATGGGCGTGACACTGTTTACTCTGGTCTGTGCCAGTACAAGCGTCTCCTCCACTCTAAAGCATTTGTTGTAGTTGAGGCAGAGATTTGTCCAATGCAGCTGTGGCCTTTGTTGACACATGTTTTTCATCTCTGTAGGTTTCTTCAGCTTCTCCACTCTTATGGTATGATGACATCCCTCATCAAATACAACAAAAATCAGAGCGCCTCCTCAGACGGCTAACAGGTAAAAAGTGCTGACACATTTCATAGTGTTTGGTTAGCCACCGTTTTCTTTTTTCCTCCCATAAAAACATGTGTAAGCCTGAAAAACAATGTCTCTGCACATGTGGAAAGCATTATCCAATGTGAAGAGGAAAGTACTTAAAGCCCTACGGACATTCACAGCATTTGTTGAACTGCAAAAAAGCTCTAGGGCACTGTGTAAAATGTGAAACAAAATAGATCAGCAGTGCTTATGGGTCAACCATAAGCACTGCTGATCTATTTTGTTTTCATTTGCACAATGTGGCAACTTATAATCAGTAGGCTGTGAGGAAGGATGCGCTTCCTAAATCAATTTACTTATTGGATCTTTAAAGGTGGAACCCACAGCAGGTGATCGGTCAGAATCACAGCGATGCTTCACTTGGTTGAAGAATTTTTTTTAAATGCTGTCGGATTGAGTTTGTGTGTGTGTGTGTGTGGTTGTGGTTGTGTGTGTGTGTGGTTGTGTGTGGTTGTGGTTGTGGTTGGACATAATCCATGGTAGCCGAGGGGAGCCAACGCGTAGCAAATCCGAAAATGGGCACAGACCCACGGCCGTACTCCAAACCTGAAGAGGGTGCTCTCAGTGTAACATTGATCAAAGATTAGGGACGCACCGATGTGAAAATTTTGGCCGATATTAATGTTGCTGATCTTGGCCAAAAAACGATATTAGCCGATACCAATATGTATTTATTTTTAATTCTGATTTAACATTTTATACAGACTGAATTTTTGAATGTCTTCTTTTATTTTCAAAATGTGTTTTGACTCCTGATTTTTTTTTTTTTTTCCAATTTAAATTTTTTTGATATTGTAACTTTTTCTTTTTATAGTGTAACATTGTGTTCTGCTTCCTGATTGGCTAAGGGACCTTTGCCAGACCAGGACTAAACCAAGTCTGGACCAGGCCTAAACCAGGATTAAACCATCGCGTGCGGGTCTATTTCCTGGTTTGCTATTGGTAAATGGTCACATCTTTATATAGCGCTTTTCCACCTTCAAGGCACCCAAAGCGCTTTACAACAAGGAACCACTCACCCATTCACACACACATTCACACACCAGTGTACGCAGACACTGGGGCGAGGTGGGTTAAGTGTCTTGCCCAAGGACACAACAGCAGCATTCATCTGTGGGAGCTGGAATCGTACCAACCAACCTGTGGGCCCACTGCCGCCCATTAGCAGCAGCAGCAGCAGCTTCACCGGTGCACTGCCTTTACCTCCGAACAGAGACGAGTGAGTTTGTGGAAATGCAGCCGGCATATGGATCCCTCTGTAAACGATCTCTACCTTCTTTTCCTGCCTGATTTGCTCTTAGTCGTGTTTTTTAGTCACGACAGAGGCTAGCAGCGACGCACGCGAAGCACGCAGTCCGAGCACATCAAACCTCGGCATGAACGCACGCACGCGGTGGTTTAATCCTGGTTTAGACCTGGTCTAGAGGAGGCACGGTTGGGGCACGGGTCTCATGCTCGCAGCCCCGGCGCGCTGGTCATGCTGCGCTATCACATGTCCGTGCGCACACTCCCCCTTCCCCCCACGCTTCACTATTAATACATTTTGTTGAAAATCTACGAATGTTTGAGAGTTTAAACGAGAGAGAAATGTGAGAAAATGTTAATTCAAGGGATTACTGTACTGACAAATATCGGCCCACTTTTACACATCGGGCCGATACCGATATGTTAAAATTTGGGCAATATCGGCTGATACCGATGTTAATGCCGATATATTGTGCATCCCTATCAAAGATCTTTGTTGTTATTGTACAAATGATATACAACACTGAAACTCTATCTAACTCTATCTATGGCAGAACTGACACAAATAACTAAAGGGTTTATACTTGGCCAGCTCTTACCAGAAGGGCAGAAAAGAGATGGCATTAGCAATAAAAGCGCTCCATCTTGTGGTCACAAAATGCAATGCAATGACTCACCCTCAATTACGCAATCAAACAAACACTTACTTGCACAAGACGCACACAAAGCACACAATCAGAGTACAGCAATGCGAAAGGCAGGTATTAATAGTCCACGCTACTAAACACTACTACTTGTAACAATCTCTCCGACAGACTAACAATTTGCCAAGGCGTCTTCTGATTGGACGAGAGTCCAGGTGAAGTGAGGTACATGGCAAGGGAGGAGAGTTAATGTGAAAGTCTGTGGCTCCCAGCGGCTACAAGGGGGCCTTTTCTACAGCCGCCCCCAGATTTCTTTAGGAAATCTACGACTACAGAAAAGGCACCTATAGATGGTCCATTGGTTAGTCTGGCAGCTTCGGAAGTTGAATAAGGTGAGACACAGGCCGGGTGTAGGTCCTGTCACCCACCTTCACCTCTGCTGACCGTACTTTATCATCAAGTCCAGAAGTGACACCAGTCACTTTGCCCACCGGCCACAGCGAGCGGGGCAGTTGAGGGTCAATGATGAGGACTGTCTTGCCAATGTGCAAGTCTGGTTTCTCGGTGTTCCACTTCTGACTGGCCTGAAGGCTGGGAAGATAAAACCGGATGAAATGTTTCCAGAAGTGGTCAGCCAATAATTTGCTGTGGAGCCAGCGTTTTCTGCTTAGGAGTTCAGAGGCAGGGTACACCACCTGTGGCAGAGGTCTGGTCGTCCGAGGAGCAAAGAGTTAGGGGTAACTGGATCAGGGTCTGCTATGTCTGCCGAGGTGTAGCCTAACGGCTTGGAGTTGAGAATCCCCTCAATCTTCACTAACAACGTCCACAGAACTTCTTCTGACACCAGCTGAGCTCCAAGTGTTGCTTGCAGAGCTTGTTTCACCGAATGGATTTCACGCTCCCAGCAGCCGCCAAAGTGGGGGGCATTTGGTGGATTGAACCTCTAGTGGATCTGCTGAGAGGCAAGTTGGGTTTGGAGGTCTGGTGCAAGGCCAGCAAAGGCCTCGCTAAGCTCTCGTTCACCACCTTTGAAGTTAGTCCCTTGGTCTGAAATCAGCTCAAACGGTTTACCCCTTCTAGCAATAAACCTTCTCAAGGACATGAGATAGGAATCTGCATCCAAGCTGGAGAGGAGATCGAGATGTACCACCCGAGTGGTCATACACTTGAAGATGATTCCCCAGCGTTTCTCACTTCTCCCAATCTTTACTGAGTATGGGCCGAAACAATCCACCCCAGTTGAGTAGAATGCTGGCTTAAAGATACGCAGTCTCGAAGAGGCAGATCCGCCATCATGCCTGGCACTTGTGTTGGAAGCGGTGAATGGCCTCCCGTCCTCCTGGAATCCAGTACTTGCACTGTATTTCTGAGAAGACCCTCTCTGGGCCTGCATGGTGTAGTTCTTCATCGTAGTCTTGGATGAGTAGAAGGGTGATTGGATGTTTGGCGTCCAGCACGACAGGGTGAGCAGTGTCTGGTTCCAGCTGGTTGCTGTGGCGTAGACATCTACCCACTCGGATAAGCTGATCACTGTTATCAAACTCTGGTGCCAGCGTGAGAAGGCGGCTGCTCTTGGCTAATGGTTTTCCTGATTGCAACTGGGCATAATCTGTGGGAAAACAGTCAAGTTGTACCTGACGGAGAAGTAACAGTTGGGCTTGGTGATAGTCATCGGCTGTGACACTGCCTGAGGCCGCCCCGTGTTGACCTTGGACAGTAGCAACAAGGAGGTCTTTGAATGTGGAGAACTGTTTTGCATCTGGCAGAGGACTTGGAGTGGAGGTAAGACCACAAAAGCAAGGTTTCTTGAGCTCCCCAGACTGAGATGTAGCAGGCTGCAACTGGGGAGTTTGTGGCCATGTGTCTTGACAGCACCACAGGGGCTCTCTGAGGTCAAGGTAGCAAGAGGTTTGCCATGTGTTATATCATCAGCTAGGTTCAGTGCAGATTCTACATAGCGCCATGTGTCACCTGCCGTGAGGTCCTGAATCTCCGCCACACGAGTACCAACAAACACTTTGAATCTACTCAGACTGAAGCCATATAAGCACAGTGGTTGAGTCAGTCCAGAGTAGAGG
Organism: Paratrypauchen microcephalus; assembly: GCA_036785185.1. Lineage (NCBI taxonomy): Eukaryota > Metazoa > Chordata > Actinopteri > Gobiiformes > Gobiidae > Paratrypauchen > Paratrypauchen microcephalus. The sequence continues at coordinate 3,565,000 of JAVJIX010000071.1, forward strand.
TAAGATCGGGCCTAAAAAATCCAGCCCGACCCGACTCGGCCCGCGGGTATTAAAGCCCGACCCGGCCCGAGCCCGACCAATTAACTTGATTTGCAGGCCCGAGCCCGACGCAAACCCGAAATTTCATATTTTATTTGTGAGGGGCGTTTTTTTGAAACAAATGATAATATAGATGTTTGACGATCATCAATTTTGCTAGTACAGCTGTTTAAATGCCTGCTCAGCGTCGAGGTCAATGTTCCCCCTAATGTTTTATGTGTCTGAGCAAACACACTAACTCCCTGAGCGCTCCTTGGAACCCTGTGCGCGACATCCGACATGCACCCCCGCTACACGCGGAAAGAGCTGCGCGTGCTCGCGGCTTGCGCGTGCTCGTGGCTTACACCGGTAGAAGTTTAATACGAGACACATACTTTTGTTTCTGAATACTGGACAATTCCCCCGTATTCAGATGACCCCGCGGCTGAAAAAAAAGCGGAACTCTTTCATCCCTGCGCTGCATAGGTTTTCTTGTGCGCTGAGAATGTGTGAGCAGTGCGCAACTGCGCAGGCGCGCAGCTGGGAACGTCGAGGTGCCAGTCTTTTTGCTCTCGTATGAAAGCAAAGCGCCACATTGACTACATTCAGCGAAGCCAACGCAAGTTTCTGTAGCATTTTCAACAATCAATTTGAAGCTTTTCCACACCTCACTCTTACCGGTGCGTGTTTGTCTTTTCAGTTCTCCTGTCTTTAGTTATCCTTAACTTCTTGCTCCTCCATATTGGGGATACCAGGTCAAAATAGATGCGGACTTGCGGAGGGGAAGATTATTAAGAGCGGCTCCTGTTTAATAGTTAAATAGCAATTACCTTACAGCGCCTTCTCTGTTTTATCCAAATTATTTATTTTAAAACAAGTATTCCTTAGTTTAGTATCCACACATCGTTTTATTATACATTTTTATAAACATATATTTATTTTTTAAAAAGTCAGCGAGAGAGAAGCCCGACCCGAGCCCGAGCCCGACCCGAAGCAATGATTGAATTTCGGGTCGGGTCAGCTCGGGCTCGGGCTCGGGCTTAAGATCTTACCTCTAGTCCAGAGCACAACACGGTGAATGGGAAGTGTGAGCTCAGTCTTGAGGAGATTTGCCATTTGTGTGGCGGTAAGCACTGCACACAGCTCCAAACATGGGATCGACTGTTGCTTTCTAGGAGCAACTCTGGATCTTGCAGTGATAAAGGCTACTTGTACCTTTCCTACAGGGTTCTCTGTTCTGAGATAAGCTACAGAGCCATAGGCTTGCTCCGAGGCATCACAGAACACGTGGATCTCACAAAGACAAGTGGAGGAGTCCAAATCAGGGGTGGTGTAACATCTTGGATGTGTAATACTTTGCATCAGCGGCAACTCGTTCTCCCATTCTCTCCATGCAGCAAGTAAGTGATCTGGTAGGGCCGGGTTGTCCCAGTCGCGCTTTTTGTCCCACAGGTGTTGAATGATAACCTTGGCCCTGGTGGTGTAGGATACCAGAAATCCAAGGGGATCGTACTGGCTCGCCAACACTTTATGGAGCGCATGGTGATGACATCCCCGGCAGCAACAGCAGTTTGACATTTAAAGGACAGAGTGTCCTCTTGACAGTCCCACTTAAGGCCCAGGGCTGATTCCTCCTGACCTGGGTGACCTTGGGTAATCCACTTTTCAGCACTGGCCGATCTCACCTCAGTAGGAAGGTGGAAGATTGTCTCTGGGTGTGTGCTAGCCCACTGGCATAACTCAAAGCTGCCTTCAGCGAGGAGTTTCTGCAGCTGTGTGATGATGGCTTTGGCTTCTTTGACTGAGGCCACACTCTGAAGGCAGTTGTCCACGTAAAAGTGTTTCATCACTGAGGTCCTCACTGCAGCATTTGGCAGGGTGTAGTCTGTAACATGTTTCTGAAGGGCATATGTAGCACATCAGGGGCTACAGGTGGTGCCGAATGGAAGTACTTTCCACTGGTACGCTGTGGGCTCTGCTTCACGCCTCCAGAGAAAGCAAAGGAGGGGCTAATCTTCTGGAAGGAGCCTCACCTGGTGAAACATACCCTTTATGTCACTGCTGAAGGCCACACAGTGTTCTCGGAATCGCAGGAGGACAGCAAGCAGGGATGTTCGTGTTGGACCGGGGGAGCAGGAGTCTGTTTAGATCAACTTGGAACTGGAAAGAACCGTTAAAAAACACTCTGTGCTTCCCGTTGTGCCCAACAAGATGATGGGGTATGTGCCAGCGGCTTGACGTGTTCTCTGAGCTTGGTGGTAGCCTAGCTACTAGGGGTGGCACGGTTCATGAAAAACCGACGAACCGTTCGGTTCGCTTGTCACAACGAACCGTTCGGTGCGCACCTGACGGTTCCAGGCATGCGCAATGTATGCTTGCCTCTGGCATGCCCGTACGTAAAAAAAGAAAGATGAATGAGTGCGGTAAATAAAGTTAGATAGAAATGGCAAGTGAGAGTGGAGATGGCATCAAGGACATAGAGGATGCACCAGTGTAATTTAAGTCCGGTGTCTGGGGAAAAGCGGAAAATCACGGACACCCCCCTCCCACGCCGCCGCCGAAATGCGCTCTAATCAGAGGCATTGAGGAGGGAGCTTATGCTATCAGGGAAGCTAACAGGAGGAGAGAGCGCGTGAAAAGTTGGTAAGTGAGGCATGGACAGATGTTTTATAAAGTTTAACCTGTCCTATGATACACGTTACACGTGCGACAGAGCTGCGCTCGCGCGCGCGCTGACGTGCGGTATTCGCAGCTCCAGACGGAGCGTGGCCCGCACACCGGTAGAAGTTTAATACGAGACACGTACTTTTGTTTCTGTTTCTTCAATATCTAGTGAAAGGTTTTTTTTCCAACAGCAGGTGACATAGTTACTGCCACCAGATCGGAGAGATGGTTCCAATAATGGGCTTAAAGTCATGTCAAATTCAGATTGTGTGATTATTACATTGTATTACATACAATACAGCCGTATCACGCAGCACGCTGCCAGGGGAATCCCAGTTACGCACCGGGAAGGGAGTTCCCCTGTTGCACAACGTGGTGCGTGATTTGGCTGTATTCTTACGCACTGGAAAATAGTTCCCACCCAAAATGACCAAGGCAAGCTCTCCGTGTTGATTTGCACATTTATTTGCACTCGATATGAATGCGCACTACACACAACGTAATTGGGAAACGCATCGAGCAAATTAATTCCTTTTGGCCGAAATCTTTCTCTGGCGACGTTAGACTCCAGTCTAAGGCGGAGTAGCTGCAGATACCGCGGCGGTCAGTGGCGACAGACTCGGACAATGGCTGGGTGAGCAGGAAAACGCTTTCCACCACTTATTTTAGTCTCTGGACTGTGGGGAGATGCCCAAATTTGACCTGGGGGTGGCATATCCCTTTAAGGCTTGTATAAGTTATCTATATGGATTTGTACTGCATTTAAATAACACTAATATCACTAATAACACAATAACACTAATAAATAACACTAAATAATACTAATATGCTTTTTAAAAATATGGGAAACTGATGAGATAAAAAGAAGAGAGGGACACAGAGGCAAACGCAGTCAGCTAAGAGAGAGCGCGCGTGTGTGTGTGTGTGTGTGTGTGTGTGTGTGTGTGTGTGTGTGTGTGTGTGTGTGTGTGTGTGTGTGTGTGTGTGTGTGTGTGTGTGTGTGTGTGTGTGTGTGTGTGTGTGTGTGTGTGTGTGTGTGTGAGAAAATGTACGTGTGAGACTGTGTGTGTGTAGCCTATTTACCTCCTATTTTCCTTGAGCTCTTGGGGAAAGCGTTCGGCAGTTGCTTTATCTGCTTCTGCTGTCTCTCCACTCACGGACACGTGATGAAGATTTGCCCTCTTCTTAAAACGTGCAAACCAGCCATGGCTGGCAGAAAAGGTTTCTTCCGCAGCACTTTCCCCTGCCTTAGCCTTAAGGTAATTAAAAATCGATATGGCCTTGTCACTGGTCAGCATAAGGCTCAAAGGAACACGCCGCTGCTGCTGGTTTTTGAGCCAAATACCAAGAAGTTTCTCCATCTCTTCCATGAGTTTCCCTCTCTTCTTGCTTATGATGGTGGATTGCATACCCGCTGCACTTTTCACATGCTCCATAATGCGGTCCTTTTGTTTATATATCGTACCAATTGTCGAACGGTTCACGTTGTATGCGCGTGGCACATTCACCATCTTCTCACCAGCATCAAGTTTCTTTATTATCGCCACCTTCTTTTCAAATGAGATGGCTTGCCGCTGTTTCAAAGAAGCTTCACTAGAAGCTTTTCGCTTTTCACCAACCATATTGGATTACTGTACGCATGCAAGAAAAGCAACAAAGTTCATAACACCGCACCGTAGTAACACCGTAGTACACCGTAGTACACCCACTCAGTTGAAGTTCTGAACACTTCAACTGAGTGGGCGTGACGCTTGGGGGATGCTGCGCAGCACCTGCCTGTGCGTCAGCGGCAGAAATACGCACTACGTATTGTGCGTCAGGGGCGGAAATACGCACTACGTACTGTACCCGGAAGTCGGAATAGGCGCTAAATACAAAAACTCACTTGCGTACATGTACAGCGCTTTTTTTTTTTTTTCGACCCTGCTCGTAACTCCGAATGTTTGTAAATCGAATGTTCGTATGTCGAGGAGCGTCTGTAAATGGATATAAGGTGTATTTTGAAAGAAACCAATAAGAACCGTACAGAACCGAAAACCGTGACCCTTAAACCGTGATACGAACCGAACCGTGAATTTTGTGAACCGTGCCACCCCTACTACCTACATAGCCCGCTTGTTCAAGTCTCTGGATCTTGGCATTGTAGACTTGGGCTAACCACCACCAACCTTCTCTCTGTGTTTCTGAGCTGGGGCAGCACAGTATTCTATGGGGCAAACAGACTGGGAAAGTTTTTAACCCTAAGCAGAGGAGTGGCATAGCGGAGGACACCATCAACCTCTACACGCACAGTCTTTGAACTCAAGCATTCAAGCACCTCCAGATCCTGACGTGACCTCATGCTGGCCTTTTCACTGTGCCATGGGAGGACATCCAGCTGCCACAGTCTCTCAACTTGCTGGTAGATGTCGGCTGGCGGGGCACCAAAGGAGGTGAAGAGGAAGTGCTGTTCAGTGAGGTACTGTTTTAGGTTGTGTCGGACCCTGGAGTGTCCATCCGAGACTGGTTCGGACAGCAACTGGAGCCTCAGGTGACCCAAAGATGACAGGTTCAACTGGGGTCACCAGGTGGGGATGGTTTGAGCCAATGAGTAGCAGGGGGACAATGCCTTTGGACGCTGGGATAGGCAGTGTCTTTAAATGGCGGTACTTGGCCTGTAGGGCTTTGGTGGGATAGGTGTGCTGGCCTAACCCAATCGTGGGTACAGTGAAGGCTCCCTGATGTTGTACACCATTGCTGGGGAGCTGACTGGTGATGTGGTGAATGAGACAGCCGCCCCGTGAAGTACCTGCAGCTCATGTCTGACTGTGCGCAGGGGCAGGTCCTTGGGTATGCCCTGGAGTCCGAGCTGCTGAGCTGCTGTGTGGAGGAGCAGAGTGCGTTCTGAACCATCATCCAGCACAGCGTAGCTTTCCAGGGCTTGGTCACCATTTCGCAGGATCACTTTGCTAATTTTGAGAAGGACCCGGCTGTCCTGGGGTGGCTTGCCGATATAAAGCACCTCTGCAGCTGTTTGCATGGACACAGGTTCACTGCCACTGGCTTTGACTGGGTCCTGCCTTCTCTCTGCTTTGTCAGATTTGACTAGGCGTCTATCATTAACCTCGTGCAAGGCGAGAAGGTGGCTGCTGTTGCATGTTTGCAGCCCATTTTAAGGGGCCGTTTAGACGAGGACGATTGTCTTTCGTTTACACAGCGGCAGCGCCGTCGGGCTCTGAAACCGCAAAAATCTGAAGACTCCTTCCAGAGTGTGGAGTTTTGAAGACGGCCCGGGTCGCGTCTCCGTCTAAACGGCAAGAAGCGCAAAACATGTTCACGCCGCATACAGCTGACTGGATGCGCCAAGCCGGTAAAAACAATAACAATACATCGCAGGTGACAGAGGCGAGTTTGGACAAGACCGGGCAGAACCAGTCAGTGGTGGGACAATTTTGAGAATGGATTAGTTGCTGACAGTGCTTGGGTGGAAAACTTTAGAATGACTAAACAAGCTCTTGTTGCATTAAGCGAAGAGCTCCCACCCTACATCGAGGGCGAAACAACCGTGATGAGAGCCCCTGTTGGTGTCCTGAAAAAGGTAGGTGTTTTTATTAGCGGCCTGGCATGCATATTCAATCGAATTCGCCCACTTTTGCGACTTCGTATAAACAAACATTTCCTGTTGAGAACGCTCGTCTAAACGGGGATAAAAAATTGAAGACGAGACGCACTTTTGCGTCTTCTGTTTTTATCGTCGCCGTATAAACTTAGCCTAAGATCACACTCCGATGATCAGTGTTCTCTGCCACACCGCCAGCATCGGTTGTTGTCCTGGATCCAGGAGCGTTTCTGGGCAGTGGTGAGGAACTTGAAATTTGCACAACTATTCAGAGAGGGCTTGTTGTTGTCACAAAATGGACAAAACTTCTTGACCTGGCTGACAGGAGGAGCTTTGAATGATGCCCCCACTGGTTTGGTGTCAGTCTCCAGCATGAGGACTGATGCTTTAGGGGGGGGCTTAACAGTCCCTCTAGAGTCCTGGGTTTGGCACTAGTGGTCTTTCTGGTACGATACTGAGCAATGTCCTCCAGGACTTGGAGCTTGTACTCTAACCAGTCTGCTAAGTCCAGGAGAGTGGGGATAGGTATGAGCAATGAAACTGGATCTCTGGTCATGTGGCAGCTTGCTTAGCAGTCCAACTCAGCTTGTCCCTTGAAGCCTAGTTGCTCCAACATGCTCACCAGGAATCGAACATTCAGAGCAAACAGTCTGAAGGACTTGATGTTCTGTGCTTTGATGGAGTACCTCTGTAATCCGGCCCCTCTCTGTAGAGTGACTCTCAGGCAATTACAGATCTTGGCTCAGGGCGGGCATGGGTAGGGCTGTGCATCGAAATTCGGTTCCTCCATGGCACCGACCGAAATGCTTAGGTTCTTCTGGGTATCGAAATATGCCTCGTCTTTCGGTTCCACGTTTCGATACCCAGAGGTTAATCACGTGTCGCTCAGATACATGCCTGCGTGCTTATGGTCTGATAATGCCACCTGAGATTGGCTCAAACGTCCGCGTGTATGAAAAACACAGCGTGGTCACGCCCCTCGTTCACAGGCAAGGCGACCCGTGCCGCGCCGCAGTCGGGGAAAGTTTAGCTAAACGGCCCTAAACCGTTTCCCATTCATTTTCAATGGTAGTGCTAAACCACTACGGGTGCAATATATTTTTGGCCTCTACGTATTTTGGCGCTGTTCCTCACTCTCGACTGCATCTGGAGACGCTACTCTCTGCTAAGAGGATTTTAACTCGGTGTTCTTTGATTCAAGGTAAGATTTCAATTGGAAATTGCAAACCACGGGAAAACAAAGTAATGTCGTCGCGTCTTCTTAAGCGTTTTTCCGTTTATATTGACTTTGCAGTTCGTTGCTAATCTTACAATTCAGTGTTACAAAATCGACCGGCTTTTCGCGTGTGAGGTTGTGTTTGTGAGTGTGTGAGAGAGAGATAATGTGATGGTGTGCAGTTGTGTTGTTGTTCATTTACTTCAATAACTTGAATAACATTAATAATAAACTCCAGTATGTGGAATAGAATGTGTAATGAAATTTAATTTCCTCCTAGAATTAATATAAAATAGGAACCGAAAAAGGTACTGGTTAGGAATCGGTATCGAAATGAAGGTATCGATATTGGTATCGGCATCGGAAAATTTTGATCGATACCCAGCCCTAGGCATGGGTGTGCTCTACTCTCATCCTGAGCTCCTCATTCTGCAACTTAAGTTTCTCCATGGATTCTTGGACACACTCTTTCACGCTGCAACTTCCGGTATTCTCTCTCCCAATCAGCAACAGAAGGGTCCCATGAGTCAGTGACTGTCCGTTGCATGGGGCTATGGGACCACTGACTCACTGGGGATGCAGGGCGTGAATCCTGGCTGCTGACGTCCTTTTCCCCTTGTCACTGCTGGAGCTTTGAAGGACAATCAGCGGAGGGTGCTGGCACTGGTCTAGATGAAAAATCAGATAGGTCATAATCCTGCAGGTATGCGGAGAGGGCTCTGGACCTCCTGACACACACACACTGGGCTCTAATGGTGTAGACATCTTCTGCTGCAAGCTCCAAATCCGGCTCGAAGGACCACTTTGTGAGGAAGGATGTGCTTCCTAACTCAATTTACTTATTGGATCGTTAAAGGTGGAAACCACAGCAGGTCAGAATCACTGCGATGCTTCACTTGGTTGGTGTGTGTGGTAGGACATAATCAGTGGCCGAGGGGTGCAAACGCGTAGCAAAACTGAAAACGCACACAAAACCACGGCCGTTTTTTTTTTTTTAAATCCGATTTCCGATTTTAATCGATTTTTCTCTGCCCTACTCAAAAACAAATAACAGATGACAGGCAAATGGCTCAAAATAATGCAACGTTCTTTTATAAAACAAATACATTACACCTAGCATCAATTAAGCTGTTGTTTAAAAAAAATATATATATATAATTTAATTTTAATTTATTTATTTAATTCGTTAAAACAAAACAAAAATAACAGATGCAACACAATTGCATCTATACAATTATAACTTAAATATTAAAGCCGCAAGCGGCGTTGGTCGGGACCTCGCACCTGCGTTTGTTCGTCTTACTGAGACGCACAGCCATACCAAATTTCGTGTGCCTGGCACAATTATCTCACTTCCTGTTGGGCGTGGCCATGACATTGTAGATACCCTGTCAGAACAGACCCTGTCAGACCCTGTCAGACTCTGTCAGACCCTGTCAGACCCTGCATGTGGCCTACATGCTGAGGCCTACATGAACCTTCGATGCTTGTCCCCACATTGCTGCTTGCAGCTATATCAGATCAAAGGTAGAAAGATCAAAGACCTTTGATCAGGGCGTTGCCTAGCAACAAATACCTCCCATTCATAACTCATCACTTCCATTCAATAAATACCTAATTTTATCGATCCGCCGTATCGTCATATTACCGCCTATTTGAAAATCCTTCGCAATTTAACATCTCCAACGTCTTAAGATTATGTTCACCAAAATTTAAGCCTATCTGAGGTACGGTGTAGGAGAAGTGTTTCAAATTCCATACCTAACTTTATCGATCCGCCGTATCGTCATATTACCGCCTATTTGAAAATCCTTCGCAATTTAACATCTCCAACGTCTTAAGATTATTTTCACCAAAATTTAAGCCCATCTGAGGTACGGTGTAGGAGAAGTGTTTCAAATTCCATTCTATGTCCAATACCCAAAAATCACACAAAAGCCCAATTATCTCACTTCCTGTTGGGCGTGGCCATGACATTGCAGTGAGGCGTTTGTTCGTCTTATTGAGATACACGTCCCTACCGAATTTCGTGCGCCTATCTTAAACGGTATGCCAGCCCCGAAAGACAACGCGCTAGGGGGCGCTATCGAGCTCCTGGGGGTCACTGGGGGACGGGACTTTGTGTGGTCGTACTGGCAGCACTTTGTGATGCCCGTGCAAAGTTTCGTTCGTTTTGAAGCATGGGAACATGCTCAAAATTGCCCCAGCGAGTGTGAACAAGAACAAGAATAATAATAATAATAATAATAATAATAATAATAATAATTAAAGCCGCAAGCGGCGTTGGTCGGGACCTCGCACCTGCGTTTGTTCGTCTTACTGAGACGCACAGCCATACGAAATTTCGTGTGCCTGGCACAATTATCTCACTTCCTGTTGGGCGTGGCCATGACATTGTAGATACCCTGTCAGAACAGACCCTGTCAGACCCTGTCAGACCCTGTCAGACTCTGTTAGACCCTGTCAGACTCTGTCAGACCCTGTCAGACCCTGCATGTGGCCTACATGCTGAGGCCTACATGAACCTTCGATGCTTGTCCCCACATTGCTGCTTGCAGCTATATCAGATCAAAGGTACAAAGATCAAAGACCTTTGATCAGGGCGTTGCCTAGCAACAAATACCTCCCATTCATAACTCATCACTCCCATTCAATAAATACCTAATTTTATCGATCCGCCGTATCGTCATATTACCGCCTATTTGAAAATCCTTCGCAATTTAACATCTCCAACGTCTTAAGATTATGTTCACCAAAATTTAAGCCTATCTGAGGTACGGTGTAGGAGAAGTGTTTCAAATTCCATACCTAACTTTATCGATCCGCCGTATCGTCATATTACCGCCTATTTGAAAATCCTTCGCAATTTAACATCTCCAACGTCTTAAGATTATCATCACCAAAATTTAAGCCCATCTGAGGTACGGTGTAGGAGAAGTGTTTCAAATTCCATTCTATGTCCAATACCCAAAAATCACACAAAAGCCCAATTATCTCACTTCCTGTTGGGCGTGGCCATGACATTGCAGTGAGGCGTTTGTTCGTCTTATTGAGATACACGTCCCTACCGAATTTCGTGCGCCTATCTTAAACGGTATGCCAGTCCCGAAAGACAACGCGCTAGGGGGCGCTATCGAGCTCCTGGGGGTCACTGGGGGACGGGACTTTGTGTGGTCGTACTGGCAGCACTTTGTGATGCCCGTGCAAAGTTTCGTTCGTTTTGAAGCATGGGAACATGCTCAAAATTGCCCCAGCGAGTGTGAACAAGAACAAGAATAATAATAATAATAATAATAATAATAATAATAATAATAATTAAAGCCGCAAGCGGCGTTGGTCGGGACCTCGCACCTGCGTTTGTTCGTCTTACTGAGACGCACACCCATACCGAATTTCGTGTGCCTGGCACAATTATCTCACTTCCTGTTGGGCGTTGCCAAAGACAGATCAAAGGTACAAAGATCAAAGATCTTTGATCAGGGCGTTGCCTAGCAACAAATACCTCCCATTCATAACTCATAACTCCCATTCAATAAATACCTAACTTTATCGATCCGCCGTATCGTCATATTACCGTCTATTTGAAAATCCTTCGCAATTTAACATCTCCAACGTCTTAAGATTATGTTCACCAAAATTTAAGCCCATCTGAGGTACGGTGTAGGAGAAGTGTTTCAAATTCCATTCTATGTCAAATACCCCAAAATCACACAAAAGGTCAATTATCTCACTTCCTGTTGGGCGTGGCCATGACATTGCAGTGAGGCGTTTGTTCATCTTATTGAGATACACGTCCCTACCGAATTTCGTGCGCCTATCTTAAACGGTATGCCAGCCCCGAAAGACAACGCGCTAGGGGGCGCTATCGAGCTCCTGGGGGTCCCCGGGGGACGGGACTTTTTGTGGTCGTACTGGCAGCACTTTGTGATGCCCGTGCAAAGTTTCGTTCGTTTTGAAGCATGGGAACATGCTCAAAATTGCCCCAGCGTGTATGAACAAGAATAATAATAATTATTATTATTCTTGTTCAGAATAATAACAGACTCTGTTAGACCCTGTCAGACCCTGCATGTGGCCTCCATGCTGAGGCCTACATGAACCTTCGATGCTTGTCCCCACATTGCTGCTTGCAGCTATATCAGATCAAAGGTACAAAGATCAAAGACCTTTGATCAGGGCGTTGCCTAGCAACAAATACCTCCCATTCATAACTCATCACTCCCATTCAATAAATACCTAACTTTATCGATCCGCCGTGTCGTCATATTACCGCCTATTTGAAAATCCTTCGCAATTTAACATCTCCAACGTCTTAAGATTATGTTCACCAAAATTTAAGCCTATCTGAGGTACGGTGTAGGAGAAGTGTTTCAAATTCCATACCTAACTTTATCGATCCGCCGTATCGTCATATTACCGCCTATTTGAAAATCCTTCGCAATTTAACATCTCCAACGTCTTAAGATTATGCTTACCAAAATGTATGCCCATCTGAGGTACGGTCTAGGAGACCCCCCACTGGGGGTCCCCCAGTGGGGGGTCTCCCAGGGACCCCCAGGTCCCCCAGGGACGAGACTTTGTGTGGTCGTACTGGCAGCACTTTGTGATGCCCGTGCAAAGTTTCGTTTGTTTTGAAGCATGGGAACATGCTCAAAATTGCCCCAGCGTGTATGAACAAGAATAATAATAATACGGAAACAAAGCAACAACAATAGGGACCTTCGTCCCCCTTCGGGCTCGGTCCCTAATGCCCGTGCAAAGTTTCGTTTGTTTTGAAGCATGGGAACATGCTCAAAATTGCCCCAGCGTGTATGAACAAGAATAATAATAATACGGAAACAAAGCAACAACAATAGGGACCTTCGTCCCCCTTCGGGCTCGGTCCCTAATAATAATTAAAGCCGCAAGCGGCGTTGGTCGGGACCTCGCACCTGCGTTTGTTCGTCTTACTGAGACGCACAGCCATACCAAATTTCGTGTGCCTGGCACAATTATCTCACTTCCTGTTGGGCGTGGCCATGACATTGTAGATACCCTGTCAGGGTCTAACAGACCCTGTCAGACCCTGTCAGACCCTGTCAGACTCTGTTAGACCCTGTCAGACCCTGCATGTGGCCTACATGCTGAGGCCTACATGAACCTTCGATGCTTGTCCCCACATTGCTGCTTGCAGCTATATCAGATCAAAGGTACAAAGATCAAAGACCTTTGATCAGGGCGTTGCCTAGCAACAAATACCTCCCATTCATAACTCATCACTCCCATTCAATAAATACCTAACTTTATCGATCCGCCGTGTCGTCATATTACCGCCTATTTGAAAATCCTTCGCAATTTAACATCTCCAACGTCTTAAGATTATGTTCACCAAAATTTAAGCCTATCTGAGGTACAGTGTAGGAGAAGTGTTTCAAATTCCATACCTAACTTTATCGATCCGCCGTATCGTCATATTACCGCCTATTTGAAAATCCTTCGCAATTTAACATCTCCAACGTCTTAAGATTATGCTTACCAAAATTTATGCCCATCTGAGGTACGGTCTAGGAGACCCCCCACTGGGCGTCCCCCAGTGGGGGGTCTCCCAGGGACCCCCAGGTTCCCCAGGGACGAGACTTTGTGTGGTCGTACTGGCAGCACTTTGTGATGCCCGTGCAAAGTTTCGTTTGTTTTGAAGCATGGGAACATGCTCAAAATTGCCCCAGCGTGTATGAACAAGAATAATAATAATACGGAAACAAAGCAACAACAATAGGGACCTTCGTCCCCCTTCGGGCTCGGTCCCTAATAATAATAGGGAAACAAAGCAACAACAATAGGGACCTTCGCCCCCTTCGGGCTCGGTCCCTAATAATACGGAAACAAAGCAACAACAATAGGGACCTTCGTCCCCCTTCGGGCTCGGTCCCTAATAATAATAGGGAAACAAAGCAACAACAATAGGGACCTTCGTCCCCCTTCGGGGCTCGGTCCCTAATAATAATAATTAAAGCCGCAAGCGGCGTTGGTCGGGACCTCGCACCTCCGTTTGTTCGTCTTACTGAGACGCACAGCCATACCAAATTTCGTGTGCCTGGCACAATTATCTCACTTCCTGTTGGGCGTGGCCATGACATTGTAGATACCCTGTCAGAACAGACCCTGTCAGACCCTGTCACACCCTGTCAGACTCTGTCAGACCCTGTCAGACCCTGCATGTGGCCTACATGCTGAGGCCTACATGAACCTTCGATGCTTGTCCCCACATTGCTGCTTGCAGCTATATCAGATCAAAGGTACAAAGATCAAAGATCTTTGATCAGGGCGTTGCCTAGCAACAGATACCTCCCATTCATAACTCATAACTCACATTCAATAAATACCTAACTTTATCGATCCGCCGTATCGTCATATTACCGCCTATTTGAAAATCCTTCGCAATTTAACATCTCCAACGTCTTAAGATTATGTTCACCAAAATTGAAGCCCATCTGAGGTACGGTGTAGGAGAAGTGTTTCAAATTCCACTCTATGTCAAATACCCCAAAATCACACAAAAGGTCAATTATCTCACTTCCTGTTGGGCGTAGCAATGACATTGCAGTGAGGCGTTTGTTCGTCTTATTGAGATACACGTCCCTACCGAATTTCGTGCGCCTATCTTAAACGGTATGCCAGCCCCGAAAGACAACGCGCTAGGGGGCGCTATCGAGCTCCTGGGGGTCCCCGGGGGACGAGACTTTTTGTGGTCGTACTGGCAGCACTTTGTGATGCCCGTGCAAAGTTTCGTTCGTTTTGAAGCATGGGAACATGCTCAAAATTGCCCCAGCGTGTATGAACAAGAATAATAATAAATATAGCTGCAAGCAGCAATGCGGGGGCCAAGCACCGTTTGACAGGGTCAGACCTTGTTAGAACAAGGTCTGACAGGATCTAACAGAGTCTGACAGGGTCTGACAGGGTCAGGGTCTAACCCTGTCAGAACAGACACATCAAAGACAGATCAAAGGTTGCTAGGTGCGTTGCTAGGCAGTTGACAAATTTCTGCAACTTTGACCTGCTGGTGCCACTAGACGGTTGGAGCTGGGGACCTATAAATTGCTGTGGGTAATGAGGAGACTGGCTGGAAAACTTTTAGATCATTTTCACAGATTTTCCAAGACTAACAGAATACTGAGTTCTTTGACTATATAAACATGGTACACATCAAAATGAAGTGTAGACTCTCTTCTTTCACCTAGAAAACAGAATTATGTAAACTTAATTCTTCTCATCTCATGCCTCTTTGGAAACCAGGATCCAAGATAGTAAACTTCTTTGGCGCTGTCGTGATTCTAATTATTTAAAAAAATGCTGCTTGTAGCTATATTATTATATATTATTCTTCTTATTCTTTATTCCTTTCACCATGGGGAGTCTGTGTTTCAGCAAAAACAGTTTTTTTTACCAAAAGTGGAGAAAACAAGCATTTTCTACAAAGAGTCATTTCAAGCAGATCGGTGATTTTAACGTCAATATTTATTGATTTAGTGACACCTCAAACATCTAAAACAACAGAGAAAGAGATTTTTGATGACTGTGAATTGAGTCTGTGAATTGCTTTTCCAAAGAGTCATTTCAAGCAGATCGGTGATTTTGATGTCAATATTTATTGATTTAATGACACCTCAAACATCTAAAACAACAGAGAAACAGATTTTTGATGACAAAGTACATTTTTTATTTACAAATATAAGAATATAAGGCTCTTTGAATTGAAAATTCCTTCAAATCAATAGTGCCAAGAGATGTTTACAGGATATATCTTTTCCTATAAAATAGAACTTTATCACTTCACAACAATATTGAGGCTCAGAGTACAGATCCATAATAAAAATAAAAATTAATACACACACACACACACACACATATATGTACATACACACAAGCCCATGCATAAACCTTTACACACACACAGCTACACACACACACACGCACACGCACGCACACACATGCGTATACACACGCACGTACACACACATAACTTCATTCATTACAATTCCCACACAGCAGCATCATGTAAACTTAATTCTTCTCATCTCATGCCTCTCTGGAGACCAGGATCTACTGCTCCAAGTCAGTAAACTTCTTCTTTGGCGCTGTCGTAGTTCTGATCAGAGTTCTTGCTCCGCGCAGCGCACACACGACATGCCCCCTGCCTCAGACAGAGCAGATCTCGGCCCTGACCTCGCTGCTTGATCCGGCTTGTCTCTGTGATCCTCTGATCCAGGATCCTAGGTCCCAAGAGCGATCAGACCGCTCCATAGGCGCTGATCAACAGTCATCTGCTTTTCCGGATTCCCTCACCATCTTGCTCCTCTGGCCAATACACAGTACACAAACTACACTCTTCCTCTCTTCCGGGTCTCCGATCGGCAGATAATGATACAAGATTGCTACCTACAGGTTGGGAGACGTGAATTACACCTTCAAAGCTGCTCCAGGTCATATTCTAGCGACCCCCGCTGAAAAACACCCTTGACAAATATATTCGTCACGGCACTCAACGTTTGGATTCAACATGACAAATTTCTGCAACTTTGACCTCACCGTTTGACAGGGTCTAACAAGGTCTGACAGGATCTAACAGAGTCTGACAGGGTCTGACAGGGTCAGGGTCTAACCCTGTCAGAACAGACACATCAAAGACAGATCAAAGGTTGCTAGGTGCGTTGCTAGGCAGTTGACAAATTTCTGCAACTTTGACCTGCTGGTGCCACTAGACGGTTGGAGCTGGGGACCTATAAATTGCTGTGGGTAATGAGGAGACTGGCTGGAATGTGCATGCCAAATTTCACAACTTTTTACCAAACGGTTCTAGGGGCTGCCATAGACTTCCTATACTAGAAGAATAATAATAATAATAACTTTCAGACCCGAAGATCAAAGCAAAGATCAAAGGGTTACTAGGCAACTCGCCTAGGCAACGGAATACGATTCCTAGAGGGTGCCCAGCACCTCTGGTGCTTGGCCCCCTAATAACTTTCAGACCCGAAGATCAAAGCAAAGATCAAAGGGTTACTAGGCAACTCGCCTAGGCAACGGAATACGATTCCTAGAGGGTGCCCAGCACCTCTGGTGCTTGGCCCCCTAAATATAGCTGCAAGCAGCAATGCGGGGGCCAAGCACCGTTTGACAGGGTCTAACAAGGTCTGACAGGATCTAACAGAGTCTGACAGGGTCTGACAGGGTCAGGGTCTAACCCTGTCAGAACAGACACATCAAAGACAGATCAAAGGTTGCTAGGTGCGTTGCTAGGCAGTTGACAAATTTCTGCAACTTTGACCTGCTGGTGCCACTAGACGGTTGGAGCTGGGGACCTATAAATTGCTGTGGGTAATGAGGAGACTGGCTGGAATGTGCATGCCAAATTTCACAACTTTTTACCAAACGGTTCTAGGGGCTGCCATAGACTTCCTATACTAGAAGAATAATTATAATAATAACTAGACGGTTGGAGCTGGGGACCTATAAATTGCTGTGGGTAATGAGGAGACTGGCTGGAATGTGCATGCCAAATTTCACAACTTTTTACCAAACGGTTCTAGGGGCTGCCATAGACTTCCTATACTAGAAGAATAATAATAATAATAACTTTCAGACCCGAACATCAAAGCAAAGATCAAAGGGTTACTAGGCAACTCGCCTAGGCAACGGAATACGATTCCTAGAGGGTGCCCAGCACCTCTGGTGCTTGGCCCCCTAATAATAATAATACGGAAACGAAGCAACAACAATAGGGACCTTCGTCCCCCTTCGGGCTCGGTCCCTAATAATAATAATAGGGAAACAAAGCAACAACAATAGGGACCTTCGTCCCCATTCGGGGCTCGGTCCCTAATAATAATAATAATAGGGAAACAAAGCAACAACAATAGGGACCTTCGTCCCCCTTCGGGGCTCGGTCCCTAATGAATGAAAAGGGAACAGAAAGAACCATAAGCTTATAATATCTGCCCCTTATCAACTCAAAATTATATTACAACAAAATATATGTAACATTAACTCATTGACTGCCGGAGACGGATAAATACGTCCCCTCAAATCCAAACGTAGACTGCCGGAGACGGATAAATACGTCAATTGCGTTTTTCAGCGGGGGTTGCTAGGTTACGGCCTGGAGCAACTTTTGAGGTGTAATTCACATCTCTCAACCTGTAGATGGCGATGTTGTATCATTATTAGCCGATCAGAGCCGGGGAAGAAAGGAGGAGTGCAGCGTGTGTATGGTGTATTGGCCAGAGTAGTAAGATGGCGAGGCCAGAGAACCCGGAAAAGCAGATAACTGTTGATCAGCGCCTATGGAGCGATCAGATTGCTCTTGGGACCCAGGATCCTGGATCAGAGGATCGCAGAGACAAGCCGGATCAAGCAGCGAGGTCTGAGCAGAGATCTGCTGTGCCCGAGGAGGGGGCGTGTCATGTGTGCGCTGCGCGGATCAGGGAGTCTCCTCAGAACTACGACAGCTCCAAAGAAGAAGTTTACTGACTTGGAGCAGTGAGCAGTGTATGGTAATTGTAATGAATGAAGTTGTGTGTGTGTGTGTGTGTGTGTGTGCGTGCGCGCGCGCGTGCGCGTGTGCGTGCGCGTGCGCGTGTGCGTGTGTAGCTGTGTGTGTGTAAAGGTTTATGCATGGGCTTTTGTGTATGTACATATATATGTGTGTGTGTGTGTGTGTGTGTATTAGTTTTTATTATGGGTCTGTACTCTGGGCCTCAGACAAAGCCTCAACAAAGTTTTATTTTATAGGAAAAGATATTATATCCTGTAAACATCTCTTGGCACTATTGATTTGAACGAATTTTCAATTCACAGAGCCTTATATTCTTATATTTGTAAATAAAAAATGTACTTTGTCATCAAAAATCTCTTTCTCTGTTATTTTAGATGTTTGAGGTGTCACTAAATCGATAAATATTGATGTCAAAGTCACTGATCTGCTCGAAATCCTTCTTTGAACTAAACGCTCGTTTTCTCCATTTCTTGCTCAAAAACCAGTGTTTTTGCTGAAACTTCCCTATGTTCTACTATCAGTTATTTGAGAACCGAAAAGGTTAGAAACATAATTTTTTTTCCAGGTGAAAGAAGAGAGTCGACACTTTATTTTGATGTGTCCCATGTTTATATAGTCAAAGAACTCAGTATTCTGTGGGTCTTGGAAAATCAGTGAAATTCTACTGAAACCGCTGGCACTCTGGGGTTAGAATTCTGAAAACAGGCCGGCAGTGAATGAGTTAATAACAGTTGTATAAATATCTTTCTTTTATAAAGAAGCATTTTATGGAGCTAAATTATTCCCTGATTGTGGGAAAGATGGACTGGAGTGGGTAGTGTTGTGTTTTAGTTTTTCCTCGAGTGATGCAGAAAAGCCACTGTCTGTGTTCATGTACGTTAGCTTGTGCAGTCTGTATACAGCTGTGGCAACACAAGAAAAATATTGGTAGCACATTTCGGGTCCAAAACCTTCACCATGTTAATGAATCCGGGCTTTTCCACAGTATATATGGGCACCGTGTCTTTTACAACATACATCATGTTTTTGGTAAACCATACAACAGCGTGTGTGATTGCCTTCTGTCGTGGGCCATGCTTATCATATTGCAAACAGTTCGAAAATGTTTTAGGGACTGGACGGTGGTTATTTTCATTCCGTTCGGACCTGTACTTCTCCCACTCCGCTGCCTCTGCTTTTGGCGCTAGGATACATTTTTTTCATGCTGCAACAGCTTTTGAACAGACCTTACAGCGAGCAATCGTTTGTTCTAAGTCCGACGCAAGAAAACTGAACCAGTTCCATATAACAGATGTAAACGCCTTTGTTTGGTACAAGCTCCGGCTTTAGCTCACTCGCTAGCCGCGCTAGCCCGTACAATGTTTTGGTACGCCCCGCTAACTTACCCGTGTAAAACGTGGCCGCGCATTAGTTCCGCTCGCGTGTAAAAAATAACTAAAAAATCGATTTTCATAAAAACACATCGTCCTGAACTGTAAAGTCGAATTAATCGATTTAATCGATTAATTGCGCAGGTCTAGGTCCCAGTCTGGTCCTCATGTCTTAGTCCCGGTCTGGAGTTCCTACGGATCCAGTGACTCATGTCTCCGCTCCTCGTGCATCCAGCGGGACTCCCCCCCGGGTCCCCCCTCTATAACATCTATATAAATCTGGCAAACTGAACACATTCTGTACTGTACAGGAGACACGGCACGGAGGAAAAGCCAATCAGGATGCAGAACACAATGTTGATACACTATAAAAAAAAAAATTTGAAAATAAATAAATAAACAAATCCGCCACGAAAAGTGAACCGTGATAGAGCAAGGGACCACTGTATTATAATTTCTGAGACTTCATATTAACTTCTGTGAAATATTACAATTAGGAATTGAAAGTTCAATATTATATAAGGGATAAATTAATTTTTTAACTGTTGTTTGTAATATTTTGATATATAATAAAGTAAAAGTTCTTTATTTGCTGTTTGCTACCATATTATCCTCCGGTTAATCAGAGTGCCTCTCCATGGCCCAGTAGTGCTCTAGGTGCTCTAATCTATGATTAGTGGATGTACGCATAACTGAATAGCTCATTTAAAGTTTTATTGTATGTCTGTTTTCTTTCTAGGTTCTAGGTGGTGTACATATGGCTGCTGAGGTGGAGGTCCAGTCTGGAGAGGTGGGGAGATCTGGGGGGTGCCTGCACCTCAGTCCACTCATGGACTCTAATAACAAAAACCGCCTGGACCTATCCCCCATGAACCAGTCACAATTCATCAATCCTGAACCAAGCAAACCTGTCCCAGGTCCAAAGCCACGTCTTACCCCTAAACCCTTCGCTGTGGACCGAAATGCCACAATTAAGCCCATACTTGCCCCCAAACCACAACCAAAGCCCCGTCCAGAATCCACTCATACACCTGGATACAAACCAGATCTACCTAATACCCCAAAACCTCAAACACCACCCATGACTAGCAAACCTAAATCCACTACTACCAATTCCACCCGTCCTGCTTCAACAACTTTCAAAACCTCCAAGTTAAATACAGGGCAAACTCCCAAGCCAGTTGCTCAACCTTTTAAACCAGCGCCACCTATTGATGGTGATCCAAGTAAGCCAATATCCCCTTCCCCAAAACCTTCAGATTTGACTCATTCAAGGAGCCTTAAAAGACCCCCATCTGCAGAGTGGTTTGGGACTACGAAAAGGGAGGAGCGGGATTTGGAATCACCTAATAAAGTTGGGACGTCGATTACAAGGGCAAAATCCACTGGGCATCTTTTACAAATAGGGCAAGAAGAAAAAGAAAAGACCAAATTTGAAGTAGCTGTGTCGCGCAGACCTCAGTCCAGAGGCATCAGGCAGAGGCCAGTATCAGAAATATTCCCAACGAGTCCAACCAAAACTGATTCACCAAATTCGGCTTTCCCACGGACAGAAAGACGACCTCTTTCTGCAGATCTAACTTCCAAATTTGAGTCTGGAGGTCTTTCCTTACATCGTACAACAAGAGAAAATGAAAATACTCTTGATGAAAATTTGCAAAAGAGAGAGCAAGAGAAAACAGTCAAGACAACACTTGAAAATGCAAATGCTACAACCATTAAACCAGACCAAAGCAAAGACAATGTTCAAGTAAAAGAGGGTGAGGAAACACTCGGGGCTAGTATCAAATCAAGAATTAGCCTTCTGTTTGATTCATCTTCCCCAGTGTTTCCTACCATAGGCCAGCCTCCGGACACTGAAACTGAGCCTACAGTAGGGGTCAAACAACTCATTAAGCAGCTCACTGTGGACCAAATCACCCCAAATCAGAGCCCTGTGTTAAAGCCAGCCTTGAAACCACGCCCCCTGCCCCTTGATCTAACTAAAAGGTAAGAGCTGGTCTACGTAGTTGTCTATTTGCATCTTTGTTCCATGTGTCTTCGTCCAGAGGTCTCATTGTCATGCATGGCTTTTGTCTTGTGTAATGTATGTTCATTAGGTTTTCGCCTGATCCTGCGGTTTCCCCCACTACACATGACTCTACAGATCGCCTTGACGCAAGTAGAGCTCCCCAGAATAGGGTAAGAGTGGGGTGAGGGTCGGTAGAAACTGGAAGGACTCTAATAAAACAAACCAGTTTCACATGAAATGTTTTGCAGTCATTTATGTGCCATGTCATTTGCTCTGTCTGTATGAAGCTTTGGACTTTTGTACAGAAATTGTAAGCTTGGACTTGGGCTTTGCTATGATATCATGCAATTAACTATTTGGGTGTTGCAATATTCTTATCAACTTGTGCGCAAGCAATAAAACCTGGTAAATTCACGTTTTTCTTTTGGAGAAAGCATGATGAAGGCTTTAAGATTTGGAAAACATCTATTTTGTATAGGCCTAGTCTAAACAAGCAAACATAATGTTATTATTGAAAAAAATGTGCCCAGAGTGCCCAATGGAGGCTATCCTGTCTCTTTTAGATGACAAAAGTTAGAGCAGCAGCTTGCTAAATAAAATATAACAAATGCCAGTATCAAGACCCTTTTAAATTTATTAGGGCCTAATAAACATATCCACATTCTCCTTTTGTTTGCTAGTGACCAGCAATATTTAGATTTTCCTTAAAGGCATGCTGTGATACTAGGTATAAACTTATATAATTAAATCATAAGCTATATATTTATTGTAGACATGGCCATATAGGAAGTGGCAGACAAAAACAATCACAGCATATTGACTGTTCTGTCTCGGCCTGAAAAAAACTATCCCAGAGGAAATGGAGCATTTCAGAAAAGAATAAGAGCTATAGAGTAAAATGCAGAGAAACTTGAGACAGTCGCCAGATTGATTATCCCATGCGGCCGCTGGTTATGAAACACAGTGAGACAAAATGACTGGGAAAAGGTCAACATACTGAGGCTTTGATTACAACCTGCACCACACCCACTCTTTTCACAACAGGCCGGAATAAGAGGAGGCTATACCATATCACTACTGACAGTTGAAATTATGAATGCTTTTCTGTGATTTTTTTTCTTCCTGTTTCTAAATGTGTGTATTAAAACTGTACTACAGGGGATTATTTGTCTATATATGTGTTGTGGTCATTTGGAAGCACAGGAACGTTTTCTTCCATGTGTTACTCTGTCGCAAATTAATAATAAAATAAGAGCATTGGATTGATAAAGTAAAACGTCTTGCGATACTGTGAATAGTGCATCTGGCAAAGTTTCCAGAATACATTTGTCAGTATTATTATTGCACTTAATTACTATATACTGTCTATTATACTTATTTATAACATTTACAGTACACTTTTGCCTGAATAATGTCAGTAATATAAATTCTTTAATTCTTATTGTTTTAGGGGGAAGATTCAACCAGGACACCTAGTGATGAAAAGACATTTGTGGATTTAAAAGACTCCCCAGATCAGATGAAAACACCCATGTCTGAAGGGCCTGACTTGATGTCTCCAAAGGAAAGCGAAGCCCTGACAGTTCGAGCCTCTGTGTTTGAAAACGTCATAGAAAAGCACAATGTTTTGATGGTGGATGAAAATAAAAAGGATAAACCAATACCTTATAAAACAGATGAAGAAGGAAAGCTCGTTACTGCCACCTACAAGGAGCCGGTATCTCCGTCGGGGCCAGTTCGTGTAGTGCGTGCGTTTGACACTGTCCCATCTGCAGAGGGGAGCACAGCTATCAGTGAAAACATTCCATCTGCCCAATGGGAGGACAAAGCTATGACGCTGCGTTCAAGGCGCTCAGAAGGGACAAAAACCACACCTGATAAAACAAGTCCAGAACAGATTTCAACTGCTCCAAAATATCTGCGGGTGGGGGCACTGCCAAAATGGACCCTAGATGATGACATTGATATGGAAACAGGAATGCCAAAAGATAAACCAAGAGATTTTCAAGTGGAGGATGCTTCTGCTGCTACTGCTAAACGTTTGAAGACGCAGCAGACAGAGATGCAAGCAAAACCAAGAGTGACCTACTTCGCATTGACTGGACAAATGCAGGAAACGGCCACATCAGATGCTGCAGATAATGTGCCTTTTTCTGACCCCTCTGTCCAGTGGAGCTCCCAAGGGAAAGTTTTTAAAAGGAATCCATCTTTGGATCAAGCGTTTAGTAAAATACCTGAAAGTGATGCTGATATCAAATCAAATACAGATACTCAAAGGGAGAAGCAAAAACAACTTGAAATGGAAAGACAGGCAGGGTTAGAATATGTCAGATTGAAGGAGAGGGAGATGCAGCGTGAGTATGAGAGGCAGCGAGAGACAGAGAAACAGGAATTTGAAGAAAAACAACGTGTGCTTGAGATTCAAAAGCAGATTGAACTGGAACGACAACAGCATCTCGAATTTGAAAAGCAAAGACAACTTGAGCTCAAGAGGCAGAGACAACTTGAAATGGAAAGGCAGAAACAATTAGAAGCAGAGAAGCAAAGGCTAAATCAATTGGAACAACAGAAACAGATTGAACTTGAAAAGCAAAAGCAGGCAGAGCTTGAGAGACTAAAGCAAAGACAACTTGAGCTAAAAAGGCAGAAACAGGAACTTGAAAGGCAGAAACAATTAGAAATGGAGAATCAGCTGCAGTTGGAGATGCAGAGGCAAAGGCAGTTAGAAGCTGAAAAACAAAGGCAGATGGAGCTGGAGCGGCAGAGACAACAGGAGCTGGAGCGGCAGAGAAATATTGAACTTGAAAAGCAACGACAGATAGAGCTTGAAAAACTGAAGCAAATAGAAGCTGAACAACAAAAACAAAAAGAGATGGAAAGGCAAAAGCAAATTGAACTTGAAAAACAAAGGCAAATTGAGCTCGAGAGACAAAAACTACAGGAGATTGAAAGAGCAAAACAATTGGAGCTGGAGAAAGCGAGACAGCGACAGTTGGAGAAGGAGAGACGCGAGATGGAGAAACAAAGGCAGTGCGAGGAGGAGCGGCGTCAGAAAGAGCTAGACAGAGAAAGGAAACTCCTGGAGATGCAAAAGGAGAGGCAGAGAATGCAGGCTGAAGCAGAGGAGCAGGAGAGGAGGAGACAACTTGAACTGCAGAAGCAGAGAGAGAGGCAACAGGTGCTGGAGCTGGAGAAACAGAGGCTCCGAGAGAAAATGGAAAAGGAACAGGTAGAAAAACTCCGTCAGATGGCTCTAGAGCAGGAGATGCTGAGGCTGAGAGAGGTGGAGAAAGAGAGGGAGAGACAGAATGAGCTGGAGAGAGAGATGGAAAGAGATAAGCAGCGGGAACAAGAGCTGCAGCGACAGAGGGAGTTAGAGAAACAAAGGCAAAAGCAACTGGATATGGAGAGGCAGGAGCTTGAGAAACAGAGGATCAGACAAGAGCAGGAGAAAGAGAGGCAGAGGAGAGAGGAGCTGGAGAGGATGAAGGAGCTGGAGAGGAGGCAGCTACAGGAGTTTGAGAGGCAGAAATTGGCTGAAAGACAGCAGATTCTGGAGCTGGAGAAACGCAGGCTTAAAGAGAAGATGGAGAGGGAGGAGGCAGAAAGGATGAGGCAGATTGCCAAACAACAGGAGGCTGAGAGACAGCGCCTCAAAGATAAACAGAAGAAAGAGGAGCAGGAGCGCATCAGGCTGGAGTCTGCAGCTCTCAGACCCAAAGTTGTGGATCTAGACTCTGTTCTGAGAAATGAGCAGTCCAAAGGCTTTCCTCGTGGAGATCCTTCCACAAGATGGAAGGAGCCATCGCCTAAATCTGAGCAAAACCTCAGACTAGGAATCTTGGACATTGACTCTTTCAATACTCAGACTCAGCCCTCCCCCACTAGAGACTTGTTTCCAGTGGTTGGAATTCAGGAGATAAACCCACGAGTACCAGTGTTGCCACAAAACACAGGGGGCTTACAAAGTCCTGTTTGGACCACTTCTCCTCAGGATCCATGGGAACTGCGCTCTGTTGAGATGTCTGTTGACAAACCAGAACAACCCAAAAAATCTTTGGGCAAAACTAGCCTAGAGCAGCTGCTGATGAGGCAGGAGGAACGCCGCCCTTCCCCCCAGAGGCGCTGGTCCGGGTTAATGGTGGACGATCCTTTTCAGATGGGACCATTCTCTGGACCTGAGACCAAACCTGCAGCACCTTCTTCTGCAGACTCTACGATCTCGCTCTCTGAGCAGGTCTGGCTCCCCAAAGTAACGCTACAAGGCCAAAGCAAGGCTGAGGGGCAAAGCAGGGCTGAAGGCCAAAGCAGGGCTGAAGGGCAAGGCAGGACTGAGGGCCCAAGCCAGAGGAGGACCCAGGGCTCCACGGTCAGTAACAATATTTTTTAAATTTATTAAATACACATTAATACCAAAATTCTACAGCACGTCAATGTACGGCGTTGTCTGATGAGCCCTGTTAATAAAAAGATAAAAGCAATTCCCCCCAGAGTATTTTGATGACTTTGCCCCTGTTGTTAGGAGCTGAACAGAATCCGATCCCGTAGCATGTCCAGGCGCTCTGCCCCTTCGAGCAGCACGGTGGAGAGCAGTCTGTCCAGGATAAGAAGCCGAAGTGCCCACAGAGAACAAGACAGAGACAGCCTGGTAAGTCTGACAGATACATACAGATACATTGTTCTTGCCCAGTCATGTTGAAAACCAGACAGAAAAGTGTGAGTCCTTAGGCTGACATCAGTGAGGCTGGTGTTTGAAAGTTGACTGGGGACTGACAGACTGCTCTGCTGCACTCTCATGGTATATAGTGGTGACTAATGCTGAAAGACCGGCCTCTGTGTCTTCCGCCCACTGTGTGCTCAGGTACAGGGAAGTGCTTTCAGGGCCAGTAAATCAGGATTGGAGAGTTCAAATAGCACATTTAGTACAGAGGCCGAGGGAAAGTGCTGCATTGAAAATGTGAATGACCTGTAATCACAAAGATAGCAGTCTTGTCATCACTATATAAAGGCTGTTTTCTTGAAATTACTCTCATTATTCTCATATTTGATCACTGAACATGGTTTGAACCAGCTCATGTATACACCTCACTGCATGATTAGCCCCATGAACCCAGAAGAGTAGGTTATTGTCTGACCATAATTACAGCACAGTGTTCATTGAGTTTAAGGCCACTAGTACCATCTAGTGGCCGTAGTTTGAGTAAAATTTTATGAGCGCAAGCGTAACATTTTCTGTGATAGTTGTTGTGAAGTTATTGTATTATAAATGTCTTTTTGGTATTGAGGAACCATATGAACAATTATTGTATGTAAACATATTTTTATAATTGAAAATTGTGAAAATTGAATTGTTCAATAATAGTTTATTTAAATTCACCAAAATGTGTAATATTTAGTGACACCTTGCACTACTCGGGTGAACCTGATGATGCTGTAGAAGCGAAACGCATTGTTCGCTCTAAGCCCAAGAAATAAGAGGAAAAGTCAAGTGAGTGTGCGGTAAACGTCTTTTTTTCTGGAACTCACCAAAATGTGTCTTTACCTTTTCCATTTAACATACCTGATTTGACGCTGATTTGAACTGATTATGATGGCTTCCTTTGCTGAACTTGACAATGGTTATGTATGAAAAAATATTACCGGTAGGTTGCAGAGGTCAGTCCTAAAATGGTTCCCCTCATTTTGACAGGAAGAACTTTCTCAGTCAAAGTAGGTCGAAGAGACTCACTTTTAAACTTTTCAAACGTTTGTAACTTGCATTATTCAGTTAAGACACATAGCTAAATTAAAACTAATTCTAAAATACAAGAACTTCATACACACCTTTGTAAACGGTAGCCTAGACTACTGCACTGGACTACTCTTATTCAAGCCTCCTACAATTCTCCCTCAACAGGTTACAGTTAGTACAAAACCCTGCTCACTGGTTCTAAATGGGAACCATATCACGCCCATCCTATCCTCATCTCAAACTCTCTCAACTGTCTATCCTCCCCAAAAATCTTTTTATTTGAGATGGCATTTAATAGCCCTTGGGCTTTGTTCTAAGGCTATTAACTTTAGATTGCATTTTCTGTATTTAATTATCTTTTATATTTACTATTTTATAAATGTTATTGTTTTATTATGGGAGAAAAGTCCCTCAGTTGTCCAGGTAGAATCCATGATAAAAGGAGAAGTTAAATTTGTCAACTGGACAAAGTTTGTTTGGTTGAAAACGTTTCGCCACTCATATATGCCTAATATCACATATTGCAAGTAAACCGCTGTTGCTATGTGACATCATTTAGTTCTCACTCAGGTCGTAGTTCCTGGCATCATCCCACAGTGACACTAAATGAGACAATAATAGTGTGGATGTGAGATCATTTAGTTGAAGTGGACGGGTATGAGTCTGTTGTCGGGGCAGAGCAGAAGATGGGCACTATGCTGGGAGCTCTGTTATACATATGGTCCGGGTGCCTGACTCTGAGGTGCTTATGGGTAAGAGCTTTTCTAGTATCAATAAGTAACCAATTCAGTAGCTTGTGTAGAGGCTTTTCCACATTTTAGGATGGTATAGATTTTGTGTCATGATGTGAAGTTTGGTTTGGTTCAGTTAGGAAGTGACCAGCTCTGATTCACTTTCCATTTGGTGATGGTGCATGTTATGATCAAGGGGAATTGTGGACAGCAAATGTTATATTGTACTATCTGTTGTGAGCAGAAACTAAACTGACTTTATATTTTGGCTTTTCCATTTATTCAAGTTTGGAGAAGAAGTAGAAAAAAATATGATTAATTTAGCTGCCAACAAAGGGATACAAATTTGACATATAGCTTGACAGTTTATTATGATAAAATAATTGCAAATAGTTGGAGAATTCATGTGAATTGCTTCATGACAAACTCCAAATTTAGGGTATATGAAGATAGATTATATGATTATATCATACTATGTACAATACGAAATCCACATGCAACACCTACACCACACCATATTATGTGCAATCTGTGAAATACTTACACCTTATTTGATTTAACCCTACTTGCACCTTGTACATTGTACCTTGTATTTTTTTTATTACATTTTATTACATATTTTATTATATTGTTTATTATATTGTTTACTTCTTCCCCTGCACTTTTGCAACACTTTTTTTACCATGTACTATTATTGCATGTTATTAGTACTTCTGACTATCTTAGCGAGTCAACAGTTCTTCTGATCCTAAGCATTTCATTGCATTGTTGACCTTGTGTTGATTCTGCATATGACAAATAAACAATCTTGAATCTTGAATCTTGAATAGAGGAACACTTTTCATCTTTCATTCCCATATCTGATGCCATTAATCTACAGCGATTTCAGGCGTGGTCACTATTGCATTTAATTAAACGTCAATTGACTGTTATGATTATGGCAAGGTAATGTGCAAAACTGGTTGTTGCACACTTTTAATATAACCACTTCTGTGATACAATTGCCAATTGTCCTGTGAAGCTATTAAATCTATTAATATAGCCACACATAATCCAATCACTTTCTATTTAAGTCTCACACCTATCAACAAGCAGCAAACAACAAAACACTTCTTTTGATTTGAAGTAGTTAATTGGATGTTCCCTTCTGTACAAAAAGTACATCCTCACTTAAAAAGACGGTTATAATGAACAAAACCAGGATTGACCAGAATTCTACCAAGCAAGACAAGTTTATTTGTATATCCCAATTCGTACACAAAGTAATTCAAAGTGCTTTACAGAATAAGAAAGACATTAAAATCACAATACAAACAGAACAGAAATACTTGCTCCATCTCTTCCTCTTGTCCACCACTGACACAAGGTGGAGGGACAAGGCACTGCAGCCTATACATCACCCTCCCTTCTTCTGCCTGCCTGTACACTGGATAAGGACCTCCCATTCTCTCCCCTCTCTCTCTACTCTCCCTCTCTCTCCCTCCGTCTCTCTCACTCTCTCTCTCCACCCTGTTTCTCCTTGACAGCGGTGAGTTCTTTAGCAGCATTGGTGGTGGTGACGCATTTTCGGCTACCTGCCCGTACCTGCAAGAGGGGACGGGGAGGAAATCTTTTCTCACTGCTTGCCTCACTGCTTTTTACTGCAGACTTTGCCCCATCACAGTTTATTCTTCATGATTTGTCCTCTGACTGGCTACTTCCTGGTGGAATACAGATGACTACAATAACTGCCTTTGGAACGCTTTACTGCCTGGAAGCATAATACAGATTCATGTTTCATCTTTGAACTGGAAATTGGGAACTGGATCGGAGAGCTGTCATGGCTACATCAATGAAGGAGCGCAAACAGCAGTGTGAGCTTTCTGATAAGGTTGAAAGAATAGATGCATGGGAGTAAATTAGGCAAATGAAAGTTTGTGGGTTATTTTAGGATGTGTTAGCTGTCAGGTCTGTCAGTAGTATTTGCAGTATTGTGAGTCAACTTGACATGAAAGCTGGTTAAGACAACTCACAACTTAAATGCAGAAGGTGCCAATTTGAGACAGCAACCTCGGATAACCTTTGGATGCTTTCTGGATTTGGTGTGACTGGCATATCATAGCTGGCATAACCTCTGTGCTTCGAAATAGACAGGAGAAAGCTTTACAATTCACCCAAGACTGACAGTGTGGAGCCTGGACAGAGATGAGTTGAGGCATAGCCCTTTATATCTTCAGTGAGGATGAATGTGACCAGAGCCTTGTCCAGTTACAATACGGATTCCATATTATCATCTGCATTGCTGTAAACATCACCAGCTACTGCCATCCCTGCATCACACTCACTCTTGTGCTTTCTGTTATGACACACTGGTGCAGCATTGCCCTTGCATCAAATACTATTACTGTAGTCATAGGGCAAATTTACTCTAATGCCTCTGCTTGGATTTGAATACCTGCTCAAAACGGAAACTTCACTGATATAACTGTTGTGATGGAGTATCTGGGGGACAAGCTTACAGTAGCCCAGTCCCAGATGTCAGGATGGGTTGGAAATGTCCGCCGATCACTCCACGGGGCACTCAGTTTTTTAAGGACGGGCCAAGGTGAAGATGGGACAGGGGACTTTAAACGGACCAGCTCGTTACGGTCTTTGGCTTCACGCAGCCGAGAGTCCATCCGGAGGTTTTCACTGCGGAGCCAACAGCGTCTCTCTCTACGGAGACGCACGGCTCCCAACACCCCAACCGCTGTAAGATGGCATGCAGTTTGTTTTATTTGATGATGATACTGTTGTTTTTTACAATGATGTTTTATAAGAGTCAGTGAGTTTTCTGTGCTGGTCCTAAGCCCGGATATATGAAGAGGTTCACATCAGGGCATCTGGTATAAAATCTGGACTTGTGGTTTGATCTCAGATATACCTTTTTATCCTTAAATAAAATTAACTGCAAAAGTATTCCTTGCTAAATGGAGACTCAGTCCTAAATTAAATAAAAATAAAAATAAGAAAATAGTGCCACTTGGTATTAAAACAATAGACAGGTAAACATAAAATGCAACCACAGAGAGTGACATGAGAGTTCACTTAATAGGTCCCAAGCCTGCATAAATGTAGGACTATTATAAGTAAAATCAAATCGATATGCTAATCACTGCATGCTGTATGACTGCTGATCCTAGATGGCAAAATGATGGGGAAAAAGGAAATATCGTTCAAACTAAGTGAGACTGCAGTGTTCAGTGAAGGTCTGAAATGTCACCCTGTTAGCAGCTGCAGCCTCACAAGTCATTTGGACCCAAGCCCAATGTTTCAACATTTCAGGAACCTATCCATCTGTCTCGGTATGCCCTTTTTAGCCTTTGTGTCAACAGCCTCTTGTCCATGTGGTATTTAGTAGACATTTTAAAGGTTTACTGTAGTCGCCAAATTTGGTTGTCAGTTTTAGTTAATCTTTTGAAACGCTGGTTCTTAAGCTCTCTTGATTGTACCTCCATGTACGGCAATGGCCACTGCAATACTGTAGTCATTCCTATCTTTAGGTTACGCCTGTTTGCTCCTGAGTCAGAGCAGCTAAAGATACTTTTGTGTTGATGGTGACCTTACGGCTGTCACGTGTAACATGTCTCAATTAAAAGTTATGAAGATTAGTGTAAAGAGAAGTCACTATGTAAAATGCAGAATTAAGGCTTTCTTGTAGACTCAGATCATATTTACATGTCAATACAATGTAATTTTATCAGTTTGCTTCTGTATGAAAGTGGATGTGGACAACATGAATTATCTGACTAGTGTGTCTATAGTGTAATAATTTCTTTTTAATAACTTTTTGGGGTGACATAGAGCAGATTCATGGTCCTTTTAAGTTCTCACATGCCATTTGTGTCATATCAGATGTTAAATGTATGTATAAATATAAACCACCAACTGTCGACGTTACCCAAGCCCTAAAACCACTTGACGGAAAAATTACAGACTTGGCAGTTAACATAGTGAAGCCAGTTTAGAAATGCAGTGAAGCACAAAATTATTTATTACCAAAAGTAAGGGAACAAGAGTAGTGGTTCTTAATCTGAGTGGAGAAAAAAAAATAACACATCAAATTGTAAAAGAAGTTGACAACTAAGATGGAAAAGCTTACGGGTAAAACTTTATATTGATTTGTATTTGAAGTTGATAAAATTGATCCAGACCAAAATTGTGAAAATAATTTTGTTTTAAGTCAGGTTTTACATTCCACCTCTAGGTTAACTTGGCACTAAACCTTTATAATAATTTTCTCTCATTTGTACATATTATAAATGCAAACACTAAAGCGTGGTTAGACCAGAGCTTTTTTTTTTTTTTTACATGCGGCTTGTGTCCATTTGTTGATTTCTGTGGCTTGTTGTTTGTGGCTATCTCCAGGATATTGATATTGATTAGTGCTGAGTGCACACAGCAGACTCTCCTACTCCACCCAAAGCACAAATCTGAAAGCACTTGAAAATTAAACATTGTACTTTTAGTGTGAGGTGTTTACATAGTGCTCCTCCCTCTGCCTGAGAAATGATATGAGGGTAAAGCAGATAAAATTATGGCATTTTTAACAGTTGCTAAAAGGCTTTCAAAAACAAAATAACACCAAACTGGAAAGAAGATTGTTGTTTTGGGTATAAGTCTTATCTACTAGACTCATGATCATCAAATGTCATGTCAATGTCAAAGGGCAATGAAGCATGTTCGTCAAGGAGGAGTGCAGAAAACATATACAAGTAAACTTGTTATCACTTTTATTACCTTAGCTTACCACAGCGTTTCTGTTTTCCCTTGTAGCCACACAGTTACTCAGTGAATCACTTTTCAATTTGTCACTGAGGCGAGGAGTAGTGTTGGGGCTTGTCTGTGGTAATGCAGGGTGCTCACATTGGTTTGTTATCAGGCTGAAGTTTCCAAGGCCTTGTCCCTACCCTTTCCTCCAAAGATTGTCATTCAACATGGTTCAGTGATTAGACTCGACTCTCCTTCATCCCTCCATTCATCCGCTCTTTGTTCTTCCCTTTACCCGAACGCACCCTTCCTGTGCACGTCTGGCACTGGATAATGTTATTAAGGAAAAGTCTGTGTCCCTAATACAGCTGTTAATCACTGCTACAGGAGGCCTTAGTCATGCCCCTTGTTTTGCATCTGTGACAATCACATTACAAGTAGGTAAGTTATGTATTGCATGTCTTATTAGTGTAATGGTCATAATGGCATTTAATCATTCTTAGTAGGGTTAGGTATGAGAAAAAATACAGAATTAAAATGTTCTATCCACATTGTGTTTTATTATTATATATGGTCCTTTTAATATACGAAGTAACAAAGTTTTCAGGCCATGATTTTGACCTTTTTGTTTGTATCCATATGCACTTTACAGTCAGCATACTGTAATTGATCAACTTTTTCCAGTCACACTCAAAAGACATTCCAAATGGTAAGGTCAGTGAAGTATATTGTCTTAGAAGCTACAACATGGGTAATGCTGGTTTGTGGTCTGCCACCTTATTAGGGACTTCATTTACTTTCTTGCCTCACAAAATTAATAGGTTAATTTTAGCAGTAGTTTTAGTTTCTTCACTATTGGGATGGTATATATATATATTTCGCGCAAGGGTATTTATTATTGCTGAATTAGATACTTGCTGAAGTAGAATCAGTGTGGACACTACGTCGTCACTGTTACGGTTTTAGTGTCTTCACAGAGGTCTTTTTACCAAAGTTGTAATGATATTTATACCATTTGATATAGACTTACATCAGTGTATCTGACCATAAAATAAAGCTTCAAGATTATAAATAAGCCTCTCCAAGTCTGTGAAATTACTTCTGGTGAACTTACTTAATCAGTGCCCTAAGCTTTTGTACAATGGTAGCTGCCTGTGACATGTTGGAGCAAATGTTTCTCTTTATGCGGATCATGTGGGCGTGTTTCCGTTGACTAATACATACTTACACACAACATAGGAATTTTTATTATACAATTTTTGACAAGTCCTCTATATTATTTGTTATTGTTTGTTGTGACAGCAGATAGCTCACTGCTTGTTAAATGATGATTGACGGTGAGGAAAAGTTTGTGCAGGAGAGGCATGGTCAAAACAAGACCAAAGTATACATTCAGCTGATGTTAGGTCACAGCTGGTTTAGCTTTAAGTAGCTTTAATGTGTTGTTTTAGCCTAGTATGTGTACTTGACATGTTATTTGGAAAGTCCCAGGACTACAATTTTCTTTGTACTAGGAATACACTTTTTATTTTATTCATACGCACTGCAAATATGACATGGAGTTATTAATTGGCGGCACGGTAGCAGAGTGGTTAGCGCTCTTGCTTCACAGCAAGAAGGTTCCGGGTTCGATCCCCGGGTCGCCCAGACCTTTCCGTGTGTGTTCTGTGTGGAGTTTGCATGCATGGTCTGGGTTCGATCCCCGGGTCGACCGAGCCTTTCTGTGTGGAGTTTGCATGTTCTCCCCGTGTCTGGGTGGGTTTCCTCCGGGCACTCCGGTTTCCCCCACCAACCCAAAACATGCACCATAGGTACTCCAGCTTAGGTCCTGACCAAACCGAAGCAAGAAGATCATGGAGATGGTCCCCGGGCGCCCTAATGTGTGCTGCCCACTGCTCCTAATATATGTATATACATATATAGGATGGGTTAAAATGCAGAGAAGAATTTCTCCAGTGTGAGATCAATAAAGTTCACTTCTTCTTCTTCTTCTTAATTGGTAAAACAAAATTCAATCCCATGACAAGGAGACTACAAAGGAGACATAGTGAATACATGGATATTATGAAGCTGAGATTGCCGTTTGTTTTCTGTAATTTATTTTCTTAAATAAGTTGGCGAGAGCGACATTGTAGAGAATAGGAATAGACTGGTATGCACCAGGACAGAGTAGTGCAATTAGGGCTGGGCGATTAATCGAGATTTGCGATATCTCGAGATGTTTTATGAAATCGAGAAAGATTTTGGCATATCGAAAAACTCGAGATGAATAAGATTTCGCCACTCTTATTTCGCCACTCGCCACTGCTTATTTTCCTTAACTGTGTTGTGGAGCTGTCCGCCCCGCCTGCTTCTTGCGTTTGTGTTTCACTGCGTCTCGTGTTTCCCCCTCCCCCTCTCCTCCCCGTGCGACCACCGCGTGTGTTTGTTGATAACTTATCCAACATGGCGGCGCCCACAGAAGCACGAGAGAATTCATACCAAAGAAAAGAACAAACGGCTCCATTATATGGCGGTATTTGGGATTTAAAACGTCCGATGAGGAGCAGAAAGAGGCATTTTGCAGAGAATGCAAGAAACTGGTGCCATCAAAATCATCGAGGGCAAACCCACCACCACTTCTTCTAAGACACAACAAACAACGCTCCATACATCTTTACCCCGGTGTCTACCATATGAAATATTTGGGTGGGTCGGGTATGTGGCGTTGATTCTAAAGCACACTTGCGTTTTAATGGTTGCAATAAATTAATATAGTATTTCTACAAAAAAAATGATGCAGAATAATGTGCTAAGTTAAAGCAAACACACACACAAATATAAAATGTACTACAGTCACAAAACACACGAGAATTCATGGATTGAGGCTCTATTAATCTATATTTAAAAACAATTAATTTAATATGTGCTTTTTCACTTGGCTACGAAATGAGGGATTTTTTTGTCTTTTATCTTAAATGTTAAAGAAGCACTTCATAAGAACTGTCGACCCTCAGGTTTTATGTTTACAATTAAAATAAGGCAATATACTACTTCCTTGGTTTGGTAATGTTAAAAATGGTGCACAAGCACTTTGTTACTAGTACCTGTCTACCTTTAGGCACTTGGCTGCCTGTTTGCACTTCAATTAAAAAAAAAACCTTGCTGAATTTGGCACGTTTGTTTGTTTTTTTTCCCCCTGCATAGATATCGAGATATATATCGTATATCGAGATATAGCAAAAACATATCGAGATAATTTTTTTTCTCCATATCGCCCAGCCCTAAGTGCAATGTTGCATGATAAAATGGTTTTATCGGGGCATAGCATATCCCTCGGCCGGTTCTGGGGAGCTCGTTGGCAGACACGGACCTTTTGAAGAGACAGATTAAAAAAACATTTTAAAATTGATTTCCCTTATGTATCCACTGAAATTTTAAATGAGCATGTTTAATCTGCAGTTGAGACTCCATTACTGTTCAATAATGTAACTACCTTTTTGGGACCAATCTTCAATGCCATTCTCAACTTCCTGCCAAGAGAAGGTCTTTCCTGATAAATGACATCCTGTGCTACTGTTGTGCTACTCGTCTAAACTAGAGTTAATCTCATGCTCCTCCTTTATCTGAAAGCTGGTGCCAGCTCATTGTGTAGTGAACGTGAGAACAAGAGGCAAAAGGAGGACTGCATGGGAGGGTGTACAAACTGCAAGCTCACATATTAAGAACGCAAGCTTTGACTTCAGCTTCTTGTTATATGGTGCCATTTTGAGGACAGTTGATTATTCTAAATGTTTAGAATTGTTAATTGCTATTGGCCTAATTTTTTTTTATCATTTTGAAACCCAACCCATGGATAGGTAATAGTGCTGGAGGTTGTCAACACAATGGCTCTTTTCCAAATAATCCCTTAAGCAAAGAAGACCATAAAGTAGGTTGAGAAATTTGCATTAGCCACCAAATTATAAATAAGCAAGATGGTTTTGTCAACTTAACAATTCATCATATTTGTAATACCCAGTTTTTACTAGCCAGAATCCATTTAATATTTGGGGTAGTAGTGATTTTAGTAGTAGTGAATTTAGAGTAAATCTGAAAAAAAATCAGATCAGTCTTTTGAGTTGATTTAGATTTTTTTTTTAATTGTGTTGGCCTATTTAACCAGTTTTACCTGGTTTAGCACTATTTTAGACCTTACATAATCCTGTTTTACACCGGGTGTAGCTCTGGTGGTAATCAGAATGCCATATTTACTATGATATACTTTTGTGAAATGTTTTAGAATCACTGATCTATTCTAGACCTCATTTGGCTGGTTTGTTAAATAGTAAAATGTTAAAGGCAAATTAACGTTTTTTTACAATCTGAGCCTTCTTTCGGCAATAAAACAAGTAGTTTTACTCACCCATAGCATTTTTCTGTCAATTGGAGCAGTATCGCAGAACTTATGTTGAGCCGTTCTGTTCTACTAATGATCCCGTATCTTTTAACATGGTGCTGTATCATTTGCTCGGGGCATTACTTTGCGGTGTCCAAATAACACAAACTTTAGCACTTTTCAAATCATAGAAGCCCGATGTCTTAATGTAAGAAATCGTTTGAAGCAAAAGTGGCCTGTAATCCGAGATTTAGCCATAGTTTCGAGTAGATGAGGACGCCAGTGCGCATGCGCGGACTGCTCCTGGGCCCCAAACATGAAACGCAAAGCTGAAAACTATGGATAAATCTCGGATTACAGGCCACTTTTGCTTCAAATGATTTCTTACATTAAGATCGGGCTTCTATGATTTGAAAAGTGCTAAAGTTTGTGTTATTTGGAGACCGCAAAGTAATGCCCCGAAAACAAATGCTAATGGTTACGCTACAACATAACTTTCTTCAAACGGCTCCAAATGACACGAACGTGATATGGGTGAGTCAAACGACTTGTTTTATTACCGAAAGAAGGCTCAGATTGTAAAATAACGTTACTTTGCCTTTAAGGTCTTGCTATGACCAGAAATCCATTTAATCTATTCCATCTATTTTTTTGTTCCCATCTGTTATTATTATTATTATTATATTATTTTTGATGAGTGAGCTACTGTACCCAAAACAATTTCCTTTGTGGATCAATAAAGTTTGTCTAAGTCTAATCCTAATCCTGCTTTATTAGGGTAACATTAGCTAATAGAGGGAACTATCTAATCTAGGTGCCAACAAATCATTTATGAATTTTCTTTGGGATAAATAAAGTATTATCTATCTATTCTTTACTTATTTATGCATTCTAGATGTTTTACCAGCTCCCACTTAGAAAAAAGGCAGTGCTGTTTGTACATATCACTTGTGGAAGGGGGTAACATTACTTCTATATCCAGGATGATCAAAATAAGCCAGTTGGATCACATTTCTTCATCTACGCCTTGAGGCATCCACAGCGGAGGACAGAAGGAGTCTCTTCAGGAGTGTCTTTTCTCGTATCTAGGCCAGGGTTATCGGTTCATGCTTGGACCTGCCTGTGTGAGCTGAGTGTGATTTTGACACGGTTTGTCCTCTGTATCGGCCTCATTAAAACGGACATGGTTCAATTCACAGCATCACCCTGTTTATCCCAGCGATTGTCCAAACTTTATAAACTCATACTTTGATAGATTTCATTCACTCCATTATTTATTTAGCTGATTGTGATTGCAATTAAGTGTTGTTACTGTACATCACTTGAGATTAAATTGTTGATCTCCTCCCCTTTTAGAAGAAAATATCAAACTATCTAATTGGGCCAATCTTAAGCCTAATAAAAGAAAATCATATCTGAATTTATCCATATAGACTATATTAAAACATACCCACACATCCATGCAAATATATTATTGATTGCATTGTCTTTTCTGATTATTTTTCCAGGTTCAACAAAAACAAGATGGGAGCACAGAAGATCAGTCAAAGGACCCAGACACTCCAGTCCATGAGACAGACAGTCAGTATGGAACCTGGGAGACTGAAGACAGGTGAGCACCAGACTGCTTTCACATTTTATTACACAAGTAACACAGTGATGTTCATTGTTGAGACTGGGGCCGCTAATGATTCAAAGCTGTATTGCACTATTCTACTGCTGAATACCTAAAATAGATTGAGAATATAATGGAAATATGATAATAATAGATGTATGATTTGTCAGTGAGACTCTATATAATGACTGGAAATCAAGAGAGGATGACATAAACTAACATGCACTCACCAGCAGCAATCAGTAATTTTCTTAACTTTAACTATTAATATTATATTCATTATATGCAAAAATGACTATACCATGCTGTATTATATTGCAAGTTATTACCTTATTTATATTTACCATATTATTTTTAGTGTCATTGACTTCCAAAAATGAGAACTTCGCACTTCAATCTCTTCAGACGGGTGCGTTGGAGGCGAGGGAGCAGACCCAGAACACATGAGGAGAAAACAATCCCGCACTCCGTCTTACTTGCAAAATGAGAACTTTATTAAGACATGCAACGTTTCGCCCCTAGGCCTTCATCAGGCAAAATGGGTCATATAGTGTCATTGACTTGATAAAGAAACAGTATAATGGCAGGAAACTACAAGCATTTTATAAAACCTAGCCATTAATATCGTATCTACCAATGCAAAAATGTTTACGTGACTCCACAGTATAGTGCCTAATTATTATTCCACTTATTCAACTAATAATTTGTAAGACAGCAAAAATGAACCCACTTGCAAAACCTTTTAGTTTGTACTGTATTGCTTTGGTCAAGTCCAGTCATGGTGACGGAGTGCACAAGGTTTTCCAATGTGTCACTGTCATAAATGATACCTTCAGCAGCATGTTACAAAATGGAAAAGTTCAGTGCGGTAGCTGTTTAGTGTCACTGTGGTTACTGTATTAACACCTGAACCTTTATTTTGGTGCAGTTTAACCCCAGCCACACCGAGCTCTGAAAGCAACCTAAGCCCCTCACCCTTAAAACTCACCTCTCCACAAACTCCTCTTCACCCGGAGACAGACGCTACTGACAGTGTTGCGGAGCTGCTGCTTTTCCCAGATGTAAGTAGACCTTTTCTTAAACCCTGTGAGCTGTACATTGTATCTACTGAATATATTTTTTTTGAAAAGCTAGGATTGACTGTTGAAAGTGTACTTTTTTCTTGGTTGGGAGTCTGTCACCTACTTGTTTCTATGGCGATGTCATTGTTCTGCCTGGAATGTTCTACAGTATGACATTAAACAGCTCTACCTTACATTTACTGGCTCAAAATAGCGAAATAATACAGAGAATAACAGGCATTCTGACTGTAAGTGGGGTCACCTCTCCACAGACCTGACCTGTAACTTGGTCTGGTTTGGTCTCCATGAAGATAGAAAGATACTGTGAAACATTCCAGATGAATTAATTATATCCCCATTGAGAAAAGTATTTGACGGACCTGCAGAAAAGGTACACAATGCACATTTAATGGTATTTTATTTTAATCCAGGCTCAAGTCACTTTGCTAGACAACAGTGCCCAACGATCTCGTGCACAGTTAGGCAAGAAGCGCGCTCCCAGGACTCGACCTTCAAGAGCCACTAAACAGACTCTGGCCGAAGGAGGGACCTCTGATGATTGGCTCTACAAAGACTCCACAGGTTAATGCATGTGATTATAGGTACAGGTACATACAGTAGGTGAAGTCATTTTGCACTGCGTCCCTGCAGTCCCTAAGACTATTTGCTATTTTGCATACTAGAGGTGCACTGTGTAAACTTTGTGCTTGTTTCTATGTGTGTATGTATGTATATATACTATATATGTGTATATATATGTGTGTGTATATGTATATATATAGATATATATGTGTGTGTGTGTGTGTGTATATATATATATATATATATATATATATATATATATATATATATATATATATATATATATATATATATATATATATATATATATATATATATATATATATATATATATATATATATATATATATATATATATATATATATATATATATATATATATATATATATATATATATATATATATATATATATATATATATATATATATATATATATATGTATGTCTGAATGCTGTCTGAATGCTCCACAGTATGACAAACAACTCTGCCTGACATTTATTAAATTACAGGTTGTTTTATACCTCAAAAACACATAGAAGAACAGGCTTTCTGACTGTAAGTGGAGTTGCTCCTTCACATATCTGAACTGCAACTTGGTCTGGTTTGATCTCCATGAAGATAGAAAGGTTTAATATCATACGGTGAAACATTCCAAAGTAATAACATCTCTATGGAGAAAAGCATTTGAAGGGTCCTCCACCAGAAAAGTTACACAATGCACCTTTAACAGACAAAGTA
Organism: Paratrypauchen microcephalus; assembly: GCA_036785185.1. Classification (NCBI taxonomy): domain Eukaryota; kingdom Metazoa; phylum Chordata; class Actinopteri; order Gobiiformes; family Gobiidae; genus Paratrypauchen; species Paratrypauchen microcephalus. The sequence continues at coordinate 3,605,953 of JAVJIX010000071.1, forward strand.
CATGGCCACACACTGCATCATGTTTTTCATGTTTTTTGTCTTAGAATATTAGAAAATGCATTTGCAATTGCAATATTAATGTTACCAATTTTAATAATTTATTATCAATCATCCAAACGCAAATTGTAGTTTGGACCTTGTTCTCATTCTAATTTCCAGTCATGTCTGTTTTCATTTTTAGATTAGTTTCAAATAAATTTAAAATTCCCCTCAAGAATTATATCTATTTGACAACACTATCACAATGCTGCCTATTCTTGCTTCTTGAACTATACATACTTACAGCATACAGCTATCTTTACTTGTTCATAAACTAACACCACATATCCTGTTGCAGAGGAGAAGGTTGAAAATAAGAATGAGGACTCAGACTCCGAAGATCACCCCAGAGGATCTGACACTAGTCCCACAGCTGCCCCCTCTCAGCCTCAGAGGGTCGCTCTGTTTCCTGGAATGGATCAGTCTGCTTTAATGGTACGGCACTGGGGCTGCATTAACTGACGAATGATTCATTGCAATCGATACATAAATGCATTAATCGGCACAAAGAGCAAATCACAAAGGCAGCAGTTTTTGAAGTACCATAGTTTCCTCCACAAACAAAATATCCCAACTTATTCTGCATAAAAAACGGTTAACCCATAGATTTGTACAAACATGTTCTGAAATATGATTCTTCAATTATTTTGTCAGTTCAAATTGCAATTTGAATCGCAATCACAATGCTTATCAGAAAAAAATAAATTTTATTCCCAAATAGTTCAGCCCTAAACTACACAACTTCACTTAGTCTCACATGGATTGTCTGGTTAACATTCAATCAGTTACAACAAATTCTATATAAATATTATTACTTTTGTAACTATTAAAAAAGTTGTTTAATTTTTGTTGCTTAAAGTTTTTATCCGTCTTGTAGGTCCAGCTAAAGAAAAGAGGTGAATCTGACAATCAGACAGATGGTCCTACCCCTACTCCATCTCAGCTGTCCCGCTCTCCCAAGTCCCCATTCCTTCCTCGCGCCACTCGTGTACTGCCCCCTCCTGGTGGAAAAGAAAATGGGTAAGTCCATGTGTGGTATAATCCAGGGCTTTTGAATTGGTCAATTTTAGAAATATGTTGAAAATGTGAAATGTGTCTTTAGTGAGGAGGATTCGCCCCAGTGGTTGAAAGAGCTGAAGTCCAAGAAACGCCTGAGCCAATATGAGAGTGAAACCTAATACATTTTCAGGTTTGTTGATAATGATAATTATACACTGTTATTGTTACTGGACAGTGTTAAAAAATAGAACTTTTGAAGTTAACTTTTGAATCTTTTAAAATTGAGCTACCATGTAAAATAAAATAAAAAAAGATGTCATTTAGTGAATGCAGTTTTGTTAAATATTATACTTGTTTTGTCTTACAGATTGCCTTAACAGAGAATATATATATATATATATATAAGAAAAAAAAGCCTTAAAAAATTTTGACCCAGGATTCCAGGAGGGGTAACTATTCTGCTGCTCATGTGTTTTACTTTTCACTCTGGTCCCACTGAGGTCAAAATAAATGTGCATGGTGCCTTTTTATATGAAAAAGATATCATACAAAGACAAAAATGCATCTACCTACTCTGCTTATCTTGTCAATGGGAGAATCTTGGGATGGACTGAAAAGCATAAATTATATAATGGGACCACTACCACACCTCTTTCATGGGATAGACTCATTCTGATGGACAGTTTCAGTTAGTTTACTTGATTAAATATATAATGCTGTATGTGCGTAATAGCACTTGTTGGTTGTGGTCATAAAAACATTGCCATAGGATTACATTGAAAATGGAGAACAAAAATTCCCTGTAGACGTGATTGTTTGCAGGCCTGTATCATATTGTATGTTGTAATCATGAGATGTTATATTTGTATCAGAGTAAATAAAGTCAAAGCTAGTTTTGAATGAGCTAGATGCTAAATATTATAGATTTTCATTTTATTTTGTAACTCCTGAACAGTGTCATTTGCTGCAAACTGTATATAATTTACTTTTCTGAGATGAAGATGGATATGAGATCTATATGGCCAAGTGAAAGTACATCTGTCAATCATGCACACTCCTTGCTAGCACAAACCTTATCATGAAAAAGTGCTCTTTAGTTGCAGCTAATCAGCAATATTAAGCCATATACCCACTACGAAATATTTTCTGGTAAGCGTCAATCTCCAAACTTCATCTTCAATTTCTCGTCTGCTTTGTCTATCAAAACTGCAGTGTCTTGGTCTTCTCTTTTACAAACAGGTCCTGTACAATATTAGAAAAATAACACCTTATATGCAACATTGGAAATGGTGACAATATCAATGGCATTATTTGGAGATGCCATTTTGACATGGCTTGGAAGAATTGGGATGAGAGATCTTGTGCCACAAGATTGTGCATGTGTTTACATTTGGCATGGATAGAAAAGGGTTGGTGAGCTTCACCTCTTGAGAAGCTTCTGAACTGCACAAATTATTTTTTTTATAAATGTCAAAATCTCATTCTTGTGGACTCAAGAAGTAAAAAATGGTATATCTAAATCAATATGTAAATAAAATGAACCAAAATTGTTACAACTAACAACTAAAATCAAAATCTCTGCCACTTGCCAAAACCCTAATATAATTGCAATGCCTATTGTATTCTCCAATGTTGTATTTATCCACATCATGACCAACAACAGGCGTGTTTTCAATCCAGTACGTTATTCTAAATCATTGCACCACATCCATCCTCTTGCAAAATACTACCCATTTCTTTACTCTGTGTCTTCAAAGCACTTTGTCACTTGATGCACTACAGCACTGATTGGACCGGTGATTTGGCCATGTCTTGTTTCCTATATTTGGGTGAATGCGTTTCTCCCTGATATAACTATAATATGTTTTACTTTCATATAAATAATGTGAGGGTTTATTTTTATGTCTTTCTTTGTGCTTTTTTTTATTTTATTTTGAGAGTAAAGATGTGTAATGCACTGTGTTGTTCTGGCCAGTGTCTAAAAGTGAAAACATTCTTAATAAAATTTACTTGACTTAAAATGCTGCCTCTATCAATTTGGTATTTTTCACTTTAGTGTTCCAATTCTGTAAAATTACAAAGAAATAACCAAGCAGCAATAGCACTATGGAAGGATTGGGTCTATATAAAAAGAACAAATAATTGGCATAAAAAGGGTAAAATTTACAATTATTATTCAAGGTTTATTTAGAAAAACAAACCTATTTTACAAGGTATTTGGCAGAAACCCTTTGATGCAACATCATGTTATTCAAAAGCTTTTTACAATTGAAAATGTTCTAAATTTTACACTGAAAGTATTTTTTACATGTTTGAATAATCACGTACAATCAAAGCCTCTATCAGTGGTAATTTAAAAGTCCAGAACATATTTTGGACAGTCCAGCAGCTTCTCCAATAGACCCAGACTCCTCCCACCTGCCTAAAACTACAGACTGATTTTAAAGGGCCTGTTACACTATTTTCTGATCTCTATTATGTTCTTTCCTCATCACAAACCTACCTGGAGTTGTGTTTTTTAATTCACAAATGTTTAACACACATACCCTGCATATTTAAGAGTTCTCCCAAACTGAAAACTCTCTCTTCCATCCTGTGATGTCATGCAATAATATAGGGCATTAAAACACAGTGCTCCACTGTGTTATCAAACTACACTTTCATTAAATCTTTTGGATAATTTCAGCTCAGGAATTTTGCTGAACAAAGGTAAATACATTTGCTCAGCTGACAAAAACACTATAAGGCTTTCACAATATTTTCTTTCCCCCTCAAATAAAAGTATATGCCCTGTTAGCTACCATAACATTTTCTGATAATGTGAGTGTATGCATTGTTATTAAATGTAATGTGCATGCTACTTCAGTTCCTGGTTTCCTTAGCTGTATATTTATATGGAAGCCCTGAGCAGCAAGCAAAAAAGAAAAAAAAGAGGCACATCATTTAGGCTCCATTTTTTTTGTTCACCAAAAGCTCTCAAAAAAAAGTTGCCTTTTTTTTTTTGCACCAACAATGCACCAATCAGTCCCATCATAAAGAGCTATTTGAATTCTATGGTTTTGGTGGCTGTATTTCTATGTATTTGGGTGTAAAGTTTGCTGAGGGCTGCTCTTTGTTGATTCCTCATGGCTCTCTCTCTGTTGTGGTGCCCACACACGCCCACACACACACACGCACACACACGCCCAGTGGCAGGTGGAAGTGGAATGGGCAGAGCAGCGGGTGCCAACAGCTGCCTATTGAGAGGCACATTATCAACACAATGTGAGGTAAAGATCTGTTGCATCAACACCTCCCTCTGTTTCTGCTGCTGTAGCTGAAAAAAAAAAGATAAATAGCCCCCTATACCCTGCCCTCCAGCGGGGCGATCCCACCAACCCAACACTAGATGGCAGAGACAGAGGGACAGCACAGCCACAACAGGCATATCCAGGTAAAAACAATATTGTATATTGTTAAATCATCTAGCTTTATTGACACAATTAATATATTTGGTAACGCTTGTTATAATAGTCAATTATGGTTTCCTTTGATGTAACCTCTCTTTTCACTTGTATCCCCACAGCTGTAGCGGTCGAAGCAGCGAGAAGGAGTTTACTACAGGATTCCAAGCTAGAAGAGAGAACCAAACTTTCTCCTGACCAAATCTGCCAACTGCTGGAAATTTGTCTAAATACCACCTATTTCCAGTTCAGAGGGAACTTTTACAGGCAAATTCATGGCTGTGCGATGGGCTCACCGGTCTCCCCTATCATGGCTAATTTATACATGGAACAATTTGAACAGAGTGCCTTAGCTTCATATCCAGGCACTCCTCCCACACACTGGTTTCGTTATGTTGATGATAATTTTACAAAAATCAAAATTCAAGATTTGGAACCTTTCACTGCACATATCAATTCTGTAGATCCGAACATCAAATTCACCCGTGAAGATGCCAAGGATAACACATTGGCATTCTTAGATTGTGCAGTAACGATAGGAGGAGACCGGGGACTCCAAGTAGAAGTCTTCAGGAAGCCCACACACACAGACCAATACCTGCTTTTTGATTCACACCACCCACTGCAGCACAAACTGGGTGTTATTCGGACATTACAACACAGGGCCCAAGTGGTTCCCACAAGCACAGAGGGTAAGGAGAAAGAAGAGCAACATGTGCAGGAAGCCCTCTCTGTTTGTGGATATCCTAAATGGGCTGTCAACAAAACCAAGAGAGACAAGGACAATAAACAAGACAACAGAGAATCCGAACCCAGGAGGAAAGGGGTAGCGATTCCGTACCTGGCCGGCGTTTCGGAAAAACTACAGAGGATTTTGAGACAATATGAAATTCCAGTTTATTTCAAACCCACAAACACTTTAAGACAAAAACTGGTCCACCCAAAGGACAGAACACCGAGCCACAAACAAAGCAATGTGGTCTACTCCATTCAGTGTAGTGAAGACTGCAGTGAGCGCTACATTGGGGAAACAAAACAGCCACTTCACAAGAGGATGTACCAACACAGACGGGCGTGCCAGAGTGGACCGGCTTCTGCGGTACATCTTCACCTAGAAGCCACGGGCCATTCTTTTGAGGACAGTGAGGTTCAGATCTTAGCCAGGGAAAAGAACTGGTTTGAGAGGGGAGTTAAAGAGGCTATTTTTGTCAAAAAAGAGAATCCGTCATTAAACAGAAATGGGGGAGTGAGATATAACCTGTCTCCCATTTATAATGGGATTCTTAGACCAGTCAAACAGAGCCAGGGCAGAGGGGTGGAGAGGGTCGTTAGACGTTGAATAGGGGGTCGAAACAGCCGTCAGAGTAATTTGAAAAACAAAGAGACAGATTAGGGGGATCGTTTGCAGAGCTTTTGTCATTGTCAGACACGCCTCCCGGCAGCTAGATATAAGCAGGGTCTAACCAGTACAATAACCAGAGCTGACGAAGCCTCTCGGATGAGCGGCGAAACGTTTTCAACCAAACAAACTTTGTCCAGTTGACAAATTGAACTTCTCCTTTGATCATGGATTCTACCTGGACGACTGAGGGACTTTTCACGCAATAGTCAATTATGTTCTGATTTGTAGACACTATTTTAGTTGACATTATCTTTTATCAAAAATATTTCTAATTTGTATTATCATTATTATATTTCACTTCAACAAGAGAAAACTCCTGTGAAATGACTTAAAACGGAAAAACTGTTAAAAGTACTATCTGTATTTAACATTTCAATATTGTTCTATTCAGACCCCCCAGGATTTCGCGGGCATTTTTTGTGATTGTTGCGGGATAAAATGCCTGAATTTGCGGGAGCTTTTCCAAAAAGTTGCGATGAAAGTTGCGGTGCTTTTAAGGTTTTTGTTGCGATTTTGTTGCGGGAGGAAGTGAAAGTTGCGATAAATAGTTGCGATTTTCGCTTTTTGTAATTAAAATTGAGTAATATTTTGAATACTGAGTTATTACTGACAAAGAATAATACAAAGACACAGAGATCACAGATATGGTCCTAAAACAACCTTAGCAACATCGAAAATAAATTACTACTAGGAGGGGAACTGTTTCGGTCTTTTGCTGTTATTTTAGTGGGTAAATGTCGCCGCAGACATGTTTCTTTGCCATTAGAAGCCGTGTCCCAATTCCCAGAGCGCGCGGCTCGGAGTGTGGCCCGAAGGGCATGTGCGTCACACATTTCGACAGAACACCGGCGCGACGACTGCTGTCCCACTTCTTTTTTGTCCCATGCGCAGTTAACACGCGGTCCGAAGACCGCAGCCGTTAAGCGGTCCGCGGACTGCAGTCTGAGCTGAGCAAGTGTGCACCTCCTTGACTGCAGTCTGAGCCCCCTTCGGGCCGCGCTCCGAGCTGTGCGCTCTGGGAACTGGAACACGGCCGCAGTTTCGTTTAGCCACACGGAAATAAAGCAGAATGTTGCGGCTTCCAAACTCAAACCTTTTAGCCGCCGAGAATATGAGGTTGGGTCCTATGGCTTGCAGATTTGTGACGCGCAAAGAGGAGGCTGTGGTGACAGATACGCTGAGATCCAGATATGCGTTTTGTGCATTTATTACAAAAAGAGCGCACACAGCTATGACAGCGCAGCAGGATGAAATGGAACTCATGAAAACAGCAGGATGAACAGATTAACGTGAAAGATGAATGAATGGTTTGCAGTCAACAAAAAATACGGCTACACCCCAACCCTGACTCTCTCCTCTGTGTGACAGGTGAGCGCGCGCTTTTACACGCACACACTTCCGTACGTGCACACACCCACACTCACGTGACCCACCGCCTCTGCCGCGCACACACACAAACGCACCGTGCACCTCATCTCAGTTATGTCTCCTACACAGAAGGAAGTTGTTCGGCGTTCAATACGTCGCCGATGATTGGTCAAAATGAGTAAAAATTGCGGAAAAGTTGCGGTGATTGGTCAAAATTGCAACACCGCCCTGAATTCGCGGGGATTGGCTGAAGTTGCGTTGAAGTTGCAAATCGCAACATCGCGAATTCCTGGAGGGTCTGTCTATTATCAAAATATTTTCAAAACATTACTATATTCTTAAAAATTGTAAAAACTGCATGAAGAAAGAGTATAGATTTATACACATAGCTATACTTAACTCAGAGCCATAATGGAAAAATATGTTCAAGAAATAGATTTGTCCATTATATGTAGATGTCCTATCTCCATGTTTAATTTGACCACTTATTTTTTAAACTGTTTTATAGTGAAGGAGCAGAGGACCGGGAGGATGACTGAGCTCTTCCTTGCTGGCTGCAAGGAAGAGCCAGGGAATGGTCACATCGCAGTGAACCCTCGCTGTATCGCGGTTCACTGTTCGCGGCCTCGCGGATTTTTTTTTCCAATTTATTTTTTCTTCAATTTTTTTTATAGTGTAACTTTTTTTTACAGTGTAACATTCTGTCCTGCGCCCTGATTAGCTAAGAGACTAGACCAGGACTAAACCAGGTCTAATGCAGGTCTAAATCAGGACTAAACCAGGTCGAAAACAGGACTAAACCAGGTCTAGACCAGGGATGGTGACGCAGGGTGGTAGGGACAGTCTCTGATTTCCTTCACAAGAGCGCCTGGGTGACAGGAGGTGTGGCCTTTGTTTACTTGCACAAGCCATGGAAGAGAGTGCGAGCCGGACCATGGAAGAGCCAAGAATCAACATGGACGGGCCGGGGGAGCCGCAGCGGGGAGAGCCGCATTCGAGGGAGCCGCAGCGGGGGGAGGACACTCGCGCGCACAGAGGAGACAGTGGCTCTTCCCAGTCACGCCGAGAGGACGAACCCGACCCCGTCCTAGAGAGCTGTGGAGTATTGGCGACGCATTGATAGCGGTCTGATTTTGGAGCCGGGGTGAAATGCAACCAACTCTTGTGAGCGCAGGTTAGTCTTACCTGGTCTTGTGGTGCTCAGAGGCGTCTGTTAGCGGTTTGGCACTGTTAGCATTGGCTTGAGTCTTGCCCAAAATGATATCCAGGTCGCTTTCCACTCGACTTTTGCACATGGCATGGATATGTGGTACCAAAACAAACACACGTGTCCGCGCGCACGTGTCCGCGTGTCACGTGCCCCCCCCCCCACTATTAATATATTTTAATGAAAATCTATGTGACCAAGACGGGTAAAGCGGCTGGATTGCAGTGAGTTCCACAAACAGATACGGGAGGCAGGGTTAACGTGGTCCACAGTTTTTAATGTTTTTTTTCAGTTTGCACAAAAAATATAAAGTGCTCACGTGCAAAGTGCAGTGCAAAATAAATGCAGTGCAAGGAGGATAGGAGCGTGGTTCTTCTCCAGCAGCAGAGCAATCAATGATAGGATACAGGTGGCTTAAATACTGTTGGGTAAAACCATAAAAACTCCAAGGGGTGTATAATTAACATTAGCTGTTTAAAACTAAGTTAAAATCCTCCAATAAAATACCCATCATCAAATAAACCATATAAAACCCACATACAAAAATAAACTCTTAGAAACCAAACACCTAATAAAGTATAAAATGAATAAACCCAATTAAAATAGGTGGCATTTCCTCCCCCCGATGTCCGCTGTCTTGAGCTGGCCCGGAACTCTTAAATGGTGTCTGGTCCCCCGGGGAATCTTTTGGCCAGACACCTGGACATGAGACACAGGTAAGTAAAACCACAACTCAACCCACGCATACCACTTTCACACTTTAAAATATCCACATCCCACACACGCAAACACACACAAGACACAACTAATTTAAAAAGTGGCACATATTGCACATTGATTGTTGTTGTTTGTCTCCACAGACCGGCGGCCACCATTACCGGAAGCACCCGCCCGACCGGACTCCGTGACAAACGCTAAAAATGTTTTCAATAAATACTTTAAAACAATACAAATGTGTGCAATCTTATATGTGCAAATTAGCGTATCTTGTAAGTGCTCCGTGCTCTAAAGGTGCAATGTAAATATATATAAAGTGCAAAGTCTATGAAAGTGCATGTGTGGATACTCATTCAGTAACGAACGGCCTGTTCGTTACAATCTACAAAAGTTTGAGTGTTTAAACAAGAGAAAAATGTGAGAAAATGTTAATACCAGTCTCAGAAAGGTGTATAATGTGTCTGGTGAAGTGTTTTCAGCCTTAAAACATGTAGAATAATTGTAAAATATAAAATTGTCCTACTTCGCGGATTTCACTGATTGCGGGCTATTTCTGGAACCTAACCCCCGCGATAAACGAGGGTTCACTGTATAGCGCTTTTCCACCTTCAAGGCACCCAAAGCACTTTACAACAAGGAACCAATCACCCATTCACACACGCATTCACACACCAGTGTACGCAGACACTGGGGGCGAGGAGGGTTAAGTGTCTTGCCCAAGGCAAGAACGGCAGCATTCATCTGTGGGAGCTGGAATCGTACCAACCAACCTGTGGGTCAGTGGATCTGACCGCTCAACCACTGATGTTTCTTATGTCAAGAGCGGGATTTGAACCGCCAACCTTTCAGTGGACAAATGCTCTACCAACAGAGCTACTGCCGCCCTGGGGCGGAAGAGCTGGGGCGTCCTATAAGGTCGATTACAGATTACTATTATTGCCAGCAATAGATTTTACTACACAACAGTTGTACACTATGTTTTCAGACACACAGTCTTGTTTTTATTTTTAATTTAACCTGTTATGAATTTCACTTGATCAGATTTGTGTCAAAACATTTCACCTGATCATTTTGTCTTTGTGTATGGTACAGGTCTGCTTGAATATTTCCAGGCCAAAAAGGCAGAGTTTTCATCTGAGTGTAAAGATGTGAATGAGAAAGGCCTGGAAAAGGTTGCATCGGTGATTGTGGAGTCTGGCCCATGAGTGATATACCTATAGACCCCTTTACAGTTAGTAAACAAACGTGACGTCACTGGCATGCGCGCGCAGTTCCAAGGCAGAAAACCATGGTGGAACATAGCGGATTATCTAATTATTACAAATCATTGAATATTAACGATAGGGAGAGCTACATTCAAAAGCTCGCGTTGAGCAACGGGGTTCGACTACCAGATCCTTGTGCGATCACGGAGTGGCAGTACGATTGTAGCCAGATATCCACTGTTATTTAGTGGAGAAGCCCAGAGTGTATATACGAGAGAATGTGCGAGTACAAATCCATGGATTCCTACCAGTTTGCCGTATGTGGCCATGTACATGAGGTAAAATACCACGATATCGATGGGGAGTTTCTCCGTAGTATCTTCCTTCCTACAATTCTCCGCCGCGGCGGCCGGGGGTGAGCAAAGCTCGCGGGGAAAAGAGAAAGCGTCCCCCTCCTCAGCCGGGATACCGGAAGGAGGTGAACTGACAACCCGAAAGGAGGGGAAAAGCCAAAATAATCTAAAGAGTTCAAAGAAAAAACGAAAAAAAACAACACCAAACAAAGACAGCCCTAGGGAGCTCACCACACATATGTAACATTTATGTAACATACTTTCCAGCGGGGGGTCCTCCCCCAGAAAATTTTGTATTTCTTAGATGCAATTTCCTGCATTCTAGTCCATTTTAGGGTGACTTGCTAGACATGGCAAATCCTAAATCCCATCTGATTCATAGCTTGCATTCTCAGGTGCATGGCCTCCACAAGACAATACTATATATCGGAAAGAAACAACCCCCCTGGTGAAAGCAGCACATTCTGAAGGCAACAATCTGAGTAATTCCCTGTTAAAGATCTGCTTGTGGAACAGAAAGGAACTCATTTGCCTGACATTAAGCTAAGCCCTCCCCCATCACTGACATGACTGTGGTGTTTCAGGGCAGGTCAGAGTTAGAAGGTACTTTGTTAAAATGGAAATGCTTTTATAACAAAAAGTCCATATAATCATTCAATAATTCAAAGGATAATATGTTATCACACACGTGCACACACCGTAGTCCTGGTTCAGACCTGGTTTAGTCCTGGTTTAGTCCTGGTTTAGACCTGGTTTAGTCCCGGTTTAGACCCGGTTTAGTCTTGGTTTAGTCCTGGTTTAGTCCTGGTTTAGTCCCGGTTTAGTCCTGGTTTAGACCCGGTATAGTCTTGGTTTAGTCCTGGTTTAGACCTGGTTTAATCCTGGTTTAGACCTGGTTAGGACTGGTTTAGACCTGGTTAGGACTGGTTTAGGCCTGGTTTAGTCCCGGTTTAGACACGGTTTAGTCCTGGTTTAGTCCCGGTTTAGACCCGGTATAGTCTTAGTTTAGTCCTGGTTTAGACCTGGTTTAGTCCCAGTTTAGTCCTGGTTTAGACCCGGTATAGTCTTGGTTTAGTCCTGGTTTAGACCTGGTTTAGTCCTGGTTTAGTCCTGGTTCAGACCTGTTTTAGACCTGGTTTAGTCCTGGTTTAGTCCTGGTTTAGACCTGGTTAGGACTGGTTTAGGACTGGTTTAGTCCCGGTTTAGACCCGGTTTAGTCTTGGTTTAGTCCTGGTTTAGTCCCGGTTTAGACCCGGTATAGTCTTAGTTTAGTCCTGGTTTAGACCTGGTTTAGTCTTGGTTTAGTCCTGGTTTAGACCTGGTTAGGACTGGTTTAGTCCTGGTTTAGTCCCGGTTTAGACCCAGTTTAGTCTTGGTTTAGTCCTGGTTTAGTCCCGGTTTAGACCCGGTATAGTCTTGGTTTAGTTCTGGTTTAGACCTGGTTTAGTCCTGGTTTAGACCTGGTTTAGTCTTGGTTTAGTCCTGGTTTAGTCCCGGTATAGTCTTGGTTTAGTCCTGGTTTAGTCCCAGTTTAGTCCCGGTTTAGACCCGGTATAGTCTTGGCTTAGTCCTGGTTTAGACCTGGTTTAGTCTTGGTTTAGACCCGGTTTAGTCCTGGTTTAGTCCCGGTTTAGCCCTGTACACACGCTGACACAAGTCCCCTGCATCAAAGGGACACAGCTAATCTGTCCCTTTGACGCAGAAATACTCTGATAATATGACTCACCCATAAGAACGCGGTCACTCCCGATAGTTTGCGTATTCACGTGTATGCGCGCGTCGGGTATATCCATGGTCTTTAAAGATCCCATGACATGGTACTTCTTGATGCTTTTATATGGTGCCTTAATGGTTCCCTAATACTGTAAATGAATCCTTCTTCAAAATCAACACTTAGTGCATGAGAAAGACACATGTACAGAGTCAGAGTCAAAAAATAACTCTCTGAACGACTCATTCTGGGCCTTGTTGCTTGAATGCAAATGAGAAGGACACAGATTGGTTAGAGGAGCGGGTGGGAGGGGGGGAGGCAAATGCGCCGCTGGTTCCTTGTTTTAGCGGTGCGCTGTGCCTGTCCCCACTTCCGCGTGTGTAAGCGCGAAGGAGGAAAAGAAAAGAAAACACAGAAAATAAAATTAAACCACTGCTGTTTCAGAGGTCCAGAGGGTTGGGTAAAGGACTTCCGAGTCTAGAAACACTCGCATGTGCCTCCAGGCAAATAAAAAAACGCATTTCGCATTGCGTAGCTCCTCCGCAGTCCAAATTCTCTGGGCGTGATTTCCAGAGACAGGAGGTGGAGATCCAGACGGTGGTGGAACGGAATTTGCATTTCTTTTTTGATCTGACGTCAATAAGGTGCCTTGTCCAGAATCGCCCATTTGAGCTGTGTTTTTTTCAAACGCAGAAAACGATCGCAAATGCTCAGTTTAGACATTTCGCAACTTTTAGCCATTGGGGGGGCCTAAACAGGGTAGGGGAGCTCACATTAACGTTCAAAAACCTCAGAAAGTGAAAATTTCATGCCATGGGACCTTTAATAATCCGGAGCTCCAGAGAAACAGACATATCCTGAACGTATCCCATGTCCCCAGGCTTGGTAGCAGCAGCAGTAGTAGTAGCAGTAGTATTTTTTTTTTTCATAGCATTTATATAGCGCCTTTCATGACCCCCAAAGCGCATTACAGTTCATTGTTCATTCACTCCACACTTGGTGGTGGTAAGCTACTTTCTGTAGCCACAGCTGCCCTGGGGCAGACTGCTGCTACTACTTCTAATACAGGGCTCTCAAGTCTCACGCATTGAGAGTGTGACACACACAATTTGACGTGTTCACACGGTCACACGCCACACATGGCATTTCTCACGCTGATTTTTTATTTTTTTATTTTTTGTGCCCAGAAAATCGGTCTGTGTGGCTCAGTTTATGCAGGCACCGCGCGTTTTCAGCGAAAAAACTCCCCCCGCCCCCTGGAAAAAAATCTCAGATATCAGGCGCCGCGCCCTTTTCAGCCAATCAGAAAATAGATTGTTCTGTTGTTGGGCAGACTGTTGACAGTGCAGTGCGCGCTCAGTGATAAGGACAGCGACAGAACAGGAGGAGATGATAAGACAAACTGAGAACCATCAGGTAATAACTTCATTTATATAACTCTCATTAGTTTGCTTTGCTAAGTTTGCTCTTTAGACAAACATTAAAGGAAAAGTAACGTTATTTTACAATCTGAGCCTTCTTTCGGTAATAAAACAAGTCGTTTGACTCACCCATATCACGTTCGTGTCATTTGGAGCTGTTTGAAGAAAGTTACGTTGTGGCGTTTCTGTTAGCATTTGTTAGCATTTGTATTCGGGGCATTACTTTGCGGTCTCCAAATAACACAAACTTTAGCACTTTTCAAATCATAGAAGCCCGATGTCTTAATGAAAAATTTCGTTTGAAGCAAAAGTGGCCTGTAATCCGAGGTTTATCCATAGTTTTCAGCTTTGCGTTTCCTATTTGGGTCCCCGGAGCAGTCCGCGCATGCGCACTGGCGTCCTCATCTACTCGAAACTATGGCTAAATCTCGGATTACAGGCCACTTTTGCTTCAAACTAAATTTTTCATTAAGACATCGGGCTTCTATGATTTGAAAAGTGCTAAAGTTTGTGTTATTTGGAGACCGCAAAGTAATGCCCCGAGCATATGATACAGCACCATGTTAACAGATACGGGATCATTACTAGAACAGAACGGCTCAACATAAGTTCTGCGATACTGCTCCAATTGACAGAAAAATGCTATGGGTGAGTAAATCTACTTGTTTTATTACCGAAAGAAGGCTCAGATTGTAAAATAACGTTACTTTGCCTTTAAACAGGGCTCTCAAGTCTCACGCATTGACACGGCATTTCGCACGCAATTGAACTGATTTAAATGAGGATATGAGACATTTATTTATTTCACTTTTAACCCCGTTGTTTTCACTTTTTATTTTTTTAATCTACATCAAGTTATGTTTCCTTAGACTTAGACAAACTTTATTGATCCACAAGGGAAATTATTTGGATTTTATTTAGTAGTAGCAATATTAGCAGGATTAGTAGTAGCAGTAGTAGTCAGGGCTTAATACTGTATAAATTAATATAAACAGGGATGAAAGTGACCAGCAATGGATAAAAGCTGAAAGTCACCGAAAAGCTAGGGGGGTCCGGGGGCTTTTTTTTTTTAACTCTAGATGCTCTGAGATGCAATCTGGGGTCATTTCAGCCACTTTGCACTAACTTCTCACAAAATGTGACTTGCACTGGATGAAATCAGCTCGGGATGCATAGTCTGGACAGTAGCTGCTGACAGCCAGACTCAAGCACATTTCTAAATGATCATCAGTCATGGTGGAACAGTACTTGGACTTAATGATCTTCATGTGGGAAAAGGCTGACTCACATAAATAAGTTTTCATAAATCTATCTCCATTTTATCTGATAAATGTTAATTTAATCTTAAAATAAGCTAAACAAACTGTACTGCACTTAAACACTCTGTGCCCCGTTTTTGGACCCTCACCCACAGTTTTTTAACCTGTTTTTTCAACTTCCTACCTGGAGTCACATTCTCTTACTGGTTTTCAGTGTTGGGAGTAACTAGTTACAAAAGTAATTGATTACTATAATGCATTACTTTTTGGTGTAACGCAGTAATGTAACGCATTACAGGGAAGAAAATCAGTAATATATTACTCGTTACAATGCCAGTAATGCACATTACAATGCATTTTTAACCTGCTTTGTTTTTGTGGGTTTTGCGTTTTCTTCATACAAAGTTTGTGGATCACCACGAGATCAGCTACTGAATCTGATAAGTCCACACAGAACATTACATTTCATACAAACTTCCGTGAGATCAGCTAGTGATATAAAAGTCCGCGCAGACCATTCCATTTCCTTTTACTTCGTCTCGAACTGGCAGACTGACAAAGCATGACAGAACCAGAAGAATCGGATAGTGCTAGCTCCTTTTCAAGATGGGCATACGCCCATTACTTTCACTTCGTTCAAAATAAGTACTCCAAGAACATTTTAGTTAAATGCACACTGTGTGTGAATCCCAAACCTCTTTCCACGTCGAAATGCAGTACAAGCAATTTGACGAAGCACTTGCAGAGGTGCCATAGCACCACGAAATTAGTCAAGAAAGGAGGGGATGGGACAGGGAACGATACAACCCCAACAAAGCAGCCGAAACTGATGTTGACCCGACCAGAGAATCTCCAGCCACAAGAGGTGAGAAGGCTCGTTGCCGAGTATATTGTGGAAGACATGCTGCCACTCTCCACGGTGGAGTCGCCCGCTTTCAGAAAAATGATCTCCAAGATCCCGGCTGGAGTGCATGGTAAGGTGTGGCAAGAAGGGAAAGGACAATTTATCTTTTGGTATTGTAAGTGGGTAAGAAGCAATTACTGAACATGTTGGTTTTCAGTCTGCAGGCTCCCAAAACCTCCTGGATGGCAGGTGAAAGTCATGACACATGACAGATTTGCACTGTAGATTGCCAAATCCTTATTTCCAGTCATTTTGGCAAGAGTAACTAAAGTAATGCAAAAGTAGTGTAATGCCTTACTTTTTATTCAGAGTAATATTGTAATGTAAGGCATTACTTTAAAATGACAGTAACAAGTAATAAGTAGTGGATTACAGTTTTTGAGTAACTTGCCCAACACTGCTGGTTTTGCAGTGGTATTTACCTCTGCACATTTACCAAATGCACTGTCACTCTTCCCCGCGTATAGCGTACACAGGCTCCTCCTGTGTGAAAAGGAGGACGTGAAGCGAAGGTACACGCTGTAGCGAACGTGCGCGCAGGCTGCAGTGAGAAGCTCCGGGGGGGGGGGGGGGGGGGCATAACTAACTCTTCTGAGCCACACAGAACGATTTTCTGGGCACAGAAGTGCTGTGCGCTGCGCTTGAATTGCGTAACTAAATTTCAGCGTGAGAAATACCATGTGTGGCGTGTGAACACGTTGAATTGCGTGTGTCACACTCTCAATGCGTCAAGCTACGTTCTGGCCGCCAACTGCACTTGGTTGCGGGGTAAGTAACATACTACGACTTAATTCACGAGTCACAGATGTGATCTCAGTCATGTTAAATGCCATTTATGGTGGTCATGCGAAAACTTATCATGCATTTTAACAAAGTTATTCGTGTTCGTTTACATGTGTCTGTCGTAGAGGTTACCCAGTTAATGTCTTTGCGGTGTCCTGTGCTTGCTAGTTAATCAGCATGATTAAACACCATTGAACACCTGGGCAAATTAACCCTAAACAAGCAGGAGGTGTTCACTTGTCTATATGTCACTTGAATGGTATGAACTATCATTTATTCCATCTGTTTCTCTTTATTTGAGTTCTTCTCTTCTATATATTCGCTGGGGGTTTTAGGGGTTTTATGGCAGCAGTGGCTTTTTTTTGAGTCGGAACTGCGCGCGCATTCAGTGATGACGTAGCTTTTAAACTGGTCTATAGAGCGTTTTCACGTGACGTCATAAATCCGGAAGTCAGCCATTTTGGGAGGATTCGAAGCACAGCGAACAGTGCATTTATGCCGCAAAGTTTAAAAAAATCAAAATGGTCAAGCATTGTGCGGTCCTAGGCTGTCACAATAGAATGGACAGAGAAAAACACCTGCATTTCTATCGTTTACCTAAAGTAGTGACCAGCCAGGGTGAACAAACAGAGCAATTATCAAAGGAAAGTAGGCGATTGTAGATCGCTAGTCTTCAACAGAACTTGGATGGGAAAAATCTCGACAACATTCGCATATGCTCAGCTCATTTCGCTGTAGTTATTTCATACTGTGCATTGTGATTGCTAATTTTGAACCAATTTGTAGCGACCAAACACCGACTAAACTAGATCCAAGGCATAAATGTTAGTTGTAAATACTTGTACATGTACATGTTCATTTGCTTCACTAGCCCCTACAGTAAATTGTATTACAATGTTAATATTTTAATCTTTGGAAAACGTGAATAATAAAAAGCAATACAGTATACTCGTACTTAAAGAAGTTACACATGTAATACAAGTATGCCGACCTTTGCCATCACAATACACTTGTCTCCAATTTTCTGCACTTTATGCTCTCGTACCAGACACAAACAAACTGGTTGCTGCCTCCAGACCTTTAGTAGTCTAGTTAACACCTGACCATATCACAAGTGAGATATGGGTCTGGAAACTCGCTTCGAAAAATCCCGTAGCGGAGGTGTGGTTAGCGATTGCCAACGGCCGTTTATTGGGCGTTATGAATGTCTATCATTGAGCGTATACGTAAGTCCATAGCCAATCATGTCAGTTGTCAGTTCAAACTACAAGCTTCCGTTTGTCATGTAGTACGCGTCACCGTCTTGCCACACCTCCCCCGCTCTCTGATTGGGGCCCTAAATCTGGGACTCTCGCTTGGACGAGTTTCCAGGCCGCCTTCCAGTTCGAAACGAACGGAAGCGGCCTGGGAATTCCCAGGCTAGACCTTTAGAGCTCTGAAGGTCTTATGCTGTATAAGGGCTTGGGGAGAAGACCAGGTAGTTGACAATATCGGGATCGCTTACAGCAGCAGAATCGACAAATCGCCACTGTCATTGAACAAACTTGAATCCATCTCATACGGATCTACTTGCCCAATTAATTCGAGTTTTTTCATATAACGCTTCTTTTCTTTGACATCCAACTTATCTCTATACAGCTGGTCAACTGTGTCAGAACTTTTGGATTCCGATGTGGAAGTTTTCTTGCGAAATTTAGATTTTTTTCTGCATGGTTGCTATGTAAACATGTAATTTTGAGCGCGTAATCCTACCAAGATGGCCGCACATCCGGGTCCTGTGTTTTGGGTTCGTGAAAACCCTCTACACATATTTATCACAGTGTGGTATAGTTAGTAAATTCTCCTATGTAACAAATTTGACAAACAAGATTTTAGAGTGCTGCACATAATACCATATAGTAGAAAACAAGTAATAAAACCAGTATAGTATATGATTATAAGTTTCTAACCCATTTGTTGCCTGTAACTGGGTTACCTATGATCACCATGGTTTCAAAGGGGAGCAGTTCATTTTGGAGGAGGGTGAATATCCATGCTGGGACACTTGGACCAACAGTCATGACAGCCAGTTCCTGCTCTCACTCAGACCTCTCAATGTGGTAGGTCTATCTAAGTTCCAAAGCTGCACAGGTGAAAATGTGGAATACATTGCTTTCAGGACAGTGTTGAACACAAGCTCCACCTGTTTGAAAACCCCAAATTCTCTGGACAGAAGATTGAGGTAGTTGATGATGTTGATGACGAAATGCTGCTCATGCCACGTGAGGAGTGCTATGTTTTGAATAAAAGCTGTCTGACCTTCTGTTTGTTTGTGATGTTATAGTTGTAAATTGACCATGTTGGAAAATGACACAAATAAAGTACCCCTTATTGAAATAAATAATTTAAGATGTGGTTTCTTTTTGCATTTGCCTTTTTACACATTTGCATTTCAAGAATACAATTTGAACATTAACCTAAGGAAATTATGTCACGTTTCCATTCAGTATTCAGTATCAGGAGGTATTCAAAGTACAAACGCCTTTCCACACCCAGAACAGGTGTGTCTTCAAAGTGCTTTGGAGAAATACAAAGAAAAACAAGTTATAGTTATGATATTTATACAACAGTTTTGTTTTGTTTTTTTCCCCCAGATAACATCACAACATTCCATAGGCCAATTATATTTAATACAGATAGGGGGCAGGTCAAACTGATATTATTAAAATGCAGTATATTGTTATAATACAGTGAATTCAAGAGTCTAAATGCAAATGATCACGTTCACGTTCACGTTTCATGGTAAAGTACAATGTTGTTAATGGGAAAAACTTGACCCCCCCATCTGGGAGTACGACATTATCACATTTTAGAATCTGAAAACTACCAGTACATATATTGTTATTAAGCCACTAGTTTAACAGGTTGCCCCATGGCTCTGATAAGTCAGTGACAGAGGGCAGGGTTAATCAAGATTAAAACATCAATCAAGGCATTAGTTGAACCATTTGTTTTTAGATTTGGGTGTTCACTTTTTGTCAGATAAACAGTTGCCACAATGGACACAGAGATTTTGAGCCTGGACGCCTTTCCAGCTGCATATAGATTAGTTATTTTTGAGAAGCTACACCTTAAAGGAGTTGTGTTTTTTTTTTTTCATTCACACGTTTAACGCACAAATCCTGCATATTTAGGCTGAGTTCTTCTCTCAAACTGAAAACTCTGTTCCACCTTGTGATGGCATGTGATAATACAGGAAGTGCTTCAGTGTGTTTTTAAACTTCATATAGCTTCACTAAAATTATTTGGATAATTTCAGCCCTGGAATTGCAGATCTATACTGAACAGATGATAAAACTATATGACATCACAAGGTGGAACAGAGCATTTTGAGCTTTGGAGATGTAGACAGACTAATAACAAAAGGTTACTCAAACATGTGTGAATAAAGCAAAAAGCGGTAAAAGGAAAGACAACAAATACATTTTAAAAACCAATTATGTCTTTTTTAATATGTGCAAATATGTTTAAAGTGCTTATATATTTGCAACAACACACAAAAGTTCCTTAAGTTATTTCCAGGTTTACCTTGAAAAAGTCATTTTTCAGTTACCCAAAGTTATTTACATGGTTAAACCATAGACTATATATATATTCTTTATACAATCTATGGATTAAACAGTTCAATGATTCACCATTTTGGAGTACCCTCTGAAAAGAAACTACATTTGACAAACATTTTCTTTTTTCTAAATGTTTAAATAGGGTAGTTTTGTTATATTTAAATAGCCTACACTCTAACTTATAAAACCTTATAAATTCATGGTTCTCTTGTATTATTAAATGTCTAGCACTAACCTGCATTTGTTTTTGAGTTGAGTCCAGACTACTGATCTACTGTACTCTCTGTCTGTCTCTCTGATGCACATTGTGGCTGTGGGACTCTTGGCACTGTTTGTGCTGAATCATGTGGATATCGAACAATGACTGGCTGCACAGAAACTGACAACTAATGAAATAACTTTGTGGGAGTGACACCACGGGGTGGGGCAGACAGCATGGGTGACCTCTCTGTGTCCTGGGCCTATGGCAGCTCGATCCTCCCCCTGTCCTGGGACCCTGTGGGTGCTGTTGGCGGCAGATACCCCCCCTGTTGAGTCGTATATATTGAGCTGGTGGTACCATCACAGACATACTGGCACAGACAGGTACTGGTAAGAGCTGTGCAGCTGTCACTTTGAATTTAAAAGTTTATTATTATTCATTTTTATTGACATATGTTGGAATGTTTTGAGGAGTATTAAAAAAAAGTTTTAGAGTCTTAGTTTTAGTTCTTTTTTTTATAATTAAGAACATTTTTGTGTAATATTTTCTGTTTTCGTTAGGTTTATCCTTCACTATGGCCACAGACCACCAGAACCCTGCATCAAAGCAGCAGCAGCCGTGCTCCAATGCATTTAAGGTGAGTGACAGTTGATTTGATGATTTTACAAACTACATCACAGGGAGGTTTTCATATCATTTCAAATATACAAAATGTGCCTTGTTGGATTATTGAGTTTATTCCACTATCTGTTCCTTATTTTATACCAGGTTTTGTCAACATGCTCATCTGAGCTATACCTTGAAACCCAGTTATTTTTAATCTGGTCTACTCACTGTGTTTGTAAAAACAGTCAAAGTGTGACAAAAAAAGGGAGAAGTAAACAGTAATTTCACCATTTATCTTTTGTCCTGGTCCACAGCTGGTTATCTACGAGCAGGAGAACTTCCAGGGACGTTGCCATGAGCTGACCGGTCCCTGCAGCAACCTGCAGGAGGCAGGTGTGGAGAAAGTGGGCTCTGTACTGGTGCTGTGTGGACCGTGAGTGTGGGGCAACCTAAAGTATTAAACAGAGAGGAGACTATATCTGTTTTCTATATCTCTATTTTCATCACTAATCATCTTTGATCAGATGCCTTCGCTCACAGTTAACTGTAAAAACACGTTTATGCGCCTGCATATTAAAAATAATATAAGTGACTTTCATGACACTCAAGGCTCAAAAGACATGAAAAAATTCAAGAAGTAACAAATAAAATCAAAAATAAAGAAAAAGAACAGTTATTTTATTGTAGTTTGCTAGTTTGCCCCCTGACCCTCTCTCCTCAGGTGGGTGGGGTATGAGCAGGCGAGCTGTAAGGGAGCACAGTATGTGTTTGAGAAGGGCGAGTATCCTCGGGGGGATTCCTGGACCAACAGCCAGCGCAGTGACACCATCATTACGATCCGCCCCATTAAAGTTGTAAGAAAACAAACTTCACATATTCACAAATATTCAAAGCAAAGGCTCATGGTCTTAAGGCATATGTGAGAGTCTGCTAACAATACAGTGAATGCAATAGCCTCACACTGGCTCATACAACAGCAGTGTGATTATGTGTAACCTGTGTATTTTAGTTTTGCACTAAAATGTCACATGGACCCCTTAGATAACCAGACCTTGATGCACTGATGAAATGTATGAACTGTTCTATTTGATTTCAGGACAGCCAGGTGCACAAAATTGTGCTTTATGAAAACCCCAGTTTTGCAGGAAAGAAGATAGAAATCATTGACGACGATGTGCCCAGCTTCCACGCTCACGGGTATCAGGAGAAGGTGTCATCTGTGCGTGTGCAGAGTGGAACGTGAGATTATTTCATTTACAGGCCTATGTTCTTTATATATATTATATATGCCCTTCAGAGATGTCAAGTCAAACACACAGATATTACTCAAGGCACATAATAATAGTAGTAATCCAAAAGATAAAACTGAAATTATTTATATTTGGCAAAAAACATTTGTTTGTTTGTTTTACTTATTGTCTGATAAGCCTCAACAATGAGTAATAATTAAAGTCTTTTTTTTTTTTTTTTACTACAATTACTCTTAATTGTCATTTTGCTTTCTCACTTATGCACAACTGATTTGATGTAGTTCTAGCTGTCACTGTGTCCTCAAATGTGACTGTTGTGTCTCCTCACAGCTGGGTGGGTTATCAGTACCCAGGCTACAGAGGATACCAGTGCTTGTTTGAGAAGGGCGAGTACAAGGACAGCACTGAGTTTGGAGTCCAGATGCCTCAAATCCAGTCAGTCCGCCGCATCCGGGACATGCAGTGGCATCAGAGTGGTGCATTTAATTAAATGTTTGTTCTCATTTCAACCCTGACCTCTGCAAACCTGCAATTTACAGCCTGCCCCATCCGCACCAAAGTGCATTTTAGCCTACCTGTTGCATTTGTTACAGTAGTGATACCCTTACTAACTAATAAATCCTTGTTGATTACATTTTGATGGTGTGAGTGTGATTTTTCTCTATACTAATTATATACAAGTAAAGTTAATAAACAGTCAGTATATACTGATGTCAAATTTAGCCACATTAGGAGCCACATGCCACTCAAAACACATAACAATTTAAGTATAGGCCTACTGAAAGTAAATGAGAAAGCTAATCTAGAAAGCCTTCCTGAATCAACATTTGAAGAAGAAGAAGAAGTGAACTTTATTGATCTCACACTGGAGAAATTGAATGAATGAAGGGGACATTAATGTAGAAAAATCCATAATTTAACCATAAATATTATCAGGCTGAAAGATGAGGAGAATCTGGTGGAAAAAATAAGAACAATACCTTCCAGTGTGAGGCATATATTTGTTGATGTTATGTCAACCTCCGGTCGATAGTGGGCGCAGCAATCCCCTTGCGCTTTTATTTACTTCCTGTTTCTATTGAACCTACGACAAGGCAGCACATGATAAAGTTCTGTACAGTACTGCTATTTTTTTCACTATTCTTTTTTAGAAATTGCTTCAGTTGGGCTAAAACTGCTAAATAATCAACGGAGACAACCACATAATCGTGAACTGGGTAAGAAATATTTGTAATTTAGTAGTTACATAAGCGAACGTAAAAGACTTGCACACTTGCAGCACAGTAGGCTACTATCCACATTTACGATTATGTTTTCCGAAAACAATTTGAAATAAAAATGTTTTACTCTACAGGAATCACAGTTTCCATGAGTATATTCCCAGAAAAGGAAATTGTATTAACTAATTATAGATGTCAGATTCTTGGATTATGTCATACTATTAGATGATTACAATTTGAACAGAGTGCCTTGGCCTCATATCCAGGCACTCCACCCACACATTATCGCTTTGTTGATAATTTTTCAAAAATCAAAATTCAAGATTTGGAACCTTTTACTGCACAAATCAATTCTGTAGATCCAAACATCAAATTCACTCGTGAAGATGCCAAGGATAACTCTTCTTTCAACTTCTTTGATTGTGCCGTAACAATAAGAGAAGACTGGTGACTCCAAGTAGAGGTCTTCAGGAAGCCCACACACACTGACCAATACCAGTTTTTTAGAAGAAGACGACATCCTTTATTTATCCCCATAGGGAAATTATTTCTCTGCATTTGACCCATCCTTTTTCAGGAACAGTGAGCAGCTCATCTTTCAGGCGCCCGGATAATTGATTCATTTGATTCACATTATTCACATTATTCAGACATTACAACACAGGGCCCAAGTGGTTCCTACGAGCACAGAGGGAAAGGAGAAAGAATAACATGTGCAGAAAGCTAAATGGGCTTTAAACAAAACTAAGAGAGCCAAGAAACAAGACAACAGATCCCAGGAGAAAGGGTGTAACCATTATCTGGACGGTGTTTCTGAAAAACTATTTCAAACCCACAAATGCTTTAAGACAGAAACTGGGCCACCCAAAGGACAAAACACTGAGCCTCAAACAAAGCAATGTGGTCTACTCCATTCAGTGTAGTGAAGACTGCAGTGAGTGCTACATTGGAGAAACAAAGCAGCCATTTCACAAGAGGATGTACCAACACAGAGATGAGAGCCAGGGTGGACCCCAGTCTGCCGTACATCTCCACCTAAAAGCCACAGGCCACTCCTTTGAGGACAGTGAGGTACAGATCTTGGCCAGAGAAAAGAACTGGTTTGAGAGGGGAGTTAAAGAGGCTATTTTTGTCAAGAAAGAGAATCCTTCCTTGAACAGAAATGGAGGTCTCAGACATCATTTGTCCCCCATTTATAACTCTATTCTCAAACCTAAACCAAAACAAACAAAGAAAACAATAGGGCTAGCCAGGTCAGGTCCAGAGGTGTGAAAATGCCCATTATGACCCTGAATGGCTATCAATGCTATCAAGACCCCACACTCCACTCCCATTGCATATCTAATAGGCCTACCTAACTAACAGAAACTGTAAACAAGTAGGTGTGGTAGTTTCAGAGTAATTTCATTGTAGTTAACTCCTTCCTTCAGTCAGATATAGGCAGTGTCCACTAGCACTCTGACCAAAACTGAAGAAGTAGCTTGGATGAGCTGCAAAACATATTCGACCAAATAAACTTTTGTCTAGATGACAAATTGAATTTCTCCTTTTCCCATTAGATTATTATTTTTTTTAATAATAAAATAAAAGTTAAAAAAAAAATAACCTGATTGAACTTCATCTTGATTACTGACTAGACCCTAGAACTGCTATATTACTACAAATATCTACAAAATAATAAAATAATACATCTAAATAAATTATACTTACACTTAGGCAAACTTGACCAAACTTTATTGGTCCAGGAGGGAAATTATTTGGACTCAGTAGCTCACACATCACAATATAATATAATAAACAGAAAAAAAGATATAAATGATAATAATAATAAAGTAAAGTAAAAAAGAAAAAAAAAACCCACATTAATTCTGTATTTTTCTCCCCAGATAAAATGCCTGTCCAGTGCAGCAGCTGTGCCAAAAATCGTGCTGTGCTGAAGCGCCCCAAGACAGGTCATTCTCTTTGTAAGGAATGCTTTTTCTTTGCATTCGAGGAAGAGGTGCACCGGACCATAGTGGCCACAGAGCTGTTTAAAGCTGGGGAGAGAGTGGGCATCGCTGCTTCAGGTGGAAAGGACTCCACGGTGCTCGCTCATGTTATGAAAGTTCTCAATGAGAGATACAGCTATGGGCTCGAACTCATGCTGTTATCTGTGGATGAAGGCATCACAGGTTACCGTGACGACTCATTGGAGACGGTGAAAAGGAACCAGGAACAGTACGAGTTACCTCTAAAGATTGTGTCCTATGAGGAGTTGTACGGCTGGACGATGGATGCCATAGTGAAGCAAGTAGGACTGAAAAATAACTGCACTTTCTGTGGAGTCTTCAGGAGACAGGCCTTAGACAGAGGCGCCATCATGCTGAAAGTGGACAAGATATGTACAGGTAAGTGAGAGATTAATTGAAAGAAAATGGTTTAGTTTGAAATTTTATACAAATTTGAGCTGGTAAGATGGGGCAGACATACTACGACCATCTAGAAATGGGAAAAAAAATGTATTTACAGCAATTGGAGGTAATGTGATTAAAAGATATTGAACATGATGCTGCTAACCATACTGAGCTGCATACATTAAAATCATGGTAAAAGTAGAAATTCTATTTGTCAACTGGACAAAGTTTATTTGGTCGAAGACGTTTCACAGCTCATCCAAGCTACTTCGTCAGTTCATTAAATAAACTTTGTCCAGTTGGCAAATTGAATTTCTCCTTTTACCATGGATTCTACCTGGATGACTGAGGGATTCTTCACACACATTAAAATCATCTTTGTTTATGAGTGATGTGATTGTGTTTTAGGTCACAATGCTGATGATGTGGCAGAAACTGTTTTGATGAACATTTTGCGAGGAGACATAGCTCGTCTGCGGCGCTGCACTGCCATCTCCACCTCCAGTGAGGGTGATGGGGTTGTCCCGCGCTGCAAACCTCTCAAATATGCTTATGAGAAAGAGATTGTACTGTATGCATATTTTAAGAAACTGGATTACTTTTCTACTGAATGCATTTATTCTCCTAATGCTTACCGTGGCTATGCAAGGACTTTTTTAAAGGACTTGGAGAGCATCCGCCCCAGCTCCATCATGGATATTATTCACTCTGGAGAGAACCTGTCAGTGCGGGACGGAGTGAAGATGCCTGTCCAGGGAACGTGCAGTCGCTGTGGGTACATCTCCAGTCAGGCGCTGTGTAAGGCCTGTGTGCTGCTGGAAGGGCTGAATCGAGGACTGCCCAAACTGGGTATTGGCAAGCACCACCGTCTTCATGGAAAACTGCTATCCCAGGAGCCACTCACGGAGAAGGAGGAGAAGAAACTCAAAGCACCAGAATTTTGACAAATGGGTTGTTAACATGATTTTAATATTTATTCTAGCTGAGAGCAACTGTATTTACTGGAATATATAGAAAGATTTTTACACCGAATTAGAAGTTTTTTATTTTATCAATTACTTTAGTATATAGTATTTGACTTGGTGAGTGTGATTTTTAAAACATACTTATAAACCGCATTATCATGCATTTGATTTGAGAAAAATGTCTGCAAATATATTTTTTCATTTACTATTTATGTGTATTCATAATGTGGCTTCAACAAATAAATGTGTGTAGCAATTATATATTTTTTCAGTTCTTTTCTTTCCTTACAAGGTCGCCTGTTCATTTTGAGGCACTTTCCCCACATCTTTCTGTAAAGAAAACTCAACCATGAGGAGATGTGAATATCATGAATATCCTCCTGAGACCCGCCCATTCATTTGTGTCTTTTTAAGTTTTGAGATAGACTCTAGTTTGTGGCTGCACTATGATTAAAAATAATAATACTGTAATAATAATAAGTATTAATAATAATAATAAAAACAATAATAGCAATTATTATTATTAATATCAATAATAATAAATTATAATTAAATTAAAATAAAACATAAAAAATAACAAATATAAATACATAAATAAATAATAAATTAAAAAAGAGTCTAAAAACTTTGAGGCAACTGTAAAACCGACCGAAAAAATGTTTTTGTTAGGTTTAGGTTACGTTAACTTGACATGGATTTAACACTATTACAGTCTATTACAGAGGACATGTTACAAAATATGAATAAAAATAAAATGAACAATGTAAATGCTAAGGTGTTCATTTACCTCCAAATAGAAAATTAAAATAATATTTGGATACACTTTTTCTCCGGGTCCCAGGAGGATAAGAGTATGCTTTACTTCTCGCTGTACTAATATTATGGTTTAAAAATATATAAATACATGAAAAATGCAAATAAAACAGACAAAAACAAAACCAGACCAGTAACCGTAAACGTTGGATAAATTTATGGTCATTGCCCCCGTTGGCCGCTATGTGGCGCTCGCTGCTCTCCTCTCGTCTTGCGCGCTCCCGTAGAGTACACATGCACATATCTCCGCGCGTTCACGCCACCTCCAGATCCAACTTGAGGCGGCAGCAGGACAGAAGTTTAGACAGCTCAAATCTCACTTACTTCACGGGGCTAAAGCTCAGCAAAAGGGCACAAGCGTCCACCACGCTCCAAACATGGACGATTTAGGTAAGTGACCAAGAGTTTGCGCAGTATTCATGAATACGGGCTATTTGTGAAGAGCGGATAGGAGTAGGGTGGAGGAGGCACACAACTCAACAGCGGGATTTCGAGGCTGGAAAGAGTGGATCAATGTAATCATCTTTTGTCTAAGAAGTCGACATATGAAATTGCAAAAGCACTTTTGCGCTTTGAACCTATTTTATTCAGGAAATACACCGTAGTAGACTAAATGGTGTTGGCTACTCAATATCAGTTCTTCTTTGACCCACCGTTACCTTTGCGAAGCTAAATCTCACTTTCTCGACTTTAAGCTCTTCAAAGATATTCTTGACCGTAATAAATGTATATTTTATTAAATCTTGAGTAAACTTCGTCGCCAGAGAGCAGAGAGAATTGGCTGACATTTTGACACAGTTTTTTTTTTTTGCATTACCTTCTCAACTTTTGCCCCGAAGCTATTCATTCCAGCTTTGAAGTAGAGTCAGGCCTTCCCATGTAGCCTAACACAAAGTAAGATTATAATACATTTCCAGTACATGGGAGTTAGAATATCTGAGTTAAAATAAAGTACTTTTTAGAGCGAGTCTACCGGAAATACGACTACTATACTCATATAGCGTTGTGGAGTATAAGAGGAGTAGTACATGTGGCAACTGTAAGGGATTGTAGCTTGATTTAAAAAAAAAAAAGACTGTATCTTCAGTTTGCCTTTATGGATGGGCTACTGTTAAGATACAGAAACATCTAATTCTAAACTAACCAAAGTCTAAATTGGACAATGACTAGACTTTTGTTATGCCTTTTAATAGTTGAATCTTCTCTGAAAATCGTACATTAGCAACAAACTCTGGATCAAGCCCATCTTCAAGTTTATATGAATGTAATTTATATTTGACATGTTTACATCTGAATTTATTGATTTTTTTGGGTATGGAATGTATTCGTGTTTCATGCTGCTATAAACGTTTGCAATTTGCTGCTCATGTCTTTTTATTACTGGGCACAAAAATAAAATGACCCCTATCAGTAATAAGAGCTTGCTTGTTGTTTCATAGGCATTACCACAGATAAGTGTTTTTGTCTTTTTTCGGGTCATTTGGGTCTTGACCTCTCCACGACTCTCTGAACTTTTTGCAGTTTATTTACGCCACCTGGCCTGGCTTGGCTATATTCGCCACACCAAACTAATTCTGGTTTGAAGGAATGTCTCCATGCTCCTGTGAGTCTGTTCTTGTAAAAAGAGTCTGGACAGATTTTTGGATTGTTTAAGGGGACAGATGATGCACCACATTTTGGGTTTGTCCAGTCTGAGAATAGCTCCGAGACACATTTGATGCTCCCCTCCTGCTGTTGGGTCAGTGAAAGAACTGATTGTTTCTTAAGTGGTTGGTTGCTGTAGTAGTGGTTGTGGTTGTAGTAAGGCTGCTGCCTATTTTAATCTTAAAGGTACATTGTGTAACTTCTGGTGGAGGGTCCGTCAAATGCTTTTCTCCATGGAGATGTTACAGGTCAGATCTGTGGCCATCTGCTCACATTTTTTAGCTATAAAACCAACATTCCCGGCAGAGCAGTTGCGTATCAAGAAATAAGGAGGTAACAAACCCCCAATGATAAAAGTTACATTGTACACCTTTAAGTTTGAGACACATCTCACATGAAATATTGGGTGTGTCCATAGAATGCATATCATCCATCCAGATGAGTTTGTGTTTCTCGATTATGATATTTTTGTAATTATTAGGTGTTGTAATTTGAGTTATTATATTATTTGATTTATTGCACAGTAGGGCTGCAAGATTAATGGCAATCAAAATGAAAGAAGAATGGACCCAACTGGCAAATCACAAATGCTACAATTTTACCATACAATACTTTTGTCTACAAACAATATAATGTCCTTTCTTATTTTGCATAAAAACTGCCCTAAACCTTTCTGAAACTAATGTTTATCTTGTATTAGTTTGTGAGTTCATATTTTAGGCTTTTTGTCAGTTCTCAATGCCTTTTAAAATGTGAACTTTGAACAAATGTTATTAAGAGTCAAGTCTAAACCTCAATGCTTGTCAGAAATACAGTGGTCCCTCTTTTATTGCGGGGGTTAGGTTCCAGAAATAACCTGTAATAAGTGAAATCCGTGAAGTAGGACAACTTTATATTTTATAATTATTATACATGTTTAAGGCTGTAAACGCCTCACCACACACATTATACACTTTTCTCAGACTGGTATTAACATTTTCTCACATTTCTGTCTTGTTTAAACACTCAAACTTTCGTAGATTTTCAATAAAATGTATTAATAGTGAAGCGTGTGGGGGTCGGGGGGGGCGTGAACCTGCTCATCGTGGTCACAAAACAAGGCAAAGAGCCGCATGCGGTGGTTTAATCCTGGTTTAGTCCAGGTTTAGACCTGGTCTAGTCCTGGGACTGGAGAAGTGTGCGCGCGGACACGTGCACCCGCTCATCGTGGTCAAATCCTTGAGCAGCATGACCGGTGCGAGGCCGTGCGTCCCACCTGGGGCTGCAAGCACAAGACCGAGGCCGACAGCGCCCGAACCGTGCCTCTCCCTCGGGACTGCGTCCAACGACTCAGTCGAAGCGAACACGCACAAGAGCCGACGAAACAAGGCAAAGACCTGCGGTGGTTTAATCCTGGTTTAATCCTGGTCTAGTCCTGGTCTAGTCCTGGTCTAGTCCTGGTCTAGTCCTGGTCTAGTCCTGGTTTAGTCCACTTTTAGTCCTGGTCTGGTCCCAGTCTAATCCCGGTCTGGTCCCGGTCTGGTCCCAGTCTGGTCCTCATGTCTTAGTCCCAGTCTGGACTTCCTACGGATCCATTGACTCATGTCTCCGCTCCTCGTGCATCCAGCGGGACTCCTGGAGCCCCCGGGTCCCCCCTCTATAACATCTATATAAATCTGGCAAACTGAACACATTCTGTACTGTACAGGAGACACGGCACGGAGGAGAAGCCAATCAGGACAGAGAACACGCAGTATAAAAAAAAATTTGAAAAAAAAAATCCACAAAACAGCGAGGCCGCGAAAAGTGAACCGGGATAGAGCAAGGGACCACTGTATTGCAATATTGTAATATTTTCCCCTAAATCATTCAGCCCTTCAGTAGTGGACATGAAAAACAACAGATTAGGCAAAAACTATTGATTCTTTTTTCCTATATTGCTCAAATTTGTGTGGATTTCAATAGTGTTTTGTAAAAGAATAAGATGTATGTTTAGCTACCAGGGAAGTCGAAGTAAGATTTTAGAGATGCAAAAGGGAAAAAAGAAGCAGTTTTTAGATGCAAGACTTTGGATTTGCTTGTTTGCTTAGTCAAAACCTCCTACCTCCTATCCTAGGCATTTTTTGGCTTTTTTTTTTTTAAGGCATTTGTTGATGTACATTCTCAGTAGTACAAAAAATAAAACCAGAATATAGCCCTAGTATTTATGACAGATTAGTCTGTGTTTTGTCCCAGAAACAAATTGGGCAGATAAGAACAGTAGAAAAAAAAGTCTAAAATAAAATGTTACAAATCAGTTCAACTTTATCTAAAAAACTAATAAAAACTACAAAGCTATTTACAGTATACATATGTACAGATTTTGTTGTGTAGGCCAACAGCACTTTGCATCTTACACTGGCCAGTTCACTAAACAAGTGTAAAGCTACAGTAGTGGAGGAATGTCTAACATCAGTCTGTGTCAAGGCCAAATGCTCACCTCCTGCTGCTGTGCTCCGTCCCACCACAGTGACATGTGCTTCACTTCTATATGAGACTTTCCCACAGTTGTAGTCCTCTTCATGGAGAATCAAAAAGCGTCCCAGGTAGTAACGCAGATGGGATGTTAATAAAGCAAGTCTTCATATTTTCATATCCATATTTAATTGCTGCACTTTTCAACCTCAGTACTTAGAATATGATGATGGCATTTTAGTAGCCCCTTATCTGACTTTATTTGTGGGCTTGTATCCACCTGGTTATACATATTTTGCTTTGGTTTGTAAATTCAACTAAACAGGATTTTGTTTGAAAAATAATATATTTGACCCATAAATGTCAGATCTGTGCTAGGTACTCTATCAATTACTGCATTTTAGGGGTAAACATTTGATTAATTTGTTGTTGTTGTTTTTTTTAATAAAATACAAGATTTATTATAACTTTTTAACACAACATATTTTCTATTTTCTTTTACTTAATTTTTGACCATCAAAACTGCCTATGCAATTAAAGCACACTGTATTATTGCCCTCATTCATTAGAACTTCTGACCTACCCTTTAAAGGGATATGCCACCCCCAGGTCAAACTTGGGCATCTCCCCACAGTCCAGAGACTAAAATAAGTGGTGGAAAGCATTTTTCTGGTCACCCAGCCATTGTCCGAGTCTGTCAGCACTGACCGCCGCGGTATCTGCAGCTACTCCGCGTTAGACTGGAGTCTAACGGCGCCAGAGAAAGATTTCGGCCAAAAGGAATTAATTTGCTCGATGCGTTTCCCAATTACTTTCTGTGTAGTGCGCATTCATATCGAGTGCAAATAAATGTACAAATCAACACGGAGAGCTTGACTTGGTAATTTTGGGTGGGGACTATTTTTCAGTGCGGAAAAACAGAGCTGAAGCACACAGGGGAATCCCTGTTACGCACCAGGAAGGGAGTTCCCCTGTTGCGCAGCGTGTTGTGTGCTTCGGCTTTCTTTTTCCGCACTGAAAAATAGTTCCCACCCAAAAAAGACCAAGGCAAGCTCTCCGTGTTGATTTGTACATTTATTTGCACTCGATATGAATGCGCACTACACAGAAAGTAATTGGGAAACGCATCGAGCAAATTAATTCCTTTTGGCCGAAATCTTTCTCTGGCGCCGTTAGACTCCAGTCTAACGCGGAGGAGCTGCAGATACCGCGGCGGTCAGTGCTGACAGACTCGGACAATGGCTGGGTGACCAGGAAAACGCTTTCCACCACTTATTTTAGTCTCTGGACTGTGGGGAGATGCCCAAGTTTGACCTGGGGGTGGCATATCCCTTTAATCCTACTGGGGCAGCCTAGCAGTAGGTGATTGTAAAGGCATTCTACAGATTCTGTGCTGGGCTCTTGGTCAGAAGTACTGCCTTGCAGATTAGCCTATCATGCTTTCTTTAGGTTGTGTGTATAGTTAGTGTCTCTTGCTCCTTGGCCTTTGAAACCCCTCTCTGCCTGTGGTTTATGGTGCTTCTAGTAAAGCAGCAGCTGAGCGTTTCCCAGGGGTCCAGTTCCTCTGATGGGGGGTTGTTTGGAAACCTGACCATACTTTGTAGAACCAGCGCGGTGTCTTTAATCTGTTGATATTGATCCTTCTGCTCTACTCCAGAAAGGAATTCCCTCGAAGACGAAAATGAACGCTCCTCCGCTTTTTCTGAGTCACTTTTTCCCAGAGGTTTGCCTGGGATGGGACAGTCCAGGTGGCAGACAGACCTGGGTTTAATTTGGAGAAGTGGCCCAGGGGAATGGGCCAAATCCAGATGTGGAAATGTAGTGAGTGGTTTCTTTTGTATTTGAGGAAAACTGTGTAGTCGTTGCTTATTGTAAATGGAATCAGCTGTGGAGAAACAAGACGTCATCCAAAAGTTATTATCAGGGAATTTTAGGTGATTATTTGGCACGGAAATCTTATCTAGACTTTAGTGGAGTGGAAGATTAGTTTAGTGCCATATGAATGTTTTTGGCTTGATAGAGGAAACAAGCATCCAGAGGGGACAAATCTCGAAGAAGAACATGGAACATCTGCTCAGAAACACCTTGCAGCTTGAACAGTTTTGTTTACCCTGAAAATAATTAAAAACGTACTAAAAAAAGATTCTATTTGTAATAATAATAATCATTAAAAGTAATAAAAAATAAGTAATAAAAAATATAGTAGGCTGACTTTACACTGAAAACCAGCTCTGAGAAGGACATCCATTCCTGTAGATTAGGCTTTACTCCAGCTTGTCTATGTATTTATAAGTGCATCAAACTTCTCATCCAATGATGGTCACTGTTTGAAAAGGGGATGTTAAGTTATTACTATATTGGTATGCAGTTGAAGACGGTATTTTTAATCTAGTGATTTTAATAGGCATCCATCTCTTCTTATGTCTACGCTTAATATACGCCTACATAGTCTTATTTTTCTTCAGATCCAAAAAGAGGAAGCTGGGGTAACACACTACATTTGATCATTGGTCTGCTACCTTTTTTTGGACTCGACAGTCTGTTGCGAAAAATACTGAAATGCTGTAAAGAGTCATTTTTATCAGCCTAATTTTATGAAAGTGTTACTGAACCATCTAAGAGGACATAAAACAAAATATTATATCATGAAATCTTGAATGGAAAAAAGTCCTCAAAATGTTGCATACCTATGACTGTTCAAATATCATTCCAGATTGTAATACACAGGATCCTAACACACTCCAATAACAGGGGTCTTGCTTAGTGTCAAATAAAAAAAAAGAAAAATATTAAGTTTATATAATGATAAAAAACTGGTTGTGTCAAAACTGACAGGTCTAAAATAATAGACTGCTGATGTCTGTTCTACTTAACTATTGTGGAGCATATCACAACATAATAATTAAGAGCAAATTCCGTGTGTTTATGTGCTGTGTTTTGCTGTTGAATCACTAACTCTAGAGGCTTGTTTGCTGCCCAAATATTAGGAAGCCTGCGTGTGCCGATAGCTCACCTGATAGAGTGCATACCACATTTGAAACGCTGAGCTTTGAATTCAGGCCCAGGCCAATTTGTTCCATGGCATTCGCTCCTTATCTCTCACTCACATGTTTCCTGCTGTGGAAGAAATGTAGTTTAGTTTTATGATTTAGATAAATGTAATAATATACCAAATTACTTCAAAATGCTGTCCAGTAGTTTGAGATTTACACTAAGATCTGTTTAATTAAATTTTCTTATGGCTATGAGATATTAATCTCTCTACCGGAAGTTCTTATGGCTTCATCCTGGTGGCATATCGTGTCACTCCATTTAAAACCCACAGAAGTCTAGCGCTTACACTCTCGTATCATGTAAGTACTATGCAAGTCGTGATCACTTTGCAGATCTGAGGTGAAGCAGCGTTGGTTTTGAATATTTGTAGCACTTACACACAGCATACCAACAGCTCTTAGCAGGCCTGGAGGGGCTCCTGTGTCCCTGTGTGCCCGCCAGGCGAGTTACTGTTACCAGCACAGCTATCATCACCCAATGAGAGGAGGGAGGCTAGTGCATACCAGCCCTAACCATGTCTATTGCATTAACTAAAGGGAAGCGCCTAACTGTAAATCAGACACTCGTTTTTTGGGCTCCACACCCATCCTGTCCTGGATAAGCAGAGAGAGAGGGAAGGGGGGGCAAAGAGAGAGAGAGGGGGTGGCAGAGAGAGAGAGAGGGGCAGAGAGAGAGAGGGGGAGAGACAGAGAGAGAGAGAGGGGCAGTGAGAGAGGGAGAGAGAGGGGGAGAGACGGAGAGAGAGGGGAAAGAGAGCTGCGTGGCTGACCTCATCGCTTAGGCAACAGACCCTGCCCCATATCCTGAGGAAATGCAGGCGAAAAACAATGAGCAGACTCAGGGCTGCAGGCTGGAAAAGGCCACAGTGGTATAGGGGGTAGGTTCGGTCCTAACACATGGTTTGTAATATAAGTGAAAAAACATGTGCTTGTTATTATCAATGCTGGAATGTTAAAAGAATGGCAATCAAATCACAATCAGAATCATAATGTAAATGGTTGCAATTGGCAGTGACTTAACTTATTTAAGTAACTGTAATTATCCTGTCTTATTATGTAAAAAATAGCTAACCTTGTTCTTAAGAACTCTACAAAATATGTGTGATTCCTGCATTAATTTTCTCTCAAATGTTAAATGCTTCTGAATGTCGTTTAAATTGTGAACTCTGGACAGAATCCTGCTATCTAAACATAAATCACAGTATTATTTGTCAGAAACTACAAACTTCAGTGTAACACTTACTATACAGTTCCTCCCTAAAGCATGAGGGATAGAAAGGGTTGTCTTTAGAAGTTGACTTGTCTAATCATTGGCAAAGACATCGTCATTACTTCATCACTATCATGGTGTTTTGTGAGTAAGTCATTTTTCTTTGTGTAATGGACTGGAAACAGATTTGATGGAGTTGAAATTCCTTGACATTGATTGGGTAATGATGCAGTAAGGTCTGTAAATGACTTGCAGCTTAACATTAGACTGTGTACACACCACAAACACACTGCAGCTAAGTAACTTAAAAACATATTGACAGTTTCAACATTTGAAACCAAAAGTAATGTTTATGTTGGTATTGAAGTAGAATAGAGATGGCTATATAATAGAATCAGGATTACTTTTATTAATCCCCAATGGAACGTGAATTGTGTAGATCCAAGGGGGGGTTCATGCCTGTACAGACATGACCAACTGAATAATAGTTATAGTTAAATTTTCTTAACTTTATTTTTGATATCATTGGCATAAAGAAAATAAGTATAGTAAGTCTTTATCAACTAAACCCCCAGTGAAAATAAAATAAACATGAGTATTAACTAATAATATACAAAAAATAGTACCCTAGCATATTTACATCTTTATACAGTTTTACAACAGTGAGGTATGAACAGAATATTGCACAAGGATTGTACAGTAAGACGTTTAGATTAGAGTTCAGCAGTTTGATGAACCAAGCATCAGATTTGACAAAAGCATATTATTCTGTTGTGTCCCTGGGCAACACACTCCATCCCGTCTACTCTTGAAATAGTATTTGGTGATTGTGTGACAGGAAACCAGTCAAAAACCTTGTTGTTTGGTCTTTTTTTGAGCCATTAAACCCGTTTGTCCTTGACTCTACATTTCTTTCCCATGCTGCGCTGAGTCCACGCCTGCTCCTCACTGACCCTGCACATGCTCTGGAACAGAGCTGATCAGTCGACACTGTCATGTTGAGGTAATGCAACAGGAATCCATGTCTGTAGTGCGTTATACTTTGATTATTTTTCATAACAGACGGGAAACTCCAAGTCGTATTATTGGCCTGAATCCTGCAGCACCTGCAGCCAATCATGAATTGGGCTAGTGCAGCCTCTGCAGCTCAGGGAGGGAATTCTGGAGGCTCTGATCTTTCACATGAGACATTGTCCATGTACTGAGAATGAGACAACCCAGCAACCCAAGTTCCGTTGTGATTGTCACACCTTTTTTAAAACGGGCGTAGGCTATGTGTTACTGTTCATTAGCATAGAAACATTGACTTCCTGTTCAAAACGGCAGAACTAAGAGGCTCTTACTCAGTTTCAGTTTACTTAGTTTTTATTGTTGGAAAAAAAAATGACATTTTTGAACACCTACATAGTAATTCGGAATAAGTGCATAGGAGTGAATCAACATGCAACCATTATAACGTGGTTGGAAATATTAATGTAAAAGTAAATTTGGCTTTGTTGTGCTTGAAGTCACAGTCATTCATTCTTTTCTTTTTTCTCTGCTTAATGTCCTTTTCTTGTATGGGACAATGTCTTGCAGAAGTACATCTATTGGGTGGTGTCTCTGGAGCAGGGCAAGCTGGTCTTTCTGTGAGGGGCCTGTACTCATCCCTCTTGTGTCTGTGGTGGTACAAAAGGCACTGTGACGCTCGCATGGCTTTATCTCTGACTGTGGTCTCAGACACTGCTCGTTACATCAGCCTCAGACTTTCCCTGTCATCTGATTTATAGCTCTACGGGGAAGAGCTTTATTTTGGGGCACTGTTCTCTCCAGGGGGTGTCATCTTTCAGATACAGGACTACTTTTAGGGACGTTTATTTGAAAGTAATCAGCCTAATGTGCTCCCGCTACTTAAATGTCATCTCTGCGCATTTGTGTGGTGTCTCTGTAACATTGGTTCACTAAACTATGTAAATAAGACAGTAAAATTACGATTTACGTTATTAAGGACCATTAACGTTTGTGAGAGAAGACTGAAATAGGAACTGCCAGAGCTAAACAAATACCAGTATTGCAATTGCATTTCAGAGCATGTTTAGAAGTGTGCACGGTATATTATTTCACTGAGGAGGACATGGGGAAGTTGTAATTTAGGTCTGTACAATGAATATAATTACCGTAACTGTTAAACTGTTTAGGCCGTATTTGAATGTTACCCAAAAATGTCTCCTCACTATCAGAGAGGGTGATGAACCACCCTCTCTGTGTGTGAATAATCATCACTTGAATATATACTCATTTCAATAATGATTACAACAATTGTCATATTTTTCCCAAATCAAGCAGATGTGCCCTAATTTTATATATATATATATATATATTTTTTTTTTTTTGAGTCGTTCTACTCTGTAGCGTTTAGCACATATTTTGAAACTGCCTTGATACATTTAACAGAATTCTTTCTTAACCACTGGTGTTTTAATAGCAAGCCATGTTTGTCTGGCTGGCCACTTGGCCCCTGCTTGTCTTGTTTGATAAAAATATCTCCTTGGCGTTAGCCTAATGGGTCGAGTTTCGGTTTGGGGCAGTGCCCATCCTGGATATAAACAGGTGACCCCAGTAGCCCATCACCTTTTCCTGTATGTTATCAGAAAAGATTCAGTGCTGCCCATAGCTGTGCTTAACTGCCTGCTCAGTGGGAATGGGCAGTAATGTGTAATGTCTTTCTTCATCCTGGAATTCAAAGCACTCTGCCTTTTTAGTTGGCTTGTATTTGTCAACACATTTCTGACCTGGCACATTGGAGAAAGTGTTTTATTGTAAAGAGTGATTAACTTCAATCAATCAAACAATCAAATTTTATTTATAAACCGCTTTTCATACAAAAAAATGTAACACAAAGTGCTTTACGGTGGTTAAAAGCAACCCACATTTCCTTCCACCCATGAAAACAGCCCCCCACAGCTGCCTGACACCACGCAACCAAACAACCCAAACAGTAACATACACATACACGCGTGCGCGCGCACACACACATGCACGCACACACATGCACACACACTCACACACATACTAACATGCTAAAATACATAAAACTACACATGGTAAAAAGTGAATCTGAATACAGGCAAACCAGTTGAGAGAGCACCATCAGAGGAGCCATCTACACCAAGAGCAGAGAGCCGTCTACTTCCATCATGAACCACCACAGGGCCCGGGCGAGAGATGAGGCCCAAGCACCAACCCCCACCAGGAGCCCATGGGGCAGACCCCGGCAGCCGCAGCCGACCACCGCTTCTGGTGCAGAGGGCTCCCACAGAGGGAGCACTGGAAATCCTAAAACTGATAGATGAATATTAGTAAAAGCTAATAAAATGCCTAAAATAAATAAGTTACATAAAATATGAATAATTAAAACAGGTAAAAGTATAAAATGTCAATCAAAGTCCAAGCTAAACAGGTGAGTCTTGAGCCCACTCTTAAAAACATGAACGCTCTCTGCAGCCCTGAGGTCCTCCGGCAGGCAGTTCTATAGACGAGGGCCATAGTACTGAAAAGACACCTCTCCGTGAGTGTGTGTCCTGACTTTGGGAATGACCAGAAGCCTGCTGCCGGAGGAGCACAGGGTCCATGGAGGTTTTTATGGTAAAAGCAGTTCTGAAAGATAAGAAGGCCCAGGATAATTAAGACATTTAAAAAGCAGTAAAAGAACTTTAAAATCTGAAAAGACTGTGCTTGAAGTTTGGATAAAAGTTGAGCTTCAGGACCGATGACTAAAACCTCAGTTTTGTTCTGGTTAAGATGGAGAAAGGTTTCTGGCATCCTGGATTTTATATCTAGAATGCAGTTAAAAAGAGCATCCATTGGCCTGGTGTCATCAGGAGACATGGAGATGTAAAGCTGCGTATCATCTGCATAGCTGTGGATGTTGATTCCATGTTTCCTGATGACATCACCAAGAGAGAGCATGTACAAGTTAAAAAGCACAGGGCTTAAAATGGAACCCTGGGGCACACCAGTGACACCACGTGTGATTTTTTGTTTTTGTTTTGTTTTATGGACTTTGGAGGAGCATGTGTCCACACTCACCATAAATGTTCTGTCTGTGAGATAG
This sequence comes from Paratrypauchen microcephalus, assembly GCA_036785185.1. Taxonomy (NCBI): domain Eukaryota; kingdom Metazoa; phylum Chordata; class Actinopteri; order Gobiiformes; family Gobiidae; genus Paratrypauchen; species Paratrypauchen microcephalus. Next base: position 3,646,248 of record JAVJIX010000071.1, read on the forward strand.
CACCGGAGAGGCCGAGGAGTTTTAGGTGAGTTAAAAGAATAGTGTGTCAAAGGCAGCGCTCAGATCCAGTACTTTATGCCTTTTGTTGTGTTGCCATTTAAAGACAGGTTGTTCATGGTTTCACTGGAAAGGGGCGGGGCCTCTCCCTCTCCCTGAACCACCTTTTCTGTGCACTGTTGATTGCTTTCTTTCTCCTCAGTGGACACAGGAATGTGAGGAATTCCCCATGCACCTTCTCTCCCATCTGATAAAGTCTGTGGCAGCAGGGGCCGAGGGCTGCACACAACAAGACTGTACAAGTCCCACTGCCACAAGAATGTGCTCACCCTCCACACACTGCACTACCCACTGCACACTGTCCCACTATATGGAAATTAGTTATCACAGCACCACCACTAATGGCTCCCCTGACACTGCGCAATCTGTTTACTGTCTGATAGACTCATCTTGAATTATTAGTCCCGGTCATATCCGTTTGGATGACAGCTTTATTCCTCCTGACCCTGTACAATAGACTATTGAGTGTGGATGTTGCTAGAACAGAATTGGACTTTGTCCACTCAGCTCCTGCCCCCTGTGTTGTGGAAAAGATTACAGTGTGTGTTTGCATTCTTAATGTTTTTAACTCTTCAGGATCCAAACTTGAAAATAACTTCCTCAAGGAGTAAATCATAATATCTCATACATGTTTATTTTTATAATCAGTGATGAGTTTTTTTCTTCCCCAGGGTTAACATTATGATCTATGAATCACACTTCTCCTTTTTCAGAATAGAACCGCTGATTGTTCCCGCTTGTTTCATTTGTTTGTGTTTAGTCATTCAATGATACAGCTTGTCCATAAACGAATGAAGTGCAGAGGTTCAGCAGGCGTGTGTTTTCCCTTCAAATGACAGACTTCTTAGAAAGAGCCCTGGTGGCCTGAGTTTTGACTTGGATTCCCATTTTACATGAAACAAGACATCAGCCAAGGACAAAACAGTCTGCTCCCTTGGTACCATAAACTAAAGCCTCTTATATCTTCATATAAAAGTTAGAAAAATGTGTAGTGCTTGACTTGTTATTGATTTGTAGTACTTGGGTTTAAACACTAACTGTAATTGTGGTCTCTTGCGGCGCTGAGGCTGTTGTATCAGCAGGTGGGAGGAGGCAGACCTTTATATTTTAAATCTTCCGAAACTTGGCTCCCACTTCTCCATGTGTTTTCAAGGCCCTGGGCTGCACTGCTATCCTTTTTGTCAAGGCCATTTTGACTTCGTGGAATACATTACCTTAATTAGCAAGTCCACTGACATTAAACTTGTTATTTGACAGCCTTAATAAGGTATAACATGAACCGTGTAAGTCCACATGGAATTCCTATACTGTTTTTAAATCTTTTACCTTTGCCCTAAAACCAGCCACGGTATGTTGGAGTGAGGAGTCTCTTTGTTTTGTAAGTGACAAAGTGGACCTCGCTAAGGCCTGGTTTAGCATGTCCACACCAGGTGCAGATTATTTTGAGCCTGGTCGTGATATTTCAGCACATTTGCACACACACCGGCTACACTGGCTTTAAATAGTCCTGTACTCCCCATGTGGTTTATGTCAAACTTCATACACATTTAACTCCTACCATGAATCTCTTCATTATCTGATTAATAACTGCATGAAGTATGATGTTTATTTTACACTTAATCCATGCATTTCTATAGACTTCTATATGGCATTGGTTAAGCCATTAGCAGTCCAAGTACTTACTTTCTTTAGTTATGGTTAGTCCTGTCATAAATGTGCTTTAGTCCTGGTTTAGTCTTTAATATGGGAAGTACCGTCATCTAGTCATCTCTGAAAACAAAAGAGTCCTTGCTTATTCTTACCTTGTCCATGTTTAGTTAATGAGCATTGTGGCTTTAGACTTGTAGCAATGGACTATACAAACGTTTTTTGCTCATGGGAAATGTATTTGATCAAAAACTTTTGTCCAGTTGACAGAATTAGCTGTTGGCTCTTGGAAAACCCCATATTTGATACTTGGTATAAAAAGATTCTTTCCTCTTTAATGACTGAGATATTGCAAACTAGAGATTTACTGTATGGATGCTAGAATGATGAAGGGCTACAGTTGTTGAAGGGTATTTTCACCTGAGTGCCAGCCCGTAGGTCCCGCCCCTGGCAGCGTGTTGGCAATTCTCATCTTTCACACTGTTCTTTGGGCACGGCTGTCTGCCTCACACTTACAGTATTATATCCCCCTTCGCCAGGACAACTATCAGCTGAGGGGTGGAAGGAGTGCATAATGTGAGTTCTACTATAGCTGCCAAAACCTTAATCAGGTGCTTAACTGCCTAATGATGGATCTTTAATTCGGGATCAAAGTTTATTTGTGATAATATCTTGGATTGTTTTACTAATATAGGCTGAAACTGTACATGTGACAATGTACACAGGGATGTTAGAAGAGCTTGATTCTCATTCACTTTTTTATTACAGTCAAGTCATAATCCATTTTAAAAGTTTAAATTGTTTTGAATTCTGGTTCTTAGTTAACATGTGCATCTGCATTTCAATATCAAATACTCAGTTTTCTAATTTGTGAATAAATAGTTCTAGTTCTAGTTGTGTTGGTATAGAATCCTTTTTGTCTGTGATTGTACTTGTATTGTGTTGGATGAATTGTTTGTTTTTTGTAGTTCCTTTATTAGTTATAGTAGTTCGCCTAAGATCAGTCTGTCTGCTTCCTTGATAGAGGCTCTATCGTCTCATAGGCCTCTGTAGTGTAACCGTATGCTACTGGTGATTGCAGTCTATTCTTGTCAGACTGACGATGGATGGATTGTGTGATGTAAGCCTCTATTTTGTTCGTCCAGCCTCAGAGGGGTCACATTGTACCCCCTCAACCCTGGATGGGACTCTCCAACTCTCCTCTGCTTTGTCTAGTCCCGGTACTGAATAATATGATAAATGAATATTCCATAACTACATTTGTTATTGGGAACGTGAATGGGCCATGTTTTCTGGTTGGGAGGATGAGTTTGTTACTTTTTATTCACATTTCTGATGTGTTAATTTAGGATTTTTCTGTTACAATTAAGGTGACTGTGCCACTGTCACAAAGCAAGATGATCCCAGTAAACTAATTTTTAAATATACTGCATCTTTAAAAGGTCTGAGCTGCAACCACAAAAAGGCAGACTCAACTGATAACTAGCCATAGAAGTTATTAATTATACTCTATACAGCTCAAATCTTACATTATTACATAAAAATTGCAAAGAAAGTACCAACGATAAATATTGAGTCCCAAAGTATATTCTTCCAGTTTTGATATATTGAACAATAAGTTGATATTGTAATAGGAGGCCTAGTACTGACTACTTGCTAACGAAACATAAGTATAGTTTTCCAGTGATAATCCTGATGACTGGTTACACACTGTATTTTAGTCTTGTTTTGGCAATGGTTTAGCTTGGTGCACTCAAGACATTGTTGACTGTTGTTGTGAAAAGACTGGAATGAGACTTGGATGCATTGTTACTGACTTTTTATAGTCTCCTCCCACTCCCCTTGTTGTCGCCATCCAGCTGCTAAAACTCCCCTTAAAAAGACAATGCTTGCAAACAGAACATGTCATAAATATACAAGAGAATAGCCCATAATTCTTTCAAAATTCCTTTCACTTTTAATTATTTTTGCCTTTTTCTTTTCAGACGCGTTGCTGGCGGACCTGGAATCCACCACTTCACATATTTCAAAGCGGCCTGTCTTTCTCCCGGAGGAGACCCCCTACTCCATCCCAACTGGAGGGCACACGTATCAGGATGTGCCCCCTGTCCCACCTCCGCCCTCAGCTGATGCTTTAAATGGTTCTCTGATTGACCCGCCAGACTCACACCACTCCTCACAGCAGGTAGTGTCAACAAAAACCTTGTATTTCTCTACTGAGGCATGTTTCTAACTTATCCTCTGTAATGTCTAGTCTCTAGGCTCAGCACAGAAGAGCTCATGGTCCCGGGATAGTAGCAGCTCCCCTCTGTCTCACGGTGAAGAGGACCACGTTTACAGGTAGTAACAACATTTAAAAAACACTAAAATGGATGTTCCTTGTGTCTTATTGACCGTGCTCTATTTGTGTTCGTTTTAGTTTTCCAAACAAACAAAAGTCATCTGACCCCTCCACGGCAGCCATGACCTCAGCTCTGGGCAGTAACCTCTCTGAGCTCGACAGACTTCTGCTGGAGCTCAATGCTGTGCAGCAGAGCGCCCCCTCCTTTCCCACTACAGGTGCACAACAATGTTTATACTGATAATGCTGACGAGATTTACGCTTGGTGTTCTTTTTATTATTATTTGATAATAGTATAATACTTTTTCTTTAGCAGGTTTTGTACAGATCATCAAAGTTCAAAGTCAGGTTTATTGTCAAAAACCATATGTACATGTTGCACACACAGGAATTGAAATTGCAGTGCTCCCTAGGCCCACAGTGAACATGAAACATGTGATAAACAAGACAAATACAATGACTAAAACATCACATACACCTGTAGCAAAAGTACCGTAAAGTTGTATATAATACAAATGGGTAAAACACACAATGTGTAAGATAAGATAAGACTTTATTGATCTCACACAGGAGAAATTTACTTGCCACAGTAGCTCCAGGACAGTTTGAACAAGAAAGTGCATGCAGGCAAGAATGGGATAAAGTAAGTAATAATAAAAATAGTAATAATAATTAATAATAATAATAATAATAATAATAATAATAAATTTATTATTAACAACAACAACAATACAAACATCAACAAGGAGCGCATGGAAAAGAGGATATTGCACGTCTGGCCTATATAGTAGAGTTATACAGTCTGATTGCGGTGGGGATGAAGGATCTGCGGTAGCATAATAAAGCTCAAATGGTATCATTTAAGCAGCAGTGTCATTTAAGTGTAATTTAAGCAGCAGTGTCATTGGGGGAGGGAGGGCAGGGAGAGAGTTCAGCATCCTGCTTGGTGGATGAAACGGTCTTTCAGTCTGTTGGTCTTTGCCCTCTGTCTCCTTCCTGATGGCAGCAGACTGAAGAGGCAGTTGGATGGGTGGGTGGGATCACCCACAATGCAGAGGGCTTTGTGGGTGAGGCGGGTGCAGTAGATGTCCTGCAGGGAGGGGAGAAAGACACCCACGATTCTTTCAGCTGCTCTCACTCTTTGGTGTAGCTTTTTCCGACAGGACACTGTGTAGGTGCCATACCACAGAATGATGCAGCTGGTGAGGATGCTCTCTATGGTGCTTCTGTAGAAGGTGTGCATGATGGGAGCTGGGGCTCTGGCTCTCTTCAGCTCGCAGAGGAAGTAGAGTCGCCGTTGGGCTTTACTGGCCAGTGATGCAGTGTTCTTTGACCAGGAGAGGTCCTCAGAGATATGCACACCCAGGATCTTGGTGCTGCTTACTCTCTCCACAGCAGCCCCGTTGATGTTGAGGGGGCCGTGCTGTGTGTGTGCTCTCCTAATGTCTACGACAATCTTCGTCTTCTCCACGTTCAGGGAGAGGTTGTTGTTACTGCACCACTTGACTAGGGGCTCACCTCGCTCCTATAGTGTGCCTCATCGTCATTGCTGATGTGACCCAACACAGTTGTATCAGTCGCAGACTTGATGATGTTGCAGCTGTGTGACGGTGTGCAGTCATGGGTCAGCAGAGTGAAGAGGAGGGGGCTCAGCACACATCCTTGGGGAGCCCCCGTGTTCAGTGTGATGGTGCCGGAGGTGTTGCTGCCGACCCATGCTGCCTGCGGTCTTCCTGTCAGGAAATCCAGCAGCCAGTTGCACATTGAGGTGTTGATCCCCAGCTTGTCGAGTTGCTGGGGGACGATTGTGTTGAATGCTGATCTGAAGTCAGTGAACAGCAGTTTAACATATGAACCAGAGCAATATAATTATAAACAATATGGATACAGCTACCATATTTCTGAGCTAAGCCTTCTCAAAGCGTTCAAAAAAGATAATAAAATTAGCTAGAATTTTCATTATTACAGAATGATTCTCCATGATTTAGCTGGAGTTTTTTGTGTCCACAGAAGAGGCTGCTCCTCCTTTACCATCCTGCAGCATCACTCATTATGAGAATGGCAGTGGTCCGGAGATCATGGTGAGCCCCCCACCTCAGGATAAGCCCAAGAGGAATGGGACGAAAGAAGAGAGGCCCACTGTGGAGAGTTTACTGGACGAACTGGAGGGGTCAGTGCCATCGCCCAGGTAGACGCTCTTAACATGCACATCATAACACTGTGCATATTTAAGAGGATCTGTCTATTTCCTTTCTTTGCTGTTTAGTTAGTAAAAATCTGAGTACAGCTTTTTTGTAAAGGTGCAACTTTTCTGGTTGATGGTTCACTACCTGTTTGTCTTCATGGAGATGCTATTGCCTTGTCTGAAACATTCCATATAAATTTACCTATCTCCACTAAGAAATGCAGATAACTCCCATCAGACCAAGTTACTGGTCATATCAGTGGAGAGGTGACCCCACTTACTGTAAGAATGCTTCTATAATATTTGAGTAATATTTTTGCATTTATTCAATTAAGTGTATACAAGTTTGATACCATACTATGAAATATTCTATTCAGTCATTTTATTTATATTAAAGGCATGCACATTGAACTTTATCAGACATAATCAGTAGTCATAATCAGTTTTTCCACACACATGAAGAAAAGGAAAAAAAAGCCAACACTGTTGAATATTGAGGGCAATATGAAAAAATGCTGGGCTCTCCACCAGAAAAATTGCACACAACATGCTGTTCATTTTAAGAATAATGGTTAGTGTGATTTGTTAAAGAAACTGAGCGTAAGTGTCAACAGTATGAAACATTGTAATTGCCCAAATGCTATTTTAAGTATAATTGTCTTCAGTTGGCCTTCAATATGCCAGTTTGAGATTCAAAGCTATTGACTTTTGTTCCTCTGCTGCTCAACGGCGGTTCACATTTCTATCTAAATAAGGTTTCTATGATTGCCCATAATGATATACCCCATTTTAATTTTTGTCTTCCAGCCCCTCCTCTCACCACAGTGATTTGGACACACCCTCTCAGCAGCAAGCCCGAATCTCAGCCTCCTGCGCCACAAGAGAGCTAGATGAACTCATGGCTTCTTTATCTGATTTTAAGGTACAAAATCCACTCAAAATCTCACTATCTCATTGCTGTTCTTCTCCTTTAGTCCTTCTTATTTCTGTCTTTCTCTGTCCTCTCTCCAGCCCAGTTCTTTGGGCTCTGTGCTCGACCCAATGGGACCCTGCTCCAGCTCTCCCCCTCATCCTCCAGTGTCTCCACCTTTCCTAAACCTGATCAATACTTCCAGCTGTGCGTCTCCTCCATTTCCTGGTTTTGAACTTCATATAGATGAAGATGGTCGAGATGGCAGCATGAACTGCCCTCCACAACCTATTAGTCCTAGGTCCTCTATTTCAGCAACCAGCGAGTTGGATTTAGACAGTGCTATAGACGTCTCTGCTTCCATGCTGTCATCTCAAATGAAAAATCTTTTAGTGCTTTCTCAATCCACTCCCAACTCAAATCTGCTAAGAAGTAACTCCAGCTCTTCCAATACTACAACTACTACTCCTTCAATGACCTCTGTAAATACAGTTTTGGATCATAAATCCTCAAAGTCGCCAAGTCCATCTGTAGAAAGAGTGTCACCTTTGGCTGTGGAGAACAAGACCTCCATTTCCAATCATGATTTGAATTACTCAAGTCCAAGTCCATCTAAAAACCTAACTCCGCCCACATCGTCCCCAAAGACACTCTCACCTCTGCCCGCTGTCCCTCTACTATCAACATCACCATACAATGGTGGTAATCCCTCTTCTGTGGTTTTTGGTAGTCCTTCAGTGCCTTGTATACATGGTGTAGAGCCAGAGCCTCCTTCAGCACAGCACGCTGAGCCATCTTTGGATGATGAATTAGACAAGCTTTTAGCAATGAGTTTTGCCCATACCAATATAGAAGATCCCCAATTGAAAATGGATGCCCCGTGTTTAGGAACAGGGATGGTACATGAAGAACTCATTCTGCCTATGGATAGAAATAGTTTACAGCCGGATACTTTTGCTAGTACCACTAATACTGTCACAGATGAATCTGTGGATGGGAATGGGGAGTTAGACTGGGCCGATGAGGAGCTTTCCATGTCCTTCCATGACGGGACTCTGACACCGTACACGGAGAGACTCTACACAGATGGCAGCATGACCCCACTGACTGAGGCCAGCTGGATGGATGAGTGCATGACCCCCTCCTCTTGTCCCGGAACCCCAGACGTGGCACTGGACCTGCCTCTCATGCACTCTCCAAATATAGACCGGGTGTCTGCCTCTGGACATGTATGCTCAGCATGGCCTCGTTTGTGTGCACTTCGAGTAACAGTTTTGCTTTTTAAACTAAATATTTTACAGAATTTTGTTTGGAGTGCACCTATTCTTTTAGTGGAATAAATTATCACATTAACCTTTTCTAACCTCTATTAGACCCAAAGCATTTTACATCATTCACACTCCCACATTCAAACAACCTCCAGATTAGTAGGATGAAGGCAGATACAGTGGTACCTCACCTTACGAAATTAATTCGTTCCAGAAGTGGTTTCGTAACGTGAATATTTCGTAAGTTGAGTAGCTATTTCAATGGAAAAGGCCTGATCCGTTCCAAGGTGTTTTTTTTTAATAGTGTAACATTTTTTTTATAGTGTAACATTGTGTTCTGCGTCCTGATTGGAATAAACCAGGTCTAGACCAGAACTAAACCAGGTCTAAACCTGGATTATCCCGGGACATGGCAGTGCCGTTGGAGGAGCGCGTTGCTCGTGTCTCCGCGCTCCTTGCGCGTTCCGCGCTAGAGCTAAGAGGCCGAGAAAGACGCTCTTTCAGCGGGAATAAGATCGGGGCGGGGCGGGTTCTGGTTCTATGTGACTTCCAGAGCCGGGGGGCTGACACTGTGAGCTAACAGGCTGAGAAAGGAGACCGTGGGGTCTCGCTCGGGGCGGGCTCTGCTTCTATGTGACTTCCAGGTCTAGACCAGAACTAAACCAGGTCTAGACCAGGTCTAAACCAGGACCGGATCAGGTCCAGACCCGGACCAAACCGGGACCAGACCAGGATTAAATCACCCCGTGCTCGGCCCGCGCGGGCGGGCAAGCCAAGCCGCACAGGCCCGCGGCCTCGAAGGGGAGGCACGGCCTGGGCGCCGCGGCTCCATCCTGCGCCGTGTCGATGTCGCTTTTTGATCCTTCGATGTCGGCTCTTCCTATCATTGTGAAGCAGGATTCACCAAGCGTTGGATTGTTCACTCACTAATAGGGAACGTGAGCTGGGTCTAGACCGTCGTGAGACAGGTTAGTTTTACCATACTGATGATGTGTTGTTGCAATAGTAATCCTGTGTCTCCGCTCCCCTCGCGCGTTCGGCGCTATATTGAGCCGTGTCTACCCCCACGCTTCACTATCAACACATTCTATTGAAAATCTATGAAAGTTCGAGTGTTCAAACGAGAGAAATGCGAGAAAAGCCCAACTCCAGTCTGAGAAAAGCGTAGAATGTGTGTGGTGAGGCATTTACAGCCCTAAAACATGTAGAACAATTGCAAAATACAAAGTTGTCCTACCTCGCGCACCTCTCCCACTGCGGGCCACCTCTGGAACCTAACCCCGTGTGTGTTGATAAAGTGTATTTACATTTTGGGGCGTGCATCTGAGCGCGCATTAATTGATTTTTTGAGATTTTGCGTTTCGTAACTTGAATTTTCTTTCATATCTAGAGACCAAAATTTGACGTGAAGGCGTTTCGTAACTTGGATTTTTCGTATGTAGGGTCTTTCGTAAGGTGAGGTACCACTGTACATTAGCCTGTCAAAGAATATAGATTAAATTGAGTTTTTTGTTAATGATAATTTATACTTTCTTGTTGAAAGGGAAATTGTGACTAATTTCATGTTTTAACATAAACAAACAAACCAGGCAATACAGTATTTAGTAGTAGACTAACCTGTACAAAGAGTAATTATGGCAAGTTTTTACACAGAGACAAAATGACTTGTACTTAAGGCTCAGCATGAACATTGTGCATGTTAAAGACTAACGGCTACAAAAAAAAAAAAAGGCATCATGTGAAGTTTTTAGATGCCATATACGCAAATAAAGTGTATGCATATATAATCCAACTGACAGCATTTTGGCCAATGCTTGTCCGACTTGCCTCACCTGCAGTCAAAGATGCCTGCCTTGTTCTTCATGTTTGGAAATTTCTATTGTAAAACCGTCACCGTTTCCTCTCAGTTAAAGTCGGTGATTAGGCGCACCAAGGAAACCTCAAACGTGCACCCCATGTATCGAGATGGCGTCCTGCGGCGCAAAATGGGACCTATCCTCGTGAATAAAAACTCGTCCCAGGACCGTCTCATTGAGGAGCTCCAGGGAAAACTTGGGATTGGTCGCTCGGAACGAAACCGGCGTAAACAAGCAGACGACTGGCTCACGGAAGGTGTGGTAATCACCTCCAAACCACAGCGTTTCCGACCTGAGGGGGCCAATAGTGATGTCGATAAGGTTTGCTCCGGCAGTGTGCCCCAAAAATGTCCACCTTTCACTTTTACTGTTCTTTTTCTGTTCCTCTCTGTTTCTCTTTTCCTTTTCTTCAGATCATTATCCCCCCAGAGTCACCTGTACCAGTCCGTAAGGTCCTCCCTCCCCTCTCTCCCCCCGCCCCACGTCGCCCCCCAGTTACAGAAGAACCAAAGAGAATCCTGGTGCAGCACCAACCTATTCCAATCCCTCCTCCACCTCCTCTACCTCCCTCTGCTCCTCCACAGCCCATTATTCACATCCCAGAGCCAGTCCCAGCCCCCCCACGGCCTGTGAAAATCCCCTCCCCTCCACCAGCCCGTGTACAAGAGCCACCTGCCCCCAAATCAGACCCTCTGCCCCCTGTGTTCATTGCCCCACCACAGCCTGTCCCACCTGCGGACCCACCTGCACCACCTAAGGTCCTGGTGTCTGTAGCCTGCCAGACCGAGTATGACCCAATCTTCCCACCAATGCAGGCATGGACCTCCCAGCACTCTTTTCCATGTTTGGTTTTCACAAAAATGCTTTCATAATCATATACCAAGCAGCAGAGTTGGGAGATGTATTGTTACAAGTTTATGTTGACAAACAATACTGAGTAAATCGTTAATGTTTAGAGACCAGTGCATTAGAGATTTGATTATGAAGATTTTGCAGTGATTTTCTTATGCTATAAATCTTGGTACAGTTATAGTGAATTATGCAAATGGCTTATTGGCTGATTGCAGACTCAGTTTTTTGTTAATCAGAAATGCCTGCCCCTAAAAAGCAAGATATGAATGTACAGAATGATAGAAAAACATGAAGTCCTCTTTTTAAATTTTCAGATAATGGCCCAAGGCAAAGGTGTCCCCGGTGGACCTCCAACTCAGGTGAACAAGCTGGACAACATGCTGGGCAGCCTGCAGTCTGACTTGAATAAACTGGGAGTGCAAACTGTAGCTAAAGGAGTCTGTGGAGCCTGCTGTAAACCTATTGTGGGACAGGTGAGAGATTGCAAAATTACATCTTGGCATGCCCATATTATACTTTTCACAAGTGACTGATAGAAGGCTTGGTTTGATAATTGTTATGGAAACCTAACTTCTTCACTCATTTACAGCTGTCTCAACTTCTCCTTAAAGGGTTAGTTGTTGTTTTTTTTTATGTGAATCTGTATGGCATCCCCTTCGGCAGTAAACATCCACTTACAAGTGAACAGGCTAATAATACTAATAGGCGCACAGTGATACGAATCAACAGAAAATGGCACCAAGCGAATTAGACTTCTGACTTTTTCGTGTGCAACTGTTTTGTGACGCAAATATCACTTTTTGGACAAATATTGTTTTGAGAAGAAAAACGAGCTTTATTAACTGTCCCCGCTAACTTTGCCGGACCTACTTTTGTCAGCTACAGAACCAGAGCAGAACTCGGCTCAGAGGACACTGTCAGCGGTAAGTCAGTGTTAATGCACAACACTGCTGAAGGGGATGCCATACAGATTCACATTTAAAAAAAAAAAAAACGAACTATCCCTTTAAAGGTCCTATATTACACAAAATGGATTCTTGTGAGCTTTAAGACATGTTCTAATGTAGATGTTTTGTTTCATTCACACATGTTTGAGTAATCCTTCATTATTATTAGTCTGTCTACATCTCCAAAGCTCAAAATGCTCTTTTACGACTTGTGATGTCATGAAGCTGTAGTTTTCACGTTAACGGCTACCTTTTATCTTTAGTTTAATAAAAATTGGCAATTCCAGGGCTGAAATTATCCAAATTATTCTAGTGAAGGTGTATGGAGTTTAAACACAGTGGAGCACTTCCTGTATTGCCACATGACATATAAGGTGTTTTTCCATTTGAGAGAAAAACAGTCTAAATATGCAGAGTCTTGTGTGTTAAACATGTGTAAATGAAACAAAAATAATTCCAGGTATGTTTTTGATGAGGACCCAACATTATAACATAATATGGGCATAATATGGGCCCAATATGGGCCCTTTAAGTATGAACAGTTTTCCCTTTGTCTTTAGGTGGTGACTGCTATGGGCCGGACATGGCACCCTGAACACTTCGTTTGCACACACTGTCAAGAAGAAATTGGCTCCAGGAATTTCTTTGAACGTGAAGGACAGCCCTACTGTGAGAAAGACTATCACAACCTTTTCTCCCCACGCTGTTACTACTGCAATGGCCCTATCCTTGATGTGAGTTTCTTTCACTTAAATGTTTCTATGTGGACTGATGTCTTGGGCTTTACCTCTAATTTACACACTTTGGTTCTGCAAAAATTATGAATTAAGCATAAGGAATGTTGGGTGGTAGTAGCTCAGTTGTTACTCTTGCCTAAAAATGTGAAACTGTATAGCTCACACATATTTAAGATGGTTTTGTTGCTATCCATATTTAAAGGTGCAACTGTTAATTCTATAATGATTATTTATGTTTTAATATGTTTGCATTGTGATTTTAATGTATTTCTTATTCTGTAAATCACTTTGAACTACTTTGTGTACGAATTGTGCTGTACAAATAAACTTGCCTTGCCACTATGTAACTTTTTGGTTGAGGGTCTGTCACCTGCTTTTTTCTATGGATAAGTCATTGCTCTGCCTGGAATCTTCCACAGTATGACATTAAACAGCTCTGCCTGACATTTATTACATTACCGGTGGTTTTATAGCTCAAAAATACCTAGAAAAACAGGCATTCTGATTGTGAACAGGGTTGCTTTGCCAAAGATCTGACCTGTAACTTAGTCTGGTTTGGTCTCAGTGAAGACAGAAAGGTTTAATGCCATACTGTGAAACATTCCAGACAAAGCAATAACATCTCTGTGGAGAAAAGCATTTGACATTTCATCCAGGATCAGCTTTAACAATGTTTTGTTGTTTTTAGAAAGTTGTAACGGCATTGGATCGGACATGGCACCCTGAACACTTCTTCTGTGCCCAGTGTGGATCCTTCTTTGGCCCAGAAGGTACTACAGAACCCCCTACACCACAGAATCCGCTTGATCGCGCTTTACTCACCATCTCCTGTTTTTGTTTAGGGTTTCATGAAAAGGATGGGAAGGCCTATTGCAGAAAGGATTACTTTGACATGTTTGCACCAAAATGTGGTGGCTGTGCTAGAGCCATTTTGGAGAACTACATTTCAGCTCTAAACAGTCTTTGGCATCCGGAATGTTTTGTCTGCAGGGTTTGTATTTGATAAGATACTTTAAAGGTATATTGTGTAACCTTTCAGGTGGAAAGTACCTCAAATGCTTTTCTCCATGGAGATGATACTACTTTGGAATGTTTCACAGTATGATTTTAAACCTTTCTATCTTCAGAGAGACCAAACTAGACCAAATTACAGGTCAGATCTGTGGAGAGGCAACCCTGCTCACAGTCAGAATGCCGGTTTTCCTAGGTGTTTTTCAGCTATAAATTAGTAAATGTCAGGTAGAGCTGTTTACTGTCATACTGTGGAACATTCTAGAGAGAGCGATGACATCTCCATAGAAACAAGCAGATGATGGACCCCACACGAAAAATGCTAGTGTACCTTTAAAAAATGTAGTATTTCACCATCAATTCCACCATCACATAATAATGTGAAATTATTTCTCTTTTGCCCTTAGGAGTGTTTCACCCCGTTTGTAAATGGCAGTTTCTTTGAACACGATGGCCAGCCGTACTGTGAGGTGCACTACCATGAGCGCCGTGGGTCTCTGTGCTCTGGATGTCAAAAGCCCATCACCGGACGCTGCATCACGGCGATGGGCAAGAAGTTCCACCCTGAGCACTTTGTCTGTGCCTTCTGCCTCAAACAGCTCAACAAAGGCACTTTTAAAGAACAGAATGACAAACCCTACTGCCACGGCTGTTTTGTCAAGTTGTTTAGTTAAAGAGGAGAAAGCACGAGAGCCTTTACTACAGTTAAGGTGGCATTTAGAGAGGCAGTTGTCAGAGAAGGTCGTCTGTGATTTTTGAACGTGAGAATTATGTAAGGGTCAAGTCTATTTCCCACAAAGATAAGGTGGTAAATCATTAAAAATCTTGAAGCGTCACAAAATATAGATTTTTTTTTTAAACCAACAGAACTATATTCAGCCCTCATGGCTACCAGCAACATAATAGTCAGGGTGGTATATAACCACTTTTAATACTGACTGTTGTGGGAAGTCTGTGTATGGACTGCCATATTTAAGCAATATAAATGAGCTTGAGAGTGATTAATACAAAACTATAGATTTTCACCTAAATATTTTTTCAAGATTTTTTATCATCTTTATGACACCCAGAGATTTTGTCTTTTAATTCTTTTTACTTGGCAGTGAAACACTGTAAAGGTGTGTGTTTGATATTGCTCACTGGTTGAGTGTCCTTTTAGAGCTGATTAATGTTTTTATTTCTCTCTTTTGGTGTATACTTGCACAAAACTAGCTATTTCTGATGACTTTTTTTCCAGTCATTAGGAAGCAGTGGTTTAGAATTGGTCGACTCTTTGGGCCAATTTGTCTCACATCATCCATGGCATTTTAAGTATAAATCAGTTTTAACATACAAATATATTTGCAGTAGATCTATACAAACATAATGGTGAATCTGCAAAAACCATTCCTGTTTTCAGCTCTTTGACAGTATCTCATGTATTACTGTGATGTGAAGTTACAAAACGTGGGGCTAGCCTCTGTATACTTTCATGTTTCTGTACATAAAACATTATCTGAACCACTCATTTAGGCATAACAAAGTGTTATCATAATCAAGTGATATTTAAATAACACTATTGCCCACTGTGTCAGAAGTCTTTGACAGCTGTTGTGTACAATTGTGTAAATTTATCAGTATCATGTCTAACAAACAACACTGGGAAATTTAGTAATGAACTATTACTAAAGAAAATCTCTATAATATTTTGATTTTGTGTGTGAGTATATTAAAAAGCAGGCATCAAAATTAAAGCGTGGTGGCCTTTTCTATTAAGTGGTTGGTTAATTTCTCAGTATATGGGCAACGTCTACTGTATAACTCTGGGTCTATTATTATTACTTCTATAATGCATTCAGTATTGGACCTGTTTTATGTTCAGGGACTTCTGGAGCCTAATTTTTTTCCTCAGTTTATTTAAACAGACAGGTGATAATGGTCTTTAAGGTCTTGGTGGGTTGCTATTAACCAAAGCCATATGCATTTTGGTTGCTTTTTTTGTTTAAGTGTGTCCTGTCTTTCCTTTGGGGTTGATTGTTAATAGATCTGTATAGTAAGATTTCTCACCTTTACACCAATTATGCAATAAATCCTTTTGCTATTAAATCAGTGTGTTGTGCATTAATTGAGGAATTGACCACAGATTGCTAAAGATAAACACATTGCATTTAATATTATATTGTATGTTTTATTATATCCTCCTGGGATCTGAAGAAAAAAAAGTGTACCTAAATTATTATTTTAATTTTCTATTTGGAGGTAAATTAACACCTTAGCATTTCCATTTTGTTCATTTTATTTTTATTCATAATGTTGTAACATGCCCTCTGTAATGGATGTCGGGGACATTTTGGTGTTAAATCCACGTGAAGTTAACCTAACAAAAACTTTTTCTTTTTAATCATAGTGCTGCCACAAAGTAGAGTCTCAAAACAATTAAAAGATAGACTGGTTAACTCTATGTCCACTATAAAGGACACAAATGAATGGGCCGGGTCTCAGGAGGATATGACATATTTTGCACTGTAAACTTTACTGACAGAAGAAGAAAAACTGTCCAACATATCCGTAATTCAGACCCTGAGCAGTAGGTGGCGACAAAGCGAAAATTCCTGGAGGCTCTAATTGGTCAAAGCTCCACACGTCACACCCGGAAGAATGACAAGAGTGTTTATTGATATTTTATGAGAAGCAGAGGTAAGTCTATTTTGTCTATTGAATCTAAATAAGTTTTATAATATTGTCACATTTTCACACACGATAAAGTCTGTTTTCCAGAAAAGTAATCTTTAAAAAAACGTACAACAACGAAGAACGACTAGAAAATACAGTTAAAGTACAGTGAACTTTCATTGTTTTCATGTTCTTTGTTCATACAAATCCATGGATTCAGCCATTATATATATGTATATATATATATATATATATATATATATATATATAATCGGTTTCAAGGACAGTGCATTTTAGCAAAATACACGTTTTGTCAAAAGTACCTAGTTTTCACAAAATACTTCTGGGTTTCTTATTTAGATGTAGGCAAGAGAACCTTTATTTGTCCCACACTGGGGAAATTACGATGTTGCAATGCAAAGTTTAAGAACAGTAAGAGAATTTAAACAGGCACTTATATACAATGCACCATCTGGACAGGATAAATAGCAGATAAAGTGACTTCAGCGTGTTATACAGGTAATTGCATTGTGTTACAGTATTGCTCATGCGTACTACAGGTGGATGATGACACATGTACAGGGCTAACATTGTTCACTGTACAGCCTGACAGCAGCAGAAAGGAACCTCTCTGTTTATGAATCTCTTATGATGTATTTGTGTTTTAGTTGAGACAAACTTCTAGATATTTACTTAAACCTCTGTTACTGTGTATGTATGTATGTGTGTGTGTGTGTGTGTGTATATATATATATATATATATATATATATATATATGAGTCTGTCTATAGTGTTCCCACCCAGCAAAGATCCACCCCATACTTAACATTTATTATTATTTTTGTTCAAAGCTTGACTGAACCACCATAATGGCATCCTATTTTGATGAACACAATTGTGAGCCCACCAATCCAGAAGAACAGTATCGTCAAAATGCTTTACTTGAACTTGCCAGGTACTTATCATGGTAACACAAACAATAATTAGGACATTATGAACAATAACTAATGCTTTTTTACAATTCCAGGTCCTTGATGCAGGGAGTTGATTTGTTTGACTCAGGTTTTGACTTGATTGATTGGGACCACAGACTCCCTCCTCCTGCTGCCAAAGCTGCTGTTCAAACTCTGCCTGCTGTTGTCATTTCCCCAGAACAATCAGGTGCCTTAAATATACACATAGTTTATTATCCATCCATCCATCCATCCATCCATTTTCTTCCGCTTATCCGGGGCCGGGTCGCGGGGGCAACAGTCTAAGCAGGGACACCCAGACTTCCTTCACCCCGGACACTTCCTCCAGCTTCTCCGGGGGGACCCCAAGGCGTTCCCAGGCCAGCCGGGACACATAGTCCCTCCAGCGTGTCCTGGGTCTTCCCCGGGGCCTCCTCCCGGTGGGACATGCCCGGAACACCTCCTGAGGGAGGCGACCAGGAGGCATCCGGAACAGATGCCCGAGCCACCTCAGCTGGCTCCTCTCAACGTGGAGAAGCAGCGGCTCTACTCCGAGCCCCTCCCGTGTGACTGAGCTCCTCACCCTATCTCTAAGGGTGTGCCCAGCCACTCTACGGAGGAAACTCATTTTGGCCGCTTGTATCCGCGATCTCATCCTTTCGGTCATTACCCAAAGCTCATGACCATAGGTGAGAGTAGGACCGTAGATTGACCGGTAAATTGAGAGCTTCACCTTTTGGCTCAGCTCCCTCTTCACCACAACGGTCCGGTACAACGACCGCATCACTGCCGACGCTGCACCGATCCGCCTGTCAATCTCACGCTCCATCCTCCCCTCACTCGTGAACAAGACCCTGAGATACTTGAACTCCTCCACTTAAGGCAAGGACTCCCCACCCACCTAGAGAGGGCAAGCCACCTTTTTCTGGTGGAGAACCATTGCCTTGGATTTGGAAGAGCTGATTCTATCCCAGCCGCGCTCGGCTGCAAACCGCCCCAGTGCACAGTTTATTGTTTATTATTATTATTATTATTATTATTATTATTATTATTATTATTATTATTATTTTATTATTATTACAAAATGACAAAGTTATACAGTATAGCAAAAATATTAAGCATAATTTAGCAAATAACTTGTAAATGGGACATCCCATAACAATTAAAATACAGATAATACATGTTACAAATTACCTTCATACATATCTATTTAATTTCTTATTAAAACCTTTCCTAAGAGACCAAGAGATATCGACTCTCTTTTTCATTCAGAAAAACATTTGCTCCCATTCAGGTATTTCTGTTATTGTATTGTATTACTATATGGAATAAATAAACCATACCATACCAATTATAGCCTTTCCATGTTAATCTTTTCCTGCCTTTGTTTCTGTATACTTTAGATTGCTTTTTATTTAGACTTTATTGATTAACTTTGATTAACTTTATTGATCCACAAGGGAAATTCCTTGGACACAGTAGCTCACACATCACAATATATTATAATAACAAAGAGAAAAAATATAAATAGTAACAATAAATTTTAAATAAGTAGCAAAAATAGCAAGGGACTGGTGTCAAATAAGGCATAATTATATAAATGTATATGTATAAATTAAAAAAAAGAAATAAAAATATATCTCACAAGAGGTTATAAAGAAGTTTAACATTTATATAGTTTTGTTGCTTGTTCCTATTTCAAAGTTTCTGCTTTTGAGGTAATTACAAACCATGATTTTGAATAATTAATGCTTCTCTTTGTTTCACAGATAAAGGTTTAAAGTGTCCAGTTTGTTTGTTGGAGTTTGAGGAACAAGAGACAGTTCGAAAAATGCCCTGTAAACATCTCTTTCACTCAGGCTGCATTCTTCCCTGGTTAAAAAAGGTATCGGTTCACCCATTATACTGGACGCCATACACATACTTTAAAGATGCACTATGTAACTTTTTGATTGGGGGTTGTTCCAGAGTATGACATTAAACAGCTCTACCTTACATTTATCCAATTACAGGTAGTTTTATAGCTCTACTTAGAAAAACAGGGATTCTGACTGTAAGTGGAGTTGCCTCTCCACAGATCTGACCTGTAACTTGGTCTGGTTTGGTTTCCATGATGATAGAAAGGTTTAATACCATACTGTGAAACATTCCAGACAAAACAATACCATCTTCATGGAAATAAGCTTGAAATTTGACAGACCCTCCTCCAGAAAGGTTACACAATGCACCTTTAAAACAGCTGTTAATGGGAAAATGTATAGTAGGGACACGCTTTCTAACACTATATGTAAGTACCTATTTTTGGAGACGCAAACTACACCACATTTGTATGGAAGCACCATAGTCTGTATACGTATATAAATGGACATAGCTAATGGGCTAGTCGCTGCGTTCTATGTAGCAAGTTTGCATGTAGTTCTTCTGACTCCTTCTGACCCTGGCTCCCATTGACTTGACATTGGAGTGGCCCTTCTCTGTTTTGTTTTTTTTTTCGCTATTTTTTCTATCACCAAAATCCTATTCATAATATGGAGCCTGGCTCCAAATTTGCTCCTGTAACTGCAAGCATCACAAGCTTCATTTTAGTGGCGCTGAACATTCGCTTAGCCCACTTTTTTATACAGTCTATGGGAAGCACAGTGAAAAAACTAGGTACAACTTCAACGTCGAGAGTTACTACAGAGGTTTAAAATACAAATATTTGAAAGCTAACCATGAAACCCCCGCACGGTAATGACATTTTACTTTCTTCTTCACTTCTGAACAAACCAGAAGTAAAAAAAAAAAAAGAAGTATAAACTCTGTATGTATGTTGTTTTTTTGATTGTTTTACTTTTTCCTTAGACCAACTCCTGTCCACTTTGTCGTCATGAATTACCAACAGATGACCCTGACTATGAGGAGTTCAAAAAAGACAAGGTTAGTAGAGCGTACTGTACAGAGCAGTAGACAGAGGGTGGACGAAGTGGTCTTTTGTCCCAGGTCCCAAGGTTTTATGGGCCCAGAATTTGACCCTCTTCCTATTAATTTATATTAGAGTTGGGGCCCATGTGGTGCTTCTTGCCCTGGCCTTCCAAGTTTCTGTCGACGGGCCTGATACTGTATACAATTTTACCTCCAAATACTTTTATACAGAGATCATTTCTACTTTTGAATAAGATTTATGAATTATCACATCTTTTTTTTTCAGGAGAGAAGACGACAAAGGGAGCATAGACTAGAGGACCTTCACGGAGCTATGTACACTTGACCTGACTGTGGGAGTACAAGCAATTCAAAACTTTTAAAAAGACTTTTGATACAATTGTTTAGGAAAAAGATGTAACTACTGTTCTGTCAAATCCTCTAGTAAATGGTTGTTATAATACAGAAAGATAAGTTTAAACATTTCTACTTTGTATAAAAATATTAATTTTAATTGTTCAAATGCAACAAAATGTCTTCTGGACCAAAAATTAAGTTAATCCACCCATGTTGTGTAATAAAAATTTTATAACATAATTTGTCTGTTTGGTGTGCAAGGAAGAGTCCACATGTCTGCTAATAATTTATAGTTTTTATTTCATTTATTTGAATATAAATCTCTTTCAAATCAAAATACCTAAATCAGACAAATCATACATATTTACACAATTTATAAAAGAAATGAATTATCCAGGTTATTGAGGGATATTTTCCACTGCTCCATTCTTCAGTGGTTAATTTACAGTTGATGTGACTGCATTTAAAAAGACAAGAACAGATCAAGCATCTGTAATAACTTAGTAATAAGACGTACTGAAATTTAAAAAATACGACAGTTTGGCCTGTTGCTGAAATTGTTTCATTCAAGCTGCCATTTTAATTTTTTGAACAACAGTTTGCTAAACTAGAAAAAAAAAGTCAAAACTTTAATTAAAAACAAAACAAGAACATTTTAAAACATTCTCCCCGCACCATATGTGTGTAAGGCTGAAACAGTCCACTGAAAAACCAGACCATAGTGTTTTTGGCAACAAATGTACAAGAAAAGGTCTCTATTGTATCTTATTGACACAACCTGTGCACAGTAAAAACAACTGAAAAGATTTGGATGAAAAAAGAGAAACTGAACCCTGAACTGACACATGACACATTGTAGATCCTCCATTGTATCTAATACGGTTCCTTTTTATGAATTAAATGTTGACATAACAATCCACAGTAAATAAGAGGTAGGCAACATCACTTATATTACTATTGCTGGCATCCAAGGTTTTTAAAATGGTGTACACAAGTGGTTCTCAAAACTCTCATATGAAGGTCCATGCTCTCCAATCTGATCCAGATCTTTAATGCTTCCCTGTTAGCAGCCCTATTCGGCCAACTTTGATGAAAAGGCCATTCATGAGGGAAAAAGGTGAACTATGTCTATGACAGTCCAAGTGCATCAGAGTGGACATTTATCCATTTGTGTCTATCTTTAAACTTTGGAGATCAATAAAAATAATCTTAATACAATAACCATTTCATTTAACAAAACTGCCTTAAAATTGCTTTACCTTCAATTTTTTATCTTTTAATCTGTTGATTTAAGTAATTTAAAGGCATATAATACCATTTTTAAGCAGACAACAGTTTAAAAACCATTGGTTTAACTCAATGACTGGTCTTAATACTATAGACAGTATGATGAGAAAATTAGCATGTTGAAAAACACCAAGAGATGGTATTTATATTTAATTCATGGCAGTAAATCATGTTAAATTGGCAAAACAACACACACACACATACACACCTCAATGTATTTGTATAATCATGCCACTGTATTAAACATATGGCACAAATAGATTTGGAAAATAAGGCTTCCAAGGGTCCAGCCTGGAATATTCAAAATAAAAATAAAAACTTAAGATCAAATTGTCTTCAATGGAGGTCACTTAAAATAAACCTGCTGAGATTAAAAAAAGAAGAAGAAAAAAAGCCCCATTAAAAAAAAGGCAATGTCTTCTTTACCAGTAGAAAATGACACAACGAATCAGACAAATTATTATGCTGGATGTGAATATGTAGTATGAAGGGACTTGAAAAAGCATGCATTAGAAGAACAGCATTATAGGAAAAAAAATAAAAATGCATGAAATTATCAATAGTCAATACTTGTAGATTTGAATTCAGCAGTTATCAAAATAAAAATAAAAACTTAAGATCAAATTGTCTTCAATGGAGGTCACTTAAAATAAACCTGCTGAGATTAAAAAAAGAAGAAGAAAAAAAGCCCCATTAAAAAAAAGGCAATGTCTTCTTTACCAGTAGAAAATGACACAACGAATCAGACAAATTATTATGCTGGATGTGAATATGTAGTATGAAGGGACTTGAAAAAGCATGCATTAGAAGAACAGCATTATAGGAAAAAAAATAAAAATGCATGAAATTATCAATAGTCAATACTTGTAGATTTGAATTCAGCAGTTATCAGGTATTAAAATGTGCAGAAATAAAATAAAAATAAAATAAAAATGTGTTGCTTGATTGGTTGAGGCTGTACAACAATAGCATATTTATGACAAAAATAAGTACCAACTATTGACTTACACACATTCAATAAATCTACCTACTACAAAAACTTAAAACTTTCATTCATAAAAGTGTGCCGTGCAGCAAGAAGCAAAAGGCCAAAAAAAGAGGTGGGACAAGCTATAAGGAATGTCATATTTGTACCCACATCAGTTAAGATTTGCAAAAAGAGGACATTTGTATTGTAAAAAAAAATCATTCATGATTTTAGATTAGAACTTTAGCTCCAGACATTCAGCTGTAGTGGCAACGCTGAATGCCATGAGGCACCACCAGGGGGTGTCAGACAAAACTGTGCGGTTACCTTGTCATGCTGCAACATAAAGCTACAACATGGGAAACATTTGGAAATATTTTTAAAAATCCTTTGAACTTTGGCTGCAAACATTCAGCTGTAGTCGCAAGACTGAATGTCGTTGGCCAACACTAGCAGGCACCAGATATACCTTATTTTACTATACATTATTACCTTCTCATGGTGCAACACAAAGCTACAACATGGCTATGCTTTCAGGAGTACAGTTGAGATGTGTGGATGTGCTGCTGCCTCCAGGGGATTTGAGACCTTTAGTGGCCCCTCCCAGCGCCCCTCTGGACCCAGGCCCCATCATGACCCCCGGGCTGTGGTGATGAGTCTGCTGGAGGCCAGCCATGAGGGTCTCACTAGTGACGGTGCCAAACTCATAGGTGAAGGTCCCATAGAAGACCAGGATGTCCACGGTGAAAACCCACTCGCAGATGGCAGCGGCGTGCTGAAGCACAAAGCTCTCATGGATGAAAAACATACCACCTGAGAAAGGGCCGGTTAAGAAAGATATGTACAAATTAGCCTTAATGGAAAAGTAACGTTTTTTTTTACAATTTGAGCCTTATTTCGGTAATAAAACAAGTTGTTTTACTCACCCATAGCACTTTGCTGTCATATGGAGCACTTCCAGAGATGTTTTAGATTTGCGGTTAGCCTAGCGCGACTTCTAGCCATAGCTCGGGGCATATAATATATTCCCCAATATATTCCCCAAGCATGCAATATGCCCCCCAATATGCGGGCTCCAAATAACACAAACTTTAGCACTTTTCATATCATAGAAGCCCGATGTCTTAGTCTACGATTTCGTTTGAAGCAAAAGTGGCCTGTAATCCGAGATTTAGGCATAGTTTACAGCTTTGCGTTTCATGTTTGGGTCCCGGGAGCTGAGAGCACAGTCCGCACATGCGCACTGGCGTCCTCATCTACTAGAAACTATGGCTAAATCTCGGATTACAGGCCACTTTTGACCACACGAAATCGTAGGATAAGACATCGGGCTTCTATGATTTGAAAGGGCTAAAGTTTGTGTTATTTGGAGACCGCAAATAAGTGCCCCGAGAACTCACATGATGGAGATCGTTTGTTTTATTACCGAAATAAGGCTCAGATTGTAAAAAAAAAACGTTACTTTTCCTTTAACTTAGATGACAAAACATTTAGAAATAACTTATTACTTTGAGAAAGGTCGGAGGTCAAATTTTGCAAAGTTAGATTAGTTTAGCCATTTGTAAAAAGGACAGATTGTCTGTTATTCCAAAATGACTTACTTTTAAGTTGAAGGGGTATAATTACATTATCGAGTCAATGTGATTTCTTCAAATCCAAAATGTAGTTGTTGTTTTGTTTTTTTAAAGGTAGGTACAGGATAAACATTGAAAAATCCAAAAACAAAGTAATCATAAGTAATAAAATGTGAGTAACTTGTGATTACTTTGTTTTTGGATTTTTATATTTACATTTTAGCCTGGTGAAAATGAGCCATGTGAGAACAAACTACACTACAACTACAGCTGTAGACCCCGAAGCCGTTTGTTTTGAGAATAATGGCTGGCTGATGAAGTTATTGGCTGGCTTGCCGCCTCAGCCAAAACCTAAATGGCTGCTGCAGCCGCCAAAATGTTCATGGCTACAAATGGCTGAAGCTGTCATTTCATGCTTATAGTCTATGTTCTACCGATTTACAAGATCTCAATATGCAGTGTATTGGTTACACATGTATATAGGCTATTTCCTTAAAATGTGATACAATGTAGGCTAATACGGTACTTTCAACTAAACTTCCACACAGGAGAGAGTGAGGAGAAACTCACAGCAGACAGACCCCCCCGCTGGTGCCTGCGGCCGCTACAGGAGCTGGGGCACTCGCTCGCTGCTGTATCCGCCACTGAAAAGTTTGACCTGGGCGTAGGGTGCAGAGGGTTTAAGTCCACCTGGTGCCCTAATGCTAATATGGACTGATGTAACTTTGAGGTTTAAGTGGGAAGTGGGATTAAGTGGCGGCACGGTGGCTGAGTGGGTAGCACTCATGCTTCACAGCAAGAAGGTTCCGGGTTCGATCCCCGGGTCGCCCAGACCTTTCTGTGTGTGTTCTGTGTGGAGTTTGCATGCATGGTCTGGGTTCGATCCCCGGGTCACCCGAGCCTTTCTGTGTGGAGTTTGCATGTTCTCCCCGTGTCTGGGTGGGTTTCCTCCAGGCGCTCCGGTTTCCCCCACCAACCCAAAACATGCACCATAGGTACCTCCAGCTTTGGTTCTGACCAAGCCGAAGCAAGAAGATCATGGAGATGGTCCCCGGGCGCAGTAATGTGCTGCTCACTGCTCCTGATAACAGGATGGGTTAAATGCAGAACTGGAATTTCCCCACTGTGGGACTAATAAAGGCTTTCTTTAAGTCATGTTTTACAACCAGCTCGTGCACTCGGCTCCTAGATCTTGCATAGCGGACCTGCCTGGACTTGGACCACTTTCATCTCATCATATTGGACAATAATGCAGAACCAACCGGACAGCAGATAGAGGATGCACTCTGCTTTAGTCCTCTCGAGAAGGTAAGGCTTTTTTTTTGTTAGTTTGGGGCAAATCTGAGGACAGGGCCTCGCAGGTACGTAAATGCGTAAATGAGCTCGTATGTGCGATGGAGCTGCTCCGGTGTTCTGCTGTGTCTGCTGATGTGTTCATGTTGGGGCCGTACCGTAACCTCTTACTGTAGTTTTACTGACTGTTGTTGAGTATGGTTGTGAGCGGTGTGTTTCGTTGTGTTGTGTTGTCGGGGCTCAGATTGTGCTGCTGTGTAAACTTTGCGCTTGGTTGTGTACTGTGCTCTGATAGATATAGTTTAGCCAATAGTGACCCAAATAACTGTTTTTGGCATTTGTTATAATACTATATAGCCTATATATAAATTTATTTGTAATATATATTTATAGTTTTGGCCTAAGTGCCCCCCCCAGCCACCACATGTGACTTCGGGGTCTGTACAGCTGTACCAGCAGAGCATCAGCCTTTGAAAAGGATACTCAACACAAGGGAGACCATAGCTCCAAGGGCTAGAGCCACTCTAAAATGAGCCATCCAGTAATCCAGCGCTGTCACAGCCACACGATACGTGAGCACGCACTGAAGACACACAAACAATAGACCGGCCGGGAACGCCACGCCTGCTCCCACGTAGTGCAGCGACTTGGCATGGTCCACCTACAAGAATACAGAGGCGCATAGGTCAGTTGCCATGGATATTATATCCATATATTCACTTCACGTTCAATAAATAACAGCTGGAGCATTTTTAATTAAATTATGACTATGATTTTTTTTTAGTATCATTTGCGCTGTTAAAGGTTGGGTAATCTATAACTTATTATAGATGCTAGCGACAAAATATTTCTTTCTGCCATTTATTAACACATCTAGAAAGGGATTATTCTGCTTTAGGGAGGTCGAGTCAAAGGTACAAAGCAGTAACAGTATTATCATTTATCACACCGTTTTCTCTTGCAAGAACTTCAAAGTTTTCGTGAGGGAGCTCCAGAATGGAAAATAATGATGTAATATCATAGGCGGACACTGTACTTGATAACATATTACATATAACAAAGCAAGTTTGTAGCAGTTTTACCTGGAAGTTGCCAACCATGACCAGGCCGACTGCGTTGGTGCAGCCAGATACGAGGGCACTGGTGTTGACCCAACATCTGTGGCTGTGCTCAATGACCTGGGCGTATCGCAGAAGGCACACCATCACCACTGGAACAAAGAGGAAAACACGTATTATAAAAAGAGAAAAGCATTTGTTATAAAGAGAGTACAAGAGCACTTTCCATTTCATTTGGCTCTAATATGTCAAGGGCAGCAGACAAATGTCCCTGTGTTTGTGGGTCTTCGTGTGAGAGCAATACAAACCATTTATTTTGGCTAGTAAAATGGATGAACTCATTAAACATTGCATTAGGCTCAGAAGGGCATTTGTGACAAAGAAATGAACCATTGCTCATCATTATATATAATTGATATAGGAAAACAAAAATGCAGCAGAAGATTGGGTTGACAACGTTATGGATTCATTCAATATTTACCATGTTGTAAAGAAACTTTCCTAAACATTAAACCCATTTACAATCCAAGAACTATATATAAATTTTGTTACAACCTTGAATTTGCAAACCTGTGTGGAAAATACTCCCTATAACACAGTTAAGTCGTAAACTTTCAAGGATTACATTACGAACTGCAGTCAAAGGTCTAATGCTAACTGGACAAGAAACAGCCCAGATAAATACACCTGGAAATGTGGAGAGGCAGATAGACGTAAACATCAGCTGTAATTAAGGCATAGAGGAAAAGCAGAGCATCTGGAGAAAATGGGGCAGAGCTGAAGGTTATAAAAGCGAGGAGTGATGGAGATAGGCCGTGGAGGAGACACGCAGAGGACAGGGGGGAAGAGGAAGGAAAACTGCATCCATTATTGATTAGAGCGACCGGGCTATTTCAGGCCCCTGTGTTTGAGCTTGACACCGGCGAGCACCGGAGAGAATTAATAACACCGCACATGGGTTTTACCTTACTACACTGCTACTGCTCAAAAATGTGAATCAGCCTGCACATCTTTAACTGTCAGTTTGGGCAAAGGGGCTGAATGTTTTCAGAAACAATATCTAATTGAGAATTTTCAAACAAGCAATGCTTTATGCATTATTATGTAATATTTTTATAGTCAACGGACCTATATTACGCAAAATTGACTCTTGTGAGCTTTTAGCCATGTTATGTTACCTCATCAAAAACATACCTGGAGTTGTGTTTTGTTTCCTTCACACATGTTTGAGTAATCCTTTACAGTGGTACCTCAACTTACGAAATTAATTCGTTCCAGAAGTGGTTTCGTAACGTGAATTTTTCGTAAGTTGAGTAGCTATTTCAATGGAAAAGGCCTGATTCGTTCCAAGGTTGTTTTTTTTTATAGTGTAACTTTTTTTTTTTTTTAATAGTGTAACATTGGTTCTGCGTCCTGATTGGCTAAGAGACTAGACCAGGTCTAGACCAGAACTAAACCAGGTCTAGACCAGAACTAAACCAGGTCTAGACCAGGTCTAAACCTGGACTGGAACTGGACTAAACCAGAACTGGACCAGGATTAAACTACCACGTGCAGCTCTTTGCTGGTTTCGTGCGGCTGGTTTGTGGCTCGGGCTCCAGAGGACGCGGTCCGGGCACCGCGGTTCTATCTCGTCCTCGCAGCCCCGGTGCTGGTCGTGCAGACCAGGACTAGGGGTGGTCCTCGCGCGGTGCGGTGCATGCTCCTCGCACCCGCTGGTTTGTGGCCCGAGCCACAAACCAGCTGGTGCGTGCTCCTCGCCGCGCGGTGCCGTGCTCCTCGCCGCGCGGTGCCGTGCTCCTCGCCGCGCGGTGCCGTGCTCCTCGCGCGTGTTCGGCACTAGAGGAGCATCTTGCGTGTTCGGCACTAGAGCTAAGAGGCCGAGAAAGGTGCTCTTTAAGCGGGGAGAACAGCGGGGCGTGCATCTGAGCACACATTATTCGAATTTTTGAGATTTTGCGTTTCGTAACTTGAATTTTCTTTCGTATCTAGAGAATTTAATGTGAGGGCATTTCGTAACTACTTTCGTAACTTTTTCGTATGTAGGGTCTTTCGTAAGGTAATACCACTGTATTATTAATCTGTCTACATCTCCAAAGCTCAAAATGCTCTGTTCCATCTTGTCATGAAGTGGTATTTTTCAAGTTAACAGCTACATTTTACCTTTTGTTCAGTAGAGATTGGCAATTCTAGGGCTGAAATTATCCAAATGATTCTAATGAAGGTGTGTGGATTTTAAAAACACAGTAGGTCACCTCGTGCATTGACCTCTTAACAAAACGAGGTGGAACGAGTGTTTTCTGTTTGACATTAGAATTCAGCCTAAATATGCAGGGTGTCTGTGAATGAAACAAAACACAACTCCAGGTACGTTATGTTTGTGATAAGAAAACAGCTTTATAACAATTTGGGGCTTTTAGGATATGCAGTGTGTATTTTGAGACACTGAAATGGCTGGTAATACAATTGTATATATGTGATGCAGTGGACACCCCAATATTATTTATGAAGATGACATTATAAATTACAGGCAAACAATAGCTAATAAACATAAAAGATCCCTCCCAATGACAAACTATGACAAACAGTGTTTACCACCTACTTATGGGGAACAAATGCATCAATTTGGCCAGACAAAAGCATATCCACTGTAGCCTTAAAGGGATATGCCACCCCCAGGTCAAATTTGGGCATCTCCCCACAGTTCAGAGACTAAAATAAGTGGTGGAAAGCGTTTTCCTGCTCACCCAGCCATTGTCCGAGTCTGTCGCCACTGACCGCCGCGGTATCTGCAGCTCCTCCGCCTTAGACTGGAGTCTAACGTCGCCAGAGAAAGATTTCGGCCAAAAGGAATTAATTTGCTCGATGCGTTTCCCAATTACTGTCTGTGTAGTGCGCATTCATATCGAGTGCAAATAAATGTGCAAATCAACACGGAGAGCTTGCCTTGGTCATTTTGGGTGGGAACTATTTTCCAGTGCGGAAGAATACAGCCGTATCACGCAGCACGCTGCCAGGGGAATCCCAGTTACGCACCGGGAAGGGAGTTCCCCTGTTGCACAACGTGGTGCGTGATTCGGCTGTATTCTTCCGCACTGGAAAATAGTTCCCACCCAAAATGACCAAGGCAAGCTCTCCGTGTTGATTTGCACATTTATTTGCACTCGATATGAATGCGCACTACACAGACAGTAATTGGGAAACGCATCGAGCAAATCAATTCCTTTTGGCCGAAATCTTTCTCTGGCGACGTTAGACTCCAGTCTAAGGCGGAGGAGCTGCAGATACCGCGGCGGTCAGTGGCGACAGACTCGGACAATGGCTGGGTGAGCAGGAAAACGCTTTCCACCACTTATTTTAGTCTCTGGACTGTGGGGAGATGCCCAAATTTGACCTGGGGGCGGCATATCCCTTTAAGCACTTGGTCAAATAAATTACATTGACACTTTCATCCATAGTTTGGCAGGTCCCGTTTTGAAAATGAAATACAAAAACTATTAAATATGCATACATGTCCCATCACACCAAGGTCTTACCCATGAAGGCTCCCACGTTCCCAATCAGACTGAACAGGCAGCTCTCCGGAGGGTATGAACCACATTTACTGCAAGACACACAGACCAGCAGACAGTATTAAAACTTGTAGAAGATTTACGTATGGCTTCTTATCCCAGTCCTCTCTTAACACCATCTGTCTCTGTTTATGTCTTTACTGGATTATCGGGACATTAAGAGTATAGGGTAAAAAAAGTGCTTGGAGTCGCAACATTGAAGATATACCATTTGGATATTTCCATGTGGAATAATAAAACATAAAATTGGAGCCTTTCACTCACATATGTTAAACTTAAAAAGGGCACCAATTTGTTTAGAAATGAGTGATTGACATGCTGACATGTGTGAGTATACAGTGTAGATTCAGGTAATTTTGCGTAATTTTTGAAATATTACGTTATATCACTTTTTACACAATTTTGTACAGGTCTCCTCTCTAAATATGCATTACAAAAAGATGAAAAACTAGACTTTGGATCTCTTCTTACAAATAGAGGAGGAACACATGAATTCTCATGACGTAGTTTCACAAGAGCTCTTTTGCACTTTAAAGAGGCCGATCTGCAGGTTACGCAAATTAAACAAATGCAAATGTGGTCAAGATGGTGTAAAATTTTGTCTGGGGACATTTGCTGACAGACTGTATTTAGTAGACAGAATAAATAGGTGTGTAACAAACCTGATGAGGGGGATGTCCTGGAGGGTACAACATGTTTTGGGAAAACCAGGACGGGGCAGCTCCTCCATGCATGTTACATTGTAGGACCTGTGGAACAATCCAGTTCAGATTAAGGTGCTACGAGTGCTGCAATAAATGCAGAATATTGTTGCAATCATTGAATTGTCACACAAAAGATGAGCGAAGAGTTCATCGGTCAAATGAGAACCCCAATTTTAGCAAAAAGACATCTTTAAAGGCCAGTGTCTAGGCAGAGTCGTCTAGCTTTGTTGACAGATTAGTATATTTTGAAAATTGATCATTACATTTCTCAAGTACTGTAGAAAAGTGTTTACAGACATTTCTAAGAGGCATTTCAGACACTCACCAGTTTTCCACAGGACAAACATGGTGATTCATCACAGCCATGGCGTAACTGAGGGGAGAGAAACACTCCATAAGTCAAAGCAGGAAAAGGCAAATGTCAAAATGGGAGCATGACTCAGAGACTGAGGCTTCACAGTCAATGAGCAGCATCGAGAAACCCCATTCACATTGGACAAACTTCTCTCTTTAAAGTAGGACATTTTCAGGGGCATCAGGGGTATCCCCATGACAAATCACAGCAATGTTTTGTTTTATTTTAGTCACAAAACAATGTATAACAATAAATGGCCTGGTTTATTCTCATCCTTTTGTGGACTGGGGCTTACTTAGCTTAATTATGAGTTTTAGCTTTCCTTCCCATCATTTTTATGAAATAGTGATGTAAATGAGAGATGACAATAAATATAGATAATCTAGAATTACTTAAATAAATCTACAATAATGACAATGATGATCATGTAAGCAATTAATCAAGCAAGCATCCTTATTTGGTAATGAAATAATTGATATAACAACTAATACATGCTTATATCCACTACATGTCATATTCTGTATAGAAAATGCTTAATAGTAACACATTTATTTAAAAAAATAAAAAGGGGATGAGGCATAATAGGGGGATAAACCATTAATTTATTTCTATTCCATTTCTATCCAAAGGTGGTAACTAGGGATGCACCAATGTGAAAATTTTAGCCGATACCGATATCCAATATTAATGTTGCTTATATCGGCCCATACCGATATTAGCCGATACCCCGGGGGGGGGAGGGGGGGGGGGGCACCCAGGACTAAATGAGGTCTAAACAAGGTCTAGACCAGGTCTAAACAAGGTCTAAACCTGGACTGGACCAGGACTAAACAGTAGCTTCACCGCTTAGCCTTTACAACCGAACAGTGAGTTTGAGGCGAGTGAGTTTGTGGAAATGCAGCCGGCATATGGATCCCTCTAAACGATCTCTACCTGTGTTTTTGAGTCACGGCTGAGGCTAGCAGCGACGCGGTCCCGAGGGGAGGGACTGTGCCTCCTCCTCGGGACCGTACCTCGACATAAACGAACGCATGCAAGAGCCACACGCGGTGATTTAATCCTGGTTTAGACCTGGTCTAGAGGAGGCACGGTTTGGGCACGGGTCTTGTGCTCGCAGCCCCGGCTCCAGCTATCACGGATTTGAGCATGATGAGTGCACGTGTCCGCCGTCCGCTTCACTATTAATACATTTTGTTGAAAATCTACGAAAGTTTGAGTGTTTAAACGAGAGAGAAATGTGAGAAAACATTAATTCGAAGGATTACTGTACTGACAAATATCGGTCATTAATATCGGCCCACTTTTACACATCGGGACGATACCGATATGTTAAACTTTGGGCAATATCGGCCGATACCGATGTTAATGCAGATATATCGTGCATCCCTAGTGGTAACAATGAATTATTTGCAATTTCTAACCATGCAATTTTATTAACCAAACTTAGTTTTAAAAATATAACACTAACAAGATGAAAATCTGGAATGTACGGAATACCATTTAATTTTAAGACCAAACGCTGGACTAAATCAGGACTTGAAGTGCAAAAGACTTCTACTAAGCACATACCACACATCCCTGGCTAATTGAATATGGCATTGATTTTTTTGGGGACTTACACGATCCATATCCCTGTGATGGAGAAGGCAGACAGGCTGACAGGCAGGACGATCCAGGCAGTCATTGGGCTGGCAGTGAGCAGACTGTGTCCGGAGCATCAGGTGAGAGGGGGGCACAACACAAGGAAGGAGCAGGCGTGTAGGGGGTAGGCGGGAAGTGGGGCAGTAGAGGAGGTGGTGGAGGGTGTGATGGGGTCACTAACACACAGGGGGACACAAAGGGGGAGGCATGAGAGGACAGCGGGGAGACGGGCCGCACTGCTCTTCTGCTCCACAGGGCCCTGCTTCCAGCATCAGACTGAGAAAGAACAGAGCTTAGGGTTACAAGAGTAGGAGGGGCTGGGGTAACTCAAGATGCAAGACTCTCAAGTGTGTTGCGCAAGAGTCTAAATCTGACTGGATAGTGAAGTAGAAATTGCACGTGTGAGACAAGCCTCTACTTTGACTATGTTTAAATCCAGGCTCAAAACAGCTCTGTTAAGCTATGCATATGAAAGGTTTTTATTCTGCACTCTTCTTTCTTCTGTATTAATGTTAATTTTATGATCATTTATGTTTTGATTTGTTTGTATTGTGATGTGTAATGTCTTTCACTTTGAATTACGAACTGAGGGTATACAAATAAACTTGCGTTGGCTTTTTCAGCCCATTTCAATACCCACATTTTAAACTAATAACTTCTTATATCTAACTATTATTTTTAGTTTTTAGTTTTATTACTCTGAAAAATAAGGAAAACAATATTAAAAAATATCCATCTACGTACTGCGATTATATTTAGATGTAACCCTATTTTACAAAGTCGATTGGGCCATATCCATGTTGAAAATTACAATCAAAACCATCTACAGTAATAACACAGTAGTAGTAGTATCATTAACAAGCTAATAGTAAATTTATCAAGTTATAGTTATATGACCAGTCCCTTAAATCAAGTTGTCATATTCATTGCAGTGGAGCACATATTCGCTTTTGGAACAATAATAAACACACTCCTTTTGTAAGTGTTGAGGCAAATGTTGGAGCTAACACATATGTACATGGAGTAAACAAAAAATGATAGGCTCATTTTTAAACAGTGAAGCTGCCAAAGGCTCTTGTTTCCTTACAATGAGCAGAGACCCAGGACTTCGTCAAGGTCAGGTCTTTGGAGGGGGTTGGAGTGTACAGTTACAAGTGTGTCCTCCAGTCATGAGGCAATACACAGTGGACAAGATAATGGGGCAGAGATAAATAATGTGAGAAAGATTTATTCATTTTATTAAGGTTCAGTGGTGCACTATGCAACGTTTTGGTTGGGAGTCCGTCATCTGCTTGTTTCTATGGACATGTCATTGCTCTGCCTGGAATGTTCCACCGTATGACATTAAACAGCGTTACCTTACATTTATTCAGTTACAGGTGGTTTCATAGCTCAAAAGCGAGCGGTGCTACCTCTCCACAGATCTGACCTGCAAACTGGTCCGGTTTGGTCTCCATGAAGATAGAAAGGTTTAATGCTGTACTGTGAAACATTCCAGACAAAGCAAAAACCTCTCCATGGAGAAAAGCTTTTGATGGACCCTCCACCAGAAAAGTTACACAATGCACCTTTAAATTAAGTGTAATTGCATTTTTTTTTCCTTCTTTGGGACCAGATTTTAAAAAGGGATACAGAAGGTTTTTTTTTTAATTTTTCTCTTTCCTAACACCAAGTTTAGTCCTGTTTTTGTGTCCAGATACGTTTTCAAATGTGTAAGTAAGAAACAAAGTAAATGTATAGTACAATCTGGTAATTTAGTCAACTTAAATCAATGAGCATCAAAACTGCCTCTTCCTGGATTTGCCATTGTGCAGGCTCAGCTGAACGTACAGTGTGTAAACAGGATGTAATTTCCAAGGGAAGCGTTTTAGTATGATTAAGGGTTTTCGGAGCAGGCTTGTTGGGACAGAGTGGCCATTATAAGCCCCCCTACTCTAGAAAACAATGAGTCACCACCCCCATCTGCTTCAATACAACTCCATCTGCACAACAAACCAACCTTTAACTACCACACATAATGGACATTTGAACTCAGCAATACATGAGACAGTAGTTCTCTATTAAGCCAAAATGAAGCCATTGTTTGGATGAATTAATATTTCCACTTTGAATTCATAACTGTTTACCACATCCTTTCCATACACCCTTAGAATACATACTCCAAGAATATTAACAATATAATAATTTATTGAAAAAAAAAAAATTTTTTTGTTCCAAATATTACTTCATACACCAACTATATCAAACTGTTTTCTAAAAAGTAAGAAAAATGTCAACATCAATCCCAATCCATATTATTTTAAACTTAAAATTGTTGCTTTATACAGAAAAGCAGTGTCCTGCTGCACAAACCCAATACCTCGTGTACTGCTTGAACTACAAAATGTGTAAAAATAAATATATAACTCAAAAACATAATACATTTATTGTTGCACAAGAACGCAAAATACTCGGACAGGACAGTCAATGCTCCTGTAGTAGGCCAATGGAAAAGGACCGACTCCAGACTCCTACATCCAGTTTGATAATATTTGGTAATATTTTGGTACTTTGGTTTATAACTTAGACCCAGCCAGACCAGAAGACAGCAGCCTAAATACACTACGATTTTCTACTCTTTCATTGTAATAGAACAAGTCGGAACACAGTTTATGACCACAAAAGGTAATATTTATGGATGTAAGCAAGCTCAAATGACCACATCTACTCCGATGCGTTTCATTCAAAAGGCATGGTTTGTTTTACCCGGTTGACATCGCATTAATATAATATAAAGGCACAGTGCATAATGGTAAATTGAGGTTATATTACATATTCTAACCGAGTTGCGCAGCTGTCTACAGTAAACTGAAGCCATTGATGACCGTTATCCGGGTTAGCTCCGTGCTACCTAGCCGGTGGGCTGCACTTCACCAGCTGTCGCCACTTGACACTTGCCCGCATCAATATTTCCGCAAAACTAAGCAATGAGATCCAGGATCCAACAGTGTAATCGGACAGAGATATTACAAAACGCGATATAAGCAGTGTCCACAGATGAAATGATACGTACCTGGAGCCCGCTACTCCAAGCCTAGAGCTCAACAACCTTGGTTTCCCTTTAAAACAGCGGCGATTTCTTTGTCGATGGAGCGCCTCGCGAAATAACATCCGCCTGGGAGTTTCACAATAAGAGATTTAGTGATCAAACCACCAGTAAAGCTTAGTTTCTACTCAGTTTTAAAATATTCAATCCATCCATCACATCAGTCCACTATATATAGCTATATCTATATCTATATCTATATCTATATCTATATCTATATCTATATCTATATCTATATCTATATATCTACAACAAATGATTCTTAATTCAGTATCTATAATTTATATTCATCCATGATACACAAGGGTAACAGATAAGGCCTACATCTAGTCTATTATGCATATAGGATTAATATTAAGATTCAAGATTCAAGATTGTTTATTTGTCATATGCAGAATCAACACAAGGTCAACAATGCAATGAAATGCTTAGGATCAGAAGAACCGCTGACTTGCTAAGATAGTCAGAAGTACTAATAACATGCAATAATAGTACATGGTAAAAAAAAGTGTTGCAAAAGTGCAGGGGAAGAAGTAAACAATATAATAAAAATATGTAATAAAATGTAATAAAAAATACAAGGTACAATGTACAAAGGTGCAGGTAGGATTAAATAAGGTGTAAGTAGAGTATTTCACAGATTGCACATAATATGGTGTAGTATAAGTGTTGCATTTGGATTTCATATTACACATAGTATGGTATAATTAATGCACATAGGTAATTGCACAGAGACTTACACTGAGGAAAAACTAGCCTTTGGAAATGTTTCTTAACAAAGAAACTTTACAACAAAATATACAGTAAAAGAACAGAATAGAATAATAAAACTGTAATAATTAACACATATCACAAACATATTAATATTTACTTTACATTGTTTATGTTTTTTGTTTGTCCTTCAAGTGGAAAGAAAATCGGCCTTGCGCAAAAAAGCCAAAAAAAAGAAAAGAAAAAAAGAAAGCCTTGTAGATTCCTATGATAATGTAAGTTATGTAATAATTTAATTTCTTAACAGGCATTATGCTGCAAGATATATCAGTTAGTAAACCACAACATGCATGCATCAAGAGTAAAAAAAAACCACACATGGAAAAAGGTTCCCACAGAAAAGGTTTTTCAATGTGTTTTAATGCGTGAAGAGTCCCTCAGTTGTCCAGGTAGTTTGTTTGGTCGAAAACGTTTCGCCGCTCATGAGCGGCGAAACGTTTTCGACCAAACAAAGTTTGTCCAGTTGACAAATTGAATTTCTTCTTTTATCAATGTGTTTTAATGTTGGGCAACTGTAAACTTCCTTGTTCCATAAAGCATTTATTCTTCTCAATGAACATCATCACAAACACCAGCCAGATAAACTTAAGCAAATTATATTAAATGCTCAACACAAGTTAGGTGCAAACTCTACTCTACTTTGAGCCCCAAGATTGCACTTTGCATTTTGGGCCAAACATACCTTGTGATGACCCTCTGGCTACACCATGTTTGAAGCACATCTGTAAAGGTCAAGCGCAGTGGTCAGATTATTGTAACAGAAAACAATCTGTGTTTGGATTTGCATCTGTAAATATGAGGGAGTATATGGCACAAGGATTTACATACCTACAGGAAGGATTATAATCTACATTCTTTCCTACTAAGCTGCTTTGAAGAGACCACATTTGATCTGTACATATTAGAAACAACAGTGGCAGGAACCTGCAGCAGATCTGAAGACTAGATAATATTATTGTAATCCTCCAGAAAAATATATACATGTTATTCATATAGTTTATATGCATTTAAGTTCCTCTTTTGGGTCAGTGATGAGAAAACTTATTGGTAAATAATAATACTGAATCTCATATCAATGACAAAACCTGATCAGAATGAGAATTTCTGACCTGGGGACCATTGCTTAAAGCACTGACATTCCCACTGTGGGTCAATTTAAACTTTATTAAAGTAACTCCTTTATTGCAGGTTTTGTTTATGTGTTGGTTTGAATAACAAATCCAATTCACGCCCTGCTCTTGTGACACACTGCCCTAATAAGACTACCTTAAGTCTGGTGACTCTGTTTAAATGTTGCTGCATTAGCGCCTTAAACTCTTAATTATTTTAACATGTCATCAAGATTAGCATCAGGAACGGTTAGTGCAGTTCCTCCATGTAAGGGGTCATGTCTATCTAATGAAGGGGGGAAAAAAAAACATTTTATTTGGGCATAGTAAGATTCCATAAAGAAAAATTTACCTTGGGCCCATACAATATGCTAATTCTGTATTAATGTAGGATTTTAAGTTATACATGCAAAACATTGATATTAATGTCCTATTTTCAACTCCTTTCCAACACCATTGTACAATCCTTTGACACAGATAAAATTAGAAAAAAAAAATGCAATGACACACAATGGCATTTTTCAATCATAGCTTTCCAATATGACTTCCTGTGAATAATCTGTGGGGATTGGAAGAAGATTAAAACAATATAGAGATGTCTGTACATTCAAAAGTAACCAAATATGCAAAACATGAATGATAATTGTGTGTCTGATTTTG